>JANAVB010003400.1:20792362-20802362 GCA_029216955.1 Iris pallida | reverse complement strand
CATAGATGTGACTCCACTAGGCATTATATGGGGAGAACAATTCCTTGATGTATGGGCCACATATACACTTACTATTGTACCTGAAGCTCCGCAGGAGACGCAGGTCCACTCTACTATTACTGATTCCCTCTGACGTTCGGGGAGCGTTATGGACGCTCCTATTACTGATTCCCTCTGACGTTCACTGAGCGTTATGGACGGAGGTACCTGGTTTTCGAAGGAAAGGGACGATGCCATTGCTATATAGCCCGAGTACCCATATGTGAAGGTTGTTCTTAATTGCATATTCACTATAGAACGGTTAGGCACCCTACTGCATGCATCCTTCTTTTATTTATTATATATTATAGTTTATACGGCATATTATTTTCTTGTATCTTGTTATATCACTCTGAGGACCAGGTGATCTCTCCAGGTGTGTGCTTTCATGTCTTTTCGTAGGTGTTCTAGCCAAGATCGTGGACTTCCTTTTCTATCGAGAAGGCTTGCTCTTGGATCGTTCATTGATATTTTTATCTATCATTTTTTTGTATTGTTCTTCTCATTTAAATGGTTGGTAGTGGATCTATCTCCGTCCAACTTTTGTATAAATGATAAATTTAGAGTTGGTTTTTATTATACAGTTATTTTCTTATTGTGGATAAGATTAGTTGTCATGGATTACTGCATTTTATAGCTTATGTATACATACGAGGATTCCACATATTGGAGTATACTTCGTATGTATGCAGCTGGCATGTCTACGTACTTAGTCCTAAGTATTTTGGGACTGAGGCGTTACATAATACAACTTGTTTTATATGTACATAAACTTTGTTTTATGAGTACACATTTTTTACCACTGTAGACATATACCTTCATATGCATCTATGACTATTTGATATATGTGACAAACAAAAGAAAAATTATTAAACTACTCTCAGAGTATACACATAATTTTTGTTTGTTTATAACTTATATTCATCATATACAGATTTCAATAAAATTGATAAATGATATAAAAAAAATGGGAAATCATTGTACTACTCTCAGAGCTACACATGATTCTTCTTCTTGTTTATAACTTAAAAAGAACATCATATAATTTTTTCTACATTCAGTATTTGCAAATATAACAAAGAAGAAGTCATTATATCACTCTCAGAGTATATATATGGTATTCGTTCATTGTTAAGATTGGCAAATAAAGTATATAAATCTTTGTTTCATTCATGCTTAGTGATATGACTTTATTGATTTATTCATTTATATGATCACTTGATTTTTGCAAAAACCTTGGATCAGGTTTTCAGGAGTTATTGCTTGTGCAACCGGTATATAACTTAAAAGACATCAATTTATGGGGGAGCATTTCTCAAAAAGCTATATATGGATTACGAGAAAGTATTTCTCAAAGGCTATAAAATTCCAGTATTATATTAATATGATTTGTCAATTATCATAATGGGAAAGATTGATTGCACAAAGTGTCTTGATCAACCTGATTCTGATAATCAATAAAACCTAACTTAATACAATCAAGCCAAGTTACAAGAAGGATTAACTGCAGTCAAAAGACTTGATAATTCTTCATCATGTTGATCATCAAGTTTCCTTTTTCTTGATTATTCTTCAGTGTAATTTTGTATTTTTATTGAGTCTATGACATATTGTATATCAAGTCGCACTGGAAATTCAAACTCCACTCGACCCATGAACAGTCCACTCAAAATAGCTTGAAACCCAATCAAAGAAAGCCTAACCCACATCCAATCAAAGAAATTTTAAAATAGCCTAAAGATCCTATTCTGGAACTGAACTCAGGCCGAGCTTGCCCCGAACTCGGACTAAACTCTGTCTTTTCGATTATGGATACTCCAAACAGTTATGAAATCCCAGATATTATGGCTCCCAACGGTCAGATAAATTCAAATATTCATCGAAATTATGGCCAAACTCTGTCCACAAATAGCCAATAAATAGACAAAGATTTTCATATTTTTATATACTCATCTATAATCCATTCTTTTATCCTATAGTGAGAAAATCACTGAGCCCTAACTTTTCTATCTCCATGATCAACTCCTTCAGCCTTCTAGTTCCAAGTACGATCTCGGTTAGAACTATGAAAAGAGTTGCAAAAGCTTGGTCTATAAAAGTTTCTCTTCTGTACTGAAGTCGACGAGCCCTTCGGATAAAAGCTCGTAGTTGAAGTCATTGCACCTTCGGATAAAAACACAAGGTGTAAGGTGCTGCAACCGCTTCAGAGTCAAAGTTTGTATTTCACTATTATGACTATAGTGGATTCAACTCTGAGCAAGTGTTCTCAGGCCTGGACCAGTCCTCTTAGAGGAAAACCAGGATAAATTCTCGGTGTTTGAGTTTCCTCTCTTTACCCTATTGCTTTTATATTTGCTTTACATACATATATATTTTATTGTTCTGGTTATTACACTCTGCCTTCATTTAGAATAATTTTTATTGGATAGATATATCTGATGTAACCTATTCACCCCCTTTAGTGTTGCCTAATGATCCTACAGTTCGTCTAGATCATGAGTGTGAAATTTTTTGGAACAAAAAGGCTAGTTTTGTGCTCCAATATCAAAGTTACGGTAGAGGGTATAAAATGATACGAATAGAAGATGGACGTTATGAACCACTGACTTATCAACCTAATTGGAACCAATTCATCCCAATCACTCGCCAATCTAAGGAAATCTTAAAATTTTAGACGGACAACCTAATTAAACATGTTATACCTCTAATCCCTCTCTATCTAACATTGGTAAGTAGTACAATGGGTTGGTCCCATGATCCTAGGGTCTCTTGTTAGGGTTAAGTTGACTATATGAATTATATACTACAACTCCAATCAAATTGGTCTAATGAATATATGCATCCATCCAAACCCTTCCTACCTAATACCTTCTGAAGCATTCTATTAACTTTCTTCTATCGTATGATAATATATAACCCAATTGGTTCATCAGCACGAGTGTTCGTCCCTCCAAAATAGGAAAATGCGAGAGTTCAACTAAGGAGGTCAAAAAAATAATCGACTTAAATTACAAGTTCCAAAAGCGATAGTAAAATAAAATAAAAATTAAAAGTAGTTATGGATTACGATTCTAATACGCTATCCTATTGCAGGCTCGCTCAGTATAAAAACGTAACCGAGACGATATACTCTCGACTTGCATGGGCCACCATAGACTGTGAAGTGGTTTCTTGTGACAAAGCCCTTATATTTGATCGGGTCCCCAAGAACACCCACTACAACAAAAAGACCTATTAATGACGCTTGATAAGTGAATTTCATGACGGCTGATAAAGAAGCGTCACCAAAGTTCGAAATACCTTTTTTCTATGACGGTTTAGGCTAATTCTGAGCTTTTTATAACGTTTATAAAACAAAGCATTATTAATAATTTAGAGCGGTGGCAAACTTGTAATATTTTTTAAGTTTAATTGTTGGCAAAATTCTTGCTATAGCCCGCCTCTCCCCCAAAACATTCGGGTCTTCTCCTTCTCCTCCTTTCTTCTCCCTCCTCTCCCCCAACTCAAAAACCCTAACCCTAGATCCAAAATCTTCGAGGAGGGCCTCACGCTCCTCGTCGCCCTCCAGGACAAGCTCGAGGCCGCCGCGCACGCGATCGACAAGAACGCGAAAGAGGAGCGTTAGGGTTCTGCTCGTCCTCTTCTCCGCTCTATACTATTCTGTACGCACTTCCTCACTTCCCACCTCCTCACTCTCCCATTGGTCAATGTCATCAATTTCCAATAAGTGTCCCATTAGAAACAGAGCTCCCCACCTAATATATCCACTCCAGAATCAATTCTCCCTCCTAAAATTTCCATTTTTATTATATTTTGATTTGGTTTCCAGTTTTGCGGGAAAATCCTCCCTCTCCTCTAGAGAGAGAGGCGGTTTTTAAGGGTTTCGAAGCGAATAGAGGAAATCAGTGGTCAGATCCCAAACCTCCCTAATTTGATTTCTAATTTCTAATTTCTCTGCTTCTTCCTCGACAAATTTTGCTATATTTTTGGGAATTGTTTCTTACATCCGGTCGGAATCTTACGGATCCGGTGGATTTTGGTGCTGTGATTGTTGTTTGGTCTTTATGGAGGCTAATTTATTCTTTTAATTTTCTATTGGATCCTTAGCTTAGGGTTTTGACATCGATGGTTAAATCTAGGGTTGTTGATTTCACATAAATTGCTGCAGGTGTTGGTGGCGTGTACGAACACGCGTCGCACACGTGTCGCGCACGCGTCGGACACTAGAAAATAAACTTGGAGCACACCCGAATCAGTGTGCGTCGGTATTGTTGTGTCCTTTATCGTGTCGTATTTGTGTATGTGCAACTTACCTTAACTGTGGTCTACTGCTTTTAGTTGCTAGCTTGACATGTTCGCTATTTTATGAAGGAGTGGTTAAGATCGGTACTTTTGTCGCCGAGGAATTCTGCTAGAAATGGGATCCTTTGTTTAGGGTTTTCGGTGCTTGTGGTTGTGGATAGATCTATATGAAAACTAGATTTCAGTTTTTGATGGGATCCTTTGGTTTGGGTTTTTGGCAAGGTCCTCTCATGTCCACAGCTACCTTGCCTAGAAATTCGACACCAGAATATAGGGTGGAAGGCAGGTTGATAGCCTTATGCTTCATAACCGACCCCAATTTTGCCGGGAGGAGGCTTGGATGATGATGATCTTCATGGAAGATGTTGTAAAAGCTTATGTAAAAATATAAAACCCGTTGCAAAAATGAAGTTCGACTAAATTTGTTCCCATAGAAATAAACATAAGCACGTATTAGACAAATATTCACAAGCAGTTAGTATAAACATTTGCTTTTTTGGCTTCAATCTTTGTGAGAGAAACTCAGAAACCCCAATAATTGTATAGTGTAGGCACCAAACATCTGTATATGTCACTTATGACACCTTTGTTTTTCGTAACTTAACGATCAAATTGATTATAATGATGGTTCATTTATATTGTTTTTATGGTGCTTTGTAATTTTTGTGCCTTGTAGAACTATTTTGGTATGATAGTAAAAGAAACATCTTTCTCAGATTTGTGACACTTAATTTTCATATATCCATAGTCTATTCTTCCACCAAACATGGCCGAGTATTAGAGACTTAGATGCAGGGTTGCTTTCCATGCTCTTCAATTCCGCCCGGAAATCCAAGCACTTGGAAACTAAATGGTGGAGAGGTACTACTGTTCATCTTACTTGTTTTGTTATCATCTGCGAATATAAAACTTTAAATGTAGTAGATAGTATTTATATATGAAGTCAACTTTTCCATAATCACTGCATCTCCCATGAATATTTCTTATTGCTTTACTTTGTATCTATTTTACAGAGTCTTAGTTTCAGTAATTTAAAAAAAAAAAAAAACAGAAGTCGCTAGTGTCAGTGTTGTTTTTAATTCAAATTAATATTTTCAACCTAAATTTAAAATCTTTGCAGATTAAGGGCTTATGCCGTCCATATCTTGCATTCCACCCAGGGCTTGTGAGAGAGACACTGGCATTTCACGGGTGTGCAGAGCTTTTTCAGGTTTATTTCTTAAGCAGACTCACTAAATGCAGAGTTTTCTGTGTATCATATGTTTCTGGCAGACTCATGGTCATTAATATTTTGACAAGTTGTTGAGTGCACTTGCACTACTTGTACGCTTGTTATGCATCAAGGCATCACATTTCTATCTAACACTAGCTTGTTCTTGTCCAGGATGTTCACACGGAACTTATACAGTATAAGAGGAAGCAGATAATCAAGCGTGGGATTGTTCATGAAAAACTAAACGTTGATTCAGCAGCTCGAAAACGTAATGGCTCATGCCCTCTCATGCCTGAAGAGGTGAAGCTAATGTGCTTTCTTGCAATGATTAACTTTTGATGCTAATATGAATTTCTTGAACTAAATAAAGCTTGCTCTTCTATTTACTGGATTCATTAACTAAGTTATCTTATGTCTTATAAGTTTAAATTTGTGTAATTTATGTTGTCAATCTAATTGAATCAGCTAGTGTAATTTATAAGCAAAGCAGTGTCATATAAGCGTCTGCCTAGGACCTGCCAAGACCCCTTCCTACGTGAATATCCTTTTTGTGTCAGCCTGGTCTATCTACCCCGGGTGGTCCGGTCCAACCCATTTTGGGTACTATGCACCGACCTAGACCCTGCCTTAGTTTGCTGGGGCCCTTCTTACGTGTTGGTAGGCCCATTGTGACCAATGATCAATCCTCTTGTAATGTGCTTACTCTTTTTTAAGGTTATTGATTGATGAATAACTAATATTGATTCAACTTTTTAGTTGCATTTTTGTATAGTTTAAATTTCTTAAACTGGCCCTTTGATGCTTGATTGGTAGTTGTATTTGTCATTATAATTTGATATTGGATAATGCTCAATGCTGGATAGGCCTCTAGTCATTAGGCCCCATCCTAGCTGCTTAGCGGGCGTCTTTCGCGACATTGAACATAAGTTACATTTAACAAACAATAGCAATCTGTATCTGGGATTTACAAATCAACTTATGGAAAAGGCTACTATTTGAGCATTTTGGACTTTATATTTGTGTCGTCATACAAACAAAACATAGTAGGGAAAAATGCAATTGCAGGGACTAATCTGGTTGTTTTCTTCCCTTGGGGGTTGCTTGTGGATGTTATTCATGCTTGGCATTCTCATTCTTGTGTCTTCTGCTTAGTTATATTCAAATTGTTTTTCACTCTCTAACAGCTGGTCAACTACTTCAGAATTTTGTATATATATTACTAATTTCTGTTATTACTTAGCTGACTCGGTTCAACCATCGTGTATTTGTAACGCGTAGGTGGGTCTTCTCCTTTGTGCAATAGGATATCCTCCAAATACAATAGTATACTTGGCTGGTTAAAGTGTTAAGCTGACATTTCCGATTTTTTGCAAAAAGGGTTCAGTGTAGTGAAGAGAGATTTATTCCTATTTTTTGGGTACATTCTGTATTTGGATATTCAATGTAATGAAGATGTTGATATGTACTCTATTTTGAGAAATATAATAAAGATGGTGATATATAATGTTAAGTTTTTGGAATGTAATATATACTGTACAGTATAGAGCATTATAAATATGCTAATTTGAATAGTATAAAGTGTTATAAATGTGCTGCATTGAGCCTATACATATTATCTATTCATGACGTTTTAAAATTGTTCTGAATTGTGCACTATATATTAACTATTCATAACACTTTTATAGAAACTATTCATGACGGTTTATTTATGACGCTTTTAAAAAATATTTATAACACCCGTTTTCATAACGGTTGCTGTTGAAAAAAAGCATCATGGTTCGTCATTAATGACGCTTTTTAGCCGTCATTAAAAGGGTTTTTTGTTGTAGTGACCCCTTCTGTAGGTGCAGTTGGATGGGATACCCGAAGTCGAGGCCCTGACATACTGGCCATGATTGGAGGGTTTTTCAAACTCTTCTGGATGAAAGGAATCTTTTGTACATAGTAACATGTGGCATAAGGTAGCTCCTCATCCGTCCTTTATTGCAGTCGTTAAAACACAGACTGTATCTTCATATTTATTGCTAGTCAGGCACAACAGTAGTTGATGGTGATGCTGGTGTAAGGCCCTGTGTAGGGTCTATCATGCATGTGTCTGCTTCCTTCGACTTGCGCTTGAGATTTATCAAATCACGCAGATCGGGTGAGGGAAATTTTACCTTTATATCCTCTTCATACGGTTAAGCACATGGATGCGTAGGTGAAGTTTCTGGTCCCTAACCCATTTTTTATGCACAATGAGGTCGGCCGCATGGGTTAGTTTGGTTCAACTTTCCGTCAGAGGCATGCATTACTATTAATGGTGTATGCTGACGGTCAATTGGGTGGACAGTTGCTTGAGCGCGAATGGCTCGCACTGTCTTGGACTTCTTTGAACCAACGTACTTTAGTTCATATTGTATGAAGAGTCCATGTCATGTCCAAGAGGTTGGTACATGGGTTTGCGAGAGATCCTGTGGAAGACAGATTTCCCTTTTTTTTTCCTTCCGAATGCCTTTGTCGAGGAGCACCAGGATTAGTTTCTTGGTCATCGACACACATATAAAGCTTTTTGTGCCTTGGTTTAGATGCATCATGTCCTTATGCACTCTTCTGTTGGCACAGAGTATGAGAGTCAGCACTGGTCTTCTCAAGGGTGCATGGTTGCGAGGGTTCGAAAGAGGCTTTAGCCAAGGTTCCCAACATCGTAGTGATCTCCTCTGTCGGAACCTGGATGCCGAGCCCTATCCTTTCCAGACGTAGTGAAAGGGAAAGAAGCAAGACATACATGTAAGCACCCTGTATTTTTAGAGTTATTATTTTATATTATTCTATTTTATATAGTTATTATATATTTTTTTACTATTATTTTTTATCTTTAAATACCCTTTTTCGTGGCTTTAATTTTTAGAGCACAAGAAATGGCTTTCTCTAGAAACATCCTACATATGTTTGGATCTAGACAGTTTATCTTTATTTTGATATATCATGTGCCACTCAAACATGTTCCCTTGTATTGCACAACTTCTGGGTCAATTTATGTCAATTTATCATCTACAATAAAATTTGTCGTATCTTCCAATTTAATTTTAGGACTCAACTTCGCTCCAACCCAAATGACCCAATATATGGTTTTGACCTACTTTGAGACTATTACACATATACCAATGATGTGCCACTCAATTGAGTTATTATGTGCCATTATTTTCCAATGGCACACAATACCCAATATTAAACTTTTTGAACTCAATTCGATCCAATTAATTCCACCGACCCAAAACTAGTCCAACAAGCTTTGGTAGAGCCTATTCTAGGTTGCTCTAACTTACTGTGACCATCCTATATTGATTTCTCCAACTCTTTTATTTAGCCACCTATTGAGAAAATGTAAATATACATTATGGAGATTAAGAGGGGGTTATTTAGAAATAACATATCCTACCCAATCTTTTTCCCTCCAAATTTAAACCAATCCTAATAACTACCCAATGCCTTTCTCACATAACCCCACACCCCTCTCCTTTCTGCATACATATTACGTATATACTTAAAAAAAATAAACCCAAGCATTACCCTATAATCCCGATCATGTCTCTCATTTCCTATTCGTAGCCCTTTTGCTATACCTGCTGCCGCGCCAAATTCTGACATCTTCCTCCCCTTCCACCTCCACTTTAGCCTCCCTAGAAGCCTCTTCTTCAACCTTAGCAAGTGTCCAAGGCACCATAGACCTCTAGAAGTCAGCACAGGCCACAAAGTCGGTGCAACACAATTCGACCAAATCTGAACCAAACACGGTTCATCCTCTTTGTGCGTGTGTTTTTCTAACTTTTGTTCACCGTCGACATGAAACAAAAACTAATGAGTTCCTTTACGTCCTATGCTTCCCACAAAATTTGGGGGTACTGTTTGCTTCCGTTTGGCTGGGCACACGTTCTAAGAAGACGTCTCTAGTCCGAACAATATTTTTGCGTGATGGTTTTCTCTATTTGGGACATCTTGACACCAAAAAATAATTGGCAATGATCCTAAGTTGACCCTCTATGCCCTCATAAATTAGATTTTGATATTTAATCATTTTTATATTTATTTGATACCATCTTCGTCGAACAGTTTACGTAAATTGAATTTCCATTGAAACTAACCGGGATTTTGATATCCCAATATTTCTAATGTGTTCATGATGACTTGTATATTTTTCCTACATAAAAAATTACTTTATATATTTAGTGATTTTTTTAGAATTTAAAATAATTGTTTTATATTTATTTTGGTTCAATTTAATCGATAAGTTGGCCTATTAAGCCAATTAATGATATATTATGAGAATTATATTTTTATAAATTTCTAATTAATAATGTTAATAAATATATTTAAATAATTCATAATTAATATATTATTATCTTTTATTTATAATATTTTTTATTTAGTAGCAAATATATAAATATAAAGTATAATATATATATA
>JANAVB010003400.1:20625345-20792349 GCA_029216955.1 Iris pallida | reverse complement strand
ATATCTATATATACGAGATATATATCACTAGTGTATATTTGGGTATATATATATAATATATATATATATTATATATATATATATATATAGTATATTAAAAATATATATATATATATATAATATATTATATATATATAATATATATATATATATATATCTAAATTTCTAAATATTATATATATATAATATATATATATTTATAAATCCTAAATTATTAAATACAACACGTACATACAGTACCGCAGCTGAAACCAATAGTCGCGGCCACGCCGTCCCTGTCGTCCTCGATGCATGCACAGTCGATTCGTGCGTTTCGCATGAAATTCTGTCATGAGCGCGCGGATTCGAGTCCAGAATTGTATCACATCGCAGCAACTTGGACGTATTTTCTGAAGAATTTGACTGTGGATCATTAATCCGATTCTTCCATCTCAATCGATATATCTTTCTTCACCTAAAATTTCATCTGTTAATTCGATCATTTGATTGATCAAACTGACCACCAAGTTGACCGTTTCAATACATTTATTTTGGACAGTTTCGTAGAGCCACTTTTCGGATTTGCTTATCCATCCTCGAAGCTCTGGTTAACGAACCACTGACTCTGGTACGTAGCAGGTATAACCACTTTTTTTCCATAAAATTTTAGTTTCATAGGATTTCATTTGGTTGGTTGAAATCGACACAAAGTTGGTCTCGAAATCGTAATTTCCAACATGTAAAAATTATGATTTAACCCGGGACATCATATTCCAAATATGACACCACCATTGGACTCGTGGCAATTCTGGCCCAAATTGTTATATAATTTGTCAATTTGGAAAACCTTTATCATGGTATATTTTTCGGTACAAAGTTGTGTCCACGACAGACACCGTTCTGGCCCAAAATTACTATTTTTTCCTGTGTCTAGAATTAGACTTATGGGTAGCCTATCCTAGCTATTTTGCTTATTCCGAGAATGTTAACAATGTCTGTTTAAGCATCCAAGACGTTTACAGGATTTACACCTTTTCTTCTTCATTTGGTTTGAGAGTTTACTTGCGGGACGTCGTCGAATCATCGGGCAACCTTCAGGCAAGATACCTTACCATCTTGCACTTGTACTTGATCCATAATGTTGTGTGTTTTGTAGTATTTTTATAGTATAGAGAGTGCTCCAAGTATGACTTGGGTGCCATCGATATGTCTATCGATGTTTGTGTGTGTGTTGACCATATTTGTAGTTGAAATTCCTGATGTGTTGAAGTTATGCTTCGTAACTTGTTTAACCTGTTGACACATCTCATACGACCACAAGAGTTGAGATCATAGAGTTGGCACAAACCTACGTGTTCGACTTGCTACCGATACGGGCAATTCGTATGTCAGTTCTTTATGGATTAGCGGAGTCTAATAGTGACTTGCAAAGAGATATATCGCCAAGCCCTGGATGTGACTTGTGTGATACATGGTGAGAAAATACTGGGATGTATGATCTAGCCCACAGCCTCACTAGATTGCCCGGTTATGGTCATAGTTTTCCCATTACGGGTGTATTGCTAGTGAATATATCCTTCAGCGGCCACTGACTGCGCGTCAGAGCATGGTCGAAAGGTATGCTAGTGATACAAAGTATGGCTAGGGGATATATCCATTCAATGGCCCTGACTATGCGTCAGATCTGATCCAGATGTATATTAGTTCATACGAAAGCCTCTAGCGGATTCTATAACTTTATTTCTACCCACTTATACTTCTATATAGTTTTTGACTTGCATTACACCTAGATGTTTAGGTTCCGTTGTTTTGGACATGGGATAGTGTCTTGTCTAGGAATGGTGGGTCACCCATGTCCTTATTTAGTTGTTGGGGTGGTCCACTGTTTCGATGATGGGATACAAAACCATGTTGACCTGAGCTATTATTACCCTTCTTGTTTCATTTACAGTTCATTTTGGTATTGTTTTATGTATCTTGCTAGTCCCTGAGGACCTGGTGATCTCTCTAGGTGTTGCTGAGCTTATAGTATAGACAAGTGGATGGTATGATTTTGGCTGCAGGGTTCAGGTATTGCTTGTATTGTTTTAATTATTTACTCGTGCTTTCTATTTTATTTCCTGTTATATCTTGCTCATTTAGCCTAGTTTTACTGGAGTTCTATTACTTTTCGGGTCCATCCCCAAACATATATGCTAATGGCTACAGACCATAACATATATTGTTTATTCTTGATTTTATTTTTTATTGTGGATTGATATAGATTAGTTAGCATATATTAGTATACTATTCAGCGTAATAATGGTTAGGATAAGTCCATTAAATTGGGATACTTATTCTAGTCGTACATCTACCATGCTCAAGCCTTGGGTTCCCTATATAAAGTGGAACTTGGGGGTGGCATATTTTTGTGGTGGCCCATGTAGGTCGAGTTAGCCATTTACGTTACTCGGCGGGCCTACAATAGGATAATAGGAACTCAATCCACAACTGTTCTTGAAAATCTCTTTGATCTATCCATCTTCGTTGGAACTCGAAATTGAAGTCAATCATCCTTTCTTGAACTCCTTATTTTTTACTCTCTTCCTTCCTTATTTCGGGGAGACGAACAAATCGTGCTTGATAAACCCTTTAAGGTTATATTCTATTGTAAGATAGTAGTTAGTTGATAGTAATTAAAAGGGGAGTGATGGTTAAGGTAATAATGATTTGGATAGACACCCTCTATAGATATCCGAGTATATCGGATTGGCAGTATAGGATTTATATATACGACTTAACCCAAATAAAAGACCTTAGGAATCATTAGGATAAACTATTCTGCTATCTACCTATGTTGGATAGAGATGTATTAGAGTACATATTCTAGATAGAGAGGGACTAGAGGTATACAAGTTAAATCGTTTAGTCAGGAAGATATGATATGTTTCTCAACCAAAGCGATCCAAGTGACCTGAGAGATTATAGAGAAATTTTAGAGCTAGTCACGATTCCCTAATTAGGATATGATCACCTATGTGGAAGACTATAGTTGGAAGGAC
The DNA here is from genome assembly GCA_029216955.1 of Iris pallida. Taxonomy (NCBI): domain Eukaryota; kingdom Viridiplantae; phylum Streptophyta; class Magnoliopsida; order Asparagales; family Iridaceae; genus Iris; species Iris pallida. The sequence continues at coordinate 20,789,329 of JANAVB010003400.1, read as the reverse complement.
TCAAGGATCACACCATGAATAGAATGATTCGACAGATACCATACTTGAGATAAGTAAATCCTTATAGGAGCTTTGGGGTTGTGTAGAGGTTGAGAAATTTCTCTTAGACGATGTGGAAATCATGAAAATATATATATGTTAGGAATAAGCTACCTTAGACAGTGGCTTGAAGAATCCATTAGGGAAGATTTCTGCCGAAGGAATATATCAAAATGATACATTGTGATAGGTTGTACCATAAAAGGATCTAAGGATATTTGGATATGGCTGTGTTAGACTAGACAGACGTCTAGATATAGCAGGAATAACCTTGAAATGATTATTAACAACTATGACTAGGATTGATCAATAGGTAAGTTAGTTGCCAAATACCATAGATAAGCATCGCCTAGTATTTACTTCCTCCCTTACCTAACAGATAGACATAGAAGGGTTAGACGTACTTGTAAGTATTGGATAACTTCCTATAGCTTGAAAGGAGTAGGTTGTTAGACATACTATTAAGGGATTTGGTATATAATCTATAAGATTATGGGATAGAGTTTAAGGATTAACTGCAATATTTCTATCTTTAGTGGTTAGACCTAATTGAGGGCATGAGAGTAGGACTAGAAATCTTACCTCAAGTAGACTAGTAAACCATAGATATATTAAGTCCTTCATCAAAACTAGTTAGTTGGGAATACCAAAGGACTTGTAGAAGATTAGCTAGTCACATTTGTAAGAATCAAATGCTATCCTAGGAACCCTTGATAGAAAAGCCAACATTCTAGTAGGAGTAGAAGCTCGACACCCTCTGCCTGACTGATCATCCGAATCTCAAGATTATCCTAGAACCTCTGGTAAGGCTCGTCCTTGATCATGTCACAATCCCTTCAATTACGAATACATTTTGCAAATTTTTGTCCCAATATTTTGGTCATAACTAGTCATCTCAGTTAGGTGAATGAGTATGGCCTATACCTCTAACCTAAGTCAAGCAACACTAAGGATCAATCTTTACTCCTCTGTACCTCCATAAATATAACATCCATATCACGATAGGCATCCATCATTACCTACTCAAATTCTCTTGATCAGCTCACCATGACTTAATGCTCCTTACGTATAGTCATCTTGACTTCTTCCAAGAATGACTTCCTTATCCTTTTATGTTACCATTTAGTTCCGATAACCCGGGATTCCTGGTAGTGAGATTGTAAGGCCTCACAAATTTTAGGGTGTCCTTATATTTTTGAGTTATTAGGAGACTCTTTGTTCTAAATAAGCTAATAAGTTGGTAGTTCATGACACCCACTTTCTAATCAGACCATTTGGTGTCTGCTACCGTGATTTTAATATTTGGAGCACAAGACTAGCTGTTACCTTGAAACAAATTTCATATACATGGCCTAGACGAGTCCACCTTCACTTATGCCTAACATGTCCCACTCAAACGTGTCTCCTCGTACCCTATTTTAAGGCACAACATTCAGGTCCAGGGTCTCAACCTTAGCCACTCCCGCGATGCCGTTGACTATTCCAACATAAATTAGAGGCTCGACCTCGACCAACCCTTTCGAAACACTATACGATTTTAGAGGTCAGACTGTTAAATTTGGTGTTAGACATAGTGCCTTAAGAGAACAGGACCCCCTTGTGCTGGGTTTTAGGGAGTTTTGTTAGGAATAGAATGACTTGGTAAGTCATGTATTTAAGGCTGGACCTAAGACTGTGAGGAACCATTTTCTTTATGGAAATTTTCAAGATATGATTTCATGCTTCACGGGACTAGGTAAATAGCTAAGGTGGGTAGAAACTTCGTGGATATTTCCCCAAGGAGTAAGTCAGGCATAGTACGGTATGAAGCCTAACCCTAACCACCAATCCTAGAAATTTATAGACTAAGACTTGCTACCTTTGGCCTAAGATAGGGCTTAGATTAGAAATACTATAGGAATTATTCCTAACGATAGTGTCAAGAAGGTTAGTAATATATGTTAGATATAGTAAAGATCGAAGTAGAATGGACGATCCTCTCTTAAAATGACCAATAGCAGGCCATGACTAGAAGGATGACCAATAGGTGTATGTAGCGGTCTAGTTCAGCCTCACCTTTACCCCAAATAGGTAGCAATGGTTAGACATACTTATAGAATTGTATAGATTGATTATAGGTAGAAAGGAGTGGATCGTTAGTGAACTATTATATGAATTGGTAAGGTAATTTATAGGAATATAGTATATGGTTTAAGGATTAATCGAGTTGTGGAGAAATTGTGAACTTTCTATAGATAAAGCAATATGAACTAAGATAGCCTTACCTATAAGATTGTAACCCATCGATCATATAGAGAGTGTTGGAGAAGCGATAAATCGCCTCGTATCGCCCTATTCTTAGAGGGAGTACATGATGTATTCCATGTCTCACAGTTGAGAAAGTATGCGACTGATCCCAATCATGTAGTTAACCATTCCGATATCACAGTGGGACCCAGTCAATCATACGAGAAGCATTCAGTTGGTATCTAGGACTCTAGTGAGAAAATGCTTAGAGGATAGACGATTAGATTAGTTCGGGTTGCATGGAAGCACCATCCTCCAAGAGAATCTACTTGGGAGCAATAAGGTTCCATGCAAAACATTATCCACATCTATTTACGAATTCAGGTGAGTTTAGCTTAATTATTTTATGATATATATTTTTGCAGGCTAGTGTTATTTTAATTTCAAGGACAAAATTTTCTAAGGTGGGTAGGTTGTAAGCCCCTGATTTTTGGATATTATTTTAAATTTTCTTTTATTTATTTAATATAGTTATTTATATTTTAAACTAGATTTTATATCAATATGACTATAGATGTATTTTTTTGTAGCTTTGATTTTTGGAGCACTAGACATGCCAATCTTTCGAAACGTCCTTCATGAGTATTATAGTAGACATGTTTACCCTCAATCTGGTATATCATGTCCTATCCAAAACTTGCCTCCAAACATCATTTCGACTTCATGCAACTTTGGGTCAATTTAGGCCATTCGGCCGATCATCATAATTTTAGACATAACTTCCAACTTGAGTTCGGGATTCGACATTGATCAAAACCATTTGACCCAATAATGGTTTTGACCCATTTTGAGCCTACGACGTATGTCAACGGTGTGCCACTCAATCGAGTTCCCATGTGCTATTTATTTGTGAATGACATATGAGACTTATTTCGTGATTTTCGGATTCGATTTGACTAGAATAAATATTTGGACCTAACCTAGCCAATTTCGCTCGATAGCCATGATTAAGCAGCCATGACCCAGTAGAATTATTCTAAATTTATTTTTGGTAGGTTATACGGTCAAATAGTTTTAAGTATGATTTCGTATATATATATGATTATATTTAGATATACAGAGATTAAATACGTTGATGATTTTAAATGTTAGATTTTGTTTATCGATATTTCATGTGTTAAGGGTATGTATTTTTCTTCTACAAATATTGGGGTACTATCGAATAAGTATTTTATGCGAATATATATATAATATATTATATATATAATATATATATATATATATATATATATTCCTTTTCTTTTCTTTTTTTTGCAATAAGGCATTTTATTGAAAATCAAAAGAGCTCAAGAAGAGCATTACAGACAGTAACAGGGCCTAAAAACACAAAAGGGCCCTGTAGAGCAAGGAAATAGGAAGAAAAGTGAGGTTTTGATATTTTAGCGACCCGAAATTTCGAAAAAGCTGTGTTTCGAATAATTCAAAATTTCGAAAAACGAAGTTTCAAAAAATTTTAAAATTCAAAAGTTAGAAAAATAACGCGGGGGGTGGGGCTCGCAGCCCAAGGGAGGTACACAGCACGAGGAGGGGGTGGGGGGGCGCTCTGCCCGAGGGGGTGTGCGCACTGCGCGAGGAGCCTCGGGCCCCCCCAGTACGCTGCCCGGAGCCGTGGTGCTCCGGCGAGGGAGGACGGTGCTCCGGCGAGCGGGCTAGCCCGAAGAGGAGGGGGACGAGGGAAAATGGGGAGGGGCGCCGGCGGCCGCCGGGGGGCCGGACTGGGCGGCGCTCGGAGAGAGTGAGGGGTAGGGGAGGGAGAGAGCGGGGGGGGAGAGGGAAGAGATCGGGGACTCGACCTCCGGGGGAGGGAAGGCGGGGGCGGGGGCTCCAGCGAGGAGGCCAGGGGGGAGGAAAATGCAATGCCTACGGCCGCCGGGGGGACGACTAGGCGGCTGCGGGAGGGACGGTCGGACTAGGCGTCCTCGTAGCTCACCACCTTCGCGGGGCGGCCCAGGCGAACTGAGAAAAGGGGAGCTTAGCCGCTGCCGGCGATGGAAAAAAGGCGAGCAGATCAGCCTGGAGCATCCGCCCGGAAGGGGAGGAGCCCGGCAAGAACCCGGGCCTGGGGCGCAGGGAGCGCGGCGCTCCGGCCGGGAGCAACGAGGGGGGCACAGCTCGCTGGACGGAGTGGATCCACCGAGGCGAGGGCACACGGAAGAGCCGGGGAGGGACCGGAGTTGGAAGAGGGGGAGGGGTGCCCAGGTTAGACGAGGCGGTGGCTGGGAGGACGGAGGGGGGCCACGTCAGGGTCGCCGGGGGAGGGGCCCACGAGGAGGACACGACCAAAGAGGCCGGAGGCCACCTGAAAGCGAGGGAAGCCAGGATGAGGGCCGCTGTCGAGGGAGGGGACGGCACGGGGGCAGGAGCGGCGGGGGGGTGGGGAGCGAGGGACGACTCCGGCGAAGGGACGGCTTGAGGGGTAAGCCGGGCGGAGCGGAGCTTTGCCCCGGCGGAGGTCCGAGGAGGAAGGAGACGGAAGGACACCAAGGGGGCTATCGGCGGAGGTCCGAGGAGGGAAGGAGACGGAAGGACACCAAGGGGGGCTATCGGCGGAGGAGGGCCGATCCGCCAGCGCCAAGCCCGGATCGGCGATGACGCCGGGGACGACGACGGCGCCGAAGAGGGCGGGGGGAGAGAGGGGGAGAATGATCACCGAGATGGCGTCGGCGAGGCAGGGGGAGATCCCCCTAGGGGAGGGAGGAACAACCGAGCAAAGGCCGACCAACCATGGGAGGCCGGGTAGCGGGCCGAGAGGGGGCCACCGAGAGGGAGAAGGGGGGAGGGGGGAGGAGGCCTGGGAGCACCGCCGGATCGAGAAGGCCCACCGGCCACCCCCACAAGGAGGAAGGGGTGGCGGCGCCGAGCCAGCGCAAACCCACAGGAGGAGCCCGAGCGGCCCTCATTTCTACATGTACATATATATATATATAATATATTTTTTTTAAAATACTTATTCGATAGTACCCCATATATTCAGGGAGATCCATGACATGATCACTATCCGTGCGTATCATGATGTACCATGACATGATCACTATGTATCCAATAATATTGGAACGATATATTCGGGGACATCCAATATATTGGAATAATATATATATATATATATATATATATATATATATATATATATATATATATATATATATATATATATATATATATATATATATATATATAATACAATTAGATGTAGAACAATATAGAGAAATTAACACAAAAGATGCTCCAAGACACACAAATTACCAAATCTATCCGTGCGTATCATGATGTACCATGACATGATCACTATGTATCCAATTATGGACACAAGAATATAGCACAAGCCAGTTAGACACCAAATTTCCCTCTGGTAACAAGTGTCAAACACTTGGTGGTTAAAAATCATAATTAACACAAATTGAGCATAGAAATCATCATTCCTCATGGAAAAAATCTGGTTATACGAAATTGAAGGCTTCTAACACCTAGATCTAGCATTAGAGAGTCAATTCCACTTATGGGAGGGTTCCTATGGGTCCAATTGGTAATCCTAACCTTGAAATTGGTGGAAAATAGATATCATCTATCCAATTTGTGTGTCTTTCCTTTGAAGAACTCCGAATTTGACACGAAGAAGTTGAATCGGACACAGTACCCCTTGCTTGGACTCCTCTTCAAGCTTTCTCTTGTGCTCCAAGTCTTTAGTTCTCCAATGGAAGAAGAATGAGTAGATTTGGTGGAGAATTGGTGTTGGAACCAAATTCTAGATCTAGAAATTTGAGAGGATGGAATAAATGGATGGAGAGAAGCTTGGAGAAGAAATAAGAAGCTTATGAAAGGAAATTAAATTACAATATTCCACTAGTGGTCCACCACGTCATCTAACCTAATGGAATATTCTATTCATAACACTAACTCTAACTAATTCTAATTAACTAATATTTAACTAACACTAATTAATAATAACTATATAATTAGCAACATGCAAAATTACCAAAATACACCTAAGGTAAAAAGTGGTGGTTACACTAAATGTTGGGTTTAAGTGTCATATCAAGTCTAATTGGGTCCACAACATTAAGCCTAATAATAGTCTAGCCCACTAATCAATAGACAATGAACACATATATTTAAGTTAATCACAATAATATAAATAATATGAATGTCAAACTATTCCTAATCTAGAAATGTGGTAGTGACAAGTCTACCTCCTTTAAAATAATTTCGTCCTTGAAATTAAAAGACGAAACTAGCACAAGAACACAATCAGAACAAGAAGAACAATACCTCAAGGCTCGAAGAGAAAAGGGTATCGCTCGCGCATTTCGTCCTCCCTCTCCCAGTGGACTCATCCGACGAGTAATGCCTCCATGCGACGCGAACCAAAGAACTAATATGGTTTCGAAGAACCTTCTTCCGACGTTCCAGAATCTCCACTGGCTGCTCTGGATAGCTGAGAGTCGGGCCCACCTCGATCTCTGAGTGGTCCAATACATGACTAGGATCTGCCAAGTACCGTCTCAATTGTGACACGTGGAATACGTTATAAACCCCCTCTAGTGCAGACGACAAGTCTAATCGGTAGGCCACCGCACTGAACTTCTCAAGAATACTGAAGGGTCCGATGAACCGTGGACTAAGCTTTCTGCCTCCACCAAAGAGAATCGTGCCCCGTGTCGGAGAAATCCTTAGAAACACCAGATTGCCAACCTAACAGAATACAAGACATCAACTAAATCTAAAATAAACAATCACAAGCAGAGACAATCAAAAGAACTAAATTAACCTCAAACTCCACGGGTCTCCAGTGGCTATTGACCGAATGCTGCTGTCTGTCCTGCTCCACCCTAAGTCTACCTCTAATCAGCTTGACTTTTTCTGCTACATCCACAACCATCTCAGGGCCAAGCAAAGCTCTCTCTCCAACATCATCCCAAGACAAAGGAGTATGACACCTCCGACCATACAGAGCCTCAAATGGTGACATCTTTATACTAGCCTAGTAGTTGTGTTGTAAGAAAATACTATCAAATGGAGATGGTCCTCCCAAGAACCCCTGAAATCTAGATTACAGGTATGAAGCATATCCTCGAAAGTCAGAATAGTCCTCTCTACTGTCCATCCGTCTGAGGGTGATATGTGGTACTAAACTTGAGCTGAGTGCCAAAGCTAGCCTGCAAACTCCTTCATAAGTGAAAAATGAAACAACTATCCAGATTCGAAACTATGCTCACAGGAACCCCGTGCAACCTGACGATCTACCTCACATACATCTCTGACAGCTTCTTCACAGATAAACCATCCTTGAAAAGCAAGAAGTATCCCGATTTGGTCAACCTGTCATGATGACCCAAATTACGTCTTTCCCTCCTGGAGATCGTAGAAGTCCGGACACAAAATCTATAGTAATGTGTTCCCACTTTTACTCTGGAATGGATAATGCTGAAGCAATCCACCGGGCTTTTGCCTCTCTACTTTTACCAACTGGTACACTAAGCATCCGGATATGAAGTGTAATGTCCCACTCCACGTGAGGCTTTTGGTTGGCTTGTTGGATTCGATCAGAATGTTGGACCATAACTTGTGTTGGAAATCAAAGGAATTGAGAATGAGTGTCCCTCTAAGTTGGCCGGATGAGATGAGTTATAGAACATAACTCGCTGGTGTGGCTATGTCGATGAAGAATATCGTGCCTTGTGTAAAACTATCTCTGGAGGACCCATTGAGCATATATATGATCGAATCGGAAGACCCTTTGTGCAAGTGAGTGGAGCTGTCCCTTCTCCTCTTCTCCTTCGCGCTTAATAAAATAAATAATTGTGTTGCTCTATTTTGTCCCTAAAACATATTACATGCTTAGTTGATATAAATAGTGATGCTTATGTTGGAAATATTCAGATGAATGACACATGAATATGAACTACCACTGTAAATCACACTAGATGAATTGATAATGTTGCTTATGTTCAATCTTGTTGAAATGAATGAGACACTTAAATAATAAAATGCTTTTGCGAATGATACATGAGAAATGAACTGGCAATGCTATTGACACAATAAAATGAATAATGAATGTCCCTTATTGAAATAAAATATTGTTTATTCCTTATTGAAAGAAATGATGTGAAAAATATTGTGATGTGATGAAATAAGAATATGAAATGAGGCTTGGGATCGTTGAGATCACTACCAAATTCATCGCTTTAGCGACGGCCTATTAGTGACGGATTAAGTCCGTCGCTACTAGCGACGGACTCCCGAATATACTGACGGTTTACCGTCAAATCACTGACAATTTTTTTTAATTGTAAGGGTAAAAGTTGTCGCACACCCGTCGGTAAGGCGTCGGCAAAATAGCGACGGACAATGTAGCTGTCGCTAGGTAGTCACTCCTTAGTCAATATTTGTGGGAAAATGTTAAAAATTACGGGAAATGGGCGACTACGTAGCGACGGATCGTCCGTCGCCCAGCGATGAGTTTTAGGCGACGAAAACTGTAGCCGTCGCTGCGTAGTCACTCAGCTGGCAGGAAAATATATAAAAATTTGTGGGAAATTTATACATAGCGACGGATATATCCGTCGCTAATACCAGCCCTAACTTAAATTGAACCGACGGGGGAGGGGAGAATTTCATTCGAACCAAAATATTTCTCTCTCCTCTCTCTCTCTCTCTCTCTTGGAGCTCTCTCTCAAAGGTACTTCTCTCTCTCTCTCTCATTGGTGGTTGTGGCGGCGGGGGGGGCGGAGGGGTGCCGTGGTGGAGGGTGGGTGGTCGGCTGCGGTAGGAGGCCGTCGGGGGGAATGGAGGCCGCGGGGGTGGGAGGGCGGAGGTAGCCGGCGGTGGGGGGCGGAGGGGAGCCGTGGTGGGGGGGGTGGTCGGCTGTGATGGGAGGACGCGGGGGGGAGGCCGCGGGGGTGGCGGGGGGGCGGATGGAGGCCGTGGGGGTAGGGGCGGAGGGGGCCCGGGGCTGGGAGAGGCCGCGGGGGGGTGGGCGGAGGGGGGCCGGGGGTGTGGGGAGTGGGGGTCGGGGGGGTGGGAGTGGGGCTTGCGGGGGGGTAGTGCAGGGGATGGGGGCCGGGGCGGCGAGGAAGGCCGCGGGAGGGGGGGTTACGGGGGTCGGGGGCGCCAGGGTCAACGGTGGTGGGAGTGGGGGTCGCGGGAGGGTAGTGCATCGGATTGGGGCCGAGGGTGGGAATTGGTGTCGGCGGTGGTGGGGGTGGGGGTCGGAACACACACACACACACACACACACATACACATATATATATATATATATATATATATATAAAAACTTAGTATATATATATAGAGGGAGAGGAGTATATATAAACTTTGGACCGAAACTGAAACCGAATAATAAAATTTAGTATATTCAAAACCGAAACGAATTTTTTTAAAACTGAAACCGAACCGAATTTAGTATATTCAAAACCGAAACCAAAACCAAAACCAAAACCAAAATAGAATAATCAAAACCAAAACCAAAACCAAAACCAAAACCGAATAATCAAACCGAAACCAATACCAATACCAAAACCGAATAATCTAAACCGAAACCAAAACCGGAACCAAAACCAAAACCAAAACCAAAACCAAAATTTAGTTGGTGGAGCGAGCCAGAATCCTTTGACGGAGAAGCCTCCGTCAGCGAATTATGGCTCGTCCCACCACCAATCGGTATCGGTATCGGTATCGGTATCGGACTATTTCATTAAGTATCGAAATCAGTATCGGTATCGGTATCAAACTAATTATGTTTAGTTTGTCTTACGATACAGATTTTCACATCCAATTTGTAATGGATCGTTACTTCGTTGATCGTACATGGATGTACCAGCGGGTCAACCTCCTCGACCATAGGTACTTATAAGTATCGACCGTATCGGTTGGTATTGGTCTTAGCGAATTGGAATCGTCCTATCCGATATATATTGGTCGTATAGCTAGGATTCGTATTGGCCTTATCGATTCGGTATCGGCCATATCCGATAGGTATCGGCATATCAGATTAGTATCGGCAGTATCAGATTAGTATGGTGGAAAGTTTAGTAACAACTGTACTTGGATTTCTCTCTTTTCGAGCTAGATTACCATTGCAAGAGAGTCAAGAGAGCGTAATAAATCTACTAAATATTGATGTTTACGGGAGTGAATGGCCAGTTACAGTAACATACATGCTTTATTTTCCATCAGGAAGGAGAGATTAAAAGCAATAACATATAGAGTTGTATTTTGGGAGAATTACAAGAGTTCTTCTTCCAAAATTTATCTCTATATGTTATTGCTTTCAATCTCTATTTTCCTTATAACAAAGGAAGCATGTATGTTACTGTAACTGGCTAATCACTCTCGTAAACATCAATATTTAGAAGATTTTTTACGCTCTCGTGACTCTCTTGCAATGGTATTCTAGCTCAAGAAGAGAGAAATCCAAGTACAGTTGTTACTAAACCTTCCACAATACTAATCCGATACGGTCGATACTAATCCGACACGGCCGATACCTATCGGATATGGCCAATACCGAATCGATAAGGCCAATATGAATCCTAGCTATACGGCCGATACATGTACATATCGGATAGGACGATACCAATTTGCTAAGGCCAATACCAATCTGATACGGCCTATACCAAACCGATAGAGCGATACTAATCTGATAGGTCGATACTAAGTACATCCAGCCTATACCAGCGGATCCACCAGTTACTGCACGGTGGGCCCCGGAGTACCCCCGGACTCAGTTACATCTGGTTATTGGTGAGTACATGATTACATAGTAATTCTGTTTGTCTTGTGATAAAGATTTTTCACATCCAATCTACGATGGATCGTTACTTCTTTGATCGTACATTGATGTACAAACGACAACACGAGAGCAGAATAGGTGTAAGTGACAATTTTTAGGCAGGCGTGGAAGTGTTTCTTAAGTATGCCATGAGCAAAGCTCAGTACATGGACGGTAACAAAATCAAGTGTCTATGTGCTAATTGTCGCAATAGACGTTATAAAGTAGTGGTGACTGTGAGAGATCATTTTACCCGTAAGGGTTTCGTACGTGATTACTGCATGTGGTCATCGCAAGGTAAACTATATGCAGAAAGACAAGTTGCGAATGCTGCTACTTATGCTTTTGATGAAAATGCTGCAACGAATTTTGTCATGGACGACGGATGCTCTGTTGATTATGGAGACCTGCAGAATCGTGCACGAGATATGGTGTATGATGCAGCAGGACCTAATTTTGATCCGGAGGATCCTAATCCCGAGGCAAAGGAGTTCTATGATATGTTTCAGGATGCAGATACTCCTCTACATCCTGATTGTGAGACTCATTCCGTACTGTCAGTGACGATACGGTTGTTGAACATAAAGTCTAATTTTAACTTGTCACAAGCTTTCTATGATCGGATTACACAACTAGGAACGGAGATCTTACCGAAGGAATCAAAAGAGCTCCCAAAAAACTTCTACAAGTCAAAGATGATGGTCCGACAACTGGGACTGGGGTACGAAAAGATAGATTGTTGTCGCAACGGATGCATGTTGTACTATAAGGAGAAGGATGACATAGAAACTTGCAGCTTCTGTAATGCGGATCGTTACAAGCCAGTAAAGAAAAAAGGAAAGTCAACTAGAAAATGACGTCCTTACAAGTATATGCATTACTTGTCGATCACGAAGCGCTTGCAGAGGATGTATATGTCTCTGAATACAGCTGAACACATGACGTGGCACAACGAAGAATGCACAAAGGACGATGGAGAATTATCACATCCTTCAGACGGAGAGGCATGGAAATATTTTGATTTGTGTTATCCAGATTTTACTGCAGAGCCTAAAAATGTACGTCTGGCGCTATGTTTTGATGGCTTCGCCCCTTTCGGGCAGTCGGGATCTCAATACTCCTGCTAGCCGGTCATTCTTATCCCTTACAATCTGCCACCATGGATGTGTATGAAGACTCCTTATATGTTCTTGATAGCTATCATACCGGGTCCCAAAAATTTGACAAAAAATATTGATATATATTTACAGTCGTTGGTGGATGAGCTGAAACAGCTGTGGGAGATCAGCGTCGTGACCTATGATATTTTCAAGAAACAGAACTTTCAGATGAGAGCTTCATTGATGTGGACAATAAATAATTTTTTAGCATACGGTATACTGTCGGGATGGAGTACTCACGGCACCATGTCTTGTCCGATATGCATGAAAAATAGTAAGGCGTTTCACCTTAAGCATGGAGGAAAAACTTCTTTCTTTGACTATCACCGTCAATTTCTGCCCGTGAGTCATCCTTGGAGAAAGAACAAGGACGCGTTCAGAGCTGGAAAACAAGAATTTTCTCATCCGCCACCTAAAGTATCGGGATACAATATTTGGGAAGATGTAAAGTACTTGCCCTCCGTAATTGAAGATCCATCGAACAATCGTGTCGAGGGGTTTGGACAAAGCTATAACTGGACCAAACGGAGTATCTTCTGGGACTTGTCTTATTGGAAAAATAATCTTATAAGGCATAATCTTGATGTCATGCATATGAAAAAGAATGTGTTCGATAATGTCTTCAATACCATCATGGATATTAAAGGAAAGACGAAGGACAATCCAAAAGCAAGACAAGACATTGCCGAGATATACAAGCGTCCTTATCTGAACTTGATACAAAGGAGAGCTGGTGGACAATTAACTAAGCCGGTAGCACAATACATATTGAGCAAGGAAGATAGATTAATAATCTGCAAGTGGATATCTACTTTAAGATTTCCCGACGGCTATGTGTCGAATTTGTATAGATGCATTGATCTCAATGAACGCAAGCTAATGGGAATGAAGAGTCACGACTGCCACGTATTTATGGAAAGATTACTGTCCATTGCTTTGAGAGAGTTGTTGCCTTCTTCTATATGGGTTCCGTTGGCCGAGCTATCTACATTCTTCAGGGATATTTGTTCAACTAAGTTGACGGTACAATACATGATTGAACATGAGGAGAAGATTGTCTTAACAATTTGCAAGTTAGAGAAAATATTTCCTCCGGGCTTCTTCGATAGCATGGAGCATCTACCGATTCATCTAGCATACGAAGCCCGTGTCGGTGCATCTGTTTATTATCGATGGATGTACCCATTTAAAAGGTACATAAAAATTGATATAATTTAAGTTGCATTTCATTGATAATTCTTAAGATAATTTCTCTCTCTAGATACCTACACCATCTAAAGAAGAAAGTTGGCAACAAGGCTCATATAGAGGCTTCGATATGCGAAGCATATCTTATCGAGGAGGTATCAAACTTCTGCTCCATTTATTTCGATACTCATGTTAAGACAAATCAAAATAGACCTCAAAGGAATGACGAGGACGTTGAGGATGGAGGTATATTCGATGTAAGGGACAAGCCTACTGGGGCTAGTAAGAAATGGTGGTTGACTGACGATGAGTATGATACCGCTCACCGATATGTCTTGTTAAATTATGACATATAAGAAGTAAAAGATTCAGAGAAGTAAGTGACTACACTAGTACACTCGTTATAATCTCTAATTTGGTTAAGTAACTGACTACACTTATTATTATTCTCTCTAACAGTATATTTAGAGATGAATTCAAAATGAGGACACCCGATATTACCGATGAAGGACTTCAAAGAGAGGTTGATTGTACCTTTCCGTCCTAGTTTCGTAAATACGTAAGTAACTGAGATAATAATTTATGTGGCCACCATTAAAATATATGCATCTAAAATATTTAAATTATCAATATTTGTTTACAAGTTTTATTGCCTGAAACAACACTCACAAATGAGAGTATTCGTTATTTGGCATTGGGACCGAAGAAGCATGCAAAGACTTGGCCAGGCTATGTCATTAATGGCTTCAAGTTTAAGGCAACTCAGAATGTTATAAATGCCAAATATGTCAATGACGGCTTTAGTACCAAGGATTCTGGTGTTTGTATAAGAGGCACCATCTATGACGACGAACCGGACTTTGACTATTATGGAGTACTGCGGGATATTGTAGATTTACAATATAGTGCCCCATATGATATGCATATTATGATGTTCAAATGTGAGTGGTTCAATACGACACCAAATATCGGTTGGAGAATCAATAAACAATTTAGATTCGTCGATATAAATCATCGCAGGAGGTATAGAGGGTCCGACACGTTTGCGATAGCAAGTCAGGCTATTCAAATCTACTATACAAGCTACCCAAGGTGTCGTAGAGATCAATTTGACTGGTGGACAGTATACAAGATTAAATTTAGAAATACATTCAACTTTGGAAACCAGCATACCAAGAGGACCAGATCAAAAAGTCCCAATACTTGGTACAACAGTCGGATACCATGGATGTTGAAAATATTGTTGAGGAAAATAGAGGGGAGGAAGAGGTTGATACACAAGATTTAGCTGTAAACCAGGGAAGAAAGAGGCGTCTTGTCCCAAATATTAAGGATGAAGAAGAAGAAGAAGAAGAAGAAGAAGAAGAAGAAGAAGAAGAAGAAGAAGAAGAAGAGGAGGATGAGGATACAGATAAAGTCGACAATGAGGATAAGGATAAGGATGAGGATGAGAATGAGGATGATGATAAGGACGAGGCTGAGGACGAGGACAAAGATGACGACGATGATTAGATTAAATATCAGTATATATTAAAAACACTTTCAATTACGTAATTTTAGTTTGACCTCATAAAAGCACTTATAACTTAGTGAATTCAGTTTAAACTTCTGTATATTCTTATTTCAGATGGCACTCCTAGTTCTTTTCTTTGCGGCGTCACTCGTCGCCCTACTGATGGCTAGCATTCATCGTCGTGGTGCTGGTCGTGGTGGTGGTGGTGGTGGTGGTGGGCGTGGTGGTGGTCGTGGTCGCCTTCAGCCTTCCCGGGAGGTGACCCCATCTAACGATCCCGACCCGGAGAGTACCCCGGGCACAGACTCATTCCACCGTCGATCTACTACGGGGTTATCGACACCTTCGTCAAGGGCGTCTCCATCCGCTAGTGGATCCGTTCTGCCAGCGGATCCACCAGCGGTACTACCAGTTACTGCACAGTAGGCCCCAGAGTACCCCCGGATTCAGTTACACCCGGTTACTAGCGAGTACATGCGTGGAGCTGCGGATCCTCCGACGTCACCAGAGATGCCGATGGGCGAGTTTCGATGAGAGTTATGGCCCGCAAGTGAAGCGTAAGTAAATTTAAGTTAATTTAATAAATTTGTTACATTTATTCAAGTTAATAATCCAGTCGTTGCTTCTTTATAGGTTTTTTCCGTAGGATGCTACCAGGCTTCTAGGGCAGATTATCCGGGCTAACTACCATGGCCCCTACCTCAATTTTTCTGAGGTGCCCCTAGACTTGCAGTACCGCTGCCTCGACGAGATGAGGGTATATATATATATATATATATATATTTATATATATATATATATATATATATATATCATGTGATTAATTATTAATTACTCTTTAATCAACTATTTTTTTAAAATCGTGATAATTGAATTTGTATGTCAGAGGACCTTCTTGTGGCCCTCCATCGCGAGGAGGCGATCCGCAGGACCAATAGAAGCACCACCGGGAAGAAGATCCGGGATGCGGTTTATGATCTTTGAACGGCGCATTCAAAAAAGGAGTGGATCCGACAGGACTACTATGAGCAGCTCTTGGAGAAGATGGATGCTCCTGCCTTCAAGCAGAAATCAAAAAAAGCAAAAGCGAACCGACGGGCTGCAGGACTACAAACGGGAGATCAAAGCCCCACGCAGCGACGCTTGCAGAATTGGTGAGATACCGCAAATTCATTCTACTATCTAATTCGGTACTATTAATATACTTAATTAATTAAATTCTACGAATATTTCGTATGCAGACCCAACGGGCGTTGAAGGATGGAAAAGATGCTGACTCGGTCACCATGCATGATGTATTCCAGCATACCCACAAGAGGCGGAAGGACAGGAGCTTCGTCGACGAGAGGGCCAAGGAGACGAATGTAAGTACTTACGTTTATGAGACTTATGTTAGAATTATAAGTATTCAAACTATAACTTAGGTAAACTTAGGATTCAGACTATAACTTAGGTAAACTTAGGATTCAGACTATAAGTTAGAAAAACTTAGGATTTAGATTATAACTTAGGTAAACTTATAGTATAAACACATTCATTTGATAGGCTGCGTATCGTGAAGCCCTTAGTCGGGTTCAGCCATCTGCTGCCGAGGATGTCGGTAAAATGACGCCCGTCAGGACGCCCTCTTCTACGGCCGCTCGCTACGATGACATGTTTGTAGATACCGTCGGCGGCTTTAAGAAAGGGCGCCTGTACGGAGTCGGCACCCTGGCGCCGTTGCACGCGACGATTCCGAGATTTCCATCTTCCCCGCCTCCTCCCGCGGCCCCGACAGACGATGATGTGAGGTCCCAGCTTGCGCATCTGAACGAGGCGGTGTCGGACTTACGGGTGCAGTTGTCCACGTACTTTCTGTATCCTTCTACTGCTTCCGGTCCGTCTACTGGTGCTGTCGGTCCTTCTTCTGTCGGGCATCTCTCTTTTGACCCTGCTGCCCCTATCGTACCGCCTCCTACTGTGACGGCCCTTCTCGACCTAATGTTGCCAGAACAGCTACGCCAACTTCCAGACCATGTCTTAGAGGGATTGCCGCCATACCTGGTGGAAGTGTACATGCGTCGGGCGCAGCAGGGAGTACCAGCACCATCGAATGATCCAACTCCTTCTCCTTGATGTTTGTATTCGAATATTTTGAAAATTATTTAAATATTGAATATTTGTGTATTTTATGTGGACAATTTGAAATATTGGATAATGTTGACTGTTTTAAATGATTGGTGTATTATTTATGTTGGTTTGTGTTGGTGGATGTTTAGGAAAGATCTGTTTTATTTATGTTGGTGGATGTTTGGGATTGTATATTGGATAATGTTGAATGTTTGGATAATTTGTGTTATTTAGGTTGATGGATGTTGTGTGAACAGGGAATGTTCAATTTTATGCAAAAAAAATTCAAAAAATTCCCAGTTAGCGACGGAGTCGTGACTACCAATCGACGGAATATCCGTCGCTAACTGGAACTATTCCAAGTTAGCGACGGATAGCGACTACTCACCGACGGAAGATCCATCGGCAAGGTTCTGGAAATATGAAAAAAATCACAGAAACGGATCGACGGATATTTCGTCGGTAGGCCGTCGCTAGTAGTCGATAAAAGTTTGGCGACGGATAATCCGTCACCAAATCCGTGACTGGTCGGGACGGATTAGCGACTAAACCCGATGGAGTAGCGATGAAATATCCGTCGCCACGGTTCTGGAAATATGAAAGATTCACAGAACCGGGTCGACGGATGTACCACCACTATTCCGTCGCTAGGCCGTCGAACAGTAGAGACTACAAGCGACGCGTTAGCGACGGAGATTGCGTATCAGACACTCTCTGATACGCATTTACCGACCATTTAGCGACGAATTAGCGACGGATATTGTGTATCAGATACTCTCTGATACGAAATTACCGACCATTTAGCAACGGATACGGCCGTCGCTAAGGCGATGTATCATTAACTTTCTGATACATGCTTTGACGGAAATCCGTCGGCCATTCGTCGCGAGATGTACGAGTATAGTTGACGAAAATCCGTCCAAAATCGTCGCTGGGCGACAACTTGGCGACGGATTGTTTTTAGCGACGAGGCTTTTCTCGACGGATGTTTTGGACCAAAATCCGTCGGCCATCTGTCAGTATTACCATTTACCGACGGCTGGGCGACGGATACAGCCGTCGCTAAAGCGATGAATTTTGGTAGTGAATCACCAAGTATTGGAATGATGTGATTAATGGAAATGATTAGTCGTTGAACTCAGCTTGGATGAGATGAGATGATAAACTTTGGCTTTGCTTATTTTTAGTTGTTTTACTATGCACTTTGTGTTTATCGAATCGGACACGCATTCGCATGGTCATGGATGTACTTGTGCACACGTCTGGGTAAGTTTTCTCGAATGGTACCTGGGGCACTGGGAACGATTCAACCCGAAAGAAAATATTGGCTTGCTTTGGTGGCACAACATATTGTGGGGCCTCCTGTTGGGCTTGCAACCCAGGCTGATACGGCGCATCGTAATGAGTGATTGTGGACCTTCGGTGGGCTTGTTACCCACGCAATGGGTGTCCGTATACCATGATGAGAAAGTCCTTTATGATGTAGTTTTACCAATGACCACTAGTCGAATGCATGCTAATGAATGTCTTTTGCGAGCAAAGTAAGTAAAATATATATCATGTATTTTATGCAGGTACAAGGAAGTCGGCTATGGGTAAGAAATTATTGAAAAGTAATATGTTTATCATACATGTTAATTCAACTTGACTGCTTAATCTCAATAGTGTGCTATAATGTTGTATTTTCATGAATACTGCCATAACATCTTTACATGCTTCACTGTGATACTGCACATGAATTGTAAACTAATGCCAGGCCCAAATAGAAAGTTCATGTTAATAAATGGCTGTTCACATGATTACTTAGTGTTAGTTTAGGCGAGTGGGCTGGTTCTGCTAGCAGTACACGGGAATGTACTGACCCATGTTGTGGGCATCTTTTTTCAGGTGCTCGTGCTTGGGAAGTTCAGTATACTAAGATTGGCATTGATTAGTCCCGAGACATCGAAGATTTGTTGGGTATGCAGAAGCTCTCATTGTAAAAGATTATGTCTTCTATTTATAAAGGGAATAATGTATAGAACATTGTATATCAGTTGTATTAGTGAGTTATCAGCCAAGTCGGTGTATCCAGTTGTAAGTTAATGTGTCAAGTATCAAATGTAAGCCTAGATGGCAGGTGTTTCAAAATTATCTATCAAGAAAAATATGAGTTTTGTTATAAGTTTTGTATTCCGGTGCAAGCCTTATACTTTATTTCAATTATCAATAAAGAGAATATATTTCTACATGTCTTATTGTGACTTCATATTATTTGCTTATTTCTGCTACTATGAATCAATAAGGTGTTCTTTTCAATGAAGAGATGTATCCTTATTATCTTTAATTTGTCTGCTTGTGTCACTATGATGTGTTTCTATCTTGAAGATTATCAATTATATACCGTCTTTGCCTTGTACATGTACAATTCAGACTTGTACGACATCACGCCTAAGCGAGGACGACCTGTTCCTAAATATTTATGCGAGGATAAATGACTCTGCAGAATCGGAGCGTGACAAGTTGGTATCAAAGCATGACTTTACATCCTCGGACTCTAGTTCGATTCATTTTAAATCAAAGTTGCATAAGCGATTAACCAAAGTTGGTTTTTCAACGTTGCTTCCGCGATTAAATCAAAGATATGTAATACGATTAACCTAAATATATGTGTTCATTATTTATTGACTAGTGGACTAGACTTTTTGTTAGACTTCATGTTAGTGGACCCAAGTAGACTTGACATAACACTTGGACCAACATATTAGACTAGTCACACTTAGACTCAATTGAGCCATTTTCTTATTAATTAGAGATTAGTTAATCCCTTAATTATGAGTAGAAGCTTCCATTAATTAAAATAGCCTTAATGACAACTTGATAGGGGTATTTAGGACATTGTGCATTTCTTAGAGAGGGATTAGTGTGGCCAACCTTAATTTCAAGGAGGAGCACACTCTCTCACCTCTTCATTTGTGCCTAATTTGTTCCATTATGTGTTCTTCCCCAAATTAGTTTCATTTCTCCACAAATTTCTTCCTGTCACGCCCTAAAACCGTAATACTGTCAAGTAGTGACGGACTAGGCCAGCTACGAAGACCAAAGTACTCCAGTACTCCAAAATAACGTATAAGCTGTATAGACGGAGATCACTACTACAATCCAACGAGCAATCCTAGGTCAAGAATCCTAGGTATCTCAATCACAGGCAGTAAACAATGTACAAGAAGTATGATCATCTGGAATATAAAGTAGTAAAGCATCCCAAACTATCATATATCAATGATCATGAAGCTAGTAATTCAGAATGAAGAACTAGCAAGAGTAATAGTCATGCACGATAAGCTCTAGCTATAGTCTAGAATACGCACATCATGTCTAAACCCTTAGGTTAATTGTCAAGTCCAAACACGGGCTAAACAAGTGCTCGGTGGCGAAAAGTCTCAAAAGAATAACGTACATAACTAGTGGGCGAAAATAAGAAACCCACTCAGGTACTCTGGTGCTCCGGTAATCACCATCGAGTGGAAGGTACGAAAGATCCTCGGCCATCTCTACCATATCTTTCCAAACAAAACCAGTGGGATCAGACCCCCAATATCAAGTACGACAAAGGAAGCCAAACTATGAACTAAAACCAGCATACTAATCATAACAACAGATAGAAACAGAAATAAGTAAATACGGATTGAGACTCGTGCGCTATTAATGCACTTATCCTGAGAATAGAAAAGACAATAAGCAAAGCAACATGGAGCATAAAGTAAATAATATGTGACATAATGTAAACTGTGGACATGTGAATTAAATGAAGGCATGTGAACGTGTAAGATAACTGGGACATGTGAGAACTAAATAGAACGACAAATGATAAGATGA
Source organism: Iris pallida (assembly GCA_029216955.1). NCBI lineage: Eukaryota > Viridiplantae > Streptophyta > Magnoliopsida > Asparagales > Iridaceae > Iris > Iris pallida. The sequence continues at coordinate 20,768,406 of JANAVB010003400.1, read as the reverse complement.
CTTAGGAACTATTCCGGAACCGACTTACAACCCGTAAACCAAACAAGGACCGGGGTTCTAATCCTTCCCCTGAACAGAATTTAGTCTCCAATCATTTATCAGCAAAAGTAAAGCATAGACAGAAGCTAGATAAAATAAGAAAAGATAGGACAGGACTCCATCCATTAATCACAGTCAAGCAATAAGTACGACTTGATACATTAGTTAACTAGGGTTATCATATCCTAATTACTAACATATTCACTTTTGAGAAATTCGATCCAGTTACCTGCCCTGCAGACCACCCGACTTATCCAGGCCAAAAGAAAATAAGTATAGCAGACACACCAAAGTAAGATACGTGTGTCCTAAAGAAGTGTCCCACTCGACGGCGTGCTGGAAGAGTGCTCATCATGACATATAGCTCCAAATCCCAAGTATATATATATATATATATATATATATATATATATATATATATATATATATATATATATATATATATATATATATAAGACCGTGAAATAAGGGGTGCAGGTAACCGGGAAAGTCTCACCTTCCAATGATCTAGATAATCAAGCTAGTTGTATAGTTCCTAACATTTTCATTCAGGATTCCGGGGGTGGCATTCCGCAGAATCCATCCTAGACATGAGACATGCGAGACTGGACAAGACAAGCAAGAATGTGCACTATAACAAGCCACAATAAGAAAATATAATAAGCTGTAAGCTAGGAGTGCGCTACGATGAGCCACTAAATTGGGAGTGCGTCATGACTGGCCACTATCATGTAAGCAAGAAAAAGACATATAACATGAATGTGCCACGACTTGCCACTATCTAGTAAGAAAAGAAGGTATATAACAAGAGTGTGCCACGACGGGCCATAACAAAGAAATACTACACATGGCATAGAATGTAAAGTATAATAAATCTGGGATGGCATGGCAGTACATATCATAGCATGTAAGAAAGAATCGATAGGAAAGACATAGCATAGCGTGTGAGAAGGAATAAAAAAATAAGTACATGACATAGAACAATAATTGAACATTTGCTAGTGTCAAGTGTATATAGGGTGTACAATCATTCTCTAACTATACAATGTCATCTAATCATGTTAAGAATTTATTATAATTGAAAATATATATAAAAAAACGGACAAAACGGACAAAAACAGACAAAAACAACCTATTCGGATCATTTGGCAGAATATTGCGGATTACCGACGGATTTTCTGAATTTTCACGGCAAGTTTTTAGAGCAAATTCTGATTTTTTGACGGATTTTCGCGGATTTTTGACGGATTTTCCGAACCGTCATGGAAAGTTGATTTTTGAAAACTCCAAAACTTGTTTCGGCCATAAAAAGTTCATTTTAAATCGAAATTCAACGCTTCAAAGTCAAAATTGCATGAAATTTAATTCCCTACAACATGGAAGTATTAGTTTTTACAAATTAAAACATTTGATAGATCAATACCTCAAAATACTCCAAAAATATGTTCTCGAGATACCGAAACAGATTCTGATTTCCACCAAACTCAAAATCCATGGGATACAAGGTAGGTAAGGGCCTCATATATACATATGTGACCAAGATCCATGATGGTAACATCAGTATTACTCTCAATACCGAGTTTTTTTTACTAAGTCAATATTGGGTTTTAACAGAAAACTAAAATCTAGCTCAGACCAAATTTAGAAATATGTACATAACTAAAATCATGAGGGAAACATATTTAACAAAACAAGTTTTGGAATAAAATGAGCTATCAATACCAAGGAAAACAAAAATGATAATAATTAAGGTTGTTCAGTAATTTGGCAAGATGCACTTGCCTAGGTTAAGCTTCAAGCCTAATCTTCCACTCCACCACCAAGAGGGGGTACGAAACCACACTGTAGGCCTCAAGGCCAAGCTTTCCTTAGCTTGAGGAAGAGGAATGAAAGAGAACTGGAATGGAAGAAGGAAATAAAAGAGAGAGGAGAGAGAAAGTAAAAGTGTATATATAGAAGGGCGAATTAATCGTGACCGTTGGATCATGATCCATGTCACGGTCTAAATCAATCCTAGTCATCCAAAGAAAACCAAGTATCCATTAGATAATAGGGTGCATCTGCACTATTCACGAAAATATCTAAATACTATTCATCAAAATATCTAAAACAATATTCATAAAAATATCAAAAACACTATTCATAAAAATATCTAAAATTAATAATATCTAAAAGTGGAAAATATCCCCTGGACGGTATACTGTCAGTACATACCGGTACACAGGCGGTATGCCAGTCAAGGGAAAAATTTATAATTTGGAAAAAATTTAAAGCGTTTCGAAAACCAAGAAAATAAGAAATACAATACAAAATACATATCCGTATATAAATACTGATACTGTGAGACGAGTATAACACTCCCAAATCATTCTTCATCCTTCTCAATCATCATTCAAGGAGCCTAGAAGCTTGGGGGAGGCAAGGAGCACTAGGAGAGGAAGAATTTGGCTAAGAGCTTATGTCCAAATTGTGTCCATTGGACTTTGCATTGAAAATCCATCTTCCAATAGGTATAATCTTCAAATTCCCCTATAATTACATACTAACCATTCATTTTGACTATTAAGAACCTACCCATGCATTAGGGCTACTACAGGAAGAAGATTTAGCTTCTAATGATCCCTATGGTGATTATTATATTGAGTTTTTTTGTCCATTTTGGTGGAAGTCCAAAATTGATGCACCAAGTGTTTGTCATTTGATATATTAGGACTAAATAGATTTATAAATGGTTGTGTGTGCCTAAATATGTGTCCACAATTTGATACGAGTAGGTCGTATCATGATACGCTATGATACGGAGTGATTTTGGGGATTTTCTCTTCGACACTTGTGATACACATGTCATATTCCACACAACACATGCTATTAGCTTTGATTTGCATTAATTAGACTATAATTAATCTATTTGTCATGTTCATATATATATTGAATGGTGTTTGGTGAGGTTTGGTAGAGTATCTTGAGCGTATCACAAGAGTATCATAGAGTAGTGTGATACTTGTCTGATGCACCATAGGTGTTTGTAATATTGCCATGATATAGTGTGTGTGTGTGTGTGTGTGTGTGTGTGTGTGTGTGTGTGTGTGTGTGTGTGTGTGTGTGTGTGTGTGTGTGTGTGTGTGTATTTATATATCTATGTGTGTCAATAGGAATTATATGTATCATGAGTGTAGGAGCAACCTAGTAGTAGTATCCATATGTGTGTATGTGTGTTGTTGTGTGTGTGCGTTTATATAACACAGTATTATATTGGGGGTAGTTATATTGATGTGGGAAGGTGATGAATGTATATTTGTATATATCTATTGTCACGCCCCAGTACCGAAATACGGAGACGGACTAGGCCAGCTACTCCATATGAGGTACGTAACGTCATACGGCGATCGTGGCTGTCAAGAGACTAGGGGGCACATGCTACAATCAAGTCTCCTATGGTCCTACAGAGTTCTATGTCTCAATCAATCAAATCACATCAGCAAATAAATGAACATTAAAGATAAAGCAGTAAGGCGTCCCAGACGCTTCATCAAAATGATCATGAGAGACTAGCTTTATAATTTAGCTATCTCAGAGAGTCAGGAGTACAAAATTATACACAGTTGCAGTCTGTTTATTTACAATTCTGTACTGACACAAAATATCAAGTAATCCGGCTAACAGGTGCCGGTGGCTAAACGCCGCATAAAATATAAGCAGGAGTGGTGGAGAAGAAATCCACTCGAGTCCCCGAACCGCCATGCTCCTAGTATGCACCATGGATGTCAGGGAGGAAGATCGTGTCCTCTGGTTCTGCTACGAGATCTGGCCAAACAAAACCAGCGGGGTCAGCCCCGAATAGCATGTACCGCCAAAGGGGCACAAGAGTTAAGATTAAAAACCCAGTTAAAAGAATGATTGATAATAATAATGCTCATGCTACTATTATAGGGTAGCGCAACATCCTCGAACCTATGTGGCACCCTTACAACCAAACAAGGACAAAATGTGCCGCATGGAGTCGGGACGTGTCGTACTCTATAACTTTCACATAAGTTAAAGGGTATAAACAATAAAATCTCCTGATCGTGACTTCGGTCGATAGCCTATCGTAGCACAATAACCAACCCAACAATCAAACAAGAACATGGGTTGGATCATGTACCATGATAGACCATGATCCTCAGTCATTCACAGAAGTAGCACTTCACAACCAGAATAAGTCTTCCGTTCATAACTTCGGTCCACAGCCTGTCATAGTAGGATAACCAACCCAACAATCAAATAAGAACATGGTTGGATCACGTACCATGACAGTCCGCTTCCCTCAGTTATTCACGGAAGGTAAATAGGATACAAGCAAGTCGTTTTCACGGCCAATCAAGTCTACGAGTTTCTAGTGGGACGAGGTTATCCTCGCATCATGTTATTAGAAAATCCTCAGATCGTATCTTTCCAGCAAGGCTAGCCAACCCAGGGGTTCGCGTAGACAGGTGTCATTGAGCACAGGTCCCTCGTAAGGCCACCTTGCCAAGACATATAATATATAGCAGGAATTAATCGGATACAGTCATCCACTTGTTGCGGATGACACAGTATCCGTGGAGACCAGCCGGCGCGTCAAGACAATATCTCAAGGCGGTTGGTGTAACACGATCTCGGGATTCTGCCCTCCCCATGCATCTAGTGTATTTAGTTGCCTAGTTTAACCCTAGGTGAAATCTTGGACTCACATGCTGTGGCTTGCATAATTATCCTCCTAAAAGTCGTACTCAAGTACGAGTACCCCAAAAGAGGATCCATGTCAATCAGTATGTCAACATGTTCTACCCTCCTTGGTGTAATGCATCATTGCAAATATGCCACGTGGAGTTACGAGTCATTTGTCGAGCATGAACGAGAACTGGGACATTCAGGTACAAGTATCAGGTAGGAACACTTTGTTCACCGGGGCACATTAGTGCTCATATCATGCTCAGGACAAAAGGCGTAAGGATATATAGCATACACAAACATTTACATATATATATATATACAATATAATATATACATATAAAAATATAAGGTATAGGGGAGTCCAGGTCAGAGCGCGCTCAGGTCGGCCTACGCTCAGGTCGGCCTACGCTCAGGTCGGCGTACGCTCAGGTCAGCCTACGCTCAGGTCAGCCTACGCTCAGGTTGGCCTACGCTCAGGTCACTCCATACGACTCCTCCTCAAGGCAGCGTATGAGGTCCATACGACTCCTTGTCAAGGCAGTGTATGAGGTCCATACGACTCCTTGTCAAGGCAGCGTATGCAAGACATACGCTTCCAAAAGACAGCGTATGGGGTCCATACGACTCCTCATCAAGGCAGCGTATGAGGTCCATACAACTCCTTGTCAAGGCAGCGTATGGGGCAGACTGCGCTTCCAAAAGGCAGCGTATGGGGCCCATACGACTCCTCATCAAGGCAGCGTATGCAAGACATACGCTTCCAAAAGGCAGCGTATGGGGCAGACTGTGCTGCGCTAAAGAGCGCGCGCAGCTCAGTGGCGCAGGCTAAAAAGCTCGTGCGCACTGTTCACTGTCTTCTCCAAAATAGCAGAACTCCATGGTTTGAACCCAAAGCTTCAAAAGTCCATAACTTGGTCAAAATAAGTCCAAATCCAACTTTTCAAAGGTCAAAATTGGGTAGAATAAAATTCTCTACAACATGGAACCATCAAAACTTGAAAATAATGAAGTTTGCTAGATCAAAACCAAGAAGATCCGAAAATGGTTAAAACCTAGATCTACAAAAATTAAAGCTTCAAAATGGAAAACTTCAAGTTCTAAACTAGTATAGAATGAGGAGAAGAACATATTTTGGCAAATAATTTTGTAAGAAAACATCAACAACATTTATGGATCCCTCTCTTGAGCAAGTTGGTACTTGCCTTGGTTGGTGGAGGAAAGTAAATGAGAGGAAGTAAATGAGAGGAGAGAAAATGAGTTGAGTTATTATATAGAATCTTGAACCCATGGGTTCATGATGAACCATAGGTGAACCAAGAATAGGTTACCCCAAATGAGCCAAAACTGTAGGCCCAAATGCAGAAAATAAATTACGAAATAATATTTTGTCAAATATTTTTGGGAAATGCATGAAGAAATACAGCATATAAATATCGTATAAATATAAGGTAAATACAATTTATCGGTTTTACATATTAAAATACGTATTCCTGGATCGGGGAGTGACATCTATATAGTGTATATGTTTGTGTTTTAAGTGAGTGTTCAGTGTCTGTTTCATGTGTGTGAGCTTGTGTGTACACAAGTGAGTGTGATAGTGAGAAGTGAGCGGAGGGCTGCACCTTGTTGCAGTCCACATTACAATGTAGTTGGATTAGAGAAGAGTATTGTAGTGGATAAGCAAGTGTCCTATGTATGTGTGTATAAGAGAGAGATGGGAGTATGTGTATGCAGCATCATGCAACATTGCGAGCAGCATCTTGTAGTATTGTAGCAGCAGTTGTATGTAGCTGGAACAGCAGTAGCAACATCTAACAACAGCTACAACAGCAGTAGCAACAGTAGCAGTAGCTGATGCAGCAGCAGCAATAAGAGGCACAGCAGCAGCTGCTTGATGCAGTAGCAACAGCATTAGCTGCTAGAGCAGCAGCAGTAGCAAGCTGCAACAACAGCAGCAGCTATATGCAGCATCAGCAGTGAGCATAGCAACAGTTATGTAGGGAAGGGGGTAAGCTCATGTTTACAGTGAAAGTGTCTACCTGCAGCAAATGCAAGGTTGAAAGCGGACAGTGTAAGCGGCTGACATGTGTGTGAGTGTATATGTGAGTAAGTGATGGGCAGTTCCTATGGGTATCCGGATATCTAGATATGAGTGAGCATAGGTAAGTGTCTTAGTGTTGGGTATATGAATATCCTAGAGTGTATCAATGAGGTACATAGATACTAGTGCAGGTAAGTGTCAAGCCTAGATTAGTATCAAGGTAGGTAATAGGCATGAGTAAAGGATTGGGGATATGGGTTAGGTATGATATAGTATATCATGCATGGCATGATATATTGGTATAGGTATTGATATGGGTATGATATAAGGGTAAATGGTAGATAATAGGTAAAGGGGATATGGTATAGGGGTATCTTGGTGTACCATGGCTTATAGGGTATATTACTAGGAAGATAAAGGATAATACACTAAGGTCATCCTATGTAGTAGGTAACTAGCAGGGATGTATGATATATGTATGGATACTTTGAGATATTAGCTAGTATGGCTAATACCTTCAAGGTATGGACCTAGAAACCTAGGTATAGCCTAAAAATGACTAGATTGGCCCTAAAATAAGGTATTGACCTAGTTTGACTTCGAGGACCTAGTTTTGACATAGAAATCACATCTCGACTTAGTTAATGATAATTATCATTCCAAAATACCAATTGATATTGATATTTCATATTTAGGTATTTGTGACTCCAGTTTGGACCATGATCCTCACAAATTGCTCAGGACCACAAGCGAGTACATTTCTCTGTTAGTTTTTATTTACTTGATAGTGTCTATATCATATGTTCTAGAAATATTATGCTTAATTTTTGATACGATGGTACACAGATTGGTACAATATGGATCTTGGTCAGAAAATGTTACCTTCTAGTTTATTAGACCGTGTGCTTATTATACTCGTGAGTGGATCCAGTGATATTATACCGTGACATATCGTGATTCAGATCCATGAGTATTAGTCGAAAAAGTGGAAATACAAGTTGGTTATGTGATCAAACCTTTAGTATAGCTCGTGTGCATACCAATTGTACATCTCACGTATAATTGAGTATTATCTTAGTAGCTCGTGTGCATTTCCAAGCCGATCACATAACAAACTTATATTTCAAACCACATAACTATGACTCTTACTTATATTGCTCATTATTTCACACCATGTTGCTATGTTATTCTTACCAGTTGTCTAATATGTATACATGTTTATCCCAGTTATATTACCTGTCCATTGATTACTTATTCAGTATGTATTCATTTTCATTACTTGTCACATATTCTCTATCATGTATTTGGAACAGCTTTTAGAGATTTGTGCTTCGCTCCATTTCTGACTGGATAATATTTTTCAGAGAATTTTGAGGACTTTTGTCCCACATTTTATGGATCGAAAGTGGATAAGGGGTATATCCAGGAGCCTCCAGAGGAGTCAGTGCCCAAAGAGGAGGCACCACAAGTAGTGACTTTGCTAGTTTAATGTCACAACCCGTACCCAGTGAAAGGGCACGAGAAGTGAAGTACGCCCAGCCTACGCTGCAGTGTCGACGGTAGAACGCTGTCCTGGGTCACAGTATCTAACACAGTCTAGAATATGCTCCGAATGGAGAATGATAATAAGTACTCAATCACAACAACTAAGATGGAATAGAAGATAAATCTCACGAGAGTCACAGATATAATAAAAGTCTAGGTGTAAACCACTAGAATAAATCTCAAGTACAACTCATAAAGTCTCAAATAGAAAGACAATAAATACTAAGTCACAGCTAAACTATGGGCAAGTCCTCAGCGACTGTTGGATCCTCCTGAGGGTCCACGTCGCCAGTGTCATCTAAGCTAATGCCATAATAAGTAGGGAAGAACTCCTCATCATCACCTGTAAAATTTTCAACATGCCCAGTCAGGACGGAACGAGCACATATCTCTCACAATAGTTCATATCAGGATTGGACATATAAAGCAAGCTATAGAAAACTATACATGAATCGCTGTAAAGAAATCAACAAGAGAGAGAGACTATAAAATGAGATATAATATGATAAATAGAGAACGTAACCATCTACGTGATTTAGAGCATGAATTGGTTATGTAAACGGTTTGGGTTGCACATTGATACAACTATGGAGTGCACATGGATACCTACTGGGGATAATGATCACATAACCAACTACACTCTCCCTGCCCCCAATCAATACACAAGGATCAATACGTGTTATGTTATTGCACATGGATAACAACTACTTTATACATGGAGCTCATATGGTCATGAGTGTACATGAATAACACATGAGTGCACATGGATAAATATGAATACATGGAGTACATGATGGCCATGATAAAGAATATGAACATGATATACTCGATGTATCCGAGAGGATAACATCACATGAAAAGATACATAGGGTACTAATCCGTGTGAACATCGTGTCAGCATCAAGTATACTAGTCTATAACAAGAGAACATATCCAAAGAAGTATGAAAAGATCAGAGAATGTACTCGCCTGGCAAACTGAACTGCTGATGATGAAGTATAGCTAAACTGGGGCAATGTAAACCTATTTAAAGTATACACATGTCACAACCAAGTCTAAAATATCAAAAGAAATAGCTATAATGCAAGACTACATGCTTCTAGGTCCATTTTGGTCAAAGTCAACCCTCGGTCAACTCTGGTCAAACCTGGTCAACACTGGTCAAACCTGGGTCAACTAGTCCGTCTACTAATTTTTAGGTCATGCACAAAATTCTAGGTCGTTTGGAGTTAGTTTGAGTTGAATTGGATCAAGTTTGACCCAAAGTTGACTTTTGTCAATTTGGTCAACTTATCGGCCAATTCGACTAAACTAGGCTCAAAATGACAAACCAAATCTGTCCTAGGACTCCTATAGTTACGTACACAACTACAATCTATTCTAAGAGAGTTATCAAGCATAAACATCTATATAAATATAGGTATATACACACATGTGTATTAACAATACAAACAAAACCTTAAATCTAACTAATGATTGTGTGTGTGTGTGTGACCTGGAGATTACTGAAATGGGGTGAAATCTGAGATAAAAAACAGCAAACACAATCATGGTATACCACAATTAATATACTATTATATACATATATATACAATTAAGAAAACTATATATATATATATATATATATATATATATATATATATATATATATATATATATATATATATATATATATATATATATATATACAAATGCTCAATGAAAAGATTGGCAATGGTTTGAGATAATTTAAAGAGTCAAAATCTGGAATTAAATCCCCCTCGACCCATCCTCAACATATATGTATTAGCAATGGGTTTCAACAGGGTTTTATATATATATATATATATATATATATATATATATATATATATATATATATATATATATATATATAAAAATATATATATATATAGAAAGCATATATACACATAAATGATGGAAAATTATGAAACAAATCCGAAAGTTGGTTCCCACAAATCCGAAACCATATATACATACTGAAAACTCAGATTTTATAAGCTAAATAGCTGGAAATCAAAATATCGCATTTAAACTCAAAATCGAAATTAAGGAAACAAACCCAATTCACACAACGTCCCAAAATGCAATATACACCAAACGAACCCGCAAAACTCGGCATACACGTTGGTCTCGACCCAGGTGATGCGCTCGTATACTCTCGGGTTCGAAATCATGTCCGTGTCGTGTCCACAGAACGCGTATCGGAATTTCTCGATACCGCGTGACAACGCGTACGTTCTCGCTCGATTGAGCGCCGCACACACAGCGAAAAGCCCCGTGCTTGTGCACGTAGCTGGGGGGTCCTGGGGTAGGTCTAGGACATGGTGACACAGCGACATGTTGTGCCAAAGTGACGCATGCAGCCCCGCACCCGCGCGCGGCCTGCTGCGCGCGCGCGCGCCCGCGTGCCCTCGTACGCGCAGTTCCGCCCTCGTGGCTCGCTCGTCGGGCCACGCCGCGACTCGGGGTTCGTTCCTCGGGTAGTCTAGGTATAGGTCGACATGTCCCAAGTCCTGGAATGGGTCTTCGCTGCGTCGTGTGCGCGCACGAAGTCCGTTTCAGCGACAAAAATCAGGCTGAATGCACAGTGCGGCTGAGCGGTGCACGCACGATTCCTCCGCGCTCGCTCAACGAAAAGCCGTAAAATTTACGAGCATGGGGGCAGAGGTTGCCCTACGTTCTCAAGAAATTTCATGCGAAAATACGGCCTATGCATCGAGAAACAACGCGCGGACAGCAGGGCACGCACGGCCTCGTGCACGGGATCCGTGCACGTGCGTCCGTTGCCCGAAACGCCGCTGATACGTTGTCAAAACCAAATCCGTCTTCACAAAAGTTTATCAAAATAATATTATCTAAACATCCATGAAGACAGAATCGAAAAACAGCAACTTTCTATCCGAAGCGGCATTTCGTCGAACACGTGCCGTAAAGGACCGACACATGTCCGATACCGCCATCAAACGAAGTCGAAATCCAACCAAATTTCGTGGGCAAGTCTAGGGCACCTATATGAATGCAAAAATGAAAGAAATTCCATATTTACTATGGTAGATTAGGGTTTACCTATTGAGTGTCAAAAACTCAATGAATGGAGCCCATCGGTTGTCGTGTCGGCCAATTTCCCTCAAGCAAAAGCCTCCGCCTCCTCGCTAGAAATACTCTAGTAGATCCTTCTATCCTCGACGAGTGCAACAGAGTTCGTTTGGGAAGAAACGGACTCCGAATGAAGGAAATATGAGTTTTGGAGAGGAGAAACTATTAGGGTTTCCTTGTGGAGGCTCAAAACTTCACAAATGAATGCAAGGGGGAGGGGGGTACTGCTGTTGGGCGGCCAAGGGGGGTTTCTAGGGTTAGGGTTACACTTGGGCCAACTCATTCTCAAGTAGAAATGGGCCCAAGTCAAAAAGGCTTAAAGGCTAGCATGCAAAAAGGCTAAAATAAATCAATTAAAGCCTTAAAAATAATCTAATACCTAAAATAAATTTTAAAAAAAATAACAATTCTAATGCATGGTTAGGCTCCTATACATTGTCCACTAAGGTTAAACCAGTTGCTAGCACAACACAAGTCAAGTTATCTAGAAAATCACAAAACGACCAAAATGGCTAAAAATCCATTAATCACTCTAAAATTAACTAATAAGATCTAAATTAATTCTAATGATAGTAAATCTAATTCTAATATAGCATTAAGGTTCTAGGTCATGGTTAGTCTCTAAGTCAAACAGTCTCTAGGGTTAAACTAGCAACAACCAAAATCATAATTCACCCATCTAAATAATATAAAATAAAATAAAAATCCCCAAAATCATAATATGATTCAAATATTATTATTAAATGATAAAAATTGCAAAAGTTCAAAATTACCCTCGTTTCAGAAAAGTGGTGGTTACATTTAACTATTATTACTGGATTGTCTCCAGCTTCTGAGACCTTGAGTTGTTATTATTTTTAGACCTATATTAATATTGAGATAGCTAGACTCTTATACTGTGTATTGATTATATATATATATATATATATATATATATATATATATATATATATATATATATATATATATATATATATGAGAGGTGAGGTGTCACCTCACGGTGAAGTGGCTACATGTCACCCGCCATGCTATCATCATGCACTTGCATAATTTTCGGTGCATGATGATAGCATGGGGGGACGACATGTAGCCACCACCCATAGGGTGGCACCTCACCTCCCTTGTTCTTTCTTTCTTTCTCTCTCTCTCTCTCTCTCTCTCTCTCTCTCTCTATATATATATATATATATATATATATATATATATATATATTGAAAGAAGGTAATTGTAGCGAACGCTCCCACCGGGAATCGATCTCCTGACCACTCGGGCTACATGCATCTCTCTTAACCACTAGGCTAGAGGTCATATGATATATATATATATATATATATATATATATATATATATATATATATATATATATATATATATATACTTCTCTTAGATTCTCATCATATCTTTTATATCATTATCGTGCCCTTATTTTCTTTATAGTTTATTGTGATTGAGTATGGATATTATCTTTATATTGTCCTCCTTTTGGAGATGATATATCATTATATATCATCTCCAAAAGGAGGACAATATAAAGATAATATCCATACTCAATCACAATAAACTATAAAGAAAATAAAGGGCACGATAATGATATAAAAGATATGATGAGAATCTAAGAGAAGTATATATATATATATATATATATATATATATATATATATATATATATATATATATATATATATATATTCATGAGATGTGATGGTTAGTATTGTTGACCTAAACAGCGTTCTACAGCCGATGCTGCGGCGTAGGCTGGACGTACCACATACTCTTACCCCTATTCTGGGTGTGGGTAGTGACAAAATCGGTACCGTCAACAACACTTTTATTAATAATTTTTTTATAAATATAACAAAAGACAACGATAAGAAAGACATTGAGGCCTCATTTGGTTTGCGGAAATAAAATAAATTCTTTACTCTTTCATATTTTTTGCAAAATTTCTATTCCTATTAAAAAAATCGGTGTTTGAAAATTTTCCAAAAATTGGAAACAAAAGTGAATATATAATTGGAGGTGAGAAAGTGAATCCATGGAATGAATGAGCAATAATTTTATTCTCTACTTTGCTATCTTTTTTTAATCAATTTTCTTTTTTTTTCTTTTTTTGCATCTAAATACAACAACAACAACAACAAAAATAATTTAAGATCGTGATTTTGCGAACCAAACGAGACCGAAGAGAACATAAAAGGACTTCATTAATAAACATACTGATACTCATCACATGGAGTTCGGTAACTATTAGGCCTCGTTTGGTTTCCGGAATCATCGGGTTGGAAAAGAAAAGTGATAACTTTTCTATATTTGGATGTCAAAGAAATTGAGAAGAAACGGAAAGTGATTCCAATGGAAGGAAAATTAGGAGAAAAGTGATTTCATCCCTCTAAGTAAGGAATCACTTTTCCACATTGAAGTATTCACTTTTCTTTCCAATTTTTTGACATTTTCAGACAACAAGAAGAAAAATCAATAGAATTATAATTTTTTTTTTTAAATGTCAAAAAGTTATTTTTTTTTCCTTCCATTTCGCGAACCGAACGACGCTTTAGAGGTAGATCACTTAACATGCAGGTTGAGCTATGGTATACATGGAAAATGTAAATGCTAACCATATTTACATATTTGAAAGTTTTGAAACACTTTGCAACTTTTTGATCTAATAATGCAGGCACATATCGCAGTTTGATTTTTCTTTTTCTTCTTTTTTTTTTGGGGGGGGTGGGGGGGGGGGAGGTGCGTCGTTGTTGTAGGTCCACATGGAATCTCAGATGAATGTTGCCCATAGAACTAGAACTATAGTGGTGAATGCTCACAGTCCACTGATGCAAAAGGTCGGAATATACTTACAAGGTTGTGACTGGATCCTACTCCCCTCCTTGGAATCTTCGTACAATAATCCAAACCGAGTATCGTCATCCTCATCTTCCCACTAACCCCTATTAAACCTCCTCTCTCGTTCATACATAGCTCACAACAGTTCACTTTCTTGAGTTGAACTTGAGGGAGTCCACTTCCATCACAGCAACATGGAACCCAAATATCTCCTCCGTCTGACCTTCACCCTCCTTTCCGCACTCTTCCTCCTCCTCGTCTTCAGCCGCTCCTACCTCCACCATCCCTACCCGGCCTCCGATGCGGCCGACTTCCTCGACTGCTCGCTCCGCTCCTCCTGCTCGCTCCGCTCCTCCTGCTGCGCTTCCAAGAACCCCATCCAATCCAAGCCTACTCCCGCCACCTCCTCCAACCCAAAGAAGACCCGGCCGAACCACGAAGCCGACGTCCCCAAGCACCCGCTCGACCCTCTCACCATCCAAGAGGTCAACAGGGCTCGCGCCGCCCTCCTCTCCCACGAGCCCTTCTCCTCCTCTCCTTCGTCTCTCACCGTACACTCCCTCGTCCTCGACGAGCCCGACAAGTCGCTCGTGCTCTCGTGGCGGGAGGACGCCCCGCTCCCCGCTCGCAAAGCCTCGGCCGTCGTGCTGTTCCGCAGAAAGCCCTACGTGCTGACCGTCGACCTCTCGACGGGGCAAGTCAGGTCGCTTCCTCCCCCGGCGTCCGGATTCCCTACTATGACCATCGAGGACATGACCAGCTCCACGTGGGCTCCGCTCTCCGACCCAAGCTTCAACCGTACTATTCTTGCACGGGGGATCCGCCTCTCCGACCTCGCGTGCCTCCCGATATCCTCAGGATGGTATATTAATTTAATTTCATAGAATTCGTTACTTGTTGCAAATTAACGTTTATATTGTTGTTAATTGGTAGGTATGGGCGTGAAGTGGAAAACACCCGGCGGCTAATAAAGGTGCAGTGCTACTCTGCGGAGGGCACCGCGAACTTCTACATGCGGCCGATCGAGGGCCTTACGGTCCTCATCGACATGGACACCAAGCAAGTGGTCGAGATCTCCGACCAGGGCCAGGACATCCCCATCCCTAAATCGACCGGCACGGACTACCGCTTCGACGTGGCAGGGCGGAACAAGCGGCCGCGACAGCCTTACAAGCCCCTCAACCCCATCTCCATCGAGCAGCCGTCCGGTCCCAGCTTCGAGGTCGTGGACGGCCACCTGGTGCGGTGGGCGGGATGGGAGTTCCACCTGAAGGCGGACGCGAGAGCCGGGGTGGTGGTGTCCGGGGCGAAGATGACGGATCCGGAGACGGGAGGGAGGAGGGGGGTGATGTACAAGGGGTTCGCGTCGGAGCTGTTCGTGCCGTACATGGACCCGACCGATGCGTGGTACTTCAAGACGTACATGGACGCCGGAGAGTACGGGTTCGGGCTGCAGGCGATGCCGCTCGTGCCGCTGAACGACTGCCCGAGGAATGCGTACTATATGGACGGCGTATTCGTTGCTGCCGATGGGAGGCCGTATGTAAGGGAGGACATGGTGTGTATCTTCGAGAAGTATGCTGGGGATATCGGGTGGCGACATTCGGAGAGTCCTATCACTGGGATGGAGGTGCTTCACTGCTACATGAAACCTTTAATTAATCAATTTTTTTTCCCCTTTTCATACTACTTCTAGTTGTTGTTCAGTTGATTGATGAGGAGTACTTGGTTGCTTGTAGATAAGGGAGGTGAGGCCGAAGGTGACACTTGTGGCCAGGATGGCCGCGTCGGTGGCGAACTACGACTATATTGTGGATTGGGAGTTTCAGACAGATGGACTCATCCGTGTCAAAGTTTGTTTTCTCCACCTACTCTTCCGATACGCTATCTCTAGTGTCAGATATATTAATAGATGTTCGGACAAGATAGTTTCAGCAAAAGCAGCTTCTAAAATTAGACTATTTCATTAATATTTCAGTATAATATAATTACATAAATA
The DNA here is from genome assembly GCA_029216955.1 of Iris pallida. Lineage (NCBI taxonomy): Eukaryota > Viridiplantae > Streptophyta > Magnoliopsida > Asparagales > Iridaceae > Iris > Iris pallida. The sequence continues at coordinate 20,752,150 of JANAVB010003400.1, read as the reverse complement.
GTATAATTGTTTCACTCACCACCAACAGAAACAAAAGTATATATGACTAATCCAACAAAGGTTTGGTCTCTTTGGTATTAACTTATTGTATAACTCATGTTGTTGATTGGCCCGGGACAGTATGGCCGATTTTGATCGGATGTGGATCGGATCGAGACTGGTTAGAAAATATGATCCCGGAACGGGTCAGGTTTAGAGAGCAGAAACTAAATCCAGCATGATCGGACCTGTCCTCATACGAGTTTTAGACCTTCCGACCCACTCATTATGGCCTATAAAAATGATATTTTTTTATACAAGCATCTTTAAGTGTCTACTTTTCCAAAGTAAACGACAACAAACATCAACCTACATACAATACTTAAGGGCCTGCTTGAATTGAGGGTGAAGAGAGTTAAATGAGAGAGAATTAAAGTACAAGGGTAAGCATTATTCGTTTTTGGATTGAAAATTAAACCGAACCGAATAAGAGATTCGGTTCTAATTGGAAAAAAAAAAATCGGTTCAATTTCGATTTTGAAAATAGTAAAATTTCTTATTCGGTTTAGGTATCGGTTTGGGTTTGAGTTTCGTTCCAAAACCGAAAATCGAATAAGACTTATGCAATTTTATAAATGTTCTCAATTGTATGTATATGTTGTAATATGTATATATATTTTGAAATCAAAATTCTATTTGTATTTTGAAACCAAACTTTGATAATTTAACAATTAGTCTAACTTTGGACACAAATATAACAAAATATGTGTAAAATTTTTTATATCATTTAACCACGATTTCAACTTTGAACCTTACCTATTATACAGTAGAAATAGTCCGATTGAACAAATCGAATAATCTGCATCGTTTTTTTGGTTCGCTTCAGTTTCTATTTTGGCTTATTTCGGTTCAGTTTCGATTTTAGCAAATTTCGGTTCGATTTCGGTTTTGGATTTTTAAAATTTTAGTTTATTTTTTTTTTTTTTTTTGAAATTCCACGCACACACACAATTGAGGGACTCGAACCTTGCCGGTCCCTCGGGGTGTCCGCTCTAATACCACTAGGCTAGAGAGCTCGGACAAATTTTAGTTTATTCGGTTTTAACTATTTCAGTTCCTTTGAAACTGAATAAATCGAACGCTCACCCCTAGTTAAGTGAGAGGATTTATGAGGAAGAATCATAGAGGGTTAAGTGAGAAAAAGTTAACATTGTTATTGTTTTTTTTGTTCCTACACCCAAATCGGGGTTAACAATGGGAAGTAAGGATTTGTTTTTTAAAAAAGTCGTAAATAATCTTGTTTTGACAAGTTTTAATTAAAAATTCAATAAAATCTAATTTTATACTACATATATATTTTTGTTAATCATCCTTTCCATTTAAAAATTTCGATATATAAGGACTCCCCTTCACCTTACTTCTCTTTACTTAGCCATCATAGTTTGGCTCTAGTAGTGCCATACTTAATTTTTGGATATAAGAACAAAATTTTGTTTTGAGAGCATAGAAGTTTGACAAAGTTATTAACATAGCACAAAGTTTGGCTAAATTGTATTTTGAGACCTAAAATATCGTTCGGAAGTGCATAATAATTGATTCTTCGCAAAAAATCACAATCATAAAAAACGTCCTACGGAATGGAGTATATTGTAGGATATTGTACAAAAAAATGTCCTTCCGTCGGACGTTTTTTGTGCATATTAAAAAGAGAAATTTGTAGTACAAAATATCTGAGGCTGGAATCTAAACCCATTAGCAATTTGTTGTACTTGGCTCTCACTCAAGAGACTTGGTTTTAAGTCTAGGCAGTGGAATATTTTTATTTTTATATCTATTATTTTTAAATATTTTTCAGATGGTAAAAAATATTTGCTGGAAAAACGTCCTTTGAAGGACGTTATTTTATCAATTATGGATAGAAAAACGCCTTTTGAAGAATGTTTTCTACACATTCTTAATTACTCAATATTAGCTGAGCGGAGATAATGAGGGGAGTAGGAGTGTTAATTAATATGTATGTATAGATAACGCATTTCAGAAGAGCATTTCTTTGCAGGAAAAAAAAGTCTTTCTATAGAACGTTTTGGGTCTCTTAGAGCATCTCCAACCCTATTGTCTTGTTAAGTATTGTGAGTCTTAGGTGGCTCTTAGGTGGCATGAGCCACAAGGCAATGTCTTGTTTATGTGGCAAAATTATATTTCAAAAGACAATGAGATAGAAAAACTCTCTCCAATGCAAAAGTATTGAGAAGACAATAAAAGTATTTTTTCCAACTTCCAAGGCAACTTTTAAGACAACGACTCATCTTCTTTCTTTTTTCTAATATTTTTTATTCATAATTGATGACATAGAAGAGAAGACATTGTCAAGTGCATTGTCTAGAACAAGACAATCAACTTCACAATATCTTCTTTAATATTTGTCACATAAGCTTCACAATTGACTTGACAAATGCATTGGAGAAGAACTTTTGAATAAAATTTTGTCATTCCTATGTGGCATTAACTTTTTTCCAAAGTCACAATAGGGTTGGAGATGCTCTTATCATAATTTTACCATAATTTCAGCAAACTTGATATTCTCATAACAATTTTACAAAATGCTCTATATGCAATTTTCACTAGCTAAGCACGCAATTCAAAAAAAAGTTGAGCTACGGTGATAATTTAATATATATAATACTTATTTATTGCATCTTTTGGACTAGAGTAGAACGATTTGTATTTTGGTTCTTTCTGGGAGACTTTTGTTGTACATAGGCATCTCAGACTAAGAGCATCTCCAACCCTATTGTCTTATTTTGTGTTGTGAATCTTAGATGGCATGGGACACAAGACAATGTCTTGTATAAGTGACAAGATTGTATTCACAAATGATAATGAGTTTAAAAAGTCATCTCCAATGCAAAAGTATTAAGAAGGCAATACAAATTTATTTTTTACAACTTCCAAGACAACTTTTACTCTTCTAGTTCTTTTTATAAACATTTTTATTCACAAATGATGATGTGGACATAAAGACATTGTGAAGTGTATTGTCTAGATCTAGACAACCAACTTCACATTGTCTTTGTCATGTCAACTTCACACTTTATTTCACATTTGCAGAAGTACTTTTGAAAAAAATGGTTGTCATTCCTAGGTGACAACCATTTCTTTTCAAACTCACAATAGGGTTGGAGATGCTCTAAGATGTGCTAGTTCTTTATTATTTGTTCTTATTAATGAAACAGAGAGACCATGGCTACTTTTCTTGGGAAAGAAAAAAGTGATGTAGAGTTATACGTTTTAATCGTCATTAGAGAAGCCAGAAGGATGACATTAGTTTTTAATTATGGATAAAACAGTCCAAAGTTTTTCGCGATCACGCATGACTGTTAAGTTAAACTATAAGGAAAGATGGTCCAGTAATTATCGATGATAAAAAAATCGTGAAGAAAGTGTTTGATTGTGGACTTAATCAGGTTGGGCTGAGCGGCATCCTAATGGTGAAAGGAACGCCCTACTCCCATGTCAACCAATTCCCGCCAAAACAAGAAATGTACGGCACCCTCCTCTCCGAGAACGTCATCGGCGTCATCCACGACCACTACATCACCTTCCACCTCGACATGGACGTCGATGGCTCGGACAACTCCTTCGTCAAGGTCGATCTGGCTCGGCAGGAGACGAGCCCGGGCGAGTCCCCGCGGGCTAGCTATCTCAAGGCCACCAGGCACGTTGCCAAGACCGAGAAAGAGGCGCAAGTCCAGCTGAGCCTCTACAAGCCCTCCGAGTTCCATGTCATCAACCCCTCCAAGTCTACGCGGGTCGGAAATCCGGTCGGATACAAGGTGGTCCCTGCCGGCACTGCCGCTAACTTGCTGGACCCCAGGGATCCTCCTCAGGTCAGGGGTGCTTTCACAAACAACCAGGTACGCACTGATCTGATCATCGAGTAACTATTACACAGTCATTTTCTTGGATATAAAAGCAGCAGTAGTTGCTGACACTCCTAAAATGTTATTCTGTATTTTTTTTCTTTTTTTTATTATTTAAAATTTCAAACTTGTCTCTGAATTAAATCTGAATTTTAGCATGCATGCAAGAAGGATTGCAGGATAATATTTTAAGAGTATCAAATAATCTTAATGCACGAACAAATTTGATAGAAAATTAAATAAGAGTGTAGACGACATTTTAGAACTGTCAATAACGACACCTTAAAAGAAAGTATAATTTATGTACTGATTAATGGATTTTGTTCTTCACTGTGTTTAGATTTGGGTGACACCATACAACAAAAGCGAGGAATGGGCAGGAGGACTGTTCGTCTACCAAAACAAAGGGGAAGACACGTTGGCTGTCTGGTCCGAGAGGTACGTAGAGATCCATATGTACGGATACGGGCGTGACTGTCTGTTGTTCCATGTCCACGTGGCCGATAACCATCGTCTCCACCCACCCCCTTGCTAGCTCTAAACCTGTCTCTCCTGCTAGTTCCAATAAAAATCCGTCACGTGGGCAAATAGACGGTCACGTCCGATCCAACGTCCTTTTTGCGTTATGGGTTAATAATAAATTAATTATAAGGTGATTAATTTTGTTTCAGGGATCGACCAATAGAGAACAAGGACATCGTGCTGTGGTACACGTTGGGATTCCACCATGTGCCGTGCCAGGAAGACTACCCGATCATGCCGACGGTGTTCTCGAGCTTCGATCTGAAACCCGTCAACTTCTTCGAGAGCAACCCCATCCTCGGCGTGCCACCCAACCTGGAGAAGGACCTTCCAATTTGCAGGGCGTCGGCTTCGGCTTGAGGACTCCGATGTTGGGAAAACCCACTGGGCTTCTTCACCGTTGTGCAAGCTCAGTTTTCATGTTACGTACATGTGCTCGCGGTGTAAATAATAAACAAGGAACACTTAATGTCCAGCTGAGCGCACCATTTGGTCCATGGACAAATAGATAGTAAACTATGATGTTTGTCCCAATGAAATGCATTAAATAAACAAGGCTACCTTGTTTCGATGCAATATTTTTTTCCCAGATCTAGAGGCTTATTTTGAAGAGGAAAAAAAAAAACGAAGAAGGCGGCGACTACAACATCTAGCCGGTCACCGAGACATATTTCCAAGTCTTTCGGGAAGCCCATATGCCATTTAGTAGTCAACATATCTTGAATCAGTGTTAACCTATTGGAAAACTCTTCCTTTCCCGTGGGGGAGGGTGACCATGCGTGTGTCCACGCCCCATCCCCCTATTAGCTTCCCCTACAGTCTATGGGCCCACCTCCGAAATTACATAGCCCTCTCTAATGTGGGACGACGCTTGGCCAACGGATCAGGACTCTAGTCCAAAACCACGAATATTCCGGGGCCCTCTCTAATGTGGGCCGAGATGTGGCCGATGGACCAGCTAGAGCCGCAGTCCAAAACCACGGATGACCTAGTAAGATCGTAACCAATATATCATAACTTCGGTTGCTCATGCGTCACTGGATTTGTGAGGTAAAATTCGTTAAAAATTAAAAATTAAAAGTTAATATGTTTTAAACATGCTTACAGAGTCACAAGAAAAAGTATAATGAGTAGTTATGGTTAAAAGGGGGACTTTTATAATACGGCGCCACCACCGATAATCCACTGGTAGACCTTCGGTGTCCAATTCCATGATGTCCAATTCCATGAATAAGGTGTGGTAAGAACTTAAATATTTGTCTTAAATTTCAGAATTGCCATTATAATTGAGGCTCAATCCATGAAAAAAGCTAAAGCAATAATGTTAGTGCCGGGACACAATTTTCGATGGAAAAACTTAGAAGGCAAAACAATTGTAAAGACAATGTTTCAACTTTCAACACAATACTTCGAAGAAGGCGCGTAACAGAGATCCTTGGTGGATTCTGGTAAACGAAGATCTTAAAAAAGATTTCGTCACAGCAACCGAATGACGTACTTCTAAAAAGAAGGTACTAATCCGAATTGCTAGAAGTAGTGAAGATGACAGACAATAGATGAAAGATCTCCTGCTAGGGTGAATAATCACTGTTGCTTAAAGCTATATTCGCCCCACACGAATAGCTTCCAGGAACTGGCAAGTTCGTCGGAGAATTTTGGAACACTCCTGCTCTTCTGACTCCTCGGATCGTACATGGACTCCCGTGCAAAAGCAATGCTGGTGCAAAGCTTCTCTTCTCTCTCACAGCCCCTGTTTACTTGTGTTAAAAAACACTTGTAAACTTTTTTAACTTTCTGTGTACTTTTCTTTCATTTGTCCTGTGGAGAGAAGAGACCTTATATAGGCCTGAGTGGCAACTGTCCGGTTTGCACAATGTTCGGGACGTGGTAAAATCACTCCGAACGTGCAGTAACCGCACAGATCATGCACAGGCATGATCTGTAGCAAGTTGCGCCACTCACGCACCCCGCGCGCTTTGCACACCGGGTGCAAAACGCGCACTGAGCCACTTGCGCCACATGCACGTCCTGTGCGCCCTACGCACCCAGTGCCACCCGCGCCACTGGGCGCACAACTGTGCGCGTAACTGGGCGCGCATCTGTGCGTGCAATTGGGCGCACCACTGGGCGCGCAATTCTGAGACGGTCGATCGGAACGCTATTTTGGCGGGTCCGCGACCCGATCCAACGGATGAATTTGTGCACGGCCCACCGGAATCCAACTTTGGACATACGGTTGGGTTCATCTCGTCAAACTAGACCTGTAGACATGTAGTTTGATGACTTTAGAGACCGTAGGTTCTGGCACATTTCCGGTACAAAGTGGGTCCAACGGCGGACACCATTTTGACCCAAAATTACTATTTTGCCCCTGTGTCCAGAATTGGACTTATGGGTAGCCATTTTTAGCTAATTTGACCATTCTGACAACGTTGGTAATGTCTGTTTCACCATTAGGAGACAGTTGTGCGAGTTGACCGTTCGTGGCTCATTGAGTGGGTTGTAGTAGCTCAGGACAACAAGCAAGTACATTCTCTAATAGTTTTCATTGCTTTGATGTCTACTATATCCGATTCAGTTGTAGTGTTATACTTGATTCTCGATACGAGGATACACATACTAGTATACGTGAATCTCGTCATGAGATATCATTTCCGGTTTACCTGGTATATGAGTACATTGTTAGATATTGTTTTCTGTACTTGTATAGACACCGATTTGGGAGTGGACTGGCCCCCTGATCTTCGAATCCCGTGTCATGACCTGTCATGTCTGGATCCATTATACTATTCGGGGATGGGAAGTTATTAGAGGTTATGTGATCATTACCCCTACTTATTTATTACTTGTGCATAGCTCCACCATAGACTTGTAGACATACGGTTGGATTCATCTCGTCAAACTAGACCTGTAGACATATAGTTTGATGACTTTAGAGACCGTAGGTTCTGGCACGTTTTCGGTGCAAAGTGGGTCCAACGGCGGACACCATTTTGACCCAAAATTACCATTTTGTCTCTGTGTCCAGAATTGGACTTATGGGTAGCCATTTTTAGCTAATTTGACCATTCTGACAACGTTGGTAATGTCTGTTTCACCATTAGGAGACAGTTGTGCGAGTTGACCGTTCGTGGCTCATTGAGTGGGTTGTAGTAGCTCAGGACAACAAGCAAGTGCATTCTCTAATAGTTTTCATTGCTTTGATGTCTACTATATCCGATTCAGTTGTAGTGTTATACTTGATTCTCGATACGGGGATACACATACTAGTATACGTGAATCTCGTCATGAGATATTATTTCCGGTTTACCTGGTATATGAGTACATTGTTCGATATTATTTTCTGTACTTGTATAGACACCGATTTGGGAGTGGACTGCCCCCCTGCTCTTCGAATCCCGTGTCATGACCTGTCATGTCTGGATCCATTATACTATTCGGGGATGGGAAGTTATTAAATGTTATGTGATCATTACCCCTACTTGTTTATTACTTGTGCATAGCTCCCCCTCACCACACGTAGGGTGTAGCCTGACCTTATAATACTTGTGCATAGCATTCCATTTTGGCCGGCCTGATCACTATACTATTATACTACCCGTGCATAGCCGGTCAAATGGAACAGCCTGATCTTGATCCAAGCCGATCACATAACGCTTTAATATCTCATGGCACTTTATTTTTATGTTTACATCATACCTCAGATTACTTTCCATTATTTATATTAAAGTTTTATCTTATATCTCACACATGACATGATATCTAGTTCTCTTGTACCGTTTTACTTTCAGTCTTGATATTCCATCTTGTATTTCATTATAATTGTCTCTTATAGTATTTGTCAATTCACATGGAACTGCTGTTAGTGTTTGTACTTGCTCATATCCTGACAGGATAACCCCCATTATTTTTCAGAGAATTTAGATGCAGATTGTCCGACCTACTACGGGTTTGGCATAGATGGAGCCAACGACCAGGACCAGCCTGTGGACCCGGTGCTCGTAGAGGACGCACCGCCCGTAGTGACCTAGTTTACCTAGATTTTGTCTGAATTACATTCCAGTATGATACTTTGAGACTTGTAGTATTTATTTGGGATATTATTTTATTCTTGGATTCTGAACTTGTGATTGTGGCTCGGCACTATTTCAGACTATTTATCTCATCTTTATCTTTATCATCGTGTGATTGAGTTGTGGTTATATTTCTCCGTGCGGAGATGACATGTTAATTATTGTGTCTTAGATTCTATATATTCTAGATGACCTTTACAGCGTTCTACCGCCGATACTGCGGCGTAGGCTGGACGTACCCACGTACTCGTGCTCCTAAACAGGGTGCGGGTCGTGACAACCTATATTGACTTGGACGTGACTAGACGTGATAGACTTAACTTCCTGTATCTTAGGAAAGAGTGTTTTATTAGCCGTGGCTATACCACTATATTGTTAGTGCCTCACTGGACTGCATTAAAGAAACTATTATAGGACTGTTAGTGCCTCACCGGACTGCGGTTATTATCACATGTTACAGATAGCTACGATTAATATTATATTATCATGACATGTCACCATCTATAGAGTTTTTCTATGTGTTATTCTTTCTTGTACTTGTTATTCCTATTTTTCTTCGTATGTTATTTACTGTTATTTGGTGGCATGTATATTATGTATCTTGCTAGTCTCCTGAGGGCCTGGTAATATCTCCATATTTTTGCTGAGATTGCTACGATAGAAGGATAGATTGGTGGACAATTGTATCTCCAGGATTCAGGTATCTCTAGTGGTACTTTTATCGTTCTTCCATCTTTTACATTTTATGATGACATCTTCAGCTATATAGCCTAGTTTTATAAGCTTTACTTTTTGTTATGAGCTTGTTCAGATGATTGTATTAAGGTCTGGCCAACTTTAATATAAAATTATATTTAAGTGGTAGTGTATTATTGTTTAATCAGAATTAATGCATTTGGTTCCCACTTGAGATCATTATTTGTGGATTGAGATATAGTTAACTTGCCATAGATTGGATTCACCCTTGAGTATGTACTATCTGGCCCTGTCATGTGCTAGTCCCGTGACTTTATATATTACTATAGATTGTAATTTCATATATATTCTAAATTTACAACGAGTACAGATTGGTATAGGAAAAACACTAAATATGATGAAAGTCAAAAAATGAGGCTTATAAGATGGTTCATATATTACAAAAATTCAAAGATATAATAAAAGAAGACATTAACATGTTCAATTATAGGACCATTGTAATGAAAAACATGGATCATACCATGTCAGTCCTTAGAAAACATATTAAGAAATATGAAACTATAACAAAGAATCCTTATAAAGAAAAATGATTAATATGATTGATCTAGAGGTCGCTAGTACTTTATTAGATACCGTAAAATTAAAAATAGAGGAGTGGAACAATATATATTGGGAAGAAATTCCATCCTATACATACCACACACAGTTGGATGTTAATTATATCATACTAGGTACAAACCCCAAAATCAATAGTATTGTTAACAACCTACCCTCCAACAATGTGCAGATAGATGATCAAAACAATTGATCTAAAATCTAAAGTACAGCTACATATATACATACCCTTAACTATCTGTATTCCAGGGTATACTGAATTTACAATACATGTTTTGGTGGATATCGGAGCGGAAGCAAGTTTATTGCAAGAAATATTTATACCACAATCTTTGTGGGTAAAATTAGATAAACATGGAAAGGTTAATGCTTTTATGGATAGGCAGTTATTAGTAAAAGGTCTTGAAATACAGTTTCAAGATATTCATGGAAACATCAAGACATACAATTATGATTTTATCGTCTTACCAAGCGATTATGATAACCTTCGTCATTATCCTTTTTTCAATACACAATCTTTCAATATTTATGGGTATCTATACCAAGAGTACCACTTTCGGTACCATTAGCTGATAAATATACCCTAACAGCCCCTAAAATGGTTTGACAGAGTACCTTACTACTGTCAAATTGACCTCATGACTTATATAAAGATTCTAAAGTCCGAGTAAATAGTATTATGGTGTCACCTTCTGATAAAGAAAAATTTGATAAACAAATAAATGAACTTCTAGGACTGAAGCTAATAAAAAAAGCTTTAGCCCTCATTCTTCGCCAACTTTTCTAGTAAGAAATCATGCGAAGATAAAACGAGGAAAAGCTAGAATGGTTATTAATTATAGAAAGCTTAATAGCTATACAAAGTTTGACGGATACTTTATTCCCTCAGCAGAACACATAATTAAGCAAATACAAGGAGCTAAGTTTTATAGTAAATTTGATGCCAAATTAGCAATTCAAACTTGCTGATAAAGCATCCATTGAGCTAATAACAGTCACCCCAAGGACATTTTGAATGGTTAGTTATCATTTGTATTAAAAAAATGCACCACAATATTTCAGAAATGGATGAACTCTATATTCGAACGTCTACCTTACGTAGTTTTTTATATTGATGATATCATAGTATTCTCTAAAAATGCAGATGAACACAAGGAACATCTATTAAATATGGTTAAACTATTATTAGATAATGAAATTATACTCAGCCATAAAAAGGTAGAGTTATTCGAAATCGAGATTGACTTTTCGGGAATGGTTATTAAGAATGGGCAGATTGAACTGCAACAACATATTTGTAAAAAAAATATGAGATTTTCCTGAAGATGTTAAAACACTTAACGAACTTTAGAGTTTTCTCTGATTGCTTAACTATGGAAGGAAATTCATACCAACCTTTTGGCTAGAGTTGAAAAACTCCAAGATATACTTGCAAAAGAGCAAGCCAAACATAAACAAGCAACGAGTGAACAACCCATGAAGTGGGATACACATAAAATTCCCATTATCTTACTACCATAAGAAAAAATTGAAATATCAAAAATTAAAGAATTGGTAAAGGATCAAAGCATCCTTTATTTTTCCCTAGATGATGACAAATTAGTATTACAAATGGATGCTTCAGATAATTTATGGGCAGGTGTTTTAATTGCTAAACATAAGGAAATCATTACTTACACATCCAAAAACTTCACTAAAATATAGTTAAAATATGCCACATACGACAAAGAATTAGTAGCGGTTAAACTGGCTATAAAAAGTTAAGAGATATATATTATCTATAGACAATTTATCATTAAAACCGATAATAAATCGGTAACAGACTTTCTCAAAAAGAAAATAATTAGTAATCCCGAATTTTTTTTCAAAGGATTGGAATTACCATGTATCTGAAATTGGTTAATTATGAAGTTATTTATATCCTTGGATATACTAATTTCATGCCTGATACTCTTACCAGGTTATAAACCATGGAGGAAGAAGATTACAAAAGGTTCAAAAAAATCTTCGACGAAATGAAGAGGCAAGAGGAGTTCGAACTGATCGCCTCTAAGAAGGTCAAGAAGGATTTTGGTGAGCTAAGTACCTCGACATCCTGCAAAATGGAGAATAGCCAAGTTTCCAAGTGAATACCCAGATGTACAGGCAAATAGCCCTAATTTATAGGCAAATAGCCATAAAGCCCACGTGAATAGCCCAGTCACACAGGTGGCGAAAAGCCCAAATACATTCCAATAAGCGAATAGCCAAACACATGCGAATAGTCCAAATGGGACCTAGACCAGAATTGGGTGAATGGTGAGCCTGGCCACTAATTTGTTGACACTTAGGCATAATACATCATATCACTACATTTTTCTTATTTTCTAGGTCATTTTAAAAAAATATTTTTGAAAGAAAAAAAATCTATTTTTTCAAATTATATGCAAGTGAATTTCTAAATAGTTTATTTTTATTTTTTTAACATTAAATTTTTTTTTATACCAAATATTATGTCAACTGTCAAGAAATTAGTAGCCAGGTTCACCATTCACCATTGCCACGGGGTGAGCCCGGACCACCCAATAATTTCTCGCCCCCATGGTCGTCAAAAACTGGTATAACCAGGACTTTGAGACTAACAACAAAACAGCCTGGAAAAATACAATGGCTGTTTTAGAGATATACAAATAGTCAATGTTAAATCAATCAGCTATTGGTTGTTACAGGTTGAAAAATTATATCTCACAGAAATGCAGAAGAATTTCTTTATAAACAAGAAATTTGAGGAGCTCCAACAAAAGGTCATTAGGATGGTGACACACTCCACAATGTCAAGATCCCATGCATTAGTTTCCAAGGAAAAAGATCTTTTTTCAAGGTCATCCTCCAAACAGAAAGAATTAAAAAAAATTCACATCTGCAAACCAATGATTTAGTAAATCTAAGCATTTTCGATTTTACAGATCTACTAAAAGCACTAAATATCTAGGATGATTTTTTTTTAGAATTTGATGCAGAAATGACGGTGCAATAGCTGATATCCATGCACCAACAATAGTTAATAGATGACTCAAGACTTGTAAGGTTCTTCAAGCAGCTCGAAGAGACGGACATCCCCAAACTCTTTGATGGTGAAGAACTTATTCTAAATAAATATAAAAACCCTTATTTCATTGCATGCTTTCATGAAATTCAGAAGTATAGGACCCATATCAGAAAGGGTCTTGCACATGAAGTCAACATCAATACTTGGTCTCTAGGAGAATTTGAAGGATGCATTCCAGATATTTGCTTGACTGTCGTCCTCTCCCACGCCACTAAGTTCCAGACGGTCTTTAAATTTAAGATCTGGATCCTTTGGGAATAAAGACAGTATAATCAGCAATTCCCATCTTATTAGATAAGAGAATTATTCAAATTAAACAAAGAACCACAATTGGAGTACACCAGAATCTCCGACAAAAAATTCAATCAAGAAATTGAATAGTTGAAAGTAGCAAAGGAGTTTTTCCTGAAGGCAATACGTGTCTCATCTGATGATGTTGTTCTCACAAGTTCCAAGACGGTTATTCTGGCTTATCATATCTCTCGCTTACCAGACTCCGGCTATGGAGAAGGATTCACTTTGGTTTAAAATTTTATTACTAATCTCAAGCTAGGAAAAGTAGGGCAGATGGTCCGGGATGAGGATAGATCTATCTATCGACGACATGCTCAACATTATCCCGGAAGACAAAGAAGAATGTGGACCCACTCGGATAAATGATGATAATGAAGAAAAAAGAATGGTGTTAGTGTGCGTATATTTTTTTTAATTTTTAATTATATATATATATATATATATATATATATATATATATATATATATATATATATATATATATATATATATATATTCTTGTAGTGTGCGTATATATCGACGACATGCTCAACATTATCCCAGAAGACAAAGAAGAATGTGGACACACTCGGATAAATGATGATAATGAAAAAAAGAATGGTGTCATATATATATATATATATATATATATATATATATATATATATATATATACACACACACACACACACACACACACACACACACACACACACACTACAAGAAAAATGATATTTGTTGACGGTTTTTTTATTGACGGTCAATAATTTCCGTCAACTATTCAAATTTACTTGACGGATAAGGCCTTGTGTCAACTAAACCCCTATTTTGTGTTAACTATACAATATTGTACACTTTAGTTGACAGATTTTGGCAAATTGTCAAGTAATCCACCACGTTTATTTGACGGCTAGTTTAAAGCCGTCAAGTAAAGTGGAGGAGGGGGAGAATTCCCGCGACTATTTCAGATGCCATTATCATAATTTTTTCAATAATTTTGCGTTAGTATGTGAGCCCCTGAATTTTATGGTTTATTTTAAAATTTTCTAAATGAATTATTTTCAACAAATATTTTATTATAATTATTTTTGATCATTAAATGTTCTTTTTTGTGACTTTGATTTTTGGAGCGTCAGGGATTGCAATCTCTCAAAACTTTCTTTATGAGTTTTGTAGTAGACAAAAGTATCTTCATTTTGGTATATGATGTCTCACTCAAACTTGTTCCCTTGTATCCTTTTAGCTTCGCACAACTTCCTGGTCAATTTAGGCCATTTGACCAACTACCGTAAAACTTGACCAGACTTCCAATTTGATTTCGGGGCTCGACATTGTTCCAACCTAATTGACCCAATATATGGTTTTGACCTATTTTGAGCCTACTATGCACGTGACACTTGTATGCCACCAATTGATCTCCCGCATGCTCCTATTCCATCAATGATTATAAATGACTAAAATTGTAGCCGTTGACCAATCCTAGCCCAAACTTAACCCGACTTAATCCAACGCCCAACCCAATTTCATATGGCCACTCTCATGATCCACCAAAACACACAACATCATTCTTTACCACTTAAACACACCTTCTTGTGCTTTATTTTGATCGCACAACTTTCTGACACAAGATCAGATCTTAAATTCCTCCCACGGAGTCACATTTATTCCGACTTGAATTGGGGACACCATTTCGACCCAAACCTATCGTCCCAAAATATGGATGCGACCTACATTAAACCTACTACACACATGCCACTTATGTCCCATTCAATTTAGCCCCTGCATGCTACTTATTTACCCGTGATCATAAATGACTAAATTAAGCCATTTATTGCGCCAAGCCCGATTTTGATCCGAGCCAACTCATTTGAACCAAACCCAAGCTTCATATTATCTCCTCATGAATATCAACACACTCACCCCCCTACAAAACACCAAACACCATAAGCCTACACACTTTCAAATCCAATGGACAACTTTATTTATCATACACTCAAATATAACTTAACCTAGCACACCCAATCCTAGCCATCGATTAATCCTTCATCAATCCACTCCACCTATCCCTTCATGACAACAAACACACACACCCCTCCTAGGTAGCCGACCCTAATCCCCAAACTTCTCTCTCTATACTTTTTAAAGATTCCCCTCTTTCTCTCTCTCTCCTCTCTTCCTAACTACTCTCATCCGAACCCTCTTTGTTTCACACACACACATCTTCATTTTCTTTTCTTATTTACACAACATCTCCTCACACCCCCTAACCGAACATCAACTCCCCCTCACCTTCTCTTTCCTCTACCTCAGCCCATGGCCGAACTTCCGTCTCATTCTTTCTAACTCCTCCTCCATGACCAAACTCTTTATCTCCTTCTTCATCACATTCTCCATTTTTCTAAGAGGCTCCCCACCATTTCTTTACAGACTCTTTCTTCTCAACATCCCCCTTCATTCATCCTGACGACCTCCGACTGGTCGTGCATCGACCTGTGCGGTCCCTGTTTCACTTAACAAAATGCCTAAAATTGGCTTTTGAAAGAAAATGAGAAAAAGTACAAAAGTACAAGTTGTTTCTGGGAAGTATTGCTATGGAAGTCTGATCTGAGAGCGATCACTTTGTTCCTTGGACCATACGATGATGAAGAAAATTGCTTGAAGAAGATGAACAATCGGAAGAACTAAGTCACCAGAAAGGTATCGACACAACGATACTGATGGCACAGTCGAATGCTTTTCTGCTCTGCTTCACCCTGTTCTTGAGAAAAAGTTAAAGAAATGCTTCTGGAAAATCACTCTGAAAGTATGAGTTTTTTCAGAATCTCCTCCTCTGTATCTCTCTCTTGATTATGTCTTGTGTTAAAAATAAGTCTATTTATAGACTAGACCCTCTGTGCGTAATAAGCAACATAATCGGGTCTCTACACAAATAACTGTCACCCACGATTGAAAATCAACCTCTACGCGTGATGACACATGTCCCATGTAGAGTTTTAGTCTCTACGCGTGGTGACACGTGTCCCACAACTTCAGCAATATAGGGAGAGCACGTACACACGTACCTCGATAAGTGTGGCATGAAAGCCACGTATGCAGACCACTTTCTCACATAGCCAGAAAAGATTGGGCGTAAAATAACCCAAAATAGACTTGCTGCGTAAAGTAGCAGACTGGGCGTAAAATAACCCAAATAAACTTCCTGCGTAAAGTGGCTGAAAAGTAGCCTTGAGCGTATAATTAGCTCAAATAAACTCTACACACACGAAAGCCTTGAGCGTAAAAGCTCGAAATAGCTTTCATGCATAAAAGAAGCAGTCTCTTGAGCGTAAAGTAACCCATCTGCACACTAAACGACAAGTGTTGGATTTGGTGTAAAAAATATTTCTCGGCTTCTGTGTAATTTACTGTCAGAAAATTATTCTGTCAGAACAGTATCACGCACATTAAATACGATATGGACAGCCTGTCTTCCGCATAAAGGCTTGAGGATGGTTCTCGCGTAAAGTAGTTCGCGTAGAGTTTACTCTGTTTGCTCTCTGCGTAAAATTTGAATCTGACTCAGTTTGACTTGCGTAAAGTTTGAATCTGACTCAGTTTGTCTTGCGTAAAGCTCTCAACTTCTTTGATTTGGTCTATAAAATTTATTTATGCTTCTACAAGATCCCTTTCAAAGTTTTCAAATTTTTTCTAAGATTTGAAATACTTTGGACAGAAGCGTAAAAATCTGAGATACCAACAGTCCGCGTAAATTTCGGGGTACCCAACAGTCCGCGTAAAGTTCGGGATACCCAATGGCCGGCTTAGAAGCATAATTTTTGGGAAATCCAACAGTCAGCATAAATTTCGGGAATTTGAACCGATTTCAAAATTCTCTATAAATAGAGCCTTGCCGATAGAGAGAGAACTTTACTCATTCTCGAAATCTCGATCTTTCTTTACTCTCTTCCTCTTCATCCTCTCAGTTCAAATCAATGGCCCCCAAGAGCAAAACCACCGTCGACGCCAAGGGCAAGAAGCCCGTCGCTGCTTCGTCGAGAAGCAAGCGCACGGGAACCGCCGTCGCATTATCGGAGACACCCCGAAAGACCAACCCCGCTGTGGCTCCGGCCATGAAAGGTAGAACACTACCTAATTCGTCCGTGAGTTCGTCGGAGAAGAAGAAGACTCGAACCCTAAACTTCACGCCCACGTTTATACGTGTAAGCGTAGAAATTGAAATAACAAAATACGCCCACGTTATACGTGTCAGCGTAAAAATATAAAAAAATACGCCCACGTTTATACGTGCCAGCGTAAAATCAAAATACGCTCACGTCAATACGTGCCAGCATAAAAAAACAAAATACGCTCACGTCTATACGTGTCATCATAAAATATGAATAACAAAAATACGCTCACGTCCATACGTGCCAGCGTAAAATGTTAAACACAAATATGCCCACATTTATATATGCCTGCGTAAAATCACAAGTGAAAGACTTTGCACAAAACAAAGAACTTTTGTACTTAAAATTTTTATCAACTAAATTTTTTGCGCATAAGCGTAAAGTTTGCATAATCAAGCTCTCTAGTACAGAGTCTTTAATCTTTATGCGTAAAATTCAGACTAAGTCATCTGCGTAAAAATTCAAATTAGATTTTTACTAACTTGATTTTTTTTTTCTTTTGGCAGTGGACTTGCAAATTCATCCTCTTGCAGAGGTATTTGGCTCACCAGTTGGAATTGTGGGTTTGAAATACTTGGAAAATCTGTCACATGTTGAATTTCTCCAAAGTGACAAACAGTACCCTGAGAAGAGACACCAACTGATAGCTGCTCAGGGGGACAGAATGCTATTGTCAATGATGAATGGAGAATTACTGGTATCGCTAGATGACCAATAATTTTTGAAGCCTGCCTTCATGTTTGGGGACGCTATAGATTTCCAATCACAAACAAACCCCAAGAAGGAGGCTTGGGTGTTTAAGTTTGGAGAGAGGGCAATGTATCTCCCAGACATGGCCAAAGATTATCCCTTATCTGCATTCGTCCATGCTACTCATCCAAGACAGATGCTATAGAACCTGACTCCCAGCAGTTATGGTAGGCGGGCAAAATTATTTTTAAGAGGGATGGGGCCAACGAAATGGGCTACCACACCAGTACTACTAGTGGTGGTGTCGTCCCTTTCTCTGGTCTACTGTCTGGATTCACACCGAGCGAAGATTCAGCTTTGATCCAACCGGTGCAGACCCTAATGTTCATCAACAAGTTTATGAAGGCCTCAGTATTATATCTCCAGGCCAACCCTAGGCTACCAAGGTGGCTGACTCCTTATAATCAGAACTGGATTCAACTTAGTTCTTGGATTATAAAGAACTTCAAAACTGATCTGGAAGCCATTGGACTATATGAAGAAATAGCCTCCACGAGTCAGGGTATACCAATGAACAGTAACCTATTCTTGGCTTTGATGGAGTTGTATATCAGTTCAACAGGGACTTTTACAACCCCGCTAGGTGAAATAGGTTTTGCACTGCACGAGATGTAATTCATCTCCAAGCTGCCGATGGGTGAAGCTCCATATGAAGAGTATGTTCCCTCCAACAGGGAACTAACAGAGATCAGCGAGAAAAATCCTGATCTCGTCAAAATGTATCAAGAATTGATGTGCCATTATCTGATTTGCACCACTATGTATGAAAGTGGGTCGCATTTGGCATATACTAATAAATGGACAACCTATTTATTCTACCACGAGAATAGGATATCCAAGAACGACAAGGGGAGATTCCAAGAAAATATGGCTCCAACTGTCGACCTTTCTTCAATAATTCCTTCATATTTGATCCATAGTTTGATGATCACACATAAGTCTTCGGACCAGTATCTGACCATTAAGACTGGAGACATACCTACGGGGACTGAAACCTTGAGCTATCTGAGGCATGGCAGTCAGAAGATCTCAAAGGAAGCCTTGCTGGCAGGCTTTCTTTCTCTGTGGCTACGAAGATGGGTCATATCAGAGATTAACACAACTGACAGAATTCATCGAAACGTATTGTGGCCGACAGTACGCTTGGTGTTCAAGGTTAGAATCAACTTGCTATCGGCAATGGTGTGTCAGATAAATGTAGGTTTGTGGACCTTTGGTGATGAATTAATCAACAATGCTCCTCACCGAAAAGAATTCTCTAGGGTAGAGATGCCCTATACTTATCTGATGGGCTAGCTATTGCATTATAACTGCAATTTGTTGCCACCAGGCCCTGGAGATAATGCGGAGGTCTTCCTCCAAAAGTTCAATAAAGCTACGTGGTCTGCAACTACAGTGGAAGATACTCGAGCAGTACTAAACTACTCTTATGGATGGAACTTTTTCTGCACAAGACCACCAGTTCCAGCCGACTGTCTCGGTGTACAATTTGAAGATAGAGGGGAAAGGAGAACTTCATTACCTGTGCCAGTTTTTAAATGGCTAATGTGCATCAGACCCTCACATCTGATGTATAGGAATGAAGACAACTGTGCGTTTGAACCGTATCTACCAAGTCGGTTCGCTCGTCAGTTTGGATATGACCAACTTCACGTTGGTAATCCCTCCACCAGCTTCCATTATTATGGAAAATTAATTGATGGTGCAAGGGCATGGAGATACTTTAGCACTGTATATACCGGTGCTAAATCCTGGGTATCAACTGCTACAAGTACAACTGAGCTACGAATACTTCATTCGTATGCTCGCTTTTATGCATCTATTTGTTCCTTCACGCATGGCTACAATATAAAGGGAAGTCTTCGATGGCCCAAGGAAGGGAACGTCGAAGAACCAGTCAGTGTACCTTCGGACATACCCGATGATGTTGCTGTTCCAAATGAGTATCTGGAAGTGATCCCTACGGGAGCTGGGGAAATAGCTGCAGGACCAATTATTATCAGCAAAACCCGGAAGTGGAAATCAGGTGTAGCTGTTACTCTCCAAGAGAAGAAGAAGAAGGTTAACATTAAAGGACCTTCTCGACAGAGAGCCGCTACACCATAGAGCGAAACTTCTATCGAGGACCCTCATAATATTACATCTTCTTCAGCTCAACCTGGAGAAGGATCTTCGATATCTCAACCAGCAGCATCAACAGAAGCTATGGGGCTCCTATCTCCCGGACGTCTCAGCTCATCACTTCATCTGACTTTGCCACAAAAGGCGAAAGCTGTTGAGGATACCGTTACCACACATACTGTTAATCCAGAGCCCATCCCCTCGGATGAACTGGCCGTTGACTTAGGGGATGATGACTGGGATCAAGATTATGACGATCTCTTGGCGAGTCCTGCACCTGCTCTAGGTAAAGCTAAATTACACAAAATTTATACAAAATTATGTATTATGATTTTGCATATTAACTATTTTGCTTAATTTTTATAGGTGTCATCGTTATAGCAAAGCCTATGGCTCCTCCTCCTCCTTCTCAAAAAGCTATTTATGAAGAAAACATAGAATCTGAAGAAGAGAGTTATTCTTCAAAAGAAGAAGAAGACTCTCCATCTATGGAGATAGCAGAAGGTAGTAGGCCAAGAATTACTTTCTCCTACTGAAGAAAGAGAAGAAGAGCTGGCTGCAAAAGAACAAGTTGCAACAGAAGAAGAGCCAATTACAAACAAGGAACCAGCTACAGAAGAGCCAGTTGCAGATGAAGAAACAGTTGTAGAAGAACCAACTGCGACTGATGCACTGTCAGAGATCGAAAGGCCTGTAGTCAGCCAAGGTGGTGAAGACATTGTCAACCCATCAACCAAAGTCGGAGCACCTTCAGTTATTACTACTGACCCGACACAAGTTCTTGAGAAGACAGTGTCTGAACCTGAATCAGTTAGTATAATGACCATTCCTCCCGCAACAATCACCGCCACTAAAACTCAACTAGTTTCAACTCCAAACACGGCTGGAGTAATGATCCAAAAAAGTGCTGAAGATATGGCCTCTGAAGCTGCTGGGGATCAGTTAGCCATGGTAGCAGCATCAATAATGGCTTTAACTTAACTTGCTACCAAGGCAACATCAACATCCATTCCTAGCCTTCAGAAGAGGGACTTGGTAGACATTGCTGCCACACCAAGCTCAAATGTCGAAATGAATCTTCCAGTTGAGATTTATACTGAAACTTTCTATAAAACCTTGGCAGCCTTGATCAAAATGGCCCTGAAAAAGGCTTAAATTATGAAAGCTTGAAGGCTGCAATTGCTCTCACGATCAGAAATATTGCTATGTTCAATGACACTGAGAGAGCCACAGCTTTGGAAAAGGTGGTAGAAGAACTTGAACAACCTATTAGAGAATATCTAAGGCTGTCAAGTGAAACTCTTGAAAGTCTCATCCAAACCGAGTATGATGCCTTATCAGCTGAATACATCACTCGGAAGACTATTTTCAATGAATCTTTCCAGAACTATAGCAGCAAAGTTGCCAGGGAGAAAGCTTTACTGAAAGAAACCAAACCCCTGCTGGAGATGCATAAAGCAGCCTATGAGACTTCAAACATGAGAATTCATCAGCAAGATGATAGAATTCGTGAAGTTGAGGCAGAATTGGCTCGGTTGAAAGATGAAAGCGAGCAGATAATTGCGGCTCGAGACCAACATCTAACACATAGTTCAATATTGGAAGAGAAGGTTTTTGGTGTTGAAGCTGTCATTAAAACCCTTGATGATGCCAAGGATAAAATGATAGCTACTTTCGCCGAATTCTTCCATCTTTGTACTCCAGAAGCTCGACGCACCATAGCTACTGCAACTGTGCTGAGCTCTCATGAGAAGCGTCTAGCAGAGTTGCAGAAACTTCTTGAAGATATATCTGCACCACCTTAGAAAATAAAGAATTTTGTATTCTTCTTTTTGTATCATCAATAAAGAATTTTGTATTCTTCTGTCTTTTCCTTTTTGTAATATTACAAGAAATGAATGAAATCATTGTTTTGTGACCCTATCATTTATTTTGAATTTAAATAATAGGTATGAGATAGAAAATACTTATCAGAGGTAATATGAACATGAAAAGTCTTCTAAACTCAATAAATTATATCTATCCACAGGTAATATGGACATGATAAATAATGAATCTTGTTTTCTTTTTAGAGAGTACAATACTATCAGAGGTAATATGAACGTGACAGATCGTAACAACTCAAAGAAAAATATAATAATATATATTCAGAGGCCATATGGACATGATAGATAAGAAAAGAAGTAGACCTAATATTTATTCAGAGGTCATAAGAACATGATAAATAATAAATCTTTTTTAATCAGCTGGTAAGACAGAAGATCAAAATTCTCTTTTAGGAGTACAAATAATCAGCTTAACCAAACATTGGTAGCTGGGGAATAAAGAAGAAGTTCAAACATAATATTTTTTCAAGAATTTGCCATTAATTGGCATCATGAGCAAATCTCCATTAGGTTTAGACAACCTATAGGCACCATTGGAGAATACTGTTTCGGCTACATAAGGACCTTTCCATTTTGCTTAGAACTTCCCTTTGCTCTTATGAGTCATCACCATCGATCTTTGGACAGCTAGAACTAGCTCACCGACTTTGAATAACCTCTCTTTAACTTTACGATTGAAAGCTCGAGATATGCAGGCTTGATATAGCTCAATGTGCTGTTGCGCTTGAAGACGCTTCTCGTCCGATCCTTCAAGTTTTTGGAGTCATAAGCGATCATTATTCTCTGAAGTTAGCTCATTAGCAATGGCTATTCTAAGAGATGGGATCTGGATTTCCAATGGAAGAACAACCTCACATCCGTAAACCAGTAAGAATGGTGTAAAACCAGTAGGAGTTCGGACTGTCGTTCGGTAAGCCCCAAGTTTTTTATTCTAATCACGTTTATTAGAAGAGACAAACTTTTTGAGAAGTTTAATAATTGTCTTGTTGAAAGCTTTGGCCAAACCATTAGCAGCTGGATTATAAGCCGTAGAACATATATTCTGGATTCGATTCTTATCGCAGAATCGATAAAACGCCTGACTGGCAAATTGTGGTCCATTATCATGGATTATCCTTCGGGGAATCCTAAAATGATAAATGACATGGTGTTTAATGAAGCTAACCGCATTAGATGTTTTAACTTCAACAAGGGGAACCGCTTCCGCCCATTTAGAAAAGTAATCGATTATAGCCAAGATAAACCGATGTCCTTTGACAGAAGAAGGATTAATTGGACCAATAATATCCATGACCCAAGCTTCGAAGGGCCAAGAAGCTGCTGTAGGATGTAAGAATTCAGATGGTTGATGAATAAAATTGACATGAATCTGACATGCTTTACACCGTCTGGCATAATCCATGGTGTCTGTTATCATAGAAGGTCAATAATAACCCATCCTCCGAATACGGTCTTGTAATTTTGGACCTAGTTGATGCGCACCACAGATACCATCATGAGCCTCACAGAGTGTTTGCTTAGCTTCACTCTCAGAGAGACAATGCAGCAAAAGTCCGTCATAAGAATGACGATACAACATATGCAAAAAAGAATCGTAGTAGAATCGAAATGATCGTCTTTTGATTGATGCAACTTCTTTTGGATCTTCAGGTAAAATCCCATAGACCGCATAATCAATAAACGGAGTTCTCCAATCCCTTTACTGAGAACATGATTCTGTAGTATAACTTTGTTCGATATGCAAATTATTCTTTACACAGAATAGATCTCTATCCAACAAAATAATGGTGTTTTGTCTTCTGATTGGAACGACTAAGTCTACAGCTAAACTAGCAAGAGCATCAGCTTCCAAATTTTGAGAATATGGTACGAATTCAATGAAGAATCCTTTGAATAAAAGGACCAATTCGATTACCACTTGATGATAGGGAATGAGGTCAGGATTTCTGACTTCATATATCCCTCTTACCTGATTAACAATCAGTTGAGAATCTCCATAAGCTTCCAGGAACTCAATGTCCAATTATTTTGCTACTTGAAGACCAATTAGCAGAGCATTATATTCTGCCACAGTATTAGAACTTGGTTTATTAAGAGAATAAGCACGGTATATGACCATTTTATCAGGAGAGACCAAGATGATGCCTACTCCGGAGACAATATTGCCTTTAGGTCCAACCCACGATGCTTCATCAAAGTATAGTTGCCAAATGTCCTCCCTCAAAGTCATGTTGCAATCCACGACTTCATCTGGAATATCCTCATATAG
Source organism: Iris pallida (assembly GCA_029216955.1). Lineage (NCBI taxonomy): Eukaryota > Viridiplantae > Streptophyta > Magnoliopsida > Asparagales > Iridaceae > Iris > Iris pallida. Next base: position 20,727,792 of record JANAVB010003400.1, on the reverse strand, counting down.
CTTAGAGGTTTCAAGTATAGGATGAGCTGCTAAGAAATCAGCTAATGTTTGACCCTTTACTGATTTTTGAGGTACATAAACCATATCATAAGGAGTAAGCAACATTACCCAGGTGGCTAACCTGGAGTTAAGAATGCTCGATTTTCTCATCAATACCCGAATAGGATTTATTCTGGATATAACATGAATAGTTTGTCCTGACACATAATTTCGTGTCTTTTGAACAGCAAAAACCAAGGCCAGACATTCTTTTTCCACAGGAGTATACCTGTGTTCAGCTCCCACCATCATTCGGCTAAGATAATAAATTACCTGTTCATGACCCTTATCACTTTTTGTGCGAGAAGAGCACCAAGAGAATGATCTAAAGGTCGAATATATAGCAAAAATGGTCTTTCTACTACTGGAGGAACTAAAACAGGTGAATTTGTAAGGTATTGCTTGATTTCATTGAAAGCTTTCTGACATGCATCATCCCAAACAAATGATACACCTTTATTTAATAGACGAGAGAAAGGTTGACATCTCCCAGAAAGATTTGATATAAATCTCCTGATATAAGCAATGCGACCTTGGAAGCCACGGAGTTCTTTTAGATTGCGTGGAGGATGCATTTCAAGAATTGCTTTAATTTTATCAGGATCAACATGGATACCTTGAAAAGTAATGACAAATCCCAAAAACTTGCCACTGGAAACCCCTAAGAAAGACTTAGTAGGGTTCATCTTTAATTGATGTCGACGCATCAACTCAAATACTGTCTTCAAGTATTGAATGTGATCATCTTTTGATCGACTTTTGACAGCAATATCATCTACATAATATTCAACTATTTTTTGTAGATGTTCTTGAAAGATATTGCTCATAGCCCGTTGATACGTAGCACCGTCATTTTTCAGACCGAACGGTATAACCGTATAGCAGTAAACTCCAAGGGGTGTATGGAAAGCAGTATGCTTTTCATCTTCTGGATGCATCTTAACATGATTGTATCATGAAAATCTGTCCATGAAAGACATGCATTCAAAACCACATGTATTATCTATCATGACATCGATAATCGGAAGTAGAAATTTATCTTTTGGACAAGCTGCATTAAGATCTCGAAAATCTATACAAACTCGGACTTTTCCATTCTTCTTCATAACAAGAACAATGTTGGCAACCCAGTCTGGGTGTTGTTCTTCACGAACAAAGCCACATGTGATCAGCTTTTTGACTTCGGCTTTAATTGCATCCATCATATCTTGTCGAAAATATCGCTGCTGTTGTTTTATAGGTTTGGCATTAGGAAGAATATTAAGTTTATGAGTAGCTACTTTAGGATCCAGACCCGACATATCCTCATAACTCATGCAAAGATATCAATATACTCTTTAATCAGCTTTATCAACTATTCTTTTTCATCTTCAGAAAGGTTTTTGCTGATGAATATCGGCTTAGACATAGTTTCATCTTCGACATCAATTTGGACAATTTCATCCTTTGTAGGTGGTTGTCGTTGTTCAAAACAAAGGTCCCATTGAGTGTCCATTTGTTGTGCCCAAGGGTCATTTTCAAATGGCTCAGATTTACCATCTGTTTGAACCATGTTGACTGAAAAGATGCACTCAGATTCAACATAATAGTTTCCTTCAGAATATAAGGATCGTAAAGAACTAGAAGAAAATTCATCCTCTCTATCATCATTAAACATGTGGGATGTATCAGATTCAATGAACTGGATTTCTTAAGAATCTGAAGATTGTGAAGAACTGGAAGAAAATTCTTCTTGTATATCTTCATCAAATAAAAGCTTTACGCAATCAGTTGATGGTTCAGGCTTTACGCAGATATTTTTGAGTCAGATCCAAACTTTACGCAAGGAGCAGAGGAGGCATTACGCAAGTGTCTCTACGCTATTACTCACATCTTTCGAGGAGCTGTTATGTCGCAATTAATGTTGATTACAGTTTTATATTGATTATATTCTCTGACAATGTAATACACGAGAATCGAGGAGGCTTAAGCTTTTGTTGAAGGCGGTAAGCTTTACGCACGTTACACGTGTCCTCTACGCATGGGAATTTCTACAAATTGATTTTGTAAAGTTTATTTGGGTTTCACACCCAAGGCTGTTTTCAGCCACTTTACGTGGATGGCATACGTGGATCTCATGCCACAAATTTCGAGGATGCATAGACGTGATACCTCATATTTTGCCGGATAATGGGACACTTGTCAGCTTGCGTAAGGATTAATTCCGCTACGTGGGTAGCAGTTGCTCTCTCAGCTAGCGTAGAGGCCCGTTTTGGTTGCTTTTTACAGCCTATAAATGGCAGCATTAATTTTGATAAAAAGGGAGGAGAGGGACAGAGAGAATCAAAAGAATTGTTATAATTCCTGAGTGTTCTCTTTTACTTCTTCTTCTCAAGAACAAAGTGAAGTAGAGCAGGAAAGCATTCGACTTGTGCCATCAGTGCCAACTTCGTCGATATCTTTCTACAGCCTCCGTTCTTCAGTTGTTCTTCTTCCTCAAGACAGCAAGCTTCTTCAACATCGTTGTGTGGTCCAAGGAACAAAGTGATCATTTGCGAATCAGACTTCCATAGCAATACATTCCCAGAATCAAATTTGTACTTTTGTACTTTTTCTTGTTTTCTTTTCTTGAAGTTGTAAAGGCTTTTTGTTAAGTAAAACAAAATGGCGACTCTGCTGGGGACGACTTTCTCCTCTGATGAGAAAGTAATTGCTCAACACGACGATGCGTCGATCGGTTCGACGAAGAAGACTCTGGTCGTTTCTTTCGACCAGACTGCCTATGAAGAGATGCTTCATGCTGGGGGTGGCAATCGCCACTCCAAAGTGTTGAAGTCGCGTAAGGTACGAAAGGTTTGGATGCCTAAATCTGACGTGCCTTCTTCACAGTCTGATGAGATTCTTCCCACTCCTGTTGCTGAAACTCCCGCCAGTGGCGTGGCAGTCCCAATGGCAGGCTCTAACTCTGTTTGCAGAGGTCAGTCTCCCGCCTTTGGCGTGGTTGACACTGTGACAACTCATCCTGCACATAATGGAAAATCTCCCGTCTTCGACGTGGCAGATACTCCTGTCTCGCGTAAGGGTACGTCTCCCGTCATTGACGTGGCAGACACCAATACTTTACGTCTTGCGCGTAAGGGAAAGTCTCCTGCATTTGGCAAGGTAGACTCATCTCTACGCACACAGCGTAACAAACAGTCTCCTGTTGAAAACAGCGTAGACAATTCCTTTTGTTTTGTGGGCAAAACTTCGGTTTTTAACCCACAAGTTCCAAACAAAACACCACGCAGAATTCCTAATCTCAGGATTACGCGTGATGTTGATGGTAAACGTTGTGCACAAAAGCCAACTTCTGACTTGCGTACGCAGCTTCAGGCCAAGAAAAATCCGGCCACTTACGCCAATGAGATCAGCAACTTACTTTATACTCATGGGGCTCAAAGATTTGCTGCACCAAATCAGAAAAAGAAGATGCTGCCTTCTCCTACTGTTGACTTACGCCAAATGTTAAATCAAAAGCGTAGTGATAGAAATGTTCCTATGACTCTCCCTAATGATGATCATCACTGCGAGAGTCATCAAATTGTAATAAAATGTTGTTGCTCTAATACAAAGCGGTCTATTTTTTACCGATTAAACTATGATGTGTCTCAACAACATGATGAACGTGATTTTGAGTTATCATATGCTTCTGTTAATATGGCTTCTCACATACCTAGACGACGAGGAACGAGACGTAACTCGTCTCAGACTCCAAGTCAACAGAGATTTAACAGAATCGTTGACAATTTTGAAGGTGTTTATCAAAATATACGATCAAGGAATCGTCAAACTATGATGCCCACTTCAGATTCTGAGGCTGGGGGTACTCAGAATTTTGATTCTGAAACTGATAGTGTGGACTCTAGTCTCTACACTAGTCCATCCGTAAGTTCAAAAGAGGCAGAAATTTATGTTGCTGGTGAGGAACCAGAATCTTCCGGTAATACAGAACAAAGACTAATTGTAGTCGAGCAAACCATGAAGGAGCTGATGGCTATGATGCAAAACATGCAGCAAACTCTAATAGCTCAACATACAGTTCCACCTCCAGTTCAGGTAATCACACCAAACCAGGATGGGCAAGGGGTAGACACACCCCTGAACAATCCTGAACCCATTGCTAACCAGGATTCAGCATCTCCTGAACCTCTTCATCCAGAAGGTGTACCACTTCCTCAGATGGGAGTTCCAATCCTTCCTGTTACTCTCCAATCCAATGGTATATTGCAGGAAGTAAGAGAATTAAAAGCAGAATTAGAGAGTATGAAACATAAAACTCATCTCCAAAAATTGGGGATTAAACAGCCATATCCTCCCTACTGGAATGACGTTCCCTTTCCTTCCAAATATAAACCACCATCCATGGTTTTGTTTGATGGGAAAACTTCTCCGAATCAATTCATAAATCATTTTGAAATGATGACGATTCATTTGGAAAAAAATGACGCCCTCCTCACCAGAGCTTTTATTGGTTATCTGACAGGCATTGCTTATGATTGGTATCGTAGTTTACCTGATAACTGCATATCATCATTTGAAGAATTTAAAGCAATGTTTTTGTCTCGCTTTTACGAAGTAGGAATGGACATGAATATGTCCTCCTTGATAGCAATTAAACAAAGAGATAAAGAGGAAGCTCGAGCATTTATTGATCGATTTCGACAAGCGACTCTAAAATTGCCTCCTGGGATGCCAGATGCAGCGTTGATTGATACATGCAAGATGAACTTGCATCCCACCATTGCTGTCTTTATTGGGCCCACTCAATTCACTGATTGGCCTTCTTTTATTATGGCTGCTGCTTCAGCCGAAGATAATGGCAGATTGGCACAAGAAAATGGAATTATGTTTACCTCCGAAGATAAAGGAAAGAAGCCTTCTGCTGGCCCAAGTCATAATAATAATGGTGGTGGAAAAGGAGATAAAGGAAAGGAGACATTGGTGGTAAACCTTTCCAAAAACAAACCTGCACCAGCTAATGTTGAGCCATCGAAACCAAAAGAGGAATATTCTTTCGATGAAAGCGATATTCCAAGTATATTTGAATGTCTGATGAAGAGTGGCAAACTCCAGCTCCCAGACCCTAAACGACCTGATGAGGTCAATTTGACTGATAATCCCAAGTATTGTATCTATCATAGATACATTAACCATCCCACTCGAGCATGTTATGTCTTGAAGAAGAAAATTCAAGAATTGATCAATGCTAAAGTCATTTCATTGACTAATGATGATCACACCGTCACAACGAACATGACTTCTATACAATTTGGAGATTTCCCTCCACAACAAATTCCTGATGGAGTAATTCCAATCCCTAAAGCTACTTTGGAAATCGTAAATCTTCCACCAGCCAGAGATCAAGTTGAGGGATTAGTCCCTCTTACTTTGAAAAATGGGGAAATCATGTGGGTACATCCCGATTTAATACCTGATTTGGAGAAAGAAAGTAAAACTTCTAAATCCAAGAAAAATAAAAATGTTTTTACTTGTAACATGATCTCTCATGTTATATCTGAAGACTATGATGATCTTGATCATCTATGGGGTGGTATCCCTTTGGAGGAGAGGTTAAGAGGTCTTAACATATGTCCTCCGAGCCTAGCCCCTCCTGTCAAATTGAAACTCACTCACCAGCAACAAACAGCTATGTGCAGTGTGCCTTTATATAGAGCTCAGCAAATCTTTGCTGCATATGAAAAGGCACCCTTTGGAATTCTACCACCTCCTGAGTTGAAGACTCATGTTGCTGAGACTCAAAGCACTTCTGATGCTCTTCTATTCGATGAGGTTTCACCACTGCCGGAGTCACAAATTGTTGTTTTTGATACTCCAAATACTACTGAAGCATCTTCTGGAAGTTCTATTCCCATGCATATCTATAGCCAACAATCAGTTCGCCTCATGAAGTTGATGGGTTATGATTTCCAGAAAGCCGAAGGATTAAACTATGGCAAAGGGATACGGCTTCCTTTACAAATGCAATCTCAGAAGAGCACTACTGGATTAGGATGTGAGATCCCTATCCAGCATAAAAAGTCTCATAAGAAAAGACCAAAGGGAAAGAAAACTACAACCTGCAATATGGTAGTAGTATCTCCTGAGTCTGCAGAAGAAGTTCTCACCGGAACAAGGTCCGGAAAAGAATATCTTAAAGACTATGAAGAAACTTCTAAAGAAATGGAAGATACAGTTGAACCTCCAAATCAACCTACCACTTCTCAAATACCTATTAATCAGAAGCCTTCCAAACTGTCAGTAAATGAGAAGGGGAAACAACGAGCAGTACGCTTTGATGTACCTCTGAAGTCAAACCAAAGTCAGGGGATGATGAAACCCTACAAATTTGACATTCTAGCTCAACTGGCTAACACGCCGGCGAGACTTTCTATCTTTGAATTACTTCGTCTCTCAAAGGATAGCAGGGAAGCTTTGAGCGAGGCTTTGCTCCAAGCAGATTCTTGTTTGGCCCAACTTAAAGCTCCTGATAGTACGTCTCCATCTTGTCCTCAATGTCATAGTGTGATGGAAACTCTTCCAAACATTACCTTCACACAGGATGACATGTTACTAGGCCACAATCGTCATGACAGGCCCTTGTATTATACAGGGTATATTGGAATGACTGAGGTGGATAGGATCCTCATAGATACGGGATCTTCCATCAGCATTATTCTCCAAAGCATGCTGAGACCATTGAGAATCTCTACCAGTGATTTAACTTATACTAACACAACTATTGTTGGTTTTAATGCTGGCAGGAGCAAACCTTTGGGGAAGACTCGTTTGAAGATCCAAATCGGAGATCTCCGGACGATAGTGACATGCTATGTTATTAACTCCGATGTATCCTACAATATCCTGTTGGGAAGACCTTGGATACATGAGAATAATATAGTACCCTCTACCCTTCATCAGTGCTTCAAATATGTAGACTCACAGGGGAACGTAAGGACTGAGTTTGCTGATTCTGAACCTTTCAAGAACCTTGAAGCTTACTTCATGGATGCACGACTCTATAAAGAGGAATATGTTAAGGAGATCTCTGAGATTGCTGAAGACAAACCTTCCTTAGAAGATCAATCATCTGCTGGAAGCTCGGTACCAGTAGAAGACCAACCTTTGAAAATCAAAATCAAGGGACGAACTCAGTCTCAAACGATTGATGATCAGCCTTTGGTAATAAAGGTTAAAGGTAAAATTCAAATCGCATCTGAAGAGTCTTTGAAGATCCCTGTCAAAAGTCAAATTCGAACTGACATGAGTGACCAGCCCTTGATCATCAAAGTTAAAGGACGTACATCCTGTCCTACTGATCCTGAGCCATTGGTTTTCAACCTTGGCAAGTCTACGCCTAAAAAAGATGCTAGTCCATCAGCGTCTAATGTAAAAAAGTCCGTAAATGATGTAAATACTGGGCATGTATTTGTTCAATCTAATGAAGATTTTCTTTTGGAGTATATGGATGTCAAAGCTTTTTTAACTTCTTTTTCAGAGGAAACTTTATATGTTGATCATAAAGAAAATTCTTTTCCTCCACACATTGATGTAGGACCATATGCTCAGAAATTTCTGAAATGTGAGCCCTATCTATTACCTGTTACACCATCTTCTCAGGCTTGTGTAGCCTATAAACAACAAGAAGAATCATATTTCTTGATTCCTTCTACCAAAACTTACAAACGACAGATTGTATTCGGTTTAGCAAGGAATATTCCCATAACACAAACTAATGATCTTGATGAGAAGGATAAAGGAAATATCAGAATTAATAGATATAGCCAACAATCTCAAAAGATTATTCAGAAAATGGGGTATGATTTGAAAACTATGCCGGGTCTCAATATGGGAAAAGGTAGACGGATGCCATTACGTGGAGATCCATTTTATCAGAAAACCCGATGCGGTTTAGGATATGATGTACATAAAGTGAATAATGAAGATGAAGAGGAATATTCCTCCAGTACGTCATAATCCTCTGATTCAGAAGAGAATCAGTATGATGAAGCTGAACAAATCTTCTCTGTTAATATGGTTCAAACTGATAATGAGTCTGAGTCATTCGAAAATGATCCTTGGGCTCAGCAGATGGATAATCAATGGGAATTGCGGTTTGAACAACGACAACCTCCTACGGAAGACGAAGTTATTCAGATAGATTAGGAGATGAAAATACTTCTAAGCCAATATTCATTAGCAAGAATCTTCTAAAAATGAAAGAGAGGCATTAATAACATTGATAAAAGAATATATTGATATATTTGCCTGGAGCTATGAGGATATGCCGGGTCTGGATCCCAAAGTAGCTACTCATAAACTCAATATATTTCCTAACGCTAAGCCAGTGAAGCAACAGCAAAGGCGTTTCCGACCAGACATGATGGATGCAATCGAAGCAGAAGTCAAAAAGCTGATTACTTGTGGCTTTGTTCGTGAAGAACAACATCCTGATTGGGTAGCTAACATAGTACCAGTCATGAAAAAGAACGGTAAGGTCAGAGTTTGTATAGATTTTCGAGATCTTAATACAGCCTGTCCAAAAGACGAATTTCCTCTTCCAATCACAGATGTCATGGTGGACAATACTTGTGGTTTTGAACGCATGTCTTTCATGGATGGATTTTCAGGATATAATCAAATCAAGATGCATCCTGAAGATGAAAGACATACTGCTTTTCGTACACCTTTAGGGGTATATTGTTATACAGTTATGCCCTTTGGTTTGAAGAATGCCGGAGCTACATATCAACGAGCCATGAACAACATTTTTCAAAAGCATCTACGAAAGACAGTAGAATGTTACGTAGATGACATTGCCGTTAAAAGTCGGTCAAAAGATGATCATATTCAAGACTTAAAGACAGTGTTTGACTTGATGCGTCAACATCAGTTGAAAATGAACCCTACTAAGTCTTTCTTAGGGGTTTCTAGTGGCAAGTTTCTGGGATTTGTGATCACCTCTGATGGCATCCACGTGGATCCAGATAAAATCAAGGCAGTTCTTGAAATGCGTCCTCCACGAAATCTGAAAGAACTCCGTGGCTTTCAGGGTCGTATTGCTTACATCAGAAGATTTATTTCAAATCTTTCTGGAAGATGTCAGCCTTTTTCCCGTTTAATGAAGAAAGGTGTATCATTTGTTTGGGATGAAGCTTGTCAGAAAGCATTCAATGACATTAAGCAGTATCTCACAAATCCACCTGTTCTGGTCCCTCCAATAATGGGAAGGCCATTCTTGCTTTATGTTCGGGCAATGGATCACTCTCTTGGTGCTCTTCTTGCACAGAAAAGTGATATGGGTCATGAACAGGCAATTTATTATCTTAGTCGAATGATGGTCGGAGCTGAACATAGGTATACTCCAGTAGAAAAGGAATGTCTGGCATTAGTCTTTTCCATTCAAAAGACACGACATTATGTAACAGGACAGACTATTCATGTTATATCTAGGATAAATCCTATTCGAGTGTTAATGAAGAAACCAAGTATCCTTAATTCTCGATTGGCTACTTGGGCGATGTTGCTTACACCATATGATATGGTTTATGTACCACAGAAGTCAGTGAAGGGTCAAGCATTAGCGGATTTCTTGGCTGCTCACCCTATTCCTGAAACTTCCAAGCTATATGAAGACATTCCTGACGAAGTTGCAGATTGCAATATGGCTATGGAAGATGATATTTGGCAACTGTATTTTGATGGAGCCTCACGAGTCGGACCCAAGGGCAATATTGTCTCTGGAGTGGGAGTAGGCTTGGTGTCTCCTGATAAATTAGTTATATACCGTGCTTATTCACTCAACAAGCCTTGTTCAAACAATGTAGCTGAGTACAATGCTTTGTTAATTGGTCTTCAAGTAGCGAAAGAACTAGACATTGAGTTCTTAGAAGTTTATGGAGATTCTCAGCTAATCATCAATCAGGTCAGAGGAACTTATGAAGTCAGGAATCCTGACTTAATTCCATACCACCAGGCAACAATTGAACTAGCTCTATTGTTCAAAAGATTCTTCATAGAATTTGTGCCACGCTCTCAAAATTTAGAAGCTGATGCCCTTGCTAGTTTAGCAGCAGATCTAGCAGTTCCAATCAGAAGACAAAATTCAATAATTTTGTTAGATCGGGATTTATTCTGTATTAAAAATAACTTACATATTGAACACAGTTATACTTCAGAATTAACTCCTCAACAAAGGGATTGGAGAAGTCCATTCATAGACTATGCTGTCTATGGAATTCTACCTGAAGATCCTAAAGAAGCGGCATTAGTCAAGCGACGATCATTCCGATTCTATTATGACACTTCTATGAATATGCTATATCGTCGTTCTTATGACGGACTTTTGTTACGATGTCTTTCCGAAAATGAAGCTAAACAAACACTCCGTGAAGCTCATGATGGAGTATGTGGTGCACATCAACCTGGTCCAAAATTACAGGACCGCATTCGTAGAATGGGTTATTACTGGCCTACAATGATAGCAGATGCTATAGATTATGCAAAGAGGTGTAAAGCCTGTCAAATTCATGCAGACTTTATACATCAACCTTCTGAATTTCTTCATCCCACGGCAGCCTCATGGCCATTTGAAGCTTGGGGCATGGATATAATTGGCCCTATCAACCCCCCTTCTGTTAAAGGACATCGGTTCATTCTTGCTATAACCGATTACTTTTCTAAATGGGCGAAAGCAATTCCTTTGATTGAGGTGAAGACTTCCAATGTTATTAGCTTTATTAAACATCATGTGATTTATCGTTTTGGGATTCCCCGAAGGATAATCTATGACAATGGGCCACAATTTGCTAGCCATTCATTTTATAAATTCTGTGAAAAGAATCGAATTCAGAATCTGGCTTCTACAGCTTATAACCCAGCTGCTAATGGTTTAGCTGAGGCTTTTAATAAAACGATTATCAAACTTCTCAAAAAGTTTGTTTCTTCCAATAAACATGATTGGAATGAGAAACTTGGAGAATGTTTGTGGGCATATCGTACAACGGTCCGAAATCCAACTGGTTTTACGCCATTCTCGTTGGTTTATGGATGTGAAGCCGTTCTTCCCTTGGAAATTCAGATCCCATCTCTTAGAATAGCTATTGCCAATGAGCTAACCTCAGAGAACAATGATCGATTGCGGCTTCAAGAACTTGAAGGTTTGGATGAAAAACGTCTTCAAGCGCAACAACATATTGAATTATATCAAGCACGCATCTCTCGAGCTTTTAATCGTAAAGTCAAAGAGAGAATATTTAAAGTTGGAGAGTTGGTTCTAGCTGTCCGAAGACCTATGGTTATGACTCATAAAAGTAAAGGAAAATTCCAAGCTAAATGGGAAGGTCCTTATGTTGTCGAGACCGTGTTTTCCAATGGGGCGTATAGATTATCTAAGCCTAATGGAGATTTACTTATGATGCCCATCAATGGCAAATTTCTGAAGAAATATTATGTATAAAGAAAAAGAGACATAAAAAACTCTTTTATTTATCATATTATAATTCAGATACAAAAGATTAAGGACGAGAACCAGGGCCGCTGCCTTCCTTGTTGAATACATAATCAGCCAATGCGTAAAAAACATCATTGCCTGAACTCACAAAAATTTTGCGAGCAACCATCCTCAGCGCTTCCTCCTCGGCTGTTTCTCTTGGCTCCACTAAGAAAGAAAGGATGTCCTTGGGTGGTTTTGGCGTAGAAGAACTTTCGCCAGTCTTTTCCTTTTTGTGCGGAGACGACTCCATGGGGGTTGTCTCAATCGTCTTCTCAATCGCTTTCTCAGAGGCTTCTGTCTTCTGTGGCACGTCCTTGGAAGACATTTTTGCTTCTTTGGATAAAAAAAAGAGAGAATGATACTTTATAAGAAAACTCTAAACTATTTATAGTAAAGAGTTATTTATGGACGAATGTTAATGGATAGTTTTGGAATTTGAAACAATCTGTCTTCTCGAAACTGACGGGTTCATCCATTAATTACAAATTCATCGGGTTCATCCATTTATTACAAATTCATCCATCTATTTCTATGGATTAGAAAAGAAGTTGCCGAAATAAATGCACGTTCTTTGTAAACTATTTATGGCGGGTTGATTTGAAAATCTCAAAAGAATTGTTTAAGAGAGTTTTTCTTTATTTTTTTCTCTTCCTGGCTGATGTTAATTATTATCCATCATGTCCATAGATACTTATCTACTTTTTTCGGGTTAGTCCAATCTGTTACGTCCATATTTACCTCTGACAGTATTGTATACCCTACAAAGAGTAAGATTAGCTATCTTTGGATAGATACAATTTATTTGTGAAGGCTTATCACGTCCATAATACCTCTGATAATTGTCCTACCTCTATTATTTTTGATAGAGTCACAAAAAAATCCAAAATGTGTTATTCATATGATTGACATATTACATCAACATGGAAGAAAAGTTTAGAAAGAAAGAAATTCTTTTACAAATTTTACAAAGGAGGAGTGATCATGTCCTCGATCATCTTTCTCAGTTCTGCTATTCTTCTTTCTCGAATGATGAGTGCATTTTGAGAAGCAATTTTGCGCTTTGATTCTTCAGAATATTTACGAGAAAGCTCCGTAAAACTCATAACTAATCCTTCTTTTGCATCATTCAGAATTTTGAGAGTACTTTCCGAACCACAAATCTGTTCTTCCAAGACAGAACTTTGAGCCAAAGATTTATTTCGTTCAGCAATTATTTGTTCTCGTTCCTCTTTCAAACGAGCCAATACAGCTTCAGTCTCACGAATTTTGTCTTCCTGCTCCAAAAGCCGTACATGTGATTTTTCATAAGTGATTCGGTGCTGTTCTAACAGAGGTTTGCTTCCATAAAGAAAAGCTATTTCTTGTGCAACTTTGGCATTATACTCCTGGAGAGCTTCTTGAAATAATAATTCTCGAGCTGTGTATTCAGCAGTTAGAGTGTCATATTCGGCTTGAATAAAACTCTCTATAGTGCCATGATAAATTTCTTCATATTCTCGTAAAGGTTGCTCAAGACCTTCAACTATGGACTGCAACGTTGTGGCTTTCTCGGTGCTATGGAATATGGCAACATTCCAATAACTGGGGTGATTGTGGCCTTCAAATCTTTATACTGATAACTCCCCCTCAAAATCATTTTGGTCAAAGTTATCAAGGTGGTGTAGAAGGTATCAGTATGAACTTGGGCTAGAAAATTCATATCATTGATCGAGCTTGGAGTAGCTACACTTGTTGTCAGTCTTATTGGCAAAGAAAAGCTCGAAGTTGCTACTGTAGTAGCTTCTGCAGTAAGAGCTTGTACTATTGGAGCCGATATTGGAGTAGTTGCTGGGATAGAAGTTTCAATCATCATATTTGTAGCAGCTATGCTTGTAACTTCTACGGCTATCTCTGGAGCTGATGTTCGAATTAAAGCAAGAGGGAGGCTCACTTCAATGATAGGAGCGGACTCAGACACTGTTTCTACAGGAACTGGTGCTATATCAGTAGAAAGTGTTCCTGTTATGACTTCAATTTCAGCAGCTGTAACCACAGCATCTTCGGTTACTGATTTTTCAATATTAACTGGAGTCTCCTCCATTACGCTGGTGGCATTCAGAGCTGCAACATCTGTAGTTGATTGTTCAAATTCTGTTAGGTTCATAACAACAGCCGAGTCTTTCTCAAGAACAACGGAAGATGATTCTGCGAGAACTTCTTCAGAAGATTTTTCAATTGATTTTTCAGTTTCGGAATCTTCCTCATCTGAATCATCAATTTCTTCTACATGTAGTTCAACAGGAAGAGTAACCTTCTGAAGAGGAGCTTTCTTGACAGGTGAAATGATTTTCTTGAGTATGGAACATGTCCCTGTAAAGAAAATAATAAATGAAATAGTTATAATATTTGATCATGTGAATAAAATCTATTTTATATAAAGGAAAGATTTGGACCTGATAAAAAATCATCATCAGAGTCCATATCCTCCCAATCATCCTCACCTAAATCTAAAGCTGGTTCATCAGAGGGAATGGGTTCATCCTCAATGGGAGTATCCCACTCAATGTCTTCAGCAATAGTCCTTGGAGCTACAGAAGAACCTTCTTCAAGAGGAGCTGTAGAAGACTCTACATTTTCTTCAAGAAGAGCTGTAGAAGACTCTATATTTGGAGTAACCTCTGAAACTGTGGTAGTAACAGTTATCGGCTGAGAAACAGCTACCTGTGGAGGAATAGCTGGTTCACTTGCAATTGGTGCATGAGTAGCAGTTGTAGATCCCAGATATTGAACCTGTGGTGCAACTGCAGATGAAGATCCTACCCCAGGATCTATGGTTGATGGAAAATTGACATTAGAAACTTCCTCTTCAAATTCTGGCTCATCCAGGAGAAGCGGTCTTTTTATTGCTCTCCTCTTTTTCTTTGGGGAACTGATTGTCAAAGATGATCCCCGTTTCTTCCCACCTTTAGCAGTAAGTACGGGAGCTTCTTCCTTATCTGTGACAATAACTTTCAGAAATTCATCTGGAACAACATCATTTATTGGGGCATCTTCTGGTACTCGAACAACTTCTTCTGGATCTCCTTCTTTTCTGACTCGGAGACTTCTTCTTAAATCATATCCGGGGGAAAAAGAACGGATAGAAGAATAGAAGATTGTGTATGATCGTAGTATTTTCAATTCAGTAGTAATGGAAGTAGTTGGTATATAGAACTGGGCTCCTGTGCATCCAGTACTAAAATATCGCCAAACCCTGGCTCCATCAACTAATTTCCCGTAGCTATTGAAGACTGTTGAAGCATTCCCAACATGAAGCTGGTCATATCCAAACTGCCTTGCAAATCTACTTGGTAGATAAGGTTCGAATATACAGCGTTCACCATACCTGTACATCAAATGAGATGGTCTGATGCATAAAAGCCATTTAAATGCCGGTCGAGGGAGTGATGTTCTATCTTGACCTCCATCTTCAAGACGTACACCCAGAAGGTTTGATGGAACTGAGGGCTGGATGCAGAAAAAACTCCAACCATGAGAGTAATTTAATGATGCTCGAGTATCAGCAACAGAGGTCACCTTCCATGAAGCTTTGTTATATTTCAGAAGAAATATCCCTGATGGATCTTCCGGACCAGGAGACATCAAGCGATTATTATGAAATAATAACCAACCCATCAAAAACAGGAAGGGTAGCTCCACTCTGGGGAATTCGCTACGAGCTTTAGCTCATAGAACTAATTCATTACTGAAGCTCCTTAAACCAGATTGAAGCCGACATACCATGGCTGGAAGCAGACTCAATTTCGCCCTGAAAACTAGACGTACTGCCGGCCATAATGTGTCTCGATGGATTCTATCTATAGAAGTAGATCCAGGAACAATCCATTTGCGTAGCCACAAGGATAAGTAGCCAGCTAGTAGGGCCTCCTTCGAGATGTGCTTTCTGCTATGACGAAGATAACTGAGGGTTTCTATTCCTGCTGGAAAGTCACCAGTTTTTGATGACAGATATCTGTCAGGGATCTTGTGTTGATTCATCAAAGCAGCTATTACATCCCCAGGCATTGTGGTCATGAGATTGACAATTTGAGACTTGTTCTCTTGGAACCTCTCTCCGTCTTCCTTGAGAAGTCTATTCTTGTGATAGAATAAATATGTTGTCCATTTATTGACATAAGCCAAATTTGAAGGACTTTCATACATGGTAGTACAAGTCAGATAGTGACACATTAATTCTTGATATACTTCAACCAACTGAGGATTCTGCTTCTGAATCTCTGCCAATTCTTGGTTGGTAGGGGTATACTCTTCATAAGGGAGTTCTCCCATTGGTAATCTTGAAATATACTCCATTTCATGGAGTGCAAACCCCATCTCACCAATTGGAGTTGAGATGGTACCAGTGGAATTGATATACAGTTCTACCAGAGCCAGGAATAAATTATGATTTATATGGATTCCTTGACTAGTAGTAGTAACTGCATTATATAGTCCAATGGTCTGCAGCTCTGATTTAAAATACTTCAATACCCAGGCTGTCAACATGATCCAATTTTTATTCTGAGGATTCATCCATCCTTGGAGTCTAGGATTCCCTGAAGGATATAATACCCCTTTGTTCATAAACCGGTTTATGTTCATTTTTATCTGGACTGGTTGGATCAAGGAAGAGTCTTCACTGGGATTTTCTCCAGGCATTAACCCTTGGAACGGGACCACACCTCCATAACTAGTACTGGTGAAGTATCCCATACAGTTAGCCTGTTCTCTTCTGAATACTATTTTGCCAGGCTTGCCGTTTGTATAAGGAGTCAGATTCCATGCCATCCTTCTGGGATGAGTAGCATGAAAAAAGGCAGCAATTGGATAATCCCTATTCATTTCGGGGAGGTACATTGCCGTATTTTTAAATTTGAATACCCAGGACTCCTTCTTTGGGTTTGTTTGGGATTTATTATCAATTGCATCTCCAAATAAAAATGAGGGCTTTAAATATTGCTCTAAAGTTAGAGACATCAATATTTCTCCATTCATCAAAGATAACAACATCCTCTCCCTTTGTGATGTGATCAAATTACTCCTTTCTTCAGGATAAATTGGATTGGTCTGTGGGAAGTTAACATGTGACAAATCTTCCAGATAATTGGAGCCCATAATTCCACAAGGAGAACCAAATATCTCTGCCAATGGATGAATTTGTAAATTGACTGCAAAGAAAAAGAGATGATAAAGTTAGTCAAATAGCCAAAATCTCTTATGCAGATGGTTATAAATGGACTACTTTACGCAAATAGTTTTACGCAGATGACTCTACACAGTGTCTATACAGACGAATTTACACAGACAACCTTACGCGAGTGAGTCTACGCGAGAGTTTACGCAAATAGCTTACTTTACGCTGACACGTATACACGTGGGCGTATTGTGTTGATCTTTACATACGCTGACACGTATACACGTGGGCGTATTGTATTGATTCTTTTATATGCTGACACGTATACACGTGGGCATCATTATTTTCCCAAATCTCTACGCTAATACGCACAGTGTAGGTGAGAGTTTTTAGGGTTTATGATCTTGGTTAAGGTTCTGGTCAAAATCCTTAATCTACTCGTCCTCATTCTCATCTTCATCGATAAAATTTTTTATCAAAGTTCGTCTCCAACAATGATCGAAACTTGATAAATCTCTACCTTTAATCGGTTCAGCCACCACTGGAGGAATTTCTAGGGTTTCTTCTGATTGAGAAGCAGGTGTCTCAACACGATCGACCGACGGTGCAGTCGTCTTCTTTCCTTTGCCAGCAGCGGTTCTGCTTTTTGGAGCCATTGAGAAGAACTTTTTGAGAAGGAGAAGATGAAAGAGTTCTTGAAAATTTGAGAAGAAATAAAAGTTCTTCTTTGATGAAATGGAGGCCTATTTATAGAAATGTATTTCGAAAAACTCTGGCCAATGGCGGTTGAGTATCCCGAATACTGTGCAAAAAATGATAAGGTTGTTCAAATCCCTGAGTTTACGCAGAAGACAGGTCAGAGCTTTACGCAACAAAGTCTTGCCAACCTCTACACAGGCTTCAACTTGTTCAGAGCTCTACGCGCTTGACACCTGTCCCGTTAAAGCTTTACGCATGTCTCAGCAGAATGAGAGCTCTACGCGCTTGACACCTGTCCCATTAGTTTTACGCGGTGGGACAGGCTGTCTCTTCTGCATTTAATGCAGAGATTTGGCCGTCATCATTATCTGACACAGAAGTCAGAGAGACATATTTTATATATTAAAACTTTACGCCGCTGAGATTTCCTAAGATACGCAGATGGTTATGATGATGGTTTTTACTGTTTACGAAAAGACATTCCTCGTATAAACTTAATATTTATTGGTTACTGTGTTAAAAGAAGAGAGATGTTACGCTCGATTCTGATTATTCCCTATACGCAAAGAGTTTATTTAAGCTAATTAAATGCTTAAGGCTATATTAGCCACTCTTAAGTATACGCGTGTAGTTTATTTGGGTTGTTTTAATACCCAAGGCTAATTAGCCACTATACGCAGGGATTATTTTGAGTTTATTATTTTCTCCTCTCTACGCAGTTTACCATGATTATAGAGATACGTGGTACCACTTTCTCAGAAATTATGTGTACGAGATTACTTTTTGGCAGTATGTGGGATACGTGACATTTGTGTAATGCTCTGAATGAGGTCGTACTAAAAAGATCGTGCTGAGCAGTTGTATATACGTGGGCTACGTGGCATATGCGTAAAAGCTCCGAGTGAGATCATGATGGTCAATTCTGGACTATAATATACAAGATTGATACGTGGCAGTTGCGTAAAGCTTCCAAAACACTTGCATAAAGTTCTAAAAAGGATTTTATCAAAAAAGATTAAGAATGAAGTTCTCTGACATTCCAAAAATAAACTTTTATTAATGAAGATCAGAAACAGCGGGAAAGAGAAAGAAGGGGACACATCCTATATCCTTTTCTTCATGGATTCACTAAGCTTAGCGCCTAGTTCCTCCACATCGTTGATTCCCATACGGCACAGCAAATCCTTAAGCATCTCCTTTTGATCTTCCAAAGTACGCTCATGTAGACCAAAGAAGCTGAGAAAGTTCTTGGCTAGTTGAGGATGATCGTCTTCAAAATTGAAAACAAAAGAATCTGGCTCCTTACCCATGAGAATGGGATCACCATGGGAATAGAAACCCAATTTGCGCCCCTCTTCTTCGGCTTTCTCCTTCGGTGTCATGGTTGATGGATGAAGAAAAATTTAAAATCGTTTCATTTTTTATAGAGGAATCCACTGACGGTCCATATTCTACTTCAGTCTCGAAGGATGAGAATTCATTATGACAATGGAATTTCTGTGCACATTGAATTCGAACGCAGACGGTTGGTTATCCCATTCTTTATGCTTCTGTTCAAAGTATTTCAAATATTGGAAATATATTTGAAAAACTTTGAAGGGGGTTTTGTAGAAGCATAAAGATAAAATCAAATAAAAGCTTTATGCAATCAGTTGATGGTTCAGGCTTTACGCAGATATTTTTGGGTCAGATCCAAACTTTACGCAAGGAGCAGAGGAGGCATTACGCAAGTGTCTCTACGCTATTACTCACATCTTTCGAGGAGCTGTTATGTCGCAATTAATGTTGATTACAGTTTTACATTGATTATATTCTCTGACAATGTAATACACGAGAATCGAGGAGGCTTAAGCTTTTGTTGAAGGCGGTAAGCTTTACGCACGTTACACGTGTCCTCTACGCATGGGAATTTCTACAAATTGATTTTGTAAAGTTTATTTGGGTTTCACACCCAAGGCTGTTTTCAGCCACTTTACGTGGATGGCATACGTGGATCTCATGCCACAAATTTCGAGGATGCATAGACGTGATACCTCATATTTCGCCGGATAATGGGACACTTGTCAGCTTGCGTAAGGATTAATTCCGCTACGTGGGTAGCAGTTGCTCTCTCAGCTAGCGTAGAGGCCCGTTTTGGTTGCTTTTTACAGCCTATAAATGGCAGCATTAATTTTGATAAAAAGGGAGGAGAGGGACAGAGAGAATCAAAAGAATTGTTATAATTCCTGAGTGTTCTCTTTTACTTCTTCTTCTCAAGAACAAAGTGAAGTAGAGCAGGAAAGCATTCGACTTGTGCCATCAGTGCCAACTTCGTCGATATCTTTCTACAGCCTCCGTTCTTCAGTTGTTCTTCTTCCTCAAGACAGCAAGCTTCTTCAACATCGTTGTGTGGTCCAAGGAACAAAGTGATCATTTGCGAATCAGACTTCCATAGCAATACATTCCCAGAATCAAATTTGTACTTTTGTACTTTTTCTTGTTTTCTTTTCTTGAAGTTGTAAAGGCTTTTTGTTAAGTAAAACAGTATCCCAACCCAATGACGAGTTTTCTAGTAAAATAAATCATCACATAATGGTAACCTTCTACCTTTGCCTTGATTGAGACCCAACATAGTTTCAAATCATATCCCATATTCTGGATAATCTTAAGAGATTGATGACTATATTTGTCAATTCGGATTCTTCCTTTATCTTTTTCTCTGAGATCATTTGTCTGAGTAACATGGATATTTCTAGCTAGGCCAAACACAATTTGGTGCTTGTTTTTCTTATCGGACGGGATCACGAAATAAGATTCTTCGTGACGTCTATAAGTTACACAAGCTTGTGATGATGAGGCTACAGGTAGAAGATAAGGAGAAGATGTTAGGAACCTTTGAACATAGGGTCCAACATCGACATGAAGAGAAATTTTTTTCCTTATGATTAATATATAAGGTTTCCTCTGTATTTATGTCATTTTTATGTTGATGGCTTTGATTATCAGCAGATAAAGTCATTCTTTCAATAAATTTGACAGTCATATACTCCAAAAGGAAATCTTCATTAATATGAGAAAGTACAGAATGATCAATATTTACATCATTTACAAACTGACTACTACGCTTTGGATTGATCATTAACGGACCGTCATCCATCTTCAGCGTAGACTTGCCAAGGTTGATAATCAATGGTTCTGGATCATTTATACGAGAAGTACGTCCCTTGACCTTGATCATGAGAGGTTGAACTTGGCTCTTGACTGAAACTCTTACAGATTCCTCAAACGAAGCTCGAGTTCTTCCTTTAACCTTGATCATCAAAGGTTCAGCATTGACAGGTTGGGGTTGAATTCGACCTTTGACTTTAATCTTCAAAGGTTAATCTTCGGAAGGATCTTCTAAGACATATTGATCTTCTGCAGGTGATCGATCTTCGGCCATATCCGATATCTCCTTCACATGCTCCTGTTTGGAGAGTATTAAATCAGAGAAATAGGCTTCAACACCCTTAAAAGGATTGATATCTGCGAATTCAGTCTTCACAATCCCTTGAAAATCCACACACTTGAAACATTGGTGGAGAGTTGAAGGCACAATATTATGCTCATGTATCCACGGTCTTCCAAGAATGATGTTGTAAGATACATCTGAGTTGATAACATAAAAGGTCGCCATAGTTCGAAGATCACCTATCTGAATCTTCAGACGAATCTTCCCCAATGGTTTACTCTTTTCAGAGTTGAAACCAACTATTGTTGTACTAGTGTAAGTTAAATCACTAGTAGGAATCCTCAAGGGTCATAGCATACTCTAAAGAATAATACTAATAAAAGACCCAGGATCAATATAAATCCTGTCAATTTCAGTAGAGTCAATATACCCTGTGTAGCACAGATGTCTGTCGTGTCTATTATGTTTCAACAGCATATCTTCTTGTGTGAAGGTAATGTTAGAAATTAATTCCATCATACTATGACATTGTGGACACGATACCGATATATTGTCAGGACTTTTGAGTTGAGCTAAGCATGAATCCGTCTGTAGTAAAGCTTCGCTTAAAGTTTCTCGGCTTTCTTTAGAAAGACGAAGCAACTCAAAGATAAAAAGTCTAGCCAGAGTATTAGCTAATTGGGCTAGAATATCGAACTTGTAGGGCTTCATCACTACCCCTTGATTTGAAACAAACTTCAGTGGGACATCAAAGCGTATTGCTCTGTTTTCCTTTCTCAACCAGAGATGGTTTGGTCTAGCCTCATCAGGAACATGAGACGGTTAAGCTGGTAGTGTTTCAGCAACGTCTTCCGCTTCTTTGGAAGTTTTCTAATAATCTTTGTGATATTCTTTACCAGATCTCATACCAGTAAAGGTTTCTTCTTCAGACTCAGGAGAATGAAGTACCATATTACAGGTTTTAATCTTCTTTCCCTTAGTCTTTTTCTTGTGAGGATTTTTATGAGGGACCTCAAAATCCAATCCAATATTGGATTTTTGACCTTGAATTTGTAAATGAAGTCACATTCCTTTATCATAGTTCAAGCCTTTCGCCTTTTGAAAGTCATAGCCCATCTTTTTTATGAGATGGTCTGATTATTGACTGTACATGTGAGTGGTAGCAGACTTTCAATAGATGGTTCAACAGAGGAAGAAAGAACAGAGACCTCTGTAGCCACATGAGTAGGGGTATTCGGGATAAGACAAAAAATCCTTACAGGAGCTTTCTCATAAGCAGCAAAGACTTGTTGTGCCCTGTATAAGGGAATACCTTTCATTGCTAACCATTGTCGATGAGTAAGTTTGAGTTTGGTAGGAGGAGCCAAACTTGAAGGGCATATATTCAAACCCCTAAGCCTATCCTTCAGAGGAATGTCGTCCCAAAGATGATCCAAATCATCATAATATGGAGTAACAACATGAGAAATTATATTGCAGGTTTTGACTTTTCTATCTTTCTTTGATTTTGAAGTTTTACCTTCATCTTCCATTTCAGGTACTAAGTCAGGATGTACCCACATGATTTCACCATTTTTAATGTGAGAGGCAATAATCCTTTACTTTGCTCTCTAGCAGGCGGAAGATTCACAATCTTCATTGTCGCCTTTGGAATTGGGACAATCCCATCTGGAACTTGCTGTGGATAAAAACCTCAAATTGAAGAGAAATCATATTAGTTGTAACTGTATGCTCATTATTGGTTAAAACGTTGGCACTAACATTTATCAACTCTTGGATTTTCTTTTTTAAGACATAGCAAGCCTTGGTAGTATAATTTATGTATCTATGATAGATATAATACTTGGGATTGTCAGTCAGATTCACTTCATTAGGTCTTTTTGGCTCTGGAATCTGGAGTTTACAACTCTTCATAAGACATTGGAATATCCCTGGGATATCACTGTCATCAAAAGAGTACTCTTCTTTTGGTTTGGAAGACTCCGAATTATTTGGCGTCATTTTGGGTTTTAAAAGATTAACCACTAGGGTTTCCTTCCCTTTCCCATTGCGATTGCCGGAATTATTACCTGAAGAGGCTTTTTTTCTTTTTTTTTTCTGAGGCAAAGATTATCCCATGTTCACGTGCCAATCTACCGTTGGTCTCGGCTGAAACTGCTGCTATAATGAATGAGGCCCAATCTATGAATTGAGAGCCTGTAAAGACAACAATGGTTGGTTGCAGATTCATTTTACATGTATCAATCAATGCTGAATCAGGCATACCAGGAGGCATCTTCAAAGTAGCCTGTCATAAACGTTCAATAAACGTCCGAGTATCCTCATTTTCTTTTTGTTTAATTTCTATTAAGGAGGATATATTCATGTCCATGCCTCCTTCATAGAAACGGGAGAGAAACATTGCTTTAAACTCGTCAAAAGACGATATACAATTGTCGGGTAGACTGCGATACCAGTTATATGCTGAACCCGTCAAACACCCTATAAAGACTTGGGTGAGAAGAGCATCATTCTTTTGCTGATGCACAGTCATAATATTAAAATAATTGATATATTGACTTGGAGAAGCCTTTATATCAAATAACACCATAGATTGTGGCTTGAATTTTGGAGGAAAGGGTACATCATTCCAGCGAGGAGGATAAGGTTGCTTGATCCCTAACCTCTGGAGTTGATCCTTGTGCTTAAGAACCTCAAACTGTGCTTTTAGCTCACGCACTGCTTGAATAGCTTCACTAGTTTGGGAAAGCACATTTGATTGGATAGTAGCTGGATGTACCGTAACCCCACCGGAGGTGGTACATCTTCTGGAATGAGAGGATCCGGAGCTGTGGAGTTTTGATTGATAGCAGGCTCTTGACTAAGATTATTCAAAGGTGTATCAACCCCTTGACTATCTTGGGTTTGCGCTGCTACCTGCACTGGTGTTACCACTGCCGGCTGAATAGTTTGCTGAGTCATCATTATTTGATACATATTTTGCATCATAGCGAGCATGTCCTTCAGTGATTGTTCCATTGCTGAGAGATGTTGCTGTGTATTAGAAGTAGACGTCTCTGGTTCTTCTCCAATAGCATAGGATTCAACCTCCCTTGAACATACAGAGGGATTGGTGTAGAGGTATGAATCAACACAATCAGTTTCTGACTCAAAAGACTGGGTACCCCTAGCTTCTGAATCTGAAGATTGTAACGGTCTTTGACTTCTTGACCGAGTATGCTGATATACCCCTTCAAAAGTATCAAGAAGTCGGTTGAACTGTTGTTAGCTAGAAGTCCGGGACGAACTACGTCTTGGACGTCGTCCTCTATTGACATGAGATGCCATATTGACTGAAGCATAGGACAACTCATGTTCTTGGTCATCAATTGGTTGCTGAGGCACATTATAGCTTAATCGGTCAAAAACTGACCGCTTAGAAGCCGAACAACAATATTTAATTACAATCTGGTGACACTCACAATGATGATTTTCTTGGAGGAGTATCACAGGATATTGTCTATTTTACGCTTTTGTACAAGTAACTCGCGTAAATCAGAAGGAGTGGAAGGAGTCGTCTTCTCTATTATATTTGGGACAGAAAAATATTTAGTCCCTTGTGTATAAAGAAGATTGCTAGCTGAACTAGCAGAACCAAACTGTAGATTTTTTACGTGCCTGGAGTTGCGTGCGTAAATCCTGAGATTTTTGTGCACAAAGAACTCCATCATTATTACGCGTAATCTGAAGGTTTGGTACTTTGCGTAAAGCAGTGTAAGAAGGTTATTAGTAAAAAAAACTGAAGTTTTACCAACAATAGAATTCTTGTTTTTATGCTGCATGCGTGCAGGCAAATTCATTTAGATGTAAAGGCATCATTGTGAACTTCATCTACCATGTCACCGATAGAAGATTTACCCTTACGCGTAGTGCGCAAATCAGAAGCATCTGCCATGTCACAGACGAGAGATTTTTCTTTACGCGTACAGCGCAAGGCTTGAGCATCTACCACATCACAGACGGGAGACTGATTTTTACGCACAGAGCGTAAAACTTGGGTGTCTACCACGTCACAGACGAAAGACTAATTTTTACGCACAGAGCATAAGATTTGGGTGTCTACCATGTCACAGACGGAAGATTAATTTTTATGCCCGGGGTGCATCACTGAAGTAGAGACTGCCTCGTCACAGACGGGAGCCTCCACAACTGGAGTGGGAAGAATTTCCTTACGTTCAGAGACAACCAGGAGATCAGAGGATGCTTTGGACTTAGGAATCCAAACTTTTTGCACCTTCCGTAATTTTTGAACATTGGAGTAGCGAGTACTACCAGCATTTCTTCGTAAGCAGTCTGGTTGAATTAAACAACCACAGTCTTCTTTATCGATCCGACCGATACATCATTATATTGAGCAGAGTTGCCATTTTGTTTTACTTAACAAAATGCCTAAAATTGGCTTTTGAAAGAAAATGAGAAAAATTACAAAAGTACAAGTTGTTTCTGGAAAGTATTGCTATAGAAGTCTGATCTGAGAGCGATCACTTTGTTCCTTGGACAATACGATGATGAAAAAAACTGCTTGAAGAAGATGAACAATCGGAAGAACTAAGTCACCAGAAAGGTATCGACACAACGACACTGATGGCACAATCGAATGCTTTTCTGCTCTGCTTCACCATGTTCTTGAGAAAAAGTTGAAAAAATGCTTCTAAAAAATATTACTCTGAAAGTATGAGTTTTCTCAGAATCTCCTCATCTCTATCTCTCTCTTGATTATGTCTTGTGTTAAAAATAAGTCTAGTTATAGACTAGACCCTTTGTGCATAAAAAGCAACATAATCAGGTCTCTATACAAATAACTGTCACCTACGATTGAAAATCAACCTCTACGCGTGATGACACGTGTCCCATGTAGAGTTTTGGTCTTTACGCATGGTGACACGTGTCCCACAACTTCAGCAATATAGGGAGAGCAGTATACACGTTTCTCGATAAGTGTGGCATAAAAGCCACGTATGCAGACCACGTTCTCACATAGCCAGAAAGATTGGGCATAAAATAACCCAAAATAGACTTGCTGCATAAAGTAGCAGACTGGGCGTAAAATAATCCAAAATAAACTTCCTGCGTAAAGTGGCTGAAAAATAGCCTTGAGCCTATAATTAGCTCAAATAAACTCTACGCACACGAAAGCCTTGAGCGTAAAAGCTCGAAATTGCTTTCATGCGTAAAAGAAGCAATCTCTTGAGCATAAAGTAACCCATCTGCACACTAAATGACAAGTGTTGGGTTTGGTGTAAAAAAATCTTCTCGGCTTCTGTGTAATTTACTGTCAGAAAATCATTCTGTCAGAACAGTATCACGCGCATTAAATGCGATGTGGAGAGCCTGTCTCCCACATAAAGGCTTGAGGATGGCTCTCGCGTAAAGTAGTTCGCGTAAAGTAGTTCGCGTAGAGTTTACTCTGTTTGCTCTCTGCATATAATTTGAATCTGACTCAGTTTGACTTGCGTAAATTTTGAATCTGACTCAGTTTGTCTTGCGTAAAGCTCTCAGCTTCTTTGATTTGTTCTATGAAACTTATTTATGATTCTATAGTGACCTCCCCAATCGTCGCTTCGAAACACACCAGTGCATCCGTGCTCGCGTGCTGCCCAGATGGCACACCATGGCCGTGAGCTCCCTCGCAAGCGCACTAGGTCAGACGACTGTACCACCGGACTGCCATCGCCGTCGAAGATGTTCCGCCTCCCTGTCAGTCAGTGGCTTTCCTTCGCAGCCAAGACAATACACACATGCGCGCACAATATGTGCGAGCAGCAGCAGCTACGAGCACTGCAACAACGCGACGAAGGCTGCGTACTACTGCCCGAGACTCCCACGAGGCCCGTACAGGCCCGGCGAACCGTTTCGACCAATC
This sequence comes from Iris pallida, assembly GCA_029216955.1. Taxonomy (NCBI): domain Eukaryota; kingdom Viridiplantae; phylum Streptophyta; class Magnoliopsida; order Asparagales; family Iridaceae; genus Iris; species Iris pallida. Next base: position 20,701,058 of record JANAVB010003400.1, on the reverse strand, counting down.
TCGACATGGCCATCATCCTTTCCGATGTGCACAACAGTCGATTCGTGCATTTTGGACGAGATCCCGTCGTGATGTACGATTTTGAAAGTCAGAAATCATTCTTCGGGACAGCGACTTCGTACGCATTTTTTGGATAATCTGACTATTGAATCGATAAACTCTTTGCTCCGTTTCGATCTCGGTATATACCTCTATCTCTATCTAAAGTTTCATCAGTTAATTTGATCGTTTGATAGATCAAAATTGGCCGCCAAGTTGTCCATTTAAATTGTGTATATTTTAGACAGTTTTGTGGAGCCAAATTCGTCGACTTGTATCTCCGTCATTGCAGCTCTGTTTGATGCACCAAAAATTCCTGTGCACAGCTATTATAACCATCTTCTTGTCCCTCAAGTTTTGTTTCATTGTGAGCTCATTTGATTGGTTGAATTTGACGCCAAAGTTGGTCGTCCGAATTCGTAATTTTTAACTTGTAAAATTCTAATTTTGGATCCGTGACTCCGGATTCAAATTCTGACACTACCAGTAGACTCATGGTGTTGTTTTGGCACAAATTCATATAAAGTTTGCTAGATTTGGAGGACGTGGGCCCTGTCATGTATTTCGATGTAGGGCGGGCCCCACAGTCCGAGTCAACGGACCATTTTGAGATCGGCTCATCGAAATCCAATACCGGATATACAGTTGGGTTTGTATCATCATTCTGGATTCGTGGACATATAATTTGTTAGGTTTAGTAGATTTTATCCTGACACATTTTTCGGTACAAATTGGATCCAACGACAGACATCATTTTGATCCAAAATTACCTTTTTGTCCCTGTCTCCAAATTAGACTTATAGCTAGGCTATCCTAGCTAATTTGACCATTTTAGACACGTTGGTGATATTTGTTTCATCCTCCGACAACGTCTGTAGATTTTATTTATGTATCACCATTAGTTATAATAAATTCTTATTTATGTTCGTATTTCAGAATTCTTTTAACGAAACTGAGATCAGTCGATTTTAGTGATCTCACATCGCTAAAATTAACAAGATGACCATGTGGATCGCTATGATAAGATTGTTAACCTTATGACTGATCGTCTTGCCTCGATTTGTGCGTCGTAGGTTTCGATGTACGAATAACGATGTGCAACTTGATAATTTAAATAGCCTACTACTTGCAATTCATATTATTAGCCTATATACATATAATTGGACTTTGTAAAACTCTAAATGATTTTTGGGTTTCTAGTACTACCTAATAATATTTTATGAATAAAAAGAAATTATAGTTTCTAAATATTATAAATGATTTTTAGATAGATATGTATGTATTGTTATTCTTTTTCCCCTAAATCGTAAGTCACGACTATTATAGTCGTTTCCTATTTCTCATCTCTATTATCATGCCAAATCCTGATTCTGGACTTTTATATATCAAACTAGGCTTTTGGACTTTTCTGAACTCAATGGAACTTGGCCGTGTCATTATCTGGGACCACGTTGTGGAGCATAGCATTGGTACTATTTCGTGTCAACACTTTCGTATCGTGCACGTCGACTTCCAGCTAAATTGAGGCAAGTACATTCTCTGATAATTTTTTTGTTTTATGATATCCTCTATATTTCTTGTATTGAGTGTAGATATCCTTGTTCTCTTGACACATTGTTCACATGGATTGGTATTGTCTAGATCCCGTCATGAGATATTATTCCTTGATTACCTTGAGATATCTTGTGCAAACCTCCTTGTTGTTCTTGTATATTGTATGGACACCGATTCCTGCGAAAGCTAGATACCTTCTTAGATAATCCCGTGTTGTAATGTGTCATGGTTGGATCTACTATACTGGTCGGGTTCAGGGAGTATTAGTATAGATATGTGATCAATACCCTCCTTGTATCAGGTCTTGAACCTTGAATAGTGTTAATCATACACTGCATGTATATTAACTAGGCCATAAACTCTTGTATCAAGTTCCTAAGCCGATCACATGTTGAAACTAGTGCTAACTCACATAGATAGTAGTTTCTTATATATTCTCCCTATTTACTACTACATATTCTTTATCATTTAATTAGAACTGTTATTGGAGATGTGTTCGTTCCAATCCTGACTGGATACGTTAACAAATTTTAGGAATTGTTATGCCCCACATACTTGGACCACATATTGATGCTAGCTGAGACAGATCTCGATGTTCCATTTGCCGTGAGTTGTTTTCTGGGAGCTCTAGGCCGTTATTTCTTTATTTTTAGAATCATGTTTCATTGACGGTTTTGCCTCCGACATATTCTTGTTATTTATGATCATTTGTAGACTCTAGATGATTCTGTGATACTGTTATCTTTTATCATATCTTCTTAATGGTAGGTGATTTGAGTACATATTGTTGTTATAGATCATTTAGATGTTAAGATTTTGCTGGGTACTTGACAGCGTTTTACCACCAATATTGCAATGTAGGCTGGGCGTAGCCCGCGTACTCGTGCCTAATATCAGGGTGCAGGTCATGACAGCCGCTACCACCCGAAGGATCGTGATAATGCTTGAGTTAGCCAAAATAATGGAGTTAGTCTTTTAGCTACAACAATGCAGATTGCAAGTTTGAAAGATAAGAATCCTATAGTAGGGGACATGTGTTTCTATGAAGTTATCAAAAAAATATGGGAGCTCGATTATCATACCTTTAACATTCCAGTATTTAAGTGCGATTGGGTCGAGAGTAAGGGTGTTAAGGTTGATGAATTTGGTTTCACATTGGTGAACCTTAATCGAGTTGGGTACAAATCAGATTGTTTTATTCTAGCTTCGTAGGCCAAGCAAGTATTTTATGTAAAAGACCAACTAGATCCTCAATGGTCTGTTGTTTTGTCCACTAGTCCAAAAGATTATCTACATAAATAAGATTTTGACGACATGGATAATTTGATGGAACATCATTCCTTTACTAATGCATCATTGAATGATGGATTGTTAGATGTTAGGGATGACGATAATATGTTTTATAAAAGAGTGGTTTGTGATTGAGATTGGTTGATTAGTAAATTTGTATCTGTGATTCTGTAACAAATTTTTGTTTTCTAATGAAGCTACTGTTGGGTTGATTAGTAACTTCTTCTTTTCTGTTCATTTGTTTTATTAATGAAACTACTGTTCAGATTAGTGTTTATTTGTTTTCTAACTTCTTCCTTTGCAATATGTTTAGATTAGTGTTCATTTGTTTTCTAACTTCTTCTCTTTACTTATGCAATATATTTATATTAGTGTTCATTTGTTTTCTAACTTCCTCTCTTTACTTATGCAATATATTTTTACTTGTGTGCAGACATTCCTAATGCCTAAAATTAGCAATTCTGTTAATGACATAAAGAGAAAATCGAAAGAGGTATATATTTTTGTCAGACATTTTTTTTGTAGTGTGTCTCTACTATGCCTTGTATGCATATGAGACACACACACCTATAATTATACATTACCAGTGACAGTTCCCCTATGGAACATATATATACTCAAGTACAAATTGATACTCCACATAATCCATGATACTCTATTGATATATCACAATATATATATATATATATATATATATATATATATATATATATATATATATATATATATATATATATATATATATATTGTGATATATATATATATATATATATATATATATATATATATATATATATATATATATATATATATATATATCACAATATATATATATATATATATATATATATATATATATATATATATATATATATATATATATATATATATATATATATATATTTTTTTTTTTTTTTATATATATATATATTTATATATATATATATATCACTATATATATATATATATATATATATATATATATATATATATATATATATATATATCACTATATATATATATATATATCATTATATATATATATATAAAATATATATATATATATATATATATATATATATATATATATATATATATATATATATATATATATATATATATATATTTTTATATATATATATATATATATATATATATATATATATATATATATATATATATATATATATATATATATAAAAATATATATATATATATATATATATATATATATATATATATATATATATATATATATATATATATATATATATATATATATATATATATATAAAAATATATATATATATATATATATATATATATATATATATATATATATATATATATATATATATATATATATATATATATATATATATATATATATATATATATATATATATATATATGTGTGTGTGTGTGTGTGTGTGTGTGTGTGTGTGTGGAACATATATGTCCCTAATTGTTCTGATACTTGCAATATCTCATAGGGACTTGTTCTGATACTTGCAACATCTCATAGGGACTGATCCATTACCCCTGTATTTGTTCTGATACTCTAATTGTTCTGATACCCTAATTGTTCTGATACTCTAATGATATATCCAGTCCTCTGATATTTTCCTAGAGCCCCTGCCTATGGCAACATCTCATAGGGACTGACGCATTTCCCCTATAGAACTGATGCATTTCCCTTAACATATGCAAATATATATCCTAGGCAAAGTATATCTAGAGATACTCTTACGCACTGCCCTGCCAATGTATTATTTCATCCATCAAATGCAATGGATCAAGTTTATGACATGTAGACTTTCAAAGGACTTTCAGGTATTGGTCTTAAGAATTTGGTTAACTTGTCTACTTCATAAGTTTTTACTTATCATATGTTACTTATGATTTTAGAACCTTCACATAGAGCAACAAAATAGGAGAGGTAGACATGTATACAACCATAGGCTAGGCCGAAAAGGCTATACGGGTTTAAGAGAAGAAATAGTAAGTAATCTGAACTCTGATACAGTGCTTTCAAACAAGTGATGGATGCAATACAAATGTGTACACTCACCTATGTTCATTTTTATGATAAAAGTAGAAAAAGGATGCAACGTATACTGAAGAGAAAGTTGACCGCTGCCTTTTTCAGAAGCTAGCTCGAAAAAAGCAAAGAAAGTCTACTGGGGATGCCGATGCCAGTAAACATGATGTGGATGATTCTATTTCGATGGTTTATGATCCATCTACTTAAGCAATGGTGGATAAGATTATAAGAAAGTCTCAACTTTAGTCTTATTTCCCCTAGCTTGCCTTGCTAATCCACTGTTGTTGCATATCTAGTCTGACACAACAGTCTTCTTTCCTACCTACCACTATTGCTGCATATCTAGTCTCATTTAGACACTTAGACACTTAGGCCACTGGACACTTAGACACTTAGGCCACTGGTGGCTAATCCACTTAGACACTTAGGCCACTGGACACTGGTGGCACATACACTTAGATACTTAGGCCACTGGACACTAGTGGCCTATCCAGCTATATGACTTTTTAACTGTCTAAGCTATCTTCCTATACATATACACACTCTACTGTCTATACCTATCTATATTTTTATAGGATGAAGTGAAGAAAAAAATTTCTTACGAGTTGTCTATTCTGATGAATCGTGATACTCTTTGTTATGCAATGGAGAAATCCGTACACAACGGTCGTATTACGACCATGGGTAAATATGCATTATTGAATATTTATGCATTATGTGCTGCATATTTATGTATTATTGATATAAGGATACTGTTTAGGATACTCATGTTCATGATATTCATGATACTAAGTCACTACTATGCATTATTGATATTGATACTCATGATACTAAGCTACTATTAAGTATTACTAGTATTAGCTCTGATACTCATGTTCAGGATACTTGTGTTCAGGATACATGTTGTGTGACTATGTAATGGAGAGTATTTCCTGTGCAAGTGTGTGTGAGTAGTGTGCTCATGAGTGAGGATGTTTTCTATACATGTATATATGTATTGAGTGTAATGTGTGAGTGTGCTCACATGCTTGTGTACCTGCATGCAACAGTGTGCATGAGGGGTAATTTTTAGATTTTATCAGAGTATCAGAGTGTTCACATGCTTGAAACTAGTGGACACAGTGATTATCAGAGTATCTCTGCATATCATCATTCTCTACTAGTAGTAAGTAGTAGTGAGTATCAGAGTTCTAGTGGACACAGTGAGTATCAGAGTATCTCTGCAAATCAAACTTACAATTGGGTGGCAGTAGTGAGTATCACAGTTCTGACTTGTAATTCAAATGGACTTTGATACTGTTCACTGTTAACTAATGTGTCAAGGGGAATTACCAATGGTATCAGTCATCATGGGTTTAGCTTCAGTCAGCATACTGAACTGCATCAGTCCTTGTTGATTTGTATAGTCCCATTTCTTTAGTTCAGCCCTTTACCTTCATGTAAATCAAGTTACAGTAAAGAGGGTGGGGGGGTAGGGTCTCTACTAATTTCTTGTAGCAGTCACTGTTCAGTCCCCAAATTATATATAGTTCATTTCCTACTTCTCATTCTTAGTAACAGTTCAGTTTACTGGGTAAATGAGAAGGGGATGTTTCAGTCAGTGGACATTTAAGTTCCTGTTTGCTAATGGTTTCAGTCCTAAATTACAGTCAGTCATTCATAGTTCAGTCTTTAGTTTTATTTGTGCTCAAACACTGTATCAGTTTGAGAGCCTTGATACTTGATTTTGTTTTAGTATCACAAATAGGAGGGGCTCGGGTTTGGTTTAAACCATAGTAGCAGTCCCTGTTTATATATTTCTATCATATACATTATTGCATCACCCACTTTTTGTATCAGTCCTTGTTGCTGATATTGTATCAAATATTTCTTTGTGTATTTATACCAGTCCAATACTAAAAATAATATTGTATCAGTATTTGTTCAAATATTTCTTTATTGATACCAATACTAACAATGTTTTTTTAATTGGCTACAAGGTATTCTCGATGAATGATGGTTTGTGAAGCTGCGGGCTTCAGTTGCGATATGGTTTATGAAGCTGCGGGCTTCCGTTAAGGGTATTTTCTTCTATTGTGGAATTAGTTAATATAAAATGGGGTTGGTGTATCATATACAAGTGTGATTTGTGAACAAAGTTTATCTTCTTGTTGGTTAACTGAACAAAAGAACTGGTGGTTGAATGTAAGAACATGTTTATTTTGTTAATATAAAATGTGCTTGTAAATTATTTGATGTTTGTGAGAGATTCTAGATTTTATATTATGCATTTCTGGTTTTGATATTATGCGCGGATCTCGTAACGTCGGCAACGTAAATGGAATTGATAAACAGGATCTCCTGACGGCTAAGAAATGTCAACAAAAAAAGAATCCATGTTGACAGTCATTAACCATCAGCTAGGCCAGCGTCAGAAAAAGTATACACCAATATTGACGGTAAACTGGGTCTAAAACTGGATTTAGCTGACGGCTAAAACCTGTCAAATAAAGTCGTTCAGCAACCGTCAACTAAAGTAGGGACTTTTGCTGATACTAACCTAGCTGACGGAAGGGAAACCGTCAACAAAAACTATTTTTCTTGTATATATATATATATATATATATATATATATATATATATATATATATATATATATATATATATATATATATTGAAAAAGGTAAAATTTATATTGATCAACGATAATTACAACTTAGATCTATTCCAGATTACAAAATGAGTCATCTGGGGTCTAAGATATCTATGTCTGCATCTATATTTCTTTGTACAACAAAATACTAAGGGATCGACCCTCAAAGATACGCCAGTTTCATTCTCTCTAGACGTGTCATATCACCACCCCAAATATAATTCTTAGACGACGATAACCTCTCGCTCCATTCCCCTTATGAGCTTTAATATCATTTAAGGCCGCAACAAGCTCTACATAGTGACCATGGATTTTTTTCCCACTTTTCGTCTCTACACACTAGATCTCCTAAGTGACGTCACAAGCGAAGAACAGATGGTCCATGGTCTCATTATGTTTACCGCATAAACGACACTTCATGTCCACACAGGGGATGCCAAAATTGCTCAACCTGTCTCGAGTAATAAGCATATTCCTGATTAATTTGTATAAGCACAACGACATCTTGACTGCAGCCTCTTTGGTCCAAACTATCTCTGCCCAATCAACCTCCTCATGATCGGTCCGTATCTAATTTATGACTGTACTGAACTTGAAAGTAGCTTTCTCTATATCTGTCTATCAATCTCCACTGCCCGGATATCCTCCGCATGAGCCGCCTCAATCGTATGGCCTTGGATATTCCACTCTCCTTCATGGGTAAGACTGCTAACAATTTTCGTAGAGCCCATCAGTTCATAAACATGCCATCCCTTCCTCTCAATCAGGCTAGTGTGCCAAATCCAGGGGTCATGCCAAATGCTGGTTTGGTCCCCTGAGCCTACGACTCTAGTTAGCTTACCCTTATCTTTGCTTATCGTATGCAACAAGGCTTTATCGGTGACCGGGAAGTTGTTGTTGCTGCTAGCTGACCAGACCCCTTTCGAAAAGTACCTTCTATTGATCCATTCAGCCCAAAAAGACTTTCTATTGATGAATCTCCAGAATAGTTTGAGATAAGCAGCTTTTCGGAGAAGGCCCAAGGACCGCAGTCCAACTCCACCTTCCTTCTTAGGATGACATAACTCCTCCCAACTAATCGCATGTATGCCTCCTTTTCACAAGAAGTTCGTACACGTGATTTTAATTTTCTTCATTATACCCTTGGGTAGTATAATGGCCTGTAGCCAAAAAAAGGGAAATTGCTTCAATTATGGCTTTAATAAGTTCAGTTCTCCCTCCAAAGGAGAGCATCTGTACCTGCTATCCCTTTAATCTCAATTGTGTGTAGTTGAGAGACCTTCACAGTCCGTATTAGCAGCATAGTTGATTGAAAGGGGAAGACCCAAGTATCTCACATGAAAGGGGGAGATCCAAGTATCTCCAGCCATACCTTCTTATTCTCATAAGTAAAATTCAGGAACATTTGACTCTTGTTCTTGTTTAGCTACAAACCTGACCATTTTTCCATGGTATCGAATATACACTTAAGAGTGTCAAGGGATCTATCATATGGCTCTACAAATACCAGCAGGTCATTAGTATAAATAAGATAAAAAATCACGTGGTTCACCTTCCGAAATATATGGATAATCAGTTCATCCAGCATCACATCATCAAAGAGACAAGTAAGGAATTCTATGACCATCACAAAGAGGTAGGGAGAGAAGGGATCCCCTTGTCTCAGTCCTCTACTGCTTCCCAAAAAGCCTTCCAGCTGGCCCCTAACCATAACCGAAAAAGATGCAGAGCAAACACACTCTCTAACCCTGTCTACCCACCATTTGGCAAATTCCATACAGATCATGATGTGGCAAAGGAAATCTTGGTTTACCATATCATAGCCTTTTCTGAGATCTTACTTTAGACACGCTTTGTTACCTTCCTGCTTATTGAAATCCCTAACAAGCTCATGAGCCAGCAGATAATTCTTCGAGATGGATCATCCTTTGATGAAGGCCGTCTGATTAGGGAAGATAAGCTCTTTCATAACATCCCTCATCGGTCACACGTCAGGTGAGTTATAATCTTGTATAAGAAATTACAGCATGCTATCGACCGAAAGTCTCCTACCAAAGTCTCACCCTCCACTTTAGCAATTAAGACCACAAACGTGTGGGTAAGCTCCTTAAGCAGTTTACCGGAGATACAAAACTATTTTTCCATATCCAGGACGTATATCTTAATCATCTCCTAATGTTTCTTGAAGAAGGCTGCCACAAAGTCATCCGGTCTTGGCGATTTGATAGGGTCTGCATTAATAACTAAAGAATGTATCTCCTCCGTTGACACCATTGCCCGTAAGACAGCATTCCCTCGCCGAGAGACCATCTTCTGGAAATTGGCGTTCGGGTAGGAACTCTGGTTGTAGAGATCCCAAAAATACTGTACTGCCTCATTCCGGATACCAATATCCTCAGTAATGAGAATTCTATCAGGATCAAGAAATCTGTGTATGGTATTCCAACGCTGTCTAGCCTCGACAGTAGCGTGGAAAATTTAGAATGCCTATCACCATCTCTAAGCCAGCTACATTTAGCACTTTGTCTGATCTGGACTTCGTCTAAGAAAGTATCCTTGCACAGATGATCTTGGAGGGCTACCTTCTCTTCCGTGAGGATAGGGTTAAGTGGGTCTAGCCGAACCCTTAATTGAATGTCATCCAGTTCTTGGAATGGAGTAGGAGGTCTGCCTTTATTCCAGGTCTTGAGGAGGCCTTTAATAGCTTTCAACTTTTGAACAATCTTGAACTGAGCAATTCTAGTCAACCCAGACTCCCAACCATGCTGAACTACCTCCTCATAGCCTTCCATATGAATCCATGCATTATTGAATCTGAAAGGCCTCCCTTTGATAACCGACACTTCTGTCAGTCTTATAACATAGGGGAGTGATCATTAGCTTTAGGTGTTAAGCATTCTGCCCTACAAGACTAGAACACTTCCAACCATCTCCCATTACCGAGAGCACGGTCAAGCTGAACGATAATCTAATTAATTATCGCCCTATTATTCCATGTCCATATATGTTACGACTCGCACCTTGTTTAGGGGCAGGAGCACGTGGGTACGTCCAGCCTATGAGTATCATCGGTAGAACGCTGAATAAGTCATATGTAATATCTAACATCTAACATATATGAAATATAACCTATCATCTCTACATGGAGAATAATATGACATCTGTAATATAACTCAATCATATGATTTAAGGAAGATAAAGCACGATGTAGATAGAAGATAATGAAGATAAAAACTGAATAGTAGCAGGAGTAACAACACAAATAAGTCTAGAAGGCTAAATCAATAAATACATATCCTGGAATAATATAACAGACCTAATGCAATCTGGAGACAAATCCAGCAAAACCAAGCTAATAACTAAGTCACTACTGGAGGTGCATCCTCTACGAGAACCAGCTCCACAGAAAACTCTTGAGCAACGTCCTCATCTATCCCTGATCCATAGTAAGTCGGACAAAAGTCATCTGAAAAATATTATCCAGCAAGGATTGGAGTGAAGTAAAAACACTAACAACAGTTTCACTAAATTGACAAGTTCTATAAATCAACAGTATGTAAATGAGATACATGATAGATAACAAAACTGAGCAGTAAGAAGTATAGGATAAACATGTAATCATATCATGGTAATGTGAACATGTAAGTAAATCAGGAATATAGTGTAACATATAATCAGAATATATCATATAAGCTAAATGGTGCCTTGAGATATTAGAGTGTTAAGTGATCATCTTGGGATGGGATCAGGCTATTCCATATAACTGATTATGCACAAGTACAAGTAATGGCAGGCCGGCCATTCATAAAAAGCTATGCACAAGTTAAATATAAGTTAAGGCTACACCCTGTATGTGGTGAGGGTGAGCTATGCATAAGTAGTTTGGGTATGATCACATAAACTCTAATACTTCCACAATCTCCCGAATAGTATAATGGATCCAACCATATCACGTTACGACATGGGATTCATGAAGTAGGGGGCCAGTGCACTCCTGAATCGGTGTCTATACATGAACAAGCAAGAAGAACACAAGTCATGTACAGGGTCCACCAGGGAAATAACATCTCATGACGGGATCCAAAGTATATTAGTTCATGTATCCTCGTATCAGAAATCAAATAAAATACTACAACTGAATTTGTAGAAATTATCAAGGTAATAAAAACTATCAGAGAATGTATCGTCTGTGGTCCTTAACAAGAAATATGAATCGAGGTCCAAAGTGGAATCACAAGACCTAAATATGAGTTATACATGTTAATTTGTGTTCTGATGTTTTAAACATGGATATCTAAGATAAAATATGCATTCTAGATCAATACTAGATCCCGATGGTCAAACTAGGTTAATTTAACTTATAGGTTGACTTTTAGGGTCAAACTAGTCAACCTTGGTCAAATTAGGTCAAGACTAGGTTTCTAGGTCATTACCTTGTCATAACAAGGTAACCCAACCTATACTAGGCTATCCTAGTCTCTATTTGGTCATTTACCTAGTCATAGGGAATCTTGGGATACCCTACTCATTTACCCTTTACCCTATTCTAAGTTACCTATTCAACATATAGGTAAAGCCCTATGGATATTACCCTACTCCCAAGACCCTCTTATGATGCTGTGCAAAACCTCCTGCACCTAGGAGGAAGTCCCCATACCTGTGTAAACTGGGTACAAACCCCTCAAGCTGTGTAACATGGCTTACCCCATCACTACACAGCACCTGTGTGTGTGTGTGTGTGTGTGTGTGTGTGTGTGTGTGTGTGCGCGCGCGCAATTGCACACACACCACCCCAATCCTGTGGAATCCCTGTACATGTGGGGGCCCCTGCAGACAGCGGATTACCCCAACTGTATATTGATGTAGGCAGGAATTTTCATACCTGCCAAGGGCACAAAACCCTTACCTGTGTGTGTAGTTGTCCCTGCACACTGCTACAGTGGCCAAGCTACCACACACTGACCTGCACAAGCACACTCATGTGTGTGTAACATATACACATACACACACTAATTCTCTAACTCTTACTGACAGTATACCCTCAATGGACACTCATGTCACTACTCCTATACACATTACACAGGTATATACTACACCCTACACTACATATTGACACAACCACATAGGGACACACATATGGCATCCTACACACCCCCCTTGCCTAACAATAGCACATACTACTCTGTCACTTAGGGGCGCACACAATACTCTATAGTTAACATACACATACATACATTGCATCACTGTTCAGTCCCTCTTCTTCCTCACATAGACACTCATGTGTGTGTATCACACACACACACACACACACACACACACACACACACACACACACACACACACACACACACACACATTATACTTTCCTACTATCACGTGACAGTTTTCCCCCTCTGCACATGCACTCACTTAACATTCCCATCTCTATACTCTTCCTACTGTCACAGGGATTTCCAGTTTACACATGGATTCCCATCCCCTTGGCACTCCCACATACAATACTACACATATACTTCTCTACATACAATGACTAATTGGCACACATGGTCACCTACACATACAAGTCCTCTCAACCATAGCACACTAACACATTACACACACACACAAGTATACATGACACCCTACCACTCATGACAGTACACTACATATACACACAACACTCAATGACACTCTCAAACACTTCTATGAGTGTCACACACACACATACATGTAGGCACCACTTGTATACTTGACACACACTCAAGTACACATATAGGCACACCAACACATATGTTGGTGCTTTCTTTACATGGAGAGAGCTTGCTCTCAACATGCCTTGTAAAAGTTTAGTCCCACATCGAAAATGCACCATGAGTTATCTCAACATATATACTTGGTTGTGTTGTTGAGAGATGCACATAGGGTGGTGACCCTAAGGAGAGAACCATGTGGGTGATTTTACTAGGAGGTAAGAATAAGGCTCCAAGGATTAAGCATTAATGCATTTGTCATTCTCTTGGATTAATTCCATTTGGAGCTAAACCCCAAAGGGGCTTAGAGACTCGGACTCGGGCTCGGGCTCATGGGCTCATGAGGCGTAATGTGGCGTTTTGTTGGTGCACTTTGCACTTAGCACGTCAGCAGTCATGCGTCTCATATGTGGTCTTATGCGGCTCATGCGGCTCATGTGGTCCATGCGGCTCGTGCGGCTCATGCGGTCCATGCGGTTCATGCGGTTCATACGGTTCATGCGGCTCATGCGGTCTATGCGGTCCATGCGGCCCATGCGGCCAGGCTGCTGTTGCTGCTGCCGCATGGAGGGCTCCGCTAATTGTGCAGACTACAAGTCAGTTATGGAAAGACTGATTCAATGCGATTGTCACGACCTGTAAGGGCACGAGAACGTAACAACGCCCAGCCTACGTCGCAGTGTCGGCGGTAGAACGCTGTCCTAGGTCTTATGCATCTAGCAGTATAAGGATAAACAGTTTATACTCCCCGAATGGGGGTGACATAACAGATACAGTCTCAATCACATCTAAGGTAGAGCATGATAAGGATAGATAAGACATGAAATCCAAAAGAGATACAGCAGAGAGAAATCTAAGTGTCTAAAATACACAAACCCAGAAATATATCTCAAATCTCAATATACAGTAATCCATAAATACTACAACTCCAGGCAATAGAAATAACTATCTAAACAACCTCTACTGTGTCTCCTCTAGGCTAGCAGGCAATCCCAGGCTATCTGTAAAATTTATCAACATGTCCAGTCAGGACAGGAGCGAGCACAATACATCTCAACAGTTCATAGCAGGTTAGAAAATATAATCATGCAGTAAAGTAAGATACAGGTACTGAAAGAAATACAGTATGTAAACAGAGAGAGAGCTGTAATAGAAATATCTACTATAAATAAAGACTAATAGTGGCTAGTGAGTCAGAGTACAATATAGACATGTAAATGACATAGGAGATTCTGATGCTACACTATGGAAGAGATTCTGATGCTACACTACTTGGATAGTATTCACATGTCTATTTCTACTCCCCCGTACCCCCAATCAATACACAAGGATCCAACCAGGTTATGTTATAATTCCATGCAAAGGCCCCCGAAGGGTGATACATGGATGTCCCATAAATGGGGATTCTAGGAAACCCAATAAATGGGATAAGGATTCAAGGAAGACTCTGTGTTCATGAGAGTACATGTCACAAGTGATCAATGAACCAATAAAGCATAGTGATACGCCATGTAAGTGAGACGCACAGAACATGAAGTACCCAATGCTCCCTAAGGATAACATCTCAAGAAAGGATGCATATAGTACCAATCCGTGTGACCAACGTGACAGTACAAGTAAAATAATTTAATGCAGAAAATAATTCTAAACAGGATATGAAATGATCAGAGAATGTACTCGCCTGATAACCTGAACAGCTAATAAGTATAGGGGTCCAACTGAAGCCACAGAGTCCTATTTAAAGCAACACATGTTACAAGGTGTTCAAGTTGTAATAAATAAATCTCTACAAGAAATCTATTTTATCCTAGGTTCTTCTAAGTCAAAACAACTCTAGGTCAACTTCGGCCAATAATCTAGTCAAACTAGGTCAAGTGTTGACTTATAGTTGACTTTGGGTCAACTGGTCAACTCTGGTCAAACAGGGTCAATTCTGTTGGCCCATTCCATGGTCACACCCGATTTCGATAATCGACTTACACTTTAGTCCATATACAAAATATAGACAATGCTGCTAACTATTTCAGGATACATGAAATCTTATTCAACGGACGATGTACTGCATAAATCCAAGCGTCAAAGTCATCAAAAATTCTGAAGACTCATTTTCTACTTTTATTCTGTATTTTTACACTTTATTGAGTCTAGGAATTTCTTTGTAAAATCAAGTATGGTATTACTGGCTTAGGGTTAAAATTATTCTCCTTTCTCTAAACTTATTTTTTACCCTTCATATTTTCGATTACAAATATTTCAAAAATATATTTCGAAAATATTCCTTTTCAAATGATTTTACAAATTACCAAAAACATGTTTCAAAATTGTTTTTATAAAAAGAATTTACAATATCTCCTGACAGAACTCACAGCCGAGTTCGGCCCGAGTTCGGCCCGAATTCTGACCGAGTTCGGTCAGTTTGTATTCAAACTTCAGTTGCCTCCAAATCTGCGAGCAACGGCTATTTTGCGAGATATTTGCATCCGAACTCTGCCCGAGTTCTGCCCGAGTTCGGTTGGTGAAAACACCTATAAATAGAGAAGAACTTTTCATTTCAAAACATCAATTCATTCTTCATCTCTTCTCTATTTCATCTCAAGTGTTTTCTAAGTGATCTAAGAATTTCAAATCTCACCTATACTTCTCTTAGCCAAAAGCCAGTACTATCACATTCGATTTAGAAGTCTTTTGGTTATTCAGAGTTGTAAAGAGGTCGTCAAGTTTCAACAACTATTCCAGTTGTGGAGCTGGTCGTGCGCTCGTCACCAAGCACGGTGTGTGTTGGAGTTGGTCGTGCACTCGTCAACAAGCACGGTGGTGTAAGAGTTGCAAGCACACAGTTAAAGCTTGTGCCTTTAGTGGATTAACATCGAGCAAGAGTACTCGAGACTGGATTAGTCCTCTCAGAGGGATACCAGTATACATCGCTGTGTTACTGAGTTTGATTCTCCTATCTTTATTTACTGCTCTTACATCATTGCCATAGTTTAATTTTTTAATTGGTGATTTTATTTCCGCTGCACACACGCACTCTATTCACCCCCCCTCTAGAAGTGCTCAACGATCCTACAATTGGTATCAGAGCAGGTTATATTCTTATATAACATATCCTAGAGAGTATATATATGGCAGCCGTGAAATCTATATTCAACGGTGAAGGGCAATCCACAAATAGACCTCCCCTATTTGATGGAACAAACTATACATACTGGAAAACACGTATGACTTTCTTTCTAAAGTCTCTAGATTTTGATTTATGGTCAATAGTCATTGATGGATATAAGAAACCACCACCTACAGTGGTTGAAGGTATTCTTATGGAAAAGCCGCATGACAAATACACCGATGCTGAAAAAGCAAAGGCTAGTCTTGATGCTCGAGCCATCAATGCACTATTCTGTGCAATTGACAAAACAGAGTTCAATAGAGTTTCTACCTGTAAGACGTCTCATGAAATTTGGAAACTCCTTGAGGTAACCCATGAAGGGACTTCCCAAGTCAAGGAATCCAAAATCAGTAGACTGACTCAGGAATATGAATCTTTTAAAATAAAACCTGGTGAGTCAATTACACAGATGTTTACCCGTTTCCTTGATATAACTAATCCCCTTCAATCTCTTGGTAAAGATTACAGCAACCATGAGAAGATTAGGAAAGTGCTGCGGGCTCTAGCAAAGAACTGGAATCCAAAAGCCACAGCAATCATTGAAGGAAACGATCTCACCACGATGACTCTAGAAACACTGATGGGCAAGTTGATGACTCATGAGCTCGACTTGCAAGACTTTGAAGAGGCCACACCAAAGGAAAAGACTATCGCCTTCAAAGCTCAAGCAAGAAAATCAACATGCAATGATTCAGATGAAGAATCATCAAGTGGTGATGAACGTGCCTTACTTGTGAAGAACTTCAAGAAATATCTAAAGTTCACAAGCAGAAAGAAGAAAGACATCCAAGAAAGCAATGAAGACGAGACAATATGCTTCGGGTGCAAGAAATTAGGGCACATGAAGAAGGACTGTCCAGCTACCAAGAAGAGCAGTCCATATGATCGGTCAAGATCAAACAGAAGATCCACATCTGGCCGAAAGTATGCCAACACAAGCATCTGGCACGAGAGTGATACCAGTGACTCAGAAGAAGAAGACAGACCCTGCAACAATGCAAATGTTTGTCTTATGGCATTCGAAAAGGTATCATCTAATCCTCTGTTTGATGAGTTTACTTTTGATGAACTAGAGACTGCCTTTAGCGATTTACTTGAAGATCACAAAATTGTGCTCGACAAGTATAAGCAATCTCGAAAAGAGATAAAGGCACACACAGCCGAGATAGCTAGATTGTCTAATCTTCTTCAAGATATTAAAGAGACATCTACTACCGGTAACACGGAAGAGATAGCCAAACTCAAGGTAGACTATCATGAGGCTATCCTCACTATTCAAAAGAAAGAAAGAGATTATGGTAAGATGCAAAAACTGTATGACACAGAGAAGAGAATGCACTTAGTAACAGAACACAGACTCTCAGTTATGACTGCTAAATATGAAGAGTCTATTGCGATTTCTAAAAAGTTAGAAATCAAGTTAGGCAAACAGGCAATGCCTGTGACAGAGCCTAATTTTAGTCCTAATGCTAAGCATACACCTAAGAGGACTAAGAACAAGAAAGCACATAAGAAACACGAATATCATCATGCTTTCACTTATAGGTTCTCCAAGAAACCAAACAAGCATGTGAACTCAGTTTCAACCTCATCTGGTTCTAAACTGACTTGCACGTATTGTGGTACACATGGTCATATATCACAATATTGTCTTGCAAGAAAACTTGTTGATAACCATACTTTAGTCTGGAGACCTAAAGCTAATCAGCATGGACCCTTCAGAAAATGGGTACCAAAGGATTCATCTACTTGTTTTGTAGGTGGACCCTCAACCCTCTCATGCTAGAAGCAAATGGATCCTCGATAGCGGATGTTCGCGACACATGACTGGTGATGCATCTTTATTCGCTACGCTATCGATGAAGAAAGAAGGATACGTCTCCTTCGGAAATAACTTGAGAGGTGACATTATAGGTAATGGCACTGTAGGTATGTCTCCTTACCCTATAATAAAAGATGTTTGTCTAGTAACCGAATTGAAACATAACCTATTGAGCATAAGTCACTTGGCAGATAATGGTTATGGTATCAATTTTGTGAAAGATAAATGTACTATATATGATATGTCATCGGGTGATCCCATATATAAAGGGATTAGAGAAGACAATATATATGTTTTCTTTTTGGAGAATACTAATAATGCAGGAAGGTGTCTAGTAGCCAATCAAAATGAAAGCTGGCTATGGCACATGAGACTAGGACATGCAAACATGGATACTATCTCACGCCTGAACACAAAGAAGTTGGTAAAAGGACTCCCAGAAATTCCATTCAAGAGAGACATGGTATGTGCTGACTGTGAAAAGAACAAAGCACATAGGTCATCTTTTAAATCCATCAACGCTGTAAGTACTTCGAGACCTTTGCAGTTGATTTATATGGATTTATTTGGTCCTAGTAGAGTCGCTAGTCTTGGCGGTAAACTCTATGCTTTTGTCATTGTTGATGATTTCTCTCGTTTTACATGGGTTTACTTTTTATCAAACAAAAGTGATGCAATTTTTGAATTTCAGATATTTTGTAAAAAGGTTCAAAACGAAAAAGGCTTCATGATTACTCGTATCCGAAGTGATCATGGTGGCGAATTCGAAAATACTGATTTCAAAAAGTTCTGTGATGATAGTGGATACTACCACGAATTTTCTTGTCCTAGAACTCCCCAACAGAATGGTGTTGTGGAGCGGAAGAATCGTACTCTAAGCGAAATGGCTAGAGTCATGCTTAATCAGCATAATCTTCCTAAATATTTTTGGACAGAAGCTGTTAGTACAGCCTGTCATATTTTAAATAGGGTGTTAATTCGACCTATATCGAAGAAAACACCATATGAGCTTTGGTTTGGAAGAATTCCAAACATATCTTATTTTAAAGTTTTTGGTTGTCGCTGTTTCATCCTGAACACCAAGGATAACTTGGGTAAGTTCGACTTGAAAGCAGATGACGGGATATTTCTCGGATATGCTGCTAAGAGTAAAGGATATAGAATTTTCAATAAAAGATCTTTGATTGTTGAAGAAAGTGTTAATGTTACCTTTGATGAGTTGAATAGTCATAGATCTAGCGACAGTGATGATGAAGATGCACCTACAAAGACAAAGAAGAGTTCTGAGAAAGATCCTACCCAAGAGGCAAGAACCGATAAAAGTCCTGAAGATGCAGGAACTGAGAAGAGCCTTGTGAAAGGTATGGCCCAAAGATTCGAATCATTAAGATTCAAACCAGATCATCCAGAAACTCTCATAATAGGTGATGTATCCAAAGGTGTAAGTACTCGTTCATCTCTTAGAGATTCTGAGGTAGCAGCTAATGTAGCATTTATTTCTCAAATAGAACCTAAGAATGTTGATGAGGCTTTTTCTGATGAATTTTGGATTTCTGCCATGCAAGAGGAACTTAATCAATTTGAGAGAAACCAAGTTTGGGAACTCGTTCCTAAACCTATTGGTCAATCGATAATTGGTACCAAATGGGTGTTCCGAAATAAACTTAGTAAAGATGGTCAAGTTCTACGCAACAAAGCACGTCTAGTTGCACAAGGTTATAATCAAGAAGAAGGAATTGATTATGATGAGACCTATGCTCCTGTTGCTAGACTAGAAGCCCTTCGCATGTTTTGCGCTTTTGCTTGTTTTAATGATTTCAAACTTTTTCAAATGGACGTGAAAAGCGCATTTTTAAATGGATTTTTAAAAGAAGAAGTTTTTGTGAAACAACCCCCTGGTTTTGAAGATTTTTCAAAAACCTGATCACGTCTTCAAGCTTAAGAAAGCACTCTATGGACTCAAACAAGCACCTCGTGCTTGGTATGAACGCCTAAGCGCCTTCTTACTTGATAATGGTTTTTCAAAAGGCAAGATTGATACTACTCTTTTTATTAAATCTTTGAATAATGATATACTTCTAGTGCAAATTTATGTAGATGACATCATCTTTGGTTCTACTAATGAACAACTTTGTCAAGAATTTGCCAAGTGTATGCAGAGTGAATTTGAAATGAGCATGATGGGAGAGCTGAACTTCTTCCTTGGATTGCAAATCAAACAACACTCAAACGGAACGTTCATCAACCAAGCCAAGTACACGAAGGACATACTGAAGAAGTACAACTTCGAGAATGTGAAGCCAATTGGGACGCCTATGGCTACAGCTACAAAGCTTGATACTGATGAAAGTGGCAAACCTGTTGATCAGCGTAAGTATCGAGGTATGATTGGTAGTCTATTATATTTAACTGCTAGTCGCCCTGATATTATGTTTAGTGTTTGCATATGTGCACGATATCAGGCAAACCCTAAGGAATCACATTTTAGTGCCGTTAAGCGTATCTTCCGATACCTTAAAGGAACTTCTACAGTTGGCTTATGGTATCCTAAAACCAAATCCTTTGACCTTATAGGTTACTCGGATGCGGATTTTGCTGGATGCAAAGTGGACCGTAAAAGTACCAGTGGTACATGTCATTTCTTGGGAAAAGCCCTAGTCTCTTGGTTTAGCAAGAAACAAAATTCAGTAGCATTATCAACAACTGAGGCTGAGTATATCGCCGCAGGACGTTGTTGTGCTCAAATTTTGTGGATGAAGCAAACCTTAGAGGACTATAATCTGCACTATACAAATGTTCCTATATACTGTGACAACACTAGTGCAATTAATTTAACTAAGAACCCTATCTGTCATTCACGCACAAAGCACATAGAAGTTAGACATCATTTTCTACGTGATCATCAACAACACGGGGATATTTGCTTAACATTTATTAATACTGAACATCAACTAGCAGATATTTTTACTAAACCTTTGGCTGAAGACCGTTTTAACATCTTGAGGCGTGAGCTCGGCATTCTTGAATTCTCGGATTCTTAAAACATATGGTAATTAAATATTGTATTTATGACTTGATAATTTATTATCTAATGAAAATTATTTTTGGGGACAAACTTACAAAGGATTTGTCTGTCACCACGACTACGGTCGAAGCGAAGCGGTACTTAAGAGTTCCCCGGTGAACCACCGTTAGCTGGGACAATCCCTACAGTTAACCTAAAAATAACAGCAAATTAGTTAATAAAACAGTCAAACATCATAATTACAAACTTTATTTCACCTGACTGCTTTAACTGTCTCGGGAATACAAGTGGCCGAACTCGGCCCGAACTCTGACCGAGTTCGGACCGAATTCAGACCGAGTTCGGTCGGCGCTGTGATGGTTCCAGAACCGAACAGCCGGCCCTAGCACCTATAAAATCCACCCTTTCTTCCACTATTTCTCCACACCAAAACGAGAAATAGCTCTACCTCCTTCTAGAAGACTTTCCTCCTCCCTCCGGGCAAGGCTTCGACGATCTTCTCCATCTCCACATGGCTCCGAAGCGTCAGCGAGGAAATTCTTCCCAGGGTGCTTCCTCATCTTCCGACTACACTCCAGCAAGTCTGTTCAGTCCAGCCAAACCTAGAGATCCCGAGGAATTCGATGGCACTCTGTTTTCCGACATAGACTTCTCTAATCTCTGGTTTGATTCCTTTTCTCTACGTCGTATTTGTACTGGAGCTTTTGTCAACTTTACAATCTTCTTTGAATATGCTCCTATTTTTGAACAACTTGGATTTTGCGACTTTTTCGAAGTCCAAGATAATATTTACGACAATGCTGTCCGGATGTTCTACTGCAACTTGCAAGTACAACAAAACGGAAATTTCTATTCCTGCGTTGCTGGACAGGAACTAGAATTTAGCGCCACCGATATCAGTGAATATTTTCACGTTCCTGATCTTGGTGATGCTCTTGTTGACATCCACCATATTCAGTTCCCTGCCGATGTTACTTTAGCTTCTTTTAGGGAATTGATTTGTCACTCCACTCCTCCTCCTCGGAGAATATTTTCTAGACATCTTAACCAAAATTTCTACGAACTTCATCGCATGATTTTCTCAGCCCTTCTTCCGAAGAAAGGCTCTACTGATGAGGTCACATTTTTGGAACTCTCTGCTTTGTATCACATTCATTTTGGAATTCCCTTCTCAATTCCAAAAACCATGATGTCTTGGATGCTCAACTGCAAGAATGCAGGTAGGAACCTTGTTTTTCCTATGCACCTTGCGAGTATCTTTCGCCGTTTCGAGATTGATCTTGAAACGTGTGCTATTTCTTCTACTTCTGTTGAGTTGACCCGCTCTCGTCGGTTTCCTCAACCTTCCGGTGCTGCTCCTGCTGACCCAGTTGCTGATGCTGAGGCCCCTCCAGCAGATGCTCCTCCTGCTCCGGCCCCTGCTCCAGGACTCGATCATGCATTCTACCAGCGATTCGATGAGTTCGTTGCGGTTTCCACGCAACGTTATCAGGACTCAGAGTTCCGGCACATTTCTCAGGCCCAAGTGCTGAGAAACAGTATTGCCGACCTCCATTACAGCCTGGTGCATGATCCAGCCCATCCACTTACTATCCTTCCACACCCTGCTTTCCCTGGTCCTCGTTTTACTGATGAGACTACTTTTCAGTACTTCGACCCGACCACTGCCTATTTTCCTCATGATCCTCCCGGTGCAGATGACGCAGAGTTGTGATATGGTTTCAGCCATAGGATAGTGGATTTTGTTTAGTTTTGATGCAGTTTATGTAGTACTTTTATTTTTCTTGTCTAAACTGTTTCAGTTAGACATTTATCAGTTGTACAAGTTGATTTTCTAGTGGAATATTTATGACATTTCATCTTATTGTGATTTCACTTGTCTATGCTGTGATTACTGTGATTACTATTGTCCTCTTTCACTTTGTCATCTCTATTGTTGGCTTCATGACTTACGGGGGAGCCGATTCATTTTACTACTTGACAAAGGGGGAGAAAAATGAGTATACCAAATCAAAAATCAGATATCAAAAATCAGTTTTTTTTTTTTTTTTCAGGTATTTTGTTATGTTATTTTATTTTTTATAAATATATTTTGGTATAGACTCAAGTTTTGTCAATTATCAAAATGGGGGAGATTGTTGGCCCATTCCATGGTCACACCCGATTTCGATAATCGACTTACACTTTAGTCCATATACAAAATATAGACAATGCTGCTAACTATTTCAGGATACATGAAATCTTATTCAACGGACGATGTACTGCATAAATCCAAGCGTCAAAGTCATCAAAAATTCTGAAGACTCATTTTCTACTTTTATTCTGTATTTTTACACTTTATTGAGTCTAGGAATTTCTTTGTAAAATCAAGTATGGTATTACTGGCTTAGGGTTAAAATTATTCTCCTTTCTCTAAACTTATTTTTTACCCTTCATATTTTCGATTACAAATATTTCAAAAATATATTTCGAAAATATTCCTTTTCAAATGATTTTACAAATTACCAAAAACATGTTTCAAAATTGTTTTTGTAAAAAGAATTTACAATATCTCCTGACAGAACTCACAGCCGAGTTCGGCCCGAGTTCGGCCCGAATTCTGACCGAGTTCGGTCAGTTTGTATTCAAACTTCAGTTGCCTCCAAATCTGCGAGCAACGGCTATTTTGCGAGATATTTGCATCCGAACTCTGCCCGAGTTCTGCCCGAGTTCAGTTGGTGAAAACACCTATAAATAGAGAAAAACTTTTCATTTCAAAACATCAATTCATTCTTCATCTCTTCTCTATTTTATCTCAAGTGTTTTCTAAGTGATCTAAGAATTTCAAATCTCACCTATACTTCTCTTAGCCAAAAGCCAGTACTATCACATTCGATTTAGAAGTCTTTTGGTTATTCAGAGTTGTAAAGAGGTCGTCAAGTTTCAACAACTATTCCAGTTGTGGAGCTGGTCGTGCGCTCGTCACCAAGCATGGTGTGTGTTGGAGTTGGTCGTGCACTCGTCAACAAGCACGGTGGTGTAAGAGTTGCAAGCACTCAGTTAAAGCTTGTGCCTTTAGTGGATTAACATCGAGCAAGAGTACTCGAGACTGGATTAGTCCTCTCAGAGGGATACCAGTATACATCGCTGTGTTACTGAGTTTGATTCTCCTATCTTTATTTACTGCTCTTACATCATTGCCATAGTTTAATTTTTTAATTGGTGATTTTATTTCCGCTGCACACACGCACTCTATTCACCCCCCCTCTAGAAGTGCTCAACGATCCTACAAATTCTAGTCTAATTATTAAAGATATAAAGTGTACTTCGTTATTCGTACGTCGAAACTTACGACACACATATCGAGATGAGATGATCAATGGTAAAGTTGATAATCTTATTATAATGATCCACGTGTCCAACTTGTCAATTTCAGCGATGTGAGATCACTGGAATTGACTGATCTCAGTTTCGTTGTACTAATCCCGAAATACGAACATTATAAGGATTAATTATTAATTAATTATAAAAAGGTTAAACTCAGAGAAACTATCAACAAACATTATCGGACGATGAAATAAACATCGCCAACGTGTCCAGAATGGTCAAATTAGCTAGGATAGCCTACCCATAGGTCCAATTTGGACACAAGGGCAAAAAGCTAATTTGGGTCAAAACGGTGTCCGTGTTGGAGCCGTTTTGCACCAAAAAATTTGCAAGAAAACAAGTCTACAAAATATAACAAATTATATGTCCACGAAACCAGAATGACGATACGAACCCAACGGTATCTCCAGAATTGGATTCCGTTGACCCGATCTCAATTTGGTCCGTTGACTGGAACTTGGAATTCCGATTTGTACGGAAATATGTGCCGGAGCCAAAGTTCTCAAAACTCAGAAAACTACATGTCAACGAGTCCAGAATGACGATACGAACTCAATGGTATATCCGAAATTGGATTCCGATGAGTCGATCTCAAAATGATCCGTTGACCTGGATATTGGTATCCGACTTGCACCGAAATGCGTGTCCAATCCAATGTCCACCAAAACCTAGCAAATTATATGTCAACGAGTCCAGAATGACGATACGAACTCAACGATATATCCAAAATTGGATTCCGATGAGCCGACGTCAAAAAGTCCCGTTGACCCAGAATGTGGGACCCACTTTGTCACGCCCCAGTACCAAAATACTGGGACGGACTAGGCCAGCTACTCCGTATGAGGTATAAAACGTCATACGGCGATCGTGGCTGTCAATCTTGCTGGGTATCCTAGCATGCAAGCAGTCTATGGCCTAAATCCGATATCATATCCACAGGCAATAATCAATGAAATAACGACAAGAGAGATATTCATATGAAAAACAGGAAATACTCATATGATAATCAGAGAGTCTACAATAAGAAATAATGTAGACAAGAATACCTTCCCACACAGTTCCCTCATGGTCAGAAACTGAAGCACGTCCTCCAAGTCAAGTCTGGAAGATCCACATGGCCGGACACCGGCAATCTGGGAACAATCCAGGGTTGGTCAGGCCAACCGTAGCAAGTACCAGAAAGGAAGGCTCAAGGACGGGCGAAGAAAACCAACAGGATATAATATGATAGGAATAGCATCTAAAAACAGTAAATAAGGTAAGGGATCGTGCGGTACCAACGCACGATTACAGAATATAAGGCAGCAATCCAACTACTAATACTCAAGTAACCAACGATCATCACAATCATCCTAACATCCACTAATACTTGCATCGCCAACTGGAACTCGTAGTCCGTCATCGGAACGGTAACCCATCCCTACATCAAACAAGAACAAGGGAATGAATCACCACGCCGGGACAGCGTTACGTGCCAGCCAGCTTAGCAAGTAACAAGCTATACAATTTAGGTGAATAAGCGGCCACTCAAAAGTCTACGGCTATCTATGTGGAGGTTGGGTTACCCCAACAATGCAATATAGGAATCCTCAGATCGTGCCAATCTAATCATCAAGTCGGTCTACCCACCAGATCAATCTATCAATAGTCTACCAATCCTCGATGGGATAAATATCATATCAGGAAAATACGATCACTTGGTACTAGGCTAATCACTATAGACAATGCTAGGCCCTCTAGGTCACAAGAATCCTCCGAGTCAATGATCACAGGCTATCAGCAACTAAGTCTCCCAACTACCAGGATACAGCAAAGGTACTAGGTTTGGGCGTTTGGGAAGTCGAGTAAAAATCATATAATAATGCCCTCGATATTCTCCTCGTTCCGCGAGACACTCGCACCAATATCAAAATCCAAGAGTCCTCAAGACATATCTGATCAAATTAGAACATCACCAAGGAACTAGTAACACTATCTAAGAATCCACTTAGTCTACCATAACCACTATCTCAATATCATATCTCCTCATAGTCAATCCTCGAATAAGATCATAATTCCCGACACATGGGTCAACACTAATCAACGCCGTCGAAAAATGGCAAGGATTGCGTGAACCACTCTGGATCAGATCCACAACCCTTAAACCAAACAAGGACCAGGGTTGCAGACCTTCACCCGAGTAGAACCGCTCTCCTTACGCAATCCGACGGACAGGACAGACAATGGGATAACAAACTAAACTAGAACACCATCTAAGAAGAAGAGTCACGGGTCAAGAGTCCAATGGGTGGGTGATACCGTCGAAAAGGCAAGGATTGCGTGAACCACTCTGGATCGGATCCACAACCCTTAAACCAAACAAGGACCAGGGTTGCAGACCTTCACCCGAGTAGAACCGCTCTTCTTACACAATCCGGCGGACAGGACAGACAAGACGCTAGGCGACTAATCTAGTCGGGAGTCTACCTAGCAGGCAATGAGATCAGGGATGCTATACCAAGAAGAACATGCATGAGTTCAGTCCCGCAAACCAAAGGAATGGTTCTGCCCAATCCTTCGAACCAAATTCCCAACCAGGAATTCTGAAAAAATTCGGCAGAGTCTCCTTTGTAATCTGGATGGGAGCACCCTACGAATAGGAGCTAAAACCACTCGGCGCAACCCGCCGTAGAATCGCAGAATCGCAGAATCGCGGAATCGCAGAATCGCGGACTCGTGGGCTGAGAACACTAAGTCTCAGCTACCCGTAGCACTACGATGCGTACTGGGAACAAATCGATAGCCGAGAACACTAAGTTCCGGCCTCCAGCAGCGCTACAATGCGTACTGGGCGCCAAACCAACATGCATATAATAAACTAACCGCCTCGCAGGGCACACCACAACACATGTTCATAAATCCCTAACCCAAGCACAATCACCGCCACAAGTAAAGTTAGCCAAAGCCGTTACCCGACCGTGAGTCGGACACGGGGTATATGGGGAC
The DNA here is from genome assembly GCA_029216955.1 of Iris pallida. Lineage (NCBI taxonomy): Eukaryota > Viridiplantae > Streptophyta > Magnoliopsida > Asparagales > Iridaceae > Iris > Iris pallida. The sequence continues at coordinate 20,673,409 of JANAVB010003400.1, read as the reverse complement.
AATCCGTACAAGTGAGTCGTGCTCGTGTCCTCGGAGGTGTGGATGACCCATCCGAGTTGTCTGATACTGTCTATCCCGGTATCGGACCAAGCTATCCTAAGTTATCATCATGGCAGTTCTACTACTAGGCTACACTAATCATAATTATACAATTTACAAGTACAAATTAATTAAATGCAATAAAATCCAGGAGAGAGGGCAAGAGCCGTCGATGAGCAAGGGATACTTGCCTAGAGGGCTCGGCTAGGTAAGCAAGTCTTCGGCAGTCGCGATCCAAGCTAGCACGCTAATCGAGATCCTCAGAACACACAATAAACAATCATTAGAATTAAATAATAAAATAATAGGAGAAATCACCGGGGATGGCAGGAGGCTATACCGTATGGGTCCCGCAAGCAGTACATGAATCTGGCACGGAAACCGAGGCACACGGACCGATACGAACACGCAACCCGAGATGTGCATGTATATCGAGACGCGCACGAGAATCGAGGAAATCAAGAATATCGAGATGAACGGGAAATACGTGCACGTAAATCGAGACGTACACGTAGATCGAGAAAATTACGAATATCAGAATGGCCTACGAATCATGCGACACGCAAATCGAGACGTACACGCGAATCGAGACGACACAAAGACCAATGCGGCACGCAAATCGGAGAGAGCACGCAAATCGGTGCGTGCATGCAAACCGAGGCAACACAAGATACAATATGACTCGTAAATCGATACGGCACGCAAATCGGTGCATGCACGTTTCGAGGCGGCACGGGTCACGAGGTAGGCACAAAGGCCGAGACACGAGGATCGAAACAACACACAACCCGAGGTAGCAAGGTGCCCGAGACAGCGCGGGGCTCGAGGCGTCCCGCTGCCCAAGGCAGCACATAGACCAAGGTGCACAAAATAGGACCGACACGTACACCGAGGTGCACGCATCCCAAAAACACGGGAAACAAGGAAGCGCACCAACCGAAGGTGCGCTGCCCAAGGGGACACGATGCACAAGGCAGCGCACTACTCGAGGCAGTATGCTGCCCGAGACGCGCCGATCGAGGGGCTCGCTCCCCGAGGAGCTCACAGCCCAAGGAAGGGGGAGAGAGGGTACGGAGGAGCTCGGCCATGGTTGGGTCAGACCACCGGCGGAGGGGGACAGAAGGATAGGGGAGAAAGAGCTCACCAAGAGGGTGCTCGGCCAGGTTGGGTCGGCCCCGCGGTGGAGAAAGGACGGCGGCGGCAGCGGCTGCGCCAAGGGGCGGGGGAGATGGCGGCGCTGGCGTCGACGGAGGTGGTGCTGGGGGCCTGAGAAGACGGAAACAGCGGCAGGGGGCCGGAGGCCCTGACAGTGGTGGTGGTCGCGGCTGGAGGCGGGACGACCACAGCGGAGGGAGGCGGCGCTCGTGGGTGAGGGCGGCGAAGGCGGCCGAACATGGAGGCGATGGTGGCAAGGGAGGCGACGACGACGATGGGGGTGGTCGCTAGGGCGGTGGTGGCTGAAGTGGTGGCGACGACTGCAGCGGTAGGTGGCGGCCGCAGCCATGGGGAGGAGGCCGAGAGGAAGGAGAGAGGGGCTGGGGGTGAGTATGGGGAGAGCAGAGAGAGATCAGAGTGAGGGAGGAGAGAGGGGCTGGTCCAGTGAGGGGAGAGAGGGATCAGAAGAGAGTGAGTGAAGAGAGAGAATTGGGGAGGAAGGGCGGCTGAGAGTGGAAGTGAGAGGGAGAGAGAGAGAGTTAGGGTTTGGGGAGGGGTAGATGTAGGTAAAAATAATAATAACAATAACAATAATAAAAATAAAAGAATAATAATGAGGATAAACTCACATCCAAGTAAACAATAATAAAATTTTAAGAATACCCGAAATTAAAATCCTCAAAATACACCAATACAGTCATATACCTATTTCCAAAATAGGGATCTGACATCCTACCCACCTTACAAAAATTTCATCCTCGAAATTTCGAAATTATCGAAATAGGGTTTTCAAAACTAGTACATATATATCTGCCATGAAAACTCTACCCACCTTACAGAAATCAAGTAATACAATAAGAAACGAACAAAATCTCAATATGAAAACATCAAAGGGAACAAGGTCTAGCTAAATAAATCAATTCGCAAGGTAAATCCAAGACATCGAAAGAATCTCGAAAATCAAATTCTCGCACACACGAAATAACCCCATAAATCAAAACAAGTATAGAATGTCAAAAACAATGTACAAAAAATGTAAAATCCCAACTGCATAAAAATCCTCACAAATCATAAAATACAGGATATCTGTCTCGAACCGATGACCGTAGTTCCTAATATCCGAAAAATGTGTGTCATGATCATTCCTTGCCGGGCCATCCGGAATGGCTGCAAAAGATGCATCAGGGCACTATAATCGAGCGGCTGCAACTTTCATTACCACGCCGTAAAGGTATACTAGGGTCACCCGGTACTCTCGACAAATACCTAAAACGAATCAAATCCATAACCCAAATATCCAATTCACTAAAATCACAAAATCTCTAACAATATAACGAGTCCTAGAAAACCATCAAAATCCAAAATCCAGGTGAATCGTATCACACATCCAAAAATATCTTCAATAATAACCACAAGATAGCTTTTCTAGGAAAATACTCCATATCCGTAGGAAAATACTCCAAACCAAGAATCCATATCAAAACATGATGTATAGAAGGTATATCTATAATCAAAATAATATCTGGAATATATAATCATGAGTCCGGAAATATCCCGAATCAAAGGAGCTGAATTCATACAAGAACATCCACTGGATACTCAACAAATGTTAAAATATCCAATCTCAGAGTCCAGATGGAATCTTCATTCCGCAGCAATCCAGCCAACGCTCGAAGAGGGCGATAATGATACTAAGTCAACACGAAGTCAACGCACGAAAGGGATAACAAGAAATCAACCAAGGCGAAACACCGGTAGAGAGTACAGAACCCAAGATAAATAATCAAGTAACCCAATGATGGAGATAAGATAACATCTCATCGGATAAAACGATCGACATGACCAACTATAGGATCATATCTATCAAACAAGGATCAGGGGTAGATAACAACAAATGAGACAGGGCAAAGCAAAATAGGTCCAGGTAGAGATGAGGACCAATTCACAAGTTCAAGGGAGCGAAGGGCAAGTGTAGCAAGTTAGAATCCCAAGGAATAGTGGACTGAGATCAACAATCATGTGATACCCAACAATATCTCAAAACGAGACCTGCATGGGCCACCAATAAAACCTTGTCACACCCCAGTACCAAAATACTGGGACGGACTAGGCCAGCTACTCCGTATGAGGTATAAAACGTCATACGACGATCGTGGCTGTCAATCTTGCTGGGTATCCTAGCATGCAAGCAGTCTATGGCCTAAATCCGATCTCATATCCACAGGCAATAATCAATAAAATAACGACAAGAGAGATAATCATATGAAAAACAGGAAATACTCATATGATAATCAGAGAGTCTACAATAAGAAATAATGTAGACAAGAATACCTTCCCACACAGTTCCCTCATGGTCAGAAACTGAAGCACGTCCTCCAAGTCAAGTCTGGAAGATCCACATGGCCGATCACCGACAATCTGGGAACAATCCAGGGTTGGTCAGGCCAACCGTAACAAGTACCAGAAAGGAAGACTCAAGGACGGGCGAAGAAAACCAACATGATATAATATGACAGGAATAGCATCTAAAAACAGTAAATAAGGTAAGGGATCGTGCGGTACCAACGCACAATTACAGAATATAAGGCAGCAATCCAACTACTAATACGTAAGTAACCAACGATCATCACAATCATCCTAACATCCACTAATACTTGCATCGCCAACTGGAACTCGTAGTCCGTCATCGGAACGGTAACCCATCCCTATATCAAACAAGAACAAGGGAATGAATCACCGCGCCGGGACAACGTTACGTGCCAGCCAGCTTAGCAAGCAACAAGCCATACAATTTAGGTGAATAAGCGGCCACTCAAAAGTCTACGGCTATCTATGTGGAGGTTGGGTTACCCCAACAATGCAATATAGGAATCCTCAGATCGTGCCATATTCCGCAAGGGCTAGCGAGGCCAAATAACGCATAGCAGGTAGGTATGCACGGTCCCTCGGAAGGCCACCGTGCTAAACAGGAGTACATATAGTAGTCGGATACTGCCATATCCATGGCGGCCAACCCCGACGCGCCAGGACGAGCCTGTGGCGGCCGGCAATGCACGATCTCGGGATTCCGTTCCCTCCCAATGCTTCTACCATTTTTTTAGTTGCCTAGATTAACCCTATATTTATCCGGAATCACATGCCGTGGTCACATGCTCATCCTCCTAGATGTCGTACCTCAGTACGAGAACGCTAAGTAAGAATCAGCCTCGGCACATATAGTCCCAGTTGTGATCCATCCTTAGTGTTATGCAACAAGCAAGCAAGCAATCCTAACCACGCTAAGACTATAGGCCAACTACCAGATACCCGTGCAGGTAATCATATAATATAGCCAGAATATCAAGATGGCATCGCAATGCCATATAATCATGGAAGTAGCACCTCAAATTGCCAATAGACAAAGGGCACCGCAGTACAATGTCAGGGCCAGCACCTCACAGGGTAAGCTGGACTTATAGCACGGATACAGGTAGTCAGGTCTGGGACAAGGACAACTCTGTCAGTCACAAGAAGTCATCTGCCCACATCGTGGCATGGATATCAGGTCAAGTACAAGATCAGAACCTCTACTATAATAACATCTCAAGCATATATGGGAGCCTACAGCTCCAATCATCAAGTCGGTCTACCCACCAGATCAATTTATCAATAGTCTACCAATCCTCGATGGGATAAATATCATATCAGGAAAATACGATCACTTGGTACTAGGCTAATCACTATAGACAATGCTAGGCCCTCTAGGTCACAAGAATCCTCCGAGTCAATGATCACAGGCTATCAGCAACTAAGTCTCCCAACTACCGGGATACAGCAAAGGTACTAGGTTTGGGCGTTTGAGAAGTCGAGTAAAAATCATATAATAATGCCCTCGATATTCTCCTCGTTCCGCGAGACACTCGCACCAATATCAAAATCCAAGAGTCCTCAAGACATATCTGATCAAATTAGAACATCACCAAGGAACTAGTAACACTATCTAAGAATCCACTTAGTCTACCATAACCACTATCTCAATATCATATCTCCTCATAGTCAATCCTCGAATAAGATCATAATTCCCAACACATGGGTCAACACTAATCAACGCCATCGGAAAATGGCAAGGATTGCGTGAACCACTCTGGATCAGATCCACAACCCTTAAACCAAACAAGGACCAGGGTTGCAGACCTTCACCCGAGTAGAACCGCTCTCCTTACGCAATCCGACGGACAGGACAGACAATGGGATAACAAACTAAACTAGAACACCATCTAAGAAGAAGAGTCACGGGTCAAGAGTCCAATGGATGGGTGATACCGTCGAAAAGGTAAGGATTGCGTGAACCACTTTGGATGGGATCCACAACCCTTAAACCAAACAAGGACCAGGGTTGCAGACCTTCACCCGAGTAGAACCGCTCTCCTTACACAATCCGGCGGACAGGACAGACAAGACGCTAGGCGACTAATCTAGTCGGGAGTCTACCTAGCAGGCAATGAGATCAGGGATGCTATACCAAGAAGAACATGTATGAGTTCAGTCCCGCAAACCAAAGGAATGGTTCTGCCCAATCCTTCGAACCAAATTCCCAACCGGGAATTCTGGAAAAATTTGGCAGAGTCTCCTTTGTAATCTGGATAGGAGCACCCTACGAATAGGAGCTAAAACCACTCGGCGCAACCCGCCACAGAATCACAGAATCGCAGAATCGCGGAATCGCAGAATCGCGGAATCGCAGAATCGCGGACTCGCGGGCTGAGAACACTAAGTCTCAGCTACCAGTAGCACTACGATGCGTACTGGGAATAAATCGATAGCCGAGAACACTAAGTCCCGGCCTCCAGCAGTGCTACAATGCGTACTGGGCGCCAAACCAACATGCATATAATAAACTAACCGCCTCGTAGGGCACACCACAACACATGTTCATAAATCCCTAACCCAAGCACAATTACCGCCACAAGTAAAGTTAGCCAAAGCCGTTACCCGACCGTGAGTCGGACACGGGGCATATGGGGACAATCCGTACAAGTGAGTCGTGCTCGTGTCCTCGGAGGTGTGGATGACCCATCCGAGTTGTCCGATACTGTCTATCCCGGTATCGGACCAAGCTATCCTAAGTTATCATCATGGCAGTTCTACTACTAGGCTACACTAATCATGATTATACAATTTACAAGTACAAATTAATTAAATGCAATAAAATCCAAGAGAGAGGGCAAGAGCCGTCGATGAGCAAGGGATACTTGCCTAGAGGGCTCGGCTAGGTAAGCAAGTCTTCGGCAGTCGCGATCCAAGCTAGCACGCCAATCGAGATCCTCAGAACACACAATAAACAATCATTAGAATTAAATAATAAAATAATAGGAGAAATCACCGGGGATGGCAGGAGGCTATACCATATGGGTCCCACAAGCAGTGCAGGGATCTGGCACGGAAATCGAGGCACGCGGACCGATACGGACACGCAACCCGAGATGTGTACGTATATCGAGATGTGCACGAGAATCGAGGAAATCAAGAATATCGAGATGAACGGGAAATACGTGCACGTAAATCGAGACGTGCACGTAGATCGAGAAAATCACGAATATCAGAATGGCCTACGAATCACACGACACATAAATTGAGACGTACACGCGAATCGAGACGACACAAAGACCAATACGGCACGCAAATCGGGGCGAGCACGCAAATCGGTGCATGCACACAAACCGAGGCAACACAAGATACAATATGACTCACAAATCGATACGGCACACAAATCGGTGCATGCACGTTTCGAGGCGGCACGGGTCACGAGGTAGGCACAAAGGCCGCGACACGAGGATCGAGATAACACACAACCCGAGATAGCACGGTGCCCGAGACAGCGCGGGGCTCGAGGCGTCCCGCTGCCCAAGGCAGCACGTAGACCAAGGTGCACAAAATAGGACCGACACGTATACCGAGGTACACGCATCCCAAAAACACGGGGAACAAGGAAGCGCACCAACCGAAGATGTGCTGCCCGAGGGGACACGATGCACAAGGCAGTGCACTACTCGAGGCAGCACGCTGCCCGAGGTGCGCCGATCGAGGGGCTCGCTCCCCGATGAGCTCACAGCCCAAGGGAGGGGGTGAGAGGGTGCGGAGGAGCTCGGCCATGGTCGGGTCAGACCACCGGCGGAGGAGGACAGAGGGATAGGGGAGAAAGAGCTCACCACGGGGGTGCTCAGCCAGGTCGGGTCGGCCCCGCGGTGGAGAAAGGACGGCGGCGGCAGCGGCTGCGCCAAGGGGCGGGGGAGATGGCGACGCTGGCGTCGACGGAGGTGGTGCTGGGGGGCCGGAGAAGACGGGAACAGCGGCAGGGGGCCGGAGGCCCTGATAGTGGTGGTGGTCACGGCTGGAGGCGGGGTGACCACAGCGGAGGGAGGCGGCGCTCGTGGGTGAGGGCGGCGGAGGCGGCCGAACATGGAGGCGATGGTGGCGAGGGAGGCGACAACGACGATGGGGGTGGTCGCTAGGGCGGTGGTGGCTGAAGTGGTGGCGGCGACTGCAGCGGTGGGTGGCGGCCGCAACCATGGAGAGGAGGCCGAGAGGGAGGAGAGAGGGGCTGGGGGTGAGTATGGGGAGAGCAGAGAGAGATCAGAGTGAGGGAGGAGAGACGGGCTGGTCCTGTGAGGGGAGAGAGGGATCGGAAGAGAGAGAGTGAAGAGAGAGAATTGGGGGGAAAGGACGGCTGAGAGTGGAAGTGAGAGGGAGAGAGAGAGAAAGTTAGGGTTTGGGGAGGGGTAGATGTAGGTAAAAATAATAATAACAATAACAATAATAAAAATAAAAGAATAATAACGAGGATAAACTCACATCCAAGTAAACAATAATAAAATTTTAAGAATACCCGAAATTAAAATCCTCAAAATACACCAATACAGTCATATACCTATTTCCAAAATAGGGATTTGACACACTTTGTACCGAAAAACGTGCCAGGGCCCACGTTCTCCAAATCTAACAAATTTTATATAAAAACATGCCAGAACGACGCCACGAGTCTAATGGTGGTGTCAGAAATGAAATCTGGAGTCCCGTGTTCAAAAATAGAATTTTACAAGTTAGAAATTACGAATTCGGACGGCCAACTTTGGCGTCGAATTCAACCAATCAAACAAGCTCACAATGAAACGAAACTGGAGGGGTAGTAAGAGGGTTATACCAGCTTCGCACAGGAACTGGTAGCATGCCAAATGGTGCTGCGGTGGAGGTGATACAAGCTGACGAAGTTGTCCCCGCGAAACTATCCAAATTTAATACAATTTAAACGGTCAACTTGGTGGCCGGTTTTGATGTATCAAACGATAAAATTAACGGACGAAAATTGACAGGAATGAAGGTGTATATACCGAGATTGTGACGGAGCGAAGAAATCGCCGATCCAACGGTCGAATTTTCGGGAAAATGTGCGCGAAGTTGCTGCGATGGGGTGCCAAAACGAACTTGATTCCGCGCGCGTCACGACGGGACTTCGTGCAAAATGCACGAATCGCCTCGACGGCGCGTCCCGGAGGACAGTGGCCGTCAGGGGGCTGCTCGACGGAGTGGGGCGCATATCCAGGAGGGCCACGGCGGCCGTACGACGGTGCGGCGGCCCACGACGGCGGCGCACGCGTGCACATGCGCGCCTGTGCAGAGGTGCAGCTGCTGCTGCTGTGCCGCGCGCACCGTACGGTGGCCGGCCCGGCCAAGCGGTACGACGGCGCATCCAGTGGGGCATGGCGGCGGAGCTCCGGCCAGGCTCGGGCTAAGGTGAGGTGGAATGGTGGTGGCAGCCATGGTGTTGGTGGTCGGGTTGCTAGGAGGAGAGAAGGAGGAGGGTGGTGTTGTGGAGTGGTGGCGGTCAGGCCACGACGATGGCCGACCAGGGGGGTGAGGTCGGCCTGGGCTGGCTATAGGAGTGGTGGTGGTCGGGTTGGCCATGGGGGTGATGTTGCTATTGTTGGTGTTGTTGTAGTTGCTGTTGTAGTAGTGAAGGAAAAGAAATAGTGAGAGAGAGAAAGAGATGAGAGTGATAATTAATGAAGGAGAGAGAGAGAGAGAAAGTGTATGGAAGTTAGGGCCGACTGCTAGGGGTGTTGGGCATGTTGGTATGTAGGAAATGAATGGAGGAGATTAATTAGGGGAATCCAATGGCTAGAAATTAAATGTAGGAAAATTAGGTTATTCCTATAGGATTAAAATCAACAGAAATTTCCAATAAATATTAAAATAGGTAGAAGAATATCTGATATTATTTTTTTCAAGGATAATGATCTGAGGGTGTCATGATGGAGGATAGCACGAAGCTTGGCTGGACTTCGTGGAGCTGGATTGGATCAAAACCGGACACTGTAAAAATCGAATAAAAATAGGTGTTGATGATCATGGGTAAATAAGTAGCACATGGGGATTCCGATAAATGGGACACAAGTGTCATGCGGATAATACGCTCAAAGTGGGCCATGTCCATAATTGGGACTGACAGGTTTTGGTCGACAGGGTACCCACAAATCAAGTTGGAAAATAAATGTAACACCGTGGGATGAAATAAAATCGGATCACGTGTCAGGAAAGTTGTGCGAAGCAAATGGAGCACAAAATGGCGTGTCTGAGTGGGACACAAAGGTCAAGGGTGAAGAGTGTCTCGAGTAGATCATGCATGAGAAGTTGGTTTCAAGAAACTGACTGGTCTTGCGCTCCCAAATTAAAAGTCACGGTAACGTGCTAAAAATGATCAAGGAAAAGAGTGGGAAAATTAATTAATAATCAAATGGTCTAAATCGACCCGAAGTTCTGCGAAGCAAAAAGAGTACAAGGGAACAAGTCTGAGTGGGACACTATATACCATCATGAAGGTAATCCTGTCCACTCCAAAACTCGTGAAGAAGATTTCCAGAGTTGAACATCCCTGACACTCCAAATATCAAAGGCACGAAAAAGTACACTTACGAAAAAATAACAGAATAAATTATTTATCGAAACCAAATCAATCAGAAAATAAAAATAAATAAAAAAATCAACCCAAAATTCAGGGTGCTCACATCCTACCCACCTTATAAAAATTTTGTCCTCGAACCCACAATCAAGTCCCAAATTTAAACAAATCATGTGATCAAAAGGACGACATACAGGGTCATGGCATACGGTGGTGGTGAAAGTCTCATCTAGGTATACTAGTCATACTAACCGAAACGGTCATAGGGTATCAAAATACACAAGAAATCTAGAGTGCTAAACTGTAAAAGATACAGAAATAACAAATCATCAAAACTGTAAGACAGTCTACCATCCTATGTGAAAGCTGGTACTCATTAAAAAAATAAAGAAAGGTAACTACCAATCATCTAAAAGGGGTACTATCCCAAGAAAATCAAAATCACAAGTTTAATTAACGAAAGTCGATTACATTGAAATCCAATCACAATATATAATATAGGGAGCTTTAGAGAGGGAAAAGCTAGCATTATGTAATGTTATGTGGTTTGTGTGTGTATGGGTGTATGTGAACAGTTTAATATGGTTAGATAGTAGGCATGTGTGTAGGTAAAATATACATGAAATTGTATATGAGGATTTGGGTTTCAAACAATAGCTATCCAGTTACACTACTCATGGCATATTGGTTAAACAATCTACAATACACAACCTATTTACTCATAACATGCATGGCTAACCATATACATCTATAAAGAGGTAGAGGTTTAGTTATGTTTCTATATACATTATAACATGTATGCATAAACTCTATATATATCTATACAGGTATATGAACATAACATAGAGAGGAAATGCTAGGTTTACATGGCAGTGTATACTACGTTAGGGTGTGTGTGTCCTTGTACAGGGTTATAGCTTAGTATTGAAAGGTTAAACCCAGTTTTAGTTCTGCATTTACATACAAAATCTGAAATGAGCTAACATCTAAACCAGGGTAATATGAACATAACGCAGTTTCAGATTTTTAGGGTTTTGAAACGTCACAACCAATCTCAATGCTCCCAATACATCCTAACATGATATAAATGAAATCCTAACATACTATCTATACACTTATCTACGCATACAGTTCAATATTACATGTTAAATCTGAAATTGAACTAAACATTTGAAATCAATGTAAACAAAATGTTAACATGTATTCAGTTTTCAGGATTTTGAAAAAAATTTGAACATCAAAACCAACTCAATGTTTATCACAAACTAACATGTAAGAATATGAAACCTAACATTATATCCCTACATACAACAATGTACACAGCTCTAAATATTACATTTAAAACAATCAATTTGAACTAACATTTTAAAAAAATCCAGTATTAAGGGTTAATATGTACAGTCTTAGATTTGACAAATTTAAACACAAAACTCAACCAAATTTTTTGAATTGAAACTCTATGCATAACATACATGTGCAGTGATGTAAACATAACTAATAACATGAAATTTATATTTAAATTACGAATTTAAACATGAAAAAGCAGAGAACCAGTCTCTGATACTGTACTGTATCAGAATATTGGGGTTTTGACAATTTAACATCAACAACATATTAATATGTATTTAGATAGGTTGGAAATCAAGCGTAGCAGCCATATGTGTCAGACAAAGTGTCTGCTATATATATTCATATATATTCCCATGTCCCAATAAATTTTATTTTTAATTCTACGTTAAGACCAACATTTAGATTCCTACCAAGATTACAAAGTAGGTGATTGGTGTAATCAAGACAATTTATTGTTATCTAATATAAGAATAATAGCAAGAAAGAAATAACGATAAAATCTGTTTTGCTTATCTGTTTAAAGAAGAACCATTTTGAAACCCAGAGCTAAATTATCAAATCCAAGATAAAGTCTAGCAAAATCATCGATTCATTGTATTAAGAAGAAATTCATGGTAAGAAGTTACACAAGGTTTGTAAAAACAACTAAACCTACTCCTAAGTTAAACAATGAGAAGCGAAACAACAATAATTCTTTTTTTTTTTTTTTTTTTTGAATGACTGAAACAAAAGTAGAGAAAACATGTTCAAAAGCATTTAAGGTACAATCTGATAATCATATGCGTCTATCCAAAATCATGGTACTCTAAATCCTCGTCATACTAGTAAGCAAGGCTACGATAATCACAGAGTCCTTGACTTATGCACATACCTCTAGAATCATGGTATTTAACATTTTTGCGATGCCGCTAGCTTGACTGCGAAAACCTTAAATTCCCACACCCGAGAAATATATCCAAAGTCAGACTATATGTCCTCACCATGCTGGCTAATGTGACTGTAGAAGACTAGATTCCAAAACTCAGATGACCTAGCCCATATAATTTCATCTTGACAAAAATTAAATTAAATCAACAATGAATACCTAAAAATCAAATTTATCAACGAACCTCAAGATTCAAAAATGAACAAAAATCCTTTAAATCTTATAAATACAAACTCGGATGCAACAACTAACATCAAGATTCAAAATTCAATAATCTTTCATCAAAATCAATACATACAAACTCAAATTCAACAATAATCTATCAAAATCAAATTTAACAACAGAAAGTAAAGATAATCAATTCAAGGAAAAAAGAGTTTTCAAATCGAAGTTAAATAAGATTCTCAAGGGTCGTCTCAGGAATCTCTCAAGGGATCCTAACTGTGATTGAGTACCTTCAAAAATATATCTTATTCCTACTGCAGGCTGTAGTGGTACTCTAGTTCGAATACCACTACACAAACTCGACCTGCATGGGCCACCACTAAAAACGTGTCATGACCCGCACCCTAGAGTAAGGACACGAGAACGTAACAACGCCCAGCCTACGCCGCAGTGTCGACGGTAGAACGCTGTCCTAGGTCTCATGCATCTAGCAGTATAAGAATAAACAGTTTATACTTCCCGAATGGGGGTGACATAACAGATACAGTCTCAATCACATCTAAGGTAGAGCATGATAAGAATAGATAAGACATAAAATCCAAAAGATATACAGCAGAGAGAAATCTAAGTGTCTAAAATACACAAACCCAGAAATACATCTCAAATCTTAATATACAGTAATCCATAAATACTACAACTCCAGACAATAGAAATAACTATCTAAACAACCTCTACTGTGCCTCCTCTAGGCTAGCAGGCAATCCCAGGCTATTTGTAAAATTTATCTACAGGTCCAGTCAGGACAGGAGCGAGCATAATACATCTCAACAGTTCATAGCAGGTTAGAAAATATAATCATACAGTAAAGTAAGATACATGTACTGAAAGAAATGCAGTATGTAAACAAAGAGAGAGCTGTAATAGATATATCTACTATAAATAAAGACTAACAGTGGCTAGTGAGTCAGAGTACAATATAGACATGTAAATGGCATAGGAGATTCTGATGCTACACTATGGAAGAGATTCTGATGCTACACTACTTGGATAGTATTCACATGTCTATTTCTACTCCCCCGTACCCCCAATCAATACACAAGGATCCAACCAGTTTATGTTATAATTCCATGCAAAGGCCCCCGAAGGGTGATACATGGATTCTTATAAATAGGAATTCTAGGAAACCCAATAAATGGGATAAGGATTCAAGGAAGACTCTGTGATCATGAGAGTACATGTCACAAGTGATCAATGAACCAATAAAGCATAGTGATACGCCATGTAAGTGAAACGCATAGAACATGAAGTACCCGATGCTCCCTAAGGATAACATCTCAAGAAGGGATCCATATAGTACCAATCTGTGTGACCAACGTGATAGTACAAGTAAAGTAATTTAATGTAGGAAATAATTCTAAGCAGGATATGAAATGATCAGAGAATGTACTCGCCTGATAACCTGAACAGCTGATAAGTATAGGGATCCAACTGAAGCCACAGAGTCCTATTTAAAACAACACAGGTTACAAGGTGTTCAAGTTGTAATAAATAAATCTCTACAAGCAATCTATTTTATCCTAGGTTCTTCTAAGTCAAAACAACTCTAGGTCAACTCCGGCCAATAATCTAGTCAAACTAGGTCAAGTGTTGACTTTGGGTCAACTGGTCAACTCTGGTCAAACAGGGTCAATTCTAGTCTAATTATTAAAGATATAAAGTGTACTTCGTTATTCGTACGTCGAAACTTACGACACGCAAATCGAGATGAGATGATCAACGGTAAAGTTGATAATCTTATTATAATGATCCACGTGTCCAACTTGTCAATTTCAGTGATGTGAGATCACTGGAATTGACTGATCTCAGTTTTATTGTACTAATCCCAAAATACGAACATTATAAGGATTAATTATTAATTAATTATAAAAAGGTTAAACTCAGAGAAACTATCAACAAACATTGTCGGACGATGAAATAAACATCGCCAACGTATCCCAAATTAGCTAGGATAGCCTACCCATCGGTCTAATTTGGACACAAGGGCAAAAAGGTAATTTTGGGTCAAAACGGTGTCCGTATCGGAGCCGTTTTGCACCGAAAAATGTGCAAGAAAACAAGTCTACAAATTATAACAAATTATATGTCCACGAAACCAGAATGACGATACGAACCCAACGGTATCTCCAGAATTGGATTCCGTTGACCCGATCTCAATTTAGTCCGTTGACCAGAACTTGGAATTCTGATTTGCACGGAAATGCGTGCCGGAGCCAAAGTTCTCAAAATTCAGAAAACTATATGTCAACGAGTCCAGAATGACGATACGAACTCAACGGTATATCCAGAATTGGATTCCGATGAGCCGATCTCAAAATGATCCGTTGCCCCGGATATTGGTATCCGACTTGCACCGAAATACGTGTCCGATCCAATGTCCACCAAAACCTAGCAAATTATATGTCAACGAGTCCAGAATGACGATACGAACTTAACGGTATATCCGAAATTGGAGTCCGATGAGCCGGCGTCAAAAAGTCCCGTTAACCCAGAATATGGGACCCATTTTGCACCGAAAAACATGCCAGGGCCCACGTTCTCCAAATCTAACAAATTTTATATGAAAACATGCCAGAACGACGCCACGAGTCTAATGGTGGTGTCAGAAATGAAATCTGTAGTCCCGTGTTCAAAAATAGAATTTTATAAGTTGGAAATTACGAATTCGGACGGCCAAATTTGGCGTCGAATTCAACCAATCAAACAAGCTCACAATGAAACAAAACTGGAGGGGTAGTAAGAGGGTTATACCAGCTTCGCACAGGAACTGGTAGCACGCCAAATGGAGCTACGGTGGAGGTGATACAAGCTGACGAAGTTGTCCCCGCAAAACTATCCAAATTTAATACAATTTAAACGGTCAACTTGGTGGCCGGTTTTGATATATCAAACGATAAAATTAACGGACAAAAATTGACAGAAATGAAGGTGGATATACCGAGATTGTGATGAGCGAAGAAATTGCCGATCCAACGGTCAGATTTCTGGGAAAACGTGCGCGAAGTCGCTGCGACGGGGCGCCAAAACGGACTTGATTTTGCGCGCGTCACGACGGGACTTCGTGCAAAACGCATGAATCGCCTCGACGGCGCGTCCCGGAGGACGGTGGCCGTCAGGGGGCTGCTCGTCGGAGTCGGATGCACAGCCAGGAGGGCCACGACGGCCGTACAGCGGCGCGACGGTGCATGACGGCGGCCCACGCGCGCGCACGTGCACCCCTGTGCAGCCATGCAGCTGCTGCTGCTGTGCCGCGTGCACCGTACGTTGGCCGGCCCGGCCAGGCGGTGCGGCGGCACGTCCAGTGGGGCATGACGGCGGAGCTTCGACCAGGCTCGGGCTAAGGTGAGGTGGAATGGTGGTGGCAGCCATGGTGTTGGTGGTCGGGTTGCTAGGAGGAGAGAAGGAGGAGGGTGGTATTGTGGAGTGATGGCGGCCAGGCCACGGCGATGGTCGGCCAGGGGGGGTGAGGTCAGCCTGGGCTGGCCATGGGAGTGGTGGTGGTCGGGTTGGCCATGGGGGTGTTGTTGCTATTGTTGGTGTTGTTGTAGTTGCTGTTGTAGTAGTGAAGGAAAAGAAATAGTGAGAGAGAGAAAGAGATGAGAGTGATAATTAATGAAGGAGAGAGAGAGAGATAGAGAGAGAGGGAGAGAGAAAGTGCATGGAAGTTAGGGCCGGCTGCTAGGGGTGTTGGGGATGTTGGTATGTAGGAAATGAATGGAGGAGATTAATTAGGGGAATCCAATGGCTAGAAATTAAATGTAGGAAAATTAGGTTATTCCCATAGGATTAAAATCAACAGAAATTTCCAATAAATATTAAAATAGGTAGAATGATATCTGATATTATTTTTTTCAAGGATAATGATCTGAGGGTGTCATGATGGAGGATAGCACGAAGCTGGGCTGGACTTGGTGGAGCCGGATTGGATCAAAATCAGACACTGTGCAAAAATCGAATAAAAATAGGTGTTGATGATCATGGGTAAATAAGTAGCACATGGGGATTCCAATAAATGGGACACAAGTATCATGAGGACAGTAGACTTAAAGTGGGCCATGTCCATAATTGGGGCTGACAGGTTTTGGTCGACAGGGAACCCACAAATCAAGTTAGAAAATAAATGTGACACCGTAGGGTGAAATAAAATCGGATCACGTGTCAGAAAAGTTGTACGAAGCAAATGGAGCACAAAATGGCGTGTCTAAGTGGGACAAAAAGGTCAAGGGTGAAGAGTGTCTCGAGTAGATCATGCATGAGAAGTTGGTTTCAAGAAACTGACTGGTCTTGCGCTCCCAAATTAAACGTCACGGTAACGTGCTAAAAATGATCAAGGAAAAGAGTGGGAAAATTAATTAATAATCAAATGGTCTAAATCGACCTGAAGTTCTGCAAAGAAAAAAGAGCACAAGGAAACAAGTCTGAGTGGGACACTATATACCATCATGAAGGTATTCATGTCCACTCCAAAACTCGTGAAGAAGATTTCTAGAGTTGAACATCCCTGACACTCCAAATATCAAAGGCACGGAAAAGTACACTTAAGGAAAAATAACAGAATAAATTATTTATCAAAACCAAATCAATCAGAAAATAAAATAAAAAAAATCAACCCGAAATTCAGGGTGCTCACAGCGATTAATTCAGATCCACTTTTTTGTGGAATTTGAATTAATTTCGTTGCTATCTTTGTGGGCTTTGAATTAATCTCGTTGCTATCTTTTTGGGATTTGATTAAATCTTTCCATAACTGAAGAGGCGGCTAGGGTTTCCACCCTCTCTCTATTTATACTCTCTTCTGGCCTCCTTTGTGGGCACGACGAATTTTATAAGTCAGAAAGGAGAGAGAGTGAGAGGAGCTGCTGCCGCCATTGCAAGTCCATACGAGGAGTCGGAACAGAGGTGACTTCGAGCGTTCCACAAGTTCTTCAACTTGCTGGTTCCTGGAAGCAATTCGTGTGGGGCGAATCTTGCTTTGAGCAACGATGTTTTGATACCCCTGCTAATTTTATTTTTCTTATCTTTCTCTAGATTATTGTAACTCGTTCTGTCCCAATTGCAATACGTTTGCAAGAAAGAACGAGAGATCTTCTCTTCTCTTCTCTTCTCTATTTCCCTCCTCCATATTATAATCTAGTTATTTGTTTTTTTATATCATCGTAGATCTCGATTGCATCAGTTTTTCCATCTTTGATCAAGTCCCGGGACTAACAATCTCAAAGGAAGATCCTTGTAGATGGAAAATATTAATGCTTCGCTCGTCCAATCGGACTACTACAAGTTGGAAAAGTTCGATGGAGAGCATTGTCAAGTCTGGAAGAGAAAGGTTTATCTAACTCTTCAACTAAAAGACGTTGATCATATTCTGTTGGAAGAAGAACCTTCTGTTCCAGACACTGGATCTACTGCCGCTATCATTGCGGCTACCAAACTCCAGGCCAAATGGAGAAGGGAAATTAGCATCTGCAGGCTTCTCATCCTAAATGCTATGGAGGATTTCCTGGCAGAATCCTACTCGAAGAAGGAATTTGCCAGAGATATATGGGAGTCTGTGGAAAAACTGTATGAAGAAGACAGGAACAGGAGCAAGATGTTTGTGGTTAAAAAATATCACAAATTGCTCTTTGAGGACGAGAAGTCCATGTTGCCACAGGTTAAGGAATTTCTGAAGCTGCGTCAGAAACTGGAAGACGAAGAGATGCCCCTTCCCGTCAAGTTTGTCGTTGGAGGGATCGTCTCAAAACTTTCTGCTGGATGGAGTACCTTCTATGCAAGGATGCTCAGAAAGAAGCTAGACATTAGCTTGGGAGATCTACTTCAAGAGATCCATGTTGAGGACGAGATGCGTTCGCAACAGAAGGTGGACACTCTGTCCAAACAGTTGGCTAAAGCCAATCTAGTGCAGACGGGAGATCCCAAGGGGAAGCAGGCGACTTCTCATCCCAAGAAGAAGGACTTCACTAATCTAAAAGTGAAAGGTCCTTCATTCAAGCAACAGAAGACTAAGTCCCACATAACTTGTTACAATTGTGGCAAAAAAAGCCACTACAAGAGTGAATGCAGATCTAAGCCTAAACAATCAGATAAAGGTGAGCCTAGTATGGTTTTATTGGTTTCTAACATTGTTGCTATGATAGCACAGGTCAGAACTGTGGGGGTTGACTCTGACTGGTGGATAGACACTGGTGTGACTTGCCATGTCTGTTCTGGCAAGGAATCGTTCGTCACGTACCAGCCGATATCTGAGAAAGTTGTCATGGCGAACCAGGCCCAAGATGAAGTTCTGGGAATTGGGACTGTGGAGCTGAAACTCACTTCTGGGAACACTCTGACGCTTTAAGGTGTGAAGCATGTTCCGGTGATTGCCAAGAACCTGATCTCTGGGAGCCTGCTCTGCAACGCAAGCTTGAGGATGGACATCAATGCTAGTCAGATGGTGATGTCCAAGAAGGGAACATACTTCGGGAAGGCTTATCAAACCGAAGGAATGTTTAAAATTCAGCATGTCAACTAGTTTAATGACATTAATGCAGTTGCATTTTCTGATTATTCTCTTGAGTTGTGGCACAATAGCCTAGGACATGTTCATTGTAAAAGAATTAACAAAATGTCCAGTCTAGTACTTATCTCCAATTGTGGGGGTAAGGTAGAGAAGTGTGAAGTATGTGCTCAGACAAAGATCACAAGAAAACCCTTTCATCGGGTCAATCGAAGCACAGATCTTCTGGAGTTGGTGCACTCTGATATCTGTGACTTCAAGCAATTCTCTACAAAAGCCGGGATAAAGTATTTCATAACCTTCATCGATGAAAATACGTGTTCGTCTACTTGCTCAAGTCTAAAGACGAAGCGTTCAAGAAGTTCAAGGAGTTCAGGGCCGAGGCTGAACGACAAACTGGACAACAACTCAAGAGGCTAAGAAGTGATCTAGGCGAAGAGTATCGGTCTCATGAATTCACATTTTTCTGCAAAGAACATGGAATCATAAACGAGACTACTGCTCCATATTCTCCTCAATCTAACGGAGTAGCGGAGAGGAAGAACAGAACGTTGACAGAAATGATGAACTCAATGCTGCTAACCGCGGGTCTTCCTAAATGCTACTAGGGAGAAACTGCATTGACGGACACTTTTATTCTAAATAGAGTACCGTATGCAACTTCGGACGTAACTCCTCATGAACTCTGGTTCAAAGTCAGACCAAACTTGAATGTCATTCGATTGTGGTGGTGTCTGGCGTATGTGAAGCTCCCAGATCTAAAGATTCAGAAGCTGGGGACAAGGACTACGAAGGTGATCTTCTTGGGGTATGCCGAGAATAGTGATGCTAGGAGATTTCTTGATATTGAGTCAAATCATATCATCAAATCTCGCGATGCTGAATACTTTGAAGACAAGTTTGCAAAAGACAAAAACATTGTTCTTTCGGATATTCCAAAAAATGATGTAGGTGCAAATGAGACTGAAATCTCATATGGGCCAGTAGTCCAAGAAGAAGCTGTTGTTGATGAAACAATCTTGTACCAGAACTCGTAAAGCCGTCAGCTAAGCGAGCGAGAAGACCGAAAGACTTCGGAGATAACTTTGTCACCTATCATGTGGAAGCAGATCCGCTTACCTATGATGAGGCGATGAAGATCAGAGATGTTATCTTCTGGAAGAAGACAGTAAATGACGAGTTTGACTCTATCACCTCCAATAACACATGGGTGTTGGTGGATCTACCTGAAGGAGAAAAGCCCATCGGATGTAAATGGATCTTCAAGAAGAAGATAAAGGCAGATGGAACTATTGATAAGTTCAAGGCCAGGCTGGTAGCCCAGGGATTTTCTCAGAAACAGGGGATAGACTACTTTGACGCGTACGCTCCAGTAGCTCGGATGACCACCATCAGGATGTTAATCGCTCTAGCAGCTATACATAAGTTGGTGATACATTAGATGGATGTAAAGACATCATTCCTCAATGGAGAGCTGACCGAAGAGATTTACATGCAATAGCCAGATGGATTTGTCGTCAAAGGTCTTGAAGACAAAGTCTGCAAGTTGGTAAAATTATTGTATGGTTTGAAGCAAGCTCCCAAGATGTGGCATGAGAAGTTTGACAAAGTTATTAGGTCAAATGGCTACAAAGTTAGCGAAACGGACAAATGCGTTTACACAAAGTTCGTTGATGGAAGAGGAGTTATCGTTTGTCTGTACGTGGACGACATGCTAATCCTAGGGACGGATATAGGTTGTGTCACGGAGACAAAGAAGTTCCTCTCAACCAAGTTCAGTATGAAGGACTTGGGGGATGCAGATGTCATCTTGGGCATAAAGATCATCCGAACAGACACTGGAGTAGCACTGTCACAATCTCACTACATTGAGAAGAAGCTCACACGCTATGGGTATAAGGATCTTCCAGGGATCGATACGTCATACAGGTGTGATCAGAAGCTGAAGCCAAACTCGAGGGAAAGCGTCAGGCAGCTGGAGTATTCTAGCATTATCGGAAGTTTGATGTACGCAACCACTGCCACAAGTCTGACATAGCTTTCGCCGTGGGAATGCTGAGTCGGTTCACTAGCAACCCAGGGATTGAGCACTGGAAAGCTGTGAAGCGGGTGATGAGATATCTCAAGAAGACTCAGACATATGCACTGCACTACAACGGGTATCCGACAGTAGTGGAAGGCTTCAGTGATGCTAGCTGGTGTTCAGAGGTGGAAAGCGAGAGATCCACATGTGGATATGACTTTTCATTGGGTGGAGCTACTATATCATGGAAGTCGAAGAAGCAGACTATACTCTCTCGTTCCTCCATGGAATCTGAATTCTATGTACTTGAAACTGTAGCAGATGAAGCAGAATTGCTTCGGGAGCTCATGTATTATCTTCCAGTGGTTGGGGCTCAGATACCGGCGATACCGATATACTGTGACAACCAGACGACTGCGGCGGCGGCATCAAATGACCTCTTCAACGGGAAGAAGAGGACTGTGCGGTTGAAGCACAGGACAGTACACGATCTTATCAAAAGAGGTATAATTACAGTAATTGATGTTCGGAGTCAGGAGAACCTGGCAGATCCGTTCACAAAGGGCCTCAAGCGCCAGTTGGTCGATGACACAGCTTGTAAAATGGGCTTGAAGGCATTCTGATAGTGTGTCTTTGTAATCCTACCATAAAGTTTTGTGCTATTAGTTCAAAGAGAAATCTACTAGGTATCTAACTTTTGGTAAAAAGGAGGATCACTGACTGGGAAACTATCAGGTAACAGTGGGTACTTGTTCTCTGGAACATGGAAGGGATACGGACCCATAACCACTGTTGTCTACTATGTATTTTCTGCGGAAAAACAGATCCTGTAGAAGGTTGGCTTAAACGCCTTAACGAGTTCTCAGGCAAAGTGAACACCTGGTGTGCTTTACAGGAAGCACGGTAGAGCAGCACTACAAGGAGTGAAACTCCATGCTATAGTGGGGTGACTCCACCATGAGGTTCCCAGGTCTGGGGTAATGCCTCAGCTTTGCAAGCCAAGTCAGAGCGGCGTAGCACCGCAAATAGACAGGTAGCCTAATGTTGTATGACATAATTAAAGAGTTGTAGACAGTACTACAAAGGGGAGGATGGCCCCATATTACAGTGGAACGATACCACGATGAGGTACCCAGGTAGGGGTAAATCCTCGGCCTTGCAAGCCATATCGTTGCGGCGTAACACCGCAAGGAAGTCTTAGGCTTCATGCTGAGTAGATTGGCACTACAAAGAGGCTGAGACCTCATGCTACAGTAGTATGACACTACGATGAGGTTCCCAGGTAGGGGTAATGCCTCGGCTTTAGGCCATATCATAGCGGCGTAGCACCGCAAGGAAGCGCAAGGCTTCATGCCATGACTCTTTAATAAATAACTCACCTATAGTGTATGGAAAGAGATATCAGGCCGTCTCTTGAGGATAAACTTGTAGACGTCCAAAATTATACACTGAAACTAGGCTGGAACAGGGCCTTTAATATACAGCCAGAAGCACACGTAACTACACTTTGTGAGTGGGAAGAATTACAATTGTGGTACAGAATTCAAGGCTTGGTCCATTCTTGTATCACATTGTTATTTAACCCATGCGGGAAGATTCAAGTCGTCAGCGACATCTATCCTAATGCAAAATAGAAAGTTACTATGGGGAACGCTCAACCCTGGACACATATATATGTTGTGATATGTAGAGGATTATTGGTGCTTTCTTTACATGGAGAGAGCTTGCTCTCAACATGCCTTGTAAAAGTTTAGTCCCACATCGGAAATGCACCATGAGTTATCTCAACATATATACTTGGTTGTGTTGTTGAGAGATGCACATGGGGTGGTGACCCTAAGGAGGGAACCATGTGGGTGATTTTACTAGGAGGTAAGAATAAGGCTCCAAGGATTAAGCATTAATGCTTTTGCCATTCTCTTGGATTAATTCCATTTGGAGCTAAGCCCCAAAGGGGCTTAGCGACTCGGACTCGGACTCGAGTTCGGGCTCATGGGCTCATGAGGCGTAATGTGGCATTTTGTTGGCGCACTTTGCACTTAGCACGTCAGCAGTCATGCGGCTCATATGCGGTCCATGCGGCTCATGCGGCTCATGCGGCCATGCGACCGTACGGCTCATGCGGCTCGTGCGGCTCATGCGGCTCATACGGTCCATACGGCTCATGCGGTCCATGCGGTTCATGCGGTTCATGCGGCTCATGCGGCTCATGCGGTCCATGCAGTCCATGCGGCCCTTACGACCAGGCTGCTATTACTGCTGTCGTATGGAGGGCTCCGCTGACTGTACAGACTACAAGTCAGTTATGGAAAGACTGATTCAATGCGATTAATTCCGATCCACTTTTTTGTGGAATTTGAATTAATTTCGTTGTTATCTTTGTAGGATTTGAATTAATCTCGTTGCTATCTTTTTGGGATTTGATTCAATCTTTCCATAACTGAAGAGGCGGCTAGGGTTTCCACCCTCTCTCTATTTATACTCTCTTCTGGCCTCCTTTATGGGCACGACGAATTTTATAAGTCAGAAAGGAGAGAGAGAGAGGAGCTGCTGCCGCCATTGTAAGTCCATCCGAAGAGTCAGAACAGAGGTGACTTCGAGCCTTCCACAAGTTCTTCAACTTGCTGGTTCCTGGAAGCAATTCGTGTGGGGCGAATCTTGCTTTGAGCAACGGTGTTTTGACACCCCAGCTAATTTTATTCTTCTCATCTTTCTCTAGATTATTGTAACTCGTTTTGTCCCAATTGTAACACGTTTGCAAGGAAGAACGAGAGATCTTCTCTTCTCTATTTCCCTCCTCCATATTGTAATCTGGTTATTTATTTTTTTGTATCATCGTAGATCTCGATTGCATCAGTTTTTCCATCTTTGATCAATCCCTGGGACTAACAACATAAGTGTATGTACACTACACATACACAATGCATTCTATACACACATGGACACCACTTTAGTATATACATATGTACACATGCATTTCTACAAGCACTTGGTGTGCACCATGCTAGTATCGCATTAAAACTCTGATACTCTCATGATACTTACACCAAACCTTATCCTAACCATCCCACAACACATGAACATGTCTAAAATAAAATTAGAAGCTAATTAGTGTAGTGTCTTGCTAGTGCAATGTGTCATGTGAAATATGATATGTTGTGACGAGTGTAGGAGAAATAAAAACCCCAAATTGACTCTGTATCCTAATGTAACATGACACAGCCTATTACTATCCATATGTGGACACATTTCTAGCCTCATAAACTATTTATATATCCATTTAGTCTATAAACTAAATGACAAACACTTGGTGTACCATTTTCGGATTTTACCAACATGATCATTAGAGCCTTGTCCTTCCCCCATAGGTACCCCTAGTCCATGGGTGAGTTTCTAATAGTGTCTATAACAA
Source organism: Iris pallida (assembly GCA_029216955.1). Taxonomy (NCBI): domain Eukaryota; kingdom Viridiplantae; phylum Streptophyta; class Magnoliopsida; order Asparagales; family Iridaceae; genus Iris; species Iris pallida. The sequence continues at coordinate 20,648,852 of JANAVB010003400.1, read as the reverse complement.
CCACTTTTCTAAAATGAGGATAATTTTGAACTTCTGTAAAATTGATCATGTTAGTTATTAAATAATGGATTTAAATCATGCTAGTGATAAATTGGTGAATTTTTTAGTATTTTAATATTATTTAATTTGATGTATTGTGATTGTATCATTTGCTAGTAAAACCTTAAAACTACTTTGCCTAGAGACTAACCATAACCATGGAGACTTAACTAATGAACTTAGATTAGTAATTAGACTCTAATCTAGCAAGAAATCACTTAGAAACTAATTAAAGACTAGAAACATGTTAGTTTGGGCCTTTAGCAAAGGGGCTTGATTTGACAACTTAGAAAGGCCTTTTAGACTATTATAACTTAACCTAAACCCTAGCCCAACCATGTGGCCGACCATAGCAGCATAGAGCAGCCCCCTCACCCTATATAAGTCATCATTTAGCCTCCTTCTTCCCTCTTTCATTAAAACCCTAACCATAATTTGTGTTCTTCCATAAATTTACCTCCATTCCTCATATCAACTCTAAATTCATCCAAACCAATTGCAAACTCTTCCTCTTGAAGAGAGGAGGCCTCTATTGGCTAGCTAGGAAGGATTTGGAGCAATTTGGCCATTGGAGCTTGGTGGAAGATCTATTCTAGGGATTTTTATTGGGATTCCAACTCCCAATTGGTAGGAGCCTCAAAACCTATTAGATTTTAGTTTTATTGTTGTAGATGCATCCATTTAGGGTCTTCCTGGCCCTAGAAATGCTTTGGGTTTTCACGACCCGCACCTACTGTGAGGGTACGAGTACGTAACAGCGCCCAGCCTACGCCGCAGTGTCGGCGGTAGAACGTTGTTCTAAGTCTCTAACTAACCATCCACTCATGCAGTATATAATATACTCAACATGATCAACTCCGAATGGAGGACAAGTATAAGATATGGTGTAACTCAATCACAGTCTAAGCATGATAAGATAACACAGAAATATAACTAAGAAATTGAAGACAACGATAACTACTGAAATAATAACAACATCTCGAACAATCTCAAATACATCTCAAGTCTCAATTCTATACAACAAGCTCTAAATGAAAATAGATGCAAGTCTACTAAACTAAATTCCGATCACTCCTGAGTATAGGGGCCAAAGGTAGCTAATCCTCGTCAGGTCCATAATGAGTAGGGCAAATATCCTGAGGGCAATCATCTGTAAAATTTCAACAGGTCCAGTCAGGACAGGAACGAGCACAATCTTATCTAGAAAACCCAAGTAAATGACAGAGAACTATAAAGCAGTTATAGACAGTTGTATTGATGAATATGGCAGTTTATATTCAGGTGATGGTAAGAAAGACAGATAAAGTGCAAGAAAAGTAAGTAACTATACAAGAGAAGAATCATGGCAATAAAGACTGTAAAAATAGAACTAGCTGAACCAGGGTAATATGATACAAGTCCAGACATTAAATGTAGACAAGTTTAACTCCAATGTAAGTCCAGTACAAGACGAATCTAATACAAGATGAATCCAGTAAGGGACGATTCCAGCCATAGTGATCAATGATTCCAGGGTGAGTCCAGCTATACTCTAGCAGTGTATTTTAAAATACCGAGATCGACATGTAAACGGCTATAGGTAATCCGGCACACCACACACCTGGCCGGGTGTGAGATGGCTATCATTCCAGTTTGATTCCAGCATTGGGTGATTCTAGAATTGGGGTATGTCTACATGTCTTACTCTAGTATTTTCCCTCCCAGCAAGTGAATCCAGAAATTTGATACAATGATTCAAGATGAGTCCAGCCAGATATAATGATACTAGTAAATGATTCCAGTAATAGAGGCCAGATAATAAAGGTGTGTCGTATACATGAATCCAGAATATCCATACATGTTGTAACAGAGAATCGCATACAACTAACTAGAACTGAAGTACAGTAATTGACAAGTAAATGAGAGAACTATCAGAGAATGTACCCGCCTGATACTCTGAAAAGAGTAGTATAATATCAGATGTCTGCACCGGAGTCACAATGTCCTAAATAGAGCAGTACAGGTTATAATATGTTTAATATAAGGTAAATGAAATTTATGATACAATCTACATGATTTCTAAGTCAATCTAGGTCAAAGTCAACTCTAAGTCAAACCTGGTCAACTGTCTAGGTCAAACTAGGTCTAAGTCAAACTTGGGTCAACCATGGTCAGTTACACTAGTCAACTAGGTCAATCCTAGTCCAGTCAAGTCTCAGTAGGCCTAACCAAGCTTAGACTAGCATACAACTAACTAACATCACAAGCCACAAGGCATCACATATTATATATACAATATATATATTTACATACATGCTTAGATACATACATACATGGGTACCTACATACTAGTTTACATAGATACATACATGTAGGCTCACATAGGCTATTGCCTAACATACAAGGCAATATGCAAATAAAATGTATATAGGTGAACATAGGCTAATATACACATACACATTTTTATTCACATAGTATCCATATCATCTACTCATATAGCACATAATATATATTAACATCATGTATATATACATATATATAGCATATAGTGTTAGGGGTTTATGTGGCATGTAGGGGTGATTAGTGTAGTGCCAATATTAGTGTACATGTAATTAGGCAACATAGAGTGGCAAGGTGAGCTTGGGTAAGTGTTGTATACAAAGAGCTATAAACTAGGCATACATGGGTACATGGATATGTAGAGAGATTGAGAGAGGGTGTGCATGTGCTCTCAAGATTGGCAAAATGACAGTTCAAAGGTGGGTGTATAGATGAGTGTCCAAACTAGTTGGCAATCTCAGGTTTAGGTGAATGTGTTACAAACATAGCTTAGTATAGTGTTCAGATTTAGGGAACAAGCCATGTACCATTGTGTGTGTAGGTGGCTTAGTGTCTCAGGTTGTGACAGGAATGTGTGAGTGAATGACAGGGCAACAGTGGGTAAAAGGGTTAGAGTTGTGTGTCTAACATTGCATATACATATGTTCCCATATTTTCAGTGGGAAAAGTGTGACACATGTAGATATAGGATGTGTGTTCAGTTGTTCTCAGGTTGTACAAATTACAGTCAAGTGTCTCAGGTATTAGAGTAATATGGACTGTTATTAATAAAAATCTGGACTGATAAACAAGGGGGGACTGAATTATATGTCCAAGTGGACTGGTTCATGTAAACAAGGAGTTTTCAGTCTACATGGGTTAAATGTTCAGGTCTTGCAGGAACTTGAGTCTCAGGATCATGTGAAAACCAATACCAAACATAACTCAAATTGAAAACAAACTCAAAACCAAAATCCCCAATCCAATGTCATTCTCAGTTAAAACTCAGGGCAGTGGTGTGATGTGTGTGAACATATGTGTAATTCCAGTGATTCTCAGATTTTATGTGTGTGGGAGTGTGCTATATGAACATGAAAATAGTAGATAGTTTCCAGGAATTTAGAGTGTAATATCAAATCAATGTATCTCAGAAATCTCAGGAATCTAATTTAAACCTACACTCAGTGTATATATCAGAAAACTATTTCGAATATCCCAAAATGCAATTTCGAACTGAAATTCCATACAAATCACAATCCTAATCATTCAAGTTAATTCCCAGGCTTGTACTGGTGAGCCCACACTCAAATGATCATACAAAAATAGTTTACACATTGGAAAAAAATTCAGGAAATCAAATCACCAGTTCTTGGTATCAGAAAATTAGGATTTCCCTATTTCGAACTAGAAATTAACAGTTAAAGGACAATTCATAGGTTGGTAAATATTCATGCACATCCATACGTGTCCTACAAGTAGTTTCGTGTCCACACAAGTGGACACGACGTGTCTAAAACACGAATCACACAGTGTTTCAAAACTCAGCACAGGCAACCTCGTGCGCGCGTGTGGGTCGCCCTAGGACACGACACAGGGCAACCCGTGTCTCGTGCTCATGCACGTGGGTTCGCCCATAGTAGGGCAAGGTGTCTAACGCCCTGCACCATGTCGGTGTGTCGCTGTGTCGAAGTTAAACGCGCGTATCAGCGCGCGTTTTAAAACCGCGTGTCGTGTAGTGTCAATTCGATGCGGATGGGATTTCTTCCAATTCGCTCGATAAAATGGCCTAAAATTTTGTGTATGTTGTGTCAGTCATGTGTCCTAGGTGTGTGAAAAATTTTGTGTCAAGACGTGCAGTGTCGTGTCCGCTACAGTGCCCGAGCATCAGGGCACTGTGTACGGTTCAGTCACCGCGTGTTCGTATCCCCGTGTGGACACGACACGACACCAAAATCTGGAAGTAATAACACAAATCACTAAGCAATCCCTAGGGCTAGGATTCCATTCAAAAACATTTCAAAAATATTTCAAAAATTAGAACAAAATGTTGGTTGAGGCATTTCGTCGAACACCTATACATACACTACGACACGTGTCCGATACGGACACCAAACGGACACGAAATTGACCCAAACTTTAAGGACAGCTAGGGGACTCCTAGATCTAGCCCTAAATGCAAAGAAAACAAAATATTAATGCAATTTAAAGGGTTTTACCTATATGTGCAAAAAGCTTGGAAAAGCTTCAAATGGGGGATTCCTCCTTGCTAGCCAATATCTCCAAATTGATTCAAACATGAGATTTCTCTCCATGAACATAAAGTAGGGATCAATTAGAACCTAATGCAAAAGATTTGAGCCAAAAAGGAATTGAAATAAGGAAGTTATGGATTGGGGAAGAAGGCTCTTTACCTCTTTCTTCAAACTTGTAAAAATTTAATAAAGGAGGCAAGAACAAGGAGAAGATTATTTATAGGGAAGGGGGAGCCCTAATGGCTGGTTAAAAAGTAGAATATTAGGGTTAGGGTTTAGTCTAATGGTTATGGGCCAAGTTGCACTAGTCATGGAACCAATTTCTAGGTCTTAAGCCTATGGACCAATTTACTAATCCTCCTATTTCAAACTTGATCCTAAGTGACCTAACTAGAGTTGACTTAAGTTAGACTAGGGTCCATACCATGTTAACTAGGTCACCAAGTCATAGTCAAATCTAGGACAGTTCCTTACGTCACAGCTAGTTAAAAGTCAAAATCAATAATCACCAGTGCAATAAATCATGAAATAATTCAAAGAGGCCAAATGACCAAAATACCCTCATGCTCAAAAGTAATAATAAATTATCCTAATGACATGGTCAGGCTCTAGGTCAGACAGTCTCTCAAGTTACACTAGCAAGACCTCAAAATCACAAGCCATAACTTAAAACAGTTTTAAATTGATTAAAAATCACCAAAAATTATAATGTGATTTAAATACAAATAAATAATAATAATAAATACAAAATTTCAAAAATACCCTTATTTTAGAAACTGGGTGTTACATGGGTTCAATTCACGTCCATTTAAGGTTCGTATCATGGGCGTATCGCTCCGTATCGGAGAGGTATCTCAAGTGTTCGACGAAATGACACATAGAAAGTTTTTGTCACCAATTTCTAAATAAACTATCTATTTAGATAGCTAATTATATGTAGATTTCAATGGTGTGAGATTGAGTTGGTTTTTGTGTCGTTTGTTGTGTCGATTTAGACACGGGGACACGTGGTTTATACTGCATGGGTACTGTAGCAGTCCCCTGCTGCTACGGGTTTCGTATCCACTCGACATGACACTATTTCACCTCCTAGCGACTGATTCGTATAGGGACAGTATTTGACACCTAGCCTATGAAGTAGGGCTTGATGTAGTGGTGAATTCAATGTGTGGTTCAACCCACAAATCTGATCCAGTACAGTCGAGCACTCTTCACAACTGCATACTATTCTGTCACTTAGACACTTTTGACACTCTATACACTGGACACATGGACACATATTTGACACACCCTTTGACACCATTGGACACTTCTATCTGACAGTCACTCATGATCATACCCTCACACACACTCACTCATTTACATGTTCTGTACTTTACATTATGTCACAACTGCACACATAACCGACACTACAACATGTTCTAATACATTCACTTTACAAAGCTGCCCACCTGCTGACACATACACCATTGGACACTCATTGACACATGTTGACACATCTCACTTGCATTGCTGCATTGACACTCGACACTATAGTCACACCCTGACACTTGATACACTCTGCACACTTGACACCCTTACTCACTGTCACCCCCAGTTTTCAGAAACAGGGGTATTTTTGTCATTTTGTATTTTTGAATACTTTTGAAATTTATTTTATTATTTATGATATTATTTTGGGGTTAAAATTTATTTTATTATTTATGATATTATTTTGGGGTTATTTGAGTCGGGTTCGAATTTTAGCTCATTCCGACTTGTATCGGGGACCCGGGATAGTTTGACTCTAGTGGGACCCACACACTAGTTAGGCATGGCCTACATGATATTAATTTTAGTCCACATGATATTAATTTTATTTAGTAGTTAGACTAATTATTTATGGATATGTTTAGTTTAATTAGAGACTTAAGACTAGACTAAAATGACCTCAACCTTTAACCCATTCCTAATTTAAATCAAATAGATTAGTGGAGGGCATTTTGGATATTCAAATAGGGGACACCTCACCCTTTTTGGGCAGCCACCTATAGGGGAGATAAGGGTGAGTCATCATCTCTTCCATTTCATTTATCCATCCATTTTCTCTCTCATGTTCTTCCCCAAATTTTAGAGAGCAAACCCATTGATTTCTCTACCAAATCAACCTCTCCTTCCACCAAATATTCTTTATTTCTTCTCTAATCCATGAAAGGAAGGAGCTAGCCAAGTTTGGGAGGATTCGGAGCTCATTCGTGTCCTTTTGGAATCTCTACGTGTCGGTGTCGTGTCGGAAGTCTTTTTCCTTTGAATCTCTCTCCCGGAAGGTAACCTCTCCTCTAATCCATCCCTACATGCATATAGGAATATTTTGAACCCATAGGAATGACCCCCATGGTTGTATCTCCGTTTGTGTCCATTTGTGTCCATTGGAGGTCATAGGAGTGTCCTTTGTGTTGTGGTTGTGTCCTAGTGGAAAAATCCCTATTTTGGACACTTGTATGCATATATATATTATATATTATATATATATTATATAATAATATATATATATTATATATATATATATATTGTAGGAATGATTAATTAGTGTTTTAATCTTATATTTATATTTTAGAGAGTTGTTCCTAATGTGTTCTTTATAGTATCATATTGTATCATATTCATTTTATATTTAGATTGGTGTGTCTTTATATTATATATATATATATATATATATATATATAGATATATATATATATATATATATATATATAATATATATATATATATATTAATATATATATTTATATTACATATATATATATAATATCTATATTAGATATATATATATAATATATATATATATATATATATATATTTTAATATATATATATATATATATATATATATATATATATAGGTGTGTATGGTTTGTGCATATATATTATTGTGTGTGTGGTTAGATGGTTAGAAAGTGGATTGATCTTAGTTAGGATGGTTATAATAAGTTTTATTTAGATAGCTATGTTGGTCTCCAAGTATTTTGGCCTACATGTTTTTTGTCCAAACAACCCAAATTTGTCATAATTTTTATCCACGTTTTTAGTACCTAGAGCAACTTAGAAATGCCATAACTTTTAGCTCATAACTCCAATTAACCTCCCGTTTTTTTAAAAGAAGCATATCGAAGTTAGCTTTCCAAATATATTTTAATAAGCTAAATTCATTATAGAACTTTATGTAGAATTGTTTGAGTGTCAGCTGTACGAAAGACGAACGCGTTTCGGTGTTTTCGCGATTTCGGAAGCTTCCGGACACGAAAATGCGATCCGTTTGAAGTTTCGGAAAGCTAACACGAAGAGCTATAACATACTTTAATACTAGAATTTAGTGAAGGCCCAATTGGTACAGTATTGATTTAAATATTATTATATAGATATATATAGAATAATATATATAATAATATATATATATATAATTATATATATATATATAATATATATATATATATATATATATATATAGGTGTGTGTGGTTTGTGCATATATATTTATTTGTGTGTGTGGTTAGATGGTTAGAAAGTGGATTGATTTTAGTTATGATGGTTATAATAAGTTTTATTTAGATAGCTATGTTGGTATCCAGTATTTTGGCCTACATGTATTTTTTGTCCAAACAACCCAAATTTGTCATAATTTTTATCCACGTTTTTAGTACCTAGAGCAACTTAGAAATGCCATAACTTTTAGCTCATAACTCCAAAACCTTTCATTTTTTTTAAAAGAAGCGTATCGAAGTTAGCTGTCAAAATATATATTTTAATAAGCCAAATTCATTATAGAACTTTATGTAGAATTGTTTGAGTGTCAGCTGTACGAAAGACGAACGCGTTTCGGTGTTTTTGCGATTTCGGAAGCTTCCGGACACGAAAATGCGATCCGTTTGAAGTTTCGGAAAGCTAACACGAAGAGCTATAACGTACTTTAATACTAGAATTTAGTGAAGGCCCAATTGGTACAGTATTGATTTAAGTAGAAGAGTGACTATGCAACGTAGGTATTTTGTGTAACCTATGAGCCTAGTATAGATATCATGTGAATGTAGGTACCATAGGTTGTCAAGAATATGTATGATATAGTACATATATGTGTGTATATATATATATATATATAATATATATATATATATATAATATATAATATATATATATATTATTGTTATGTAATATGTTAGTATAGTGTGTGTGTTTGAATGAGATAAGGATGTGTGTGGTTAGTAGAGAGGTGAGATTGATAGAGGATATGTGCGTGTGTGTTTGATGTTGTATAGATGGTAGTGTAGTGTGTGTAGGTTATGAAGGTGAGAGAGTTGGGAGGATCATGCCATCCTATTTGACTTGAGGCTAGTATAGTTTGTTGAGTGATTTGTGTTTTGGATGAGTGGTAGTGTGTTTGTATAAGATGTGTGTAGGTGTGTTAGAAGAGAAGGGTGGTGGATTTGGTATATGTGTTTGTGTGTGTGTTAGTATTAGAGTGGAGAGAAATTTAAATATTGTATGTATAGATATGTTAGTATAGTGGTTAGTTAGAATCTATGTAGAGGTTAGAGATATCTTAGAAGTTAGATAGTAATAGCTTGTAAGTTAGATAATTAGTTGTGTTAGTCTATGTTATTGTTAGTTAGAGATGACATATGTTAGTTGGTTAGAGTTAGAGACGGATATATACATATATATTATGGTTAGATATTAGTTAGTGGATGTTAGTTGTGTTAGGTTTCTAAGTTAGAATAGATGGTTAGAAGTTATATGTTAGAGTTGGTTAGTATCTTGTATTAGAGGTATAAGTAGGATTTTGCGGTAAAGTCTAAGAAAGGGTTTTGATTTGTTAAGTTGGGGTTAGAAATAGGTTATCTTGGTAGGTAATGGTTAGATAAGGGTAGTTTAGTCTAGTTTTGACCTCCGTTGACCAAGAGTTGACTTTTTGACCAAAGTCAACTACGAGTCAACACTTTACCTAGAATTGATCCAAAACCAAACCAGAGTTGACCAGTTGTCTGAAAGTTAACTGTTAGTCAACATTTGTCTTGTTTGACCTAGAGTTGACCCAGGGTTGACTCAGTGTTGACCAGAGTTGACTTTTTTGACCAAAAGTCAACTATAAGTCAACCTTTGACCTCGTTTGACCTAGTTTGACTTGAATTGACTCCTAGTGACCTAGTATGATCCAGTATGAGCCAGTATGACCTAGTATGACTCAGTCTGACCTAGATTGACCTAGTTTTGACTTAGACTTGCATTCATGACTTGAATTAGCTTCCTTTTTCAGTATTTAGTCCTGTTTGACTCATAGTATCTTATTTTAGGTCTGTGATCACTCTGAGCGTCTGTTCACCCTATCAGCTCAGGACCACAGGCGAGTACATTAACTGATAGTTTTTATTGTCTTGATATCTGCTATATCCGATTCAGTTGTAGTGTTATACTCAATTTCCAGTCACGACAGTTTACGGACTAGATATGTTGGATCATAACATAGGATTATTCTTAGAGTTACATGGTATATTGGTACATATTCTGTCTTATTTCAGTGTATTGGTATAGTCACCGATTTCAAAAGGGGACTTGCTACCCTCTTATGGAATCCCGTGTCATAACGTGTCATGTCCAGATCCATTGTACTATTCGAGGATGGAGGAGTTATTAGTGGTTGTGTGATCAAATTCCCACATGGTTCTATGGTATATATGGTTCATAGCTATACCCTCGCCTCACGAGGGTAAAGCCTTACCCTATACGGTTCATAGCTTTCCATGGTGACTGGCCTTATCGTTCTATTGTATACAGGTTCATAGCCGGTCGGATGGAAAGCCTGAGCATATTTTTCCCAAGCCGGTCACATGATACACTAATAATTTAAGGCACCTTTTATATTTATTATCTTGGTGACTAAGTTCTGTTCGGAAGAAGGGTTACAGTCCCGGTCCTTGTTTGGTTTAGGGGTTGTAACTCGGCTTCCGAATAGTTCCCAAGTCGCCCTATATACATTCATATCATCGTCCTTTTCAGTACTCACATCATGATATATATTTCTAGTTGATTTTGTCTTGTATTTCATTACACTGTCTTTATAGAATTTGTCAATTCATATGGAACTGCTGTTGGTGTTTGTACTTGCTCATTTTCCTGACAGGATACCGTTGACAAATTTTACAGATGTTTCTGAGATAGGCTGCTCGACCTATTATGGGGTCGAGACAGATGGAGACTCAGGCCAGGGTTGTGGCCTGATAGTTTGGCCACTAGATTTTATACTCCCTGAGTAGTTAGCATTAGTTAGGCTTACCTGGACTGCGATCCAGCTTTGGATTTTAGACTGTAGTAGCTTTTATAATATTCTGTGATTCTTTGGGTTGTTGTATATAGCTCTGGACTTGTGTGGATCTTGGACTCATTTTCTGCTTTATCTATCATATTTCTATTTCGTGCCATCTACCTTAATTGTTTTTGTGATTGAGACTGTATTGCTATGTCACCTCCATTCGGAGAGTATATACTGTACAGGTACATTTACTGTTTAGTTGTAGTATTATAGATGACCTAGACAGCGTTCTACCGCCGATGCTGCGGCGTAGGCTGGACGTAATCATGTACTTGTGCCCCTAATCAGGGTGCGGGACGTGACACATTTTTGTGGTGGCCTATACAGGTCAGTATCGCAATTAGTGCGATCTCGTAATGGTGCTCGACTTAGAGTACTAATTACGAGGCTGCGACTAGGACGTAGGATCTAGGATATGATAGGAGTTACTCAATCACATTTTAGGAAAATTTCGATCTTTTGATTACCATGACAACTCTTCTTACATTTGAATTCAATTGTCCTTCTTTGATAATATCTTATCTTGTGCCATATTGATCTCTTGGGTTCAATTCGTCTTCAGGATGACAGTGACTTGTTCTCAGACAGCAGAGCAGATAGCACGTTCCAATCTTTCGATCATATTTCTGCATTTGCCTTCTTATAAACTGTCTTGAAATTCTATTTCATCTGTTCCTTGATCGTTTGATAAATTTGTTCTTGTGATGTAATTTTTCTTTTGAGATAAGTCGTATGGGCTAGGTCGTCTCGATCATGAGATTTTTGAATTCTCTAGGGTCATGCTAGTAGGCATAGTGAGGACATATAGTCGAATTATGGTCATATTTTCGGGTGTGGGAATTTAAGGTTTTCGCTGCCAAGCATGCGGCAATACGAAAATTTTAAATACCATGATTCTAGAGGTATGTACCATAGTCAAGGACTTTGTGATTATCGTAGTCTTGCTCACTAGCATGACGGAGATTCCGAGATTCATGATTCTGGACAGACGCATATGATTGTCGAACTGCATGACTTCCTGTGTTTATTTTATTTTAATTTTGAGGATGAATTCTTTTAAGGTGGATAGACTTGTAGTTTCTAATTGAGAGTAATTTTAAATTTTATAGTTTTAGTCATTTAATTATTGTCATTTAATTCATGCTTTGATTTTGGAGATTCTAATCATTTTAAATTTTTAAGCCATGACTTATGATTTTGATGTTTTACTAGTGAAACCCTAAGGACTGTTTGACCTGGAGCCGAACCATGTGATTAGGATACTTTATTGTCATTTCTGGCCCAAGGGTATTTTGGTCATTGGACCTCTTTGATTTATTTTGATATTTTGCATTGGTGATTGCTTGGTTTTAATTTCGAGGACGAAATTTTTTTAAGATGGATAGATTTGTCCCCCAGTTTTCAGAAACAGGGGTTTTTTGTCATTTTGTATTTTTGAATACTTTTGAAATTTATTTTATTATTTATGATATTATTTTGGGGGTTAAAATTTATTTTATTATTTATGATATTATTTTGGGGTTATTTGAGTCGGGTTCGAATTTCAGCTCATTCCGACTCGTATCGGGGACCCGGGGTAGTTTGACTCTAGTGGGACCCACACACTGTTAGGCATGGCCCACATGATATTAATTTTAGTCCACATAATTTTAATTTTAGTTAGTAGTTAGACTAATTATTTATGGATGGGTTTAGTTTAATTAGAGACTTAAGACTAGACTAAAATGACCTCAACCTTTAACCCATTCCTAATTTAAATCAAATAGATTAGTGGAGGGCATTTTAGACATTCAAATAGGGGACACCTCACCCTTTTGGACAGCCACCTATGGGGGGATAAGGCGTGAGTCATCATCTCTTCCATTTTATTTTATCCATCCATTTTCTCTCTCATGTTCTTCACCAAATTTTAGAGAGCAAACCTATTGATTTCTCTACCAAATCAACCTCTCCTTCTACCAATATTCTTTATTTTTTCTCTACTCCATGAAAGGAAGGAGCTAGCCAAGTTTGGGAGGATTCGAAGCTCGTTCGTGTCCTTTTGGAATCTCTACGTGTCGGTCTCGTGTCGGAAGGCTTTTTCCTTTGAATCTCTCTCCCGGACGGTATAATCTCTCCTCTAATCCATCCCTACATGCATATAGGAATATTTAGAACCCATAGGAATGAACCCCATGGTTGTATCTCCATTTGTGTCCATTTCGTGTCCATTTGGAGGTCATAGGAGTGTCCTTTGTGTTGTGGTTGTGTCCTAGTGGGCAAAATCCCTATTTTGGACACTTGTATGCATATATATATTATATTGTAGGAATGATTAATTAGTCTTTTAATCTTATATTTATATTTTTAGAAAGTTGTTCCTAATGTTCTTTATAGTATCATATTGTGTCATATTCATTTTATATTTAGATTGGTGTGTCTCTTTATATATATATATATATTATATATATATATATATATATATATATTATATATATATATATATATATCCTTCCGCTCGCTAGGGCATCCTGAGAATTGCGGAGTAGGCGATCTCTGGATGATGATCTCGGCGGGGGGCTCCGCCCCCCCTCCCCCCGGATGGCTTGACGGCGGGGGTACATGGCCACCCCCGTCTCCTGGCGGGTGGCGCCGCCCCTGGGGGTGGCCTGACGGTGAGCGCAAGCACTACAGGCGCTGGGCTTGCTTCGGCGGGTGGCTCGGCCACACCAGACGGCGCAGTTTCGACTACGGGGGCCTCCGGCCACCCTGGCATCATTGGGCTCGGCGGGGTCCCTGGGGATTGCCGGCGAACGGATCTTCCGATGTGCTGGGCTCGACGGCGGGGGGCTCCGCTCCGTATCCAGGTTTTTCGGCGGGAGATTCTGGCCAGATGGGCTGGCGCACACCGCTCCGAAGTCCATGGGAGCATTCCGCCTGCTGGAGGTTGCGACGGGGGGCTCCGGCCCTTCGGGCAATGACGACGTTCGGGTTAGGGGGGGGTCTGTCCCTGTCCAGAGGGGGTCTCCGCTCCGTGACAAGGTGGTTTTGAGGGTGGAACCTCCGGCTGCGCAGGTGGCCACATCGAAGGTGGCAAGTGGAGGGACGGACGGCATGGCGCGGACCTTCGCTGCGGTCGTGGGCGGATCCACGTCGGCATCGACGGGTGGAGTGCCGAGGATGGACTTCCGACCTGCCATTGACTCCGATGGACGGAAGGTGGTTGTTTTTTCTCAGTCAGACATGGAGGCCCTCACGGTGCCGTGTGTTTAGACCTTATTGGCAAGTTTGCTCGGCGGAGACTACCGGTTGAGGCTATTAGTAAGGCCTTCGACTCGCGGGGTTTCAAGGGGTTGATCGACGTGAAGGCTATTGATGATCGGCACGTCCTTATACGGCCTCATGTCGAGATGACTTTCTCCGGCTGCGGTCTAAGGACTGTTGGTTCGTTGGTCGGGTTCCGATGGTGATATTTCGGTCGTCGGTGGACTTTTCGCCGCTGAGAGAGGACCCTCGGGTTCCAATCTGGGTAGCCTTCCCCGGGCTTCTCACTGTATGTTTGATACCAATGCGGTTCTTTCCATCGCATCTGGTCTCGGCACTCCGCTCAGTACTGATCGGGCTACGGCATCCTTTTCTAGGCGGGGGTGGCCAGAGTTTGGTTGAAGTGGACGTAGCAAACCACTTCAACATGAGGTGTTCTTCCAACTGCCTGATGGTGTTCGCTCGCAGCCAGTTGTCTATGAGCGGAGGCCTCTATACTGTGTCTCTTGTGGCCACCATGGTCACGTTGAGAGTGCTTGTGGGCGACCCCAGGTGGAGCCTTCTTCCGTGGGAGTAGCTGATAGACCGCCCATCCCCGACGGCCTTGCTCCAGGCATTGTGCGTGAGGAGGACGGTCCGGTGGGTGGCCGTGGGATTAGCGGGTCGTCGGAGGCGACGATCAAGGACGAGAAAGGGAAGGGGACACGGCAGATATGGAGGCGCGTCGGGGGGCGTGATGATAGCACGGGGATCACGCAGCACGGATTGGCGGGAGTATTGATACTCGTGCGATTTCCGTTCCGCCTTCCTGGCACGTGGGAGTCTTCTCGGGCCAGCTGGCTCTATGGTCGGATGACGGACGGCCCATGATGGAGGGACGCAGCGATCCAGGCTCTAGCTTGGATGGGCAGTTGGGCCCTGCGGGGCATTGGGCCTATTGATTTATCGGTTCTTCCTATTATATCCATAGCCAGCTGGGACAGGGAGTTATAGCGGCTGATTCTGACACCGAGGATCGTAGCTTGGTGGTTGGGAGGAGGCCGGTCACGGTCTTTATCCGTCTGGGGTTATGACTCAGCTCCGGGTGATGATACGGTTTCCCTGCCCGAGGTTAGACCTTCCACCTCTATCTCCGAGGGTCGTGAAGAAGACTGGCAGATGGTTCCTTATAAGAAGGCGGCTGGTAGGCGGAGGAAGTCGATGGCTCCTCAGTCGGATCGACTTCTTCGATCACATGCTTCCCGAGTTAGGCGGGACCCCAAGAGGGTCCATGGTTAAATTCCTTATCTGGAATGTTCGGGGGACGGCGAACAGAGCTACTTTATCCCGTCTCAGGTCCTTGTGTCGGACCAACTCTATTCAGGTTCTTGCCATTATTGACCCAAGGTGATATCCTCTAAGCTTCTTTCTTATCAACTGAGGTTGGGTTTTGATGATAGCTTTTGCAATGATAAGGGCAATATTTGGATTTTCTGTAAGTCGGGTCTTGGGATCAATTGTATTGACTCCTGTGATCAGGCTATCACGGTGCAGCTTTCTTTGAGTTGTTTTTCGCTTCCGGTACGGTTGTCGATAGTCATGGTGCAGGGACACGGCAGGGGAGGAGGACTATGTGGAGGCATCTTCTGGACGTCCAAGCTAGGGACATTGCCATGCCCTGGGCGGTGGGCGGGGACTTCAATATCATTGCATCTCCGGATGAGAAATTTGGAGGCCGACCTCCTGACACGAGGGCCATTGGACTAGACTTCCAGTTGGCTGCCGGGCTATCCGATGTTGGTTTCAGAGGTAGCATCTATACTTGGGTGAACGGGCAGACGGGGCTTGATCGCAGGGTTCCCGTCTTGATAGGCTACTCGTGACGGGTAGTTGGCTGGATGGTGTCCAGGTTTCTTGCGAGCATCTTAATCGGGCAGAATCTGATCATTCTCCTCTTTTGATATCCTGCCAGCCAGCTTCTCCCTTCTGCGCAGAGGCTTCCGTTTTCTTGACTTCTGGACTTCACATCGGATTTTCTTCGATTGTGGCTCGGGCGTGGAATTCATGTTGGCATTATGATGCGCTTGAGCGGTTGGGCATGCGCTTGAGGACGACGGGGCATGTTCTGGCTGGATGGAGCAGAGCTACTTTCGGAGACATTTTTAGGAGGTCCGTCGGGCCGAGGACGCCTTGGCGGCGGAGCAGGATTATGAGCTTCATCCTTCGGAGAGGGGGAGGGCTTCCTGGATGGAGGCCGTTGCCAGATTGAAGCAAAAGGTCCAGGTTGAGGAGTCTTTCTGGAAACAAAAAGCCAGATTGAGATGGGATCTGGAAGGAGATAAGAATACTCGTTTTTTCCATGAGTGCACCAGGAGCAGACAAAGAAAGGCGGGTATTCAGAAAATTATTCGGCTGATGGATCAGAAACTGGGTCTACCGCGGAGGTTGCGACGGAGGCGTCTTTATTCTTCTCGAAGCTGTTTAGAGCTGAGCCTATTTCTGATGAGGACGCCTTCCTCGATGTCATCCCTAGCATTATTTCTATGGAGGATAATTCTGATCTTGTTCGCCCTGATAGAGCGGAGCTGTTGGAGATTGTTCGGGGGATGGACCCGGCTAGTGGCCGGACGGATGGCTTTTCTGGGAGATTCTTCTCAGTTTGTTGGGACATTATTGCTGCTGACGTGGAGGAAGCCGTTGGTTTTTCTTGGGTGCACGCCTTCCGGTTTCCGTTTCGGATACCTTATTATTTCTTATCCCCAAAGTCGAGCACCCGAGGAACCTTTCTGATTTCGCCCTATTAGCCTTTGCAATTTCTGTAACAAAATTATTTCCAAGATTATTGCTTGCAGGTTGGGAGTACCTTCCCAAAATTATTTCTCCGGAGCAAAGTGCTTTTGTTCAGGGGAGAGAGATTGTGGACAACATCATTATTGCTCAGGATATGGTGGCTTCGATGAGGGAACCCAACCATGGTGGAAATGTTGCTATTAAGCTGGACATGCAGAAGGCCTATGACAGAGTCAACTGGCATTTCCTCCTGAGGGTTCTTCGGAGATTTGGTTTTAATGAGGTCTTCTGTGATCTTATTTATCGTCTCCTGGCGGATACCCGGTATGCGGTTCTACTCAATGGCGCTCCTACAGATTTTTTTCGGCGTCTAGAGGGATCCGGCAGGGGGATCCTCTTCCCGGCTCTCTTCATTATTGCTGCGGAGGTACTCTCTCGGAACCTCAAGCTTCTTCAGGAATCCAATAGGAGATCTTCATTTCACACTCCGATTGGGGGACCGCGTATCTCGCACTTGGCTTATGCGGATGATGTTCTTATTTACTTGGGGGATATTACTGGATTACGTGCTCTCCAGCAAGTACTGCATAGGTATGAGGCTGTTTCTGGACAGAAGATCAATTATTCTAAATCTGCCTTTTATACTGCGACTCCATTGGGTGTGGATCGGCTCGGACTATTTCTACTCTTCGGATTTAGTACCGGTACCTTGCCATTCTCTTATTTGGGTTGCCCGCTATCTTGCGGGAGAAGGAATGCGGGGATGTTTAGCTATTTGCTGGATAAAATCCGTTCGAAGCTGAGGGTTGGCAGAACAAGATTCTTTCTCCTGGGGGTAAGTTGGTCCTTATTAAGAATTCTTTCATCTATCCCTATGTACACATTGGCTGCATGTTGTCCTCCCCGGGCCGTTCTCAGGACGATTGAGAGGATGTTTGCGGCTTTCTTCTGGGGTAGCAAGGATGGGGTGGCTAAGAGGAGTTGGGCTGGCATGGCGGTTCGTTACTCGGACTAAGTCCGAAGGAGGCCTCGGGATCAAGCCTGAATGATATTATGGATGCCTTTTCTATGAAGCTGTGGTGGAAGTTGAGGCATGGGAAGGGCCTTTGGGTGGAGCTTCTTAAATCAAAATATTTTCGTAAGCGTCATCCTTGTGATGCGTTTATGACTTCCAAGTGCTCCCATATTTGGCGACGGATTTTGCGGGGGAGGAAATTGGCGGAACCATTTATCTCGTTTAGACTTGGGCGTGGTGAGGGTTCAGCGAGGTGTAGGCTTGGATTCCGGGGGGTCCTCGGTTGGATAGTGTTGCTATTCCACGGCTGAGGGAGTGACTTCTGGGACCAGGCACGGAACGGGAGAGACTCGGGGGCAGAGTCGAACACAGACGAGGGAGTCTGCTGATGTCGACGGACGCGCTTGGGCACTGGGAGCTTCGGAGGTCGGCTAGATTGGCCGGGAGAAGGGTGGTTCTTCCCAACGTACGGTGATTGTTCGGGCTCTTTCGGATAGGGGAAGAAAGATCAGAGATTCGAGGAGAGAATTCTGATAATGGTGGTCCGACTATTTATATTTTTGGACAGCCACTGGTTGGGATCTGTCTATTTTTGGATCAGTTTGGAGTGAGGCAGCGGGGCGGCTCAGAGAGGCGAATCTGACATGTACTTCGGCTCCTGATTCTCTGGTTTGGGGTGAGCGGAAAGGTTCTTTCACGCTGGCTGCGGCTTGGAGATGTTGTCGGATTTCTCACCCTACATCATCACTCTTTTCTAATATTTGGGGCAAATGTATTCCGGCGAAGTGGAGCATTCTGATGTGGCGGGTATGTCACAACCGGATTCCTACTGATGACATTCTTCAGAAGATTGGCTTCCACTGGCTTCCAGGTGCATTATTGTTAGGTTGGGCATGGGGAGAACCTTCAGCATATATTTTTCCAGGGATCTTGCTATGACGGTTTGGTCTTTTCGGGTTTCTTCAAGGCACGGATGCATAGTGACTTTCTGGTCTTTCTTCAAAGGTGGTGGCGGGGTCCGGGCAGTCACCATCGGAGATCATTGGCGGGTGCGATCATTTGGGTGCTTTGGAAGAACAGAACAAGCATCGATATGAAGGACGTGGTGCTGGATGGCTTCTTGGTTCGGGAGGTGAAGCGACAGTTTCGGAAGTCGCTTTCGAGTTGTCGTCATCTTCCGGCTATTCCACATTGGGCTTTAGAGTAGTGCTTTTATTCATTTCTTTCTTTGTACTTGTTACCATGAGGTCGGATGTACTCATTACCCTCTTTATCAATAAAGGTAACGATTAATTAATATATTATATATATATATATATAATATATATATATATAATATGTGTGTGTGTGTGTGTGGTGTGTGTGGTGTGTGTGTGGGTGTTTGTGTGTGTGTGTGTGTGGTTTGTGCATATATATTTATTTGTGTGTGTGGTTAGATGCTTAGAAAGTGGATTGATCTTAGTTAGGATGGTTATAATAAGTTTTATTTAGATAGCTGTTGGTATCCAAGTATTTTGGCCTACATGTATTTTTTGTCCAAACAACCCAAATTCGTCATAATTTTTATCCACGTTTTTAGTAGCTAGAGCAACTTAGAAATGCCATAACGTTTAGCATAATTCCAATTAACCTCCTTTTTTTAAAAAGAAGCGTATCGAAGTTAGCTTTCCAAATATATATTTTAATAAGCCAAATTCATTATAGAACTTTATGTAGAATTGTTTGAGTGTCAGCTGTACGAAAGATGAACGCGTTTCGGTGTTTTCGCAATTCCGGGAGCTTCCGGACACGAAAATACGATCCGTTTGAAGTTTCGGAAAGCTAACACGAAGAGCTATAACATACTTTAATCCTAGAATTTAGTGAAGGCCCAATTGGTACAGTATTGATTTTAAGTAGAAGAGTGACTATGCGACGTAGGCATTTTGTGTAACCTATGAGCCTAGTACAAATATCATGTGAATGTAGGTACCATAGGTTGTCAAGAATATGTATGATATAGTACATATATGTGTGTATATATATATATATTATATATATATATATATATATATATATATATATATATATATTATTATTATGTAATATATGTTTGTATAGTGTGTGTGGTGTTTGAATGATAAGGATGTGTGTGGTTAGTAGAGAGAAGTGAGATTGATAGAGGATATGTGCTAGTGTGTGTTTGATGTTGTATAGATGTAGTGTAGTGTGTGTGGGTTGTGAAGGTGAGAGAGTTGGGAGGATCATGCCATCCTATTTGACTTGAGGCTAGTGTAGTTTGTTGAGTGATTGTGTTTGGTTGAGTGGTAGTGTGTTTGTATATAGATGTGTGTAGGTGTGTTAGAAGAGAAGGGTGGTGGATTTGGTATATGTGTTGTGTGTATGTTAGTATTAGAGTGGAGAGAAATTTAAATATTGTATGTATAGATATGTTAGTATGTTAGTGGTTATGTTAGAATCTATGTAGAGGTTAGAGATATCTTAGAAGTTAGTAGTAATAGCTTGTATAAGTTAGATAATTAGTGTGTTAGTCTATGTTATTGTTAGTTAGAGATGACATATGTTAGTTGGTTAGAGTTAGAGACGGATATATACATATAGTTATGGTTAGATATTAGTTAGTGGATGTTAGTTGTGTTAGGTTTCTAAGTTAGAATAGATGGTTAGAAGTTATATGTTAGAGTTGGTTAGTATCTTGTATTAGAGGTATAAGTAGGATTTTGGGGTAAAGTCTAAGAAAGGATTTTGATTTGTTAAGTTGGGGTTAGAAATAGGTTATCTTGGTAGGTAATGGTTAGATAAGGGTAGTTTAGTCTAGTTTTGACCTCCGTTGACCAAGAGTTGACTTTTTGACTAAAGTCAACTACGAGTCAACACTTACCTAGAATTAATCCAAAACCAAACCAGAGTTGACCAGTTTACTAAAGTTAATTGTTAGTCAACATTTGCCTTGTTTGACCTAGAGTTGACCCAGGGTTGACTCAGTATTGACCAGAGTTGACTTTTTGACCAAAAGTCAACTATAAGTCAACCTTTGACCCCGTTTGACCTAGTTTGACTTGATTGACTCCTAGTGACCTAGTATGATCCAGTATGAGCGAGTATGACCTAGTATGACTCAGTCTGACCTAGATTGACCTAGTTTTGACTTAGACTTGCATTCATGACTTGAATTAGCTTCCTTTTTCAGTATTTAGTCCTGTTCGACTCATAGTATCTTATTTTAGGTCTGTGATCACTCTGAGCGTCTGTTCACCCTATCAGCTCAGGACCACAGGCGAGTATATTTACTGATAGTTTTTATTGTCTTGATATCTGCTATATCCGATTCAGTTATAGGTTATACTCGATTTCCAGTCACGACAGTTCACGAACTAGTATATGTTGGATCATGACATGGATTTTATTCCTAGAGTTACATGGTATATTGGTATATATTCTGTCTTATTTCAGTGTATGGTATAGACACCGATTTCAAAAGATAAATTGCCCTCTTATGGAATCCCGTGTCATAACGTGTCATGTCCAGATCTATTGTACTATTCGGGGATGGGAGAGTTATTAGTGGTTGTGTGATCAAATTCCCACATGGTTCTATGGTACATATGGTTCATAGCTATACCCTCGCCTCACGACGGGTAAAGTTCTCTATACGGTTCATAGCTTTCCATGGTGACTGGCCTTATCGTTCTATTGTATACAGGGTTCATAGTCGGTCGGATGGAAAGCCTGAGCATTTTTTCCCAAGCCGATCACATGACACACTAATATTCAAGGCACCTTTTATATTTATTATCTTGGTGACTAAGTTCTGTTCGGAAGAAGGGTTACAGCCCCGGTCCTGTTTGGTTTAGGGGTTGTAACTCGGCTTTCGAATAGTTCCCAAGTCGCCCTATATACATTCATATCATCGTCCTTTTCAATACTCACATTATGATATATATTCCAGTTGATTTTGTCTTGTATTTCATTACACTGTCTCTTATAGAATTTGTCAATTCATATGGAACTGTTGTTGGTGTTTGTACTTGCTCATTTTCCTGACAGGATACCGTTGACAAATTTTACAGATGTTTCTGAGATAGGCTGCTCGACCTATTATGGGGTCGAGACAGATGGAGACTCAGGCCAGGGTTGAGGCCTGATAGTTTGGCCACTAGATTTTATACTCCCTGAGTAGTTAGCATTAGTTAGACTTGCCTGGACTGCGATCCAGCTTTAGATTTAGAATGTAGTAGCTTTTATATATATCTGTGATTCTCTGGTTGTTTGTGTATAGCTCTGGACTTGTGTGGATCTTGGACTCATTTCCTGCTTTATCTATCATATTTCCATTTCGTGCCATCTACCTTATTTGTTTTTGTGATTGAGACTGTATTCAGTCACCTCCATTCGGAGAGTATACTGTACAGGTACATTTATCTGTTTAGTTATAGTATTTATAGATGACCTAGACAGCGTTCTACCGCCGATGCTGTGGCGTAGGCTGGACGTAACCACGTACTCGTTCCCCTAATCAGGGTGCGGGTCGTGACACTCACTGCACATTTCTGATATTCCAGTTATTGGACTTTTGCCTTCACTTGACATACACCAATTCACATATTACTGTAGTGTCATTTGGCACTTACAATCACTTGATATACACACACACACACACACACTTCGTTTCCCAGTTCTATTCAGCAGATCCCCCTTCAGTTGGTTCAGTTGGTTCAGTCCAACCTGGACAAAATTAAAGTTGGCATGGATGTATATATGTACTATATATGTTAGGTTTGAGTTTGATTCTATATGTGATAGGGGATAATGGATATGGGATAATATTACATGTATGTTCAGATTCTGGGATACAGATATGAGGAAGGGTATATTATGTATGTAGAGTTTATGTGTATATGGGATATGTATTAGTTTGAGGTATGGACAGATTACTGTATGCATGTTGCAGTCCTGATACATGTGAGTATATGCATATGGGTAGATAGGGATAACTGCTATAATGTATAAATGTACATATAATATATATATATATTATATATATATATATATATATATATATATTATATATATATATATATATATATATATATATATATATATATATATATATATATAGGTGATAGGCATGATATGTTGATGTGGCGTTAGCTAATATGTAAACCTACAGGTTAAGGAATATATGAGGAGAGTTTGTATATATATATATATTATATATATATATATAATATATATATATATATAATATATATATATATATATTTTATATATATATATATATATTATATATATATATATATATTATAAGATATAGATATATATAGGAAAAAAAAAAAAATATATATATAATATATATATTAATATATATATATATATATATGAGGAAGGATAGGCATCCCCGTACTTTTTGCATCCCCAACTATCCCACATACTCACACCGTTGGATGGTGCTTTAAGTCATCTAATCTTAACCATTGATTACCAATGGTTAAGATTAGATGACTTAAAGCACATCCAACGGTTGTTAACATGGGGATGCAAAAAAAATGA
>JANAVB010003400.1:20544596-20625332 GCA_029216955.1 Iris pallida | reverse complement strand
CATGGTGACTGGCCTTATCGTTCTATTGTATACAGGGTTCATAGTCGGTCGGATGGAAAGCCTGAGCATATTTTCCCAAGCCGATCACATGACACACTAATAATTCAAGGCACTTTTTATTTATTATCTTGTGACTAAGTTCTGTTCGGAAGAAGGGTTACAGCCCCGGTCCTTGGTTGGTTAGGGGTTGTAACTCGGCTTTCGAATAGTTCCCAAGTCGCCCTATATACATTCATATCATCGTCCTTTTCAATACTCACATTATGATATTATTCCAGTGATTTTGTCTTGTATTTCATTACACGTCTCTTATAGAATTTGTCAATTCATATGGAACTGTTGTTGGTGTTTGTACTGCTCATTTTCCTGACAGGATACCGTTGACAAATTTTACAGATGTTCTGAGATAGGCGTCGACCTATTATGGGGGTCGAGACAGATGGAGACTCAGGCAGGGTTGAGGCCTGATAGTTTGGCCACTAGATTTTATACTCCCTGAGTAGTTAGCATTAGTTAGACTTGCCTGGACTGCGATCCAGCTTTAGATTTTAGAATGTAGTAGCTTTTATATATTCGGATTCTCTGGTTGTTTGTGTATAGCTCTGGACTTGTGTGGATCTTGGACTCATTTCCTGCTTTATCTATCATATTTCCATTTCGTGCCATCTACCTTAATTTGTTTTTGGATTGAGACTGTATTGCTATGTCACCTCCATTCGGAGAGTATATACTGTACAGGTACATTTATTGTTTAGTTATAGTATTTATAGATGACCTAGACAGCGTTCTACCGCCGATGCGTGGCGTAGGCTGGACGTAACGTACTCGTTCCCCTAATCAGGGTGCGGGTCGTGACACTCACTGCACATTCTATATTCCAGTTATTGGACTTTTGCCTTCACTTGACATACACCAATTCACATATTACTGTAGTGTCATTTGG
This sequence comes from Iris pallida, assembly GCA_029216955.1. Classification (NCBI taxonomy): domain Eukaryota; kingdom Viridiplantae; phylum Streptophyta; class Magnoliopsida; order Asparagales; family Iridaceae; genus Iris; species Iris pallida. The sequence continues at coordinate 20,624,389 of JANAVB010003400.1, read as the reverse complement.
CACTTACAATCACTTGATATACACACACACACACACACACACTTCGTTTCCCAGTTCTATTCAGCAGATCCCCCTTCAGTTGGTTCAGTTGGTTCAGTCCAACCTGGACAAAATTAAAGTTGGCATGGATGTATATATGTACATATATATATGTTAGGTTTGAGTTTGATTCTATATGTGATAGGGGATAATGGATATGGGATAATATTACATGTATGTTCAGATTCTGGGATACAGATATGAGGAAGGGTATATTATGTATGTAGAGTTTATGTGTATATGGGATATGTATTAGTTTGAGGTATGGACAGATTACTGTATGCATGTTGCAGTCTGAGATACATGTGAGTATATGCATATGGTAGATAGGGATAACTGCTATATATGTATAAATGTCATATACATATATATATATATATATATATATATATATATATATATATATATATATATATATATATATATATATATATATATATATATATATATATATATATATATATATATAGGTGATAGGCATGATATGTTGATGTGGCGTTAGCTATATATGTAAACCTACAGGTAAGGACATATATGAGGGAGAGTTTGTATATATATATATATATATATATATATATATATATATATATAATATATATATATATATATATATTTTATATATATATATATATATATATATATATATATATATATATATATATATATATATATATATATATGAGGAAAAAAAAAAAAATATATATATATATATATATATATATATATATATATATATATATATGAGGAAGGATAGGCATCCCCGTACTTTTTGCATCCCCAACTATCCCACATACTCACACCGTTGGATGGTGCTTTAAGTCATCTAATCTTAACCATTGATTTACCAATGGTTAAGATTAGATGACTTAAAGCACATCCAACGGTTGTTAACATGGGGATGCAAAAAATGAGGGGATGCGGATCCCTCCTCTCTCTCTCTCTCTCTCTCTCTCTCTCTCTCTCTCTATATATATATATATATATATATATATATATATATGGAAAATTCTACAATACATCCATCCATTTTGGATGTATCGATACATCCGAAATCTGGACCGTTGGATGTTGATCCAACGGTTCAGATTAAGTTCAGATGAAATAATGCAGGAGACATCATTTAATGCTATTTTTGACTTTTGATCTCTTGTTAACTTGCTAATGCAGGTCATTCTTTAATGCAATTTTTTAATGAACACCCTAAATTAACTCATATTTACTTTCTCTTTCGTCTAGGTAATTTAATATTTTGTGCAACTACGTATATAAACAATAATTGTGTGTCGGCAGGAAAGGAAGGACACAGTATGTCCAGGTCTGTAGGCTATGTAGACGATGATACCACCGCCGCTGGCGATATAGATGGTGACACCGACGACGAAATGGTACATTTAGGACGAAGAATGGTATATTTAGGAAGCCGATAAAAGCTCGCTCTCTCAAATCTCTTTTTCGTGTAAATTAAATCCAATGATGACACAATCCCTAAGGACACAGTGTGTCCAGGTCTGTAGGCGATGTAGACGACACCACCGCTGCTGGCGATCTTGATGAGGACACCGACGACGAATGGTACATTTAGAACGGAGAATGGTACATTTAGGAAGGAGAATGGTACATTTAGGACGGAGAATGGTACATTTAGGAAGCCGATAAAAGCTCGTTCTCTCAAATCTCTTCTTTGTGTAAATTAAATCCAAGGAGGACACAATCCCTAAGGACACAGTGTGTCCAGGTCTGTAGGGGATGTAGACGACACCACCACTGCTGGCGATCTAGATGAGGACACCGACGACGAATGGTACATTTAAGACGGAGAATGGTATATTTAGGATGGAGAATGGTACATTTAGGACGGAGAATAGTACATTCAGGAAGCCGACAAAAGCTCGTTCTCTCAAATCTCTTCTTTATGTAAATTAAATCCAAGGAGGACACAATCCCTAATTTTAGTTATTGCTTAGCAGAGTCTGCTTAGTTGTTGTAAAATTGTGGTGTTGCTTCTGTGACACTTTCATCTTTAATCTCATGTTTTCTATGAATATGTGTTCCGTTTGATTTTGATTTAGTAATCTTTTCGTAATTAATTTTTTTGTTTTATCTAACAATTTAATATTTTTTATAAAGCTACAGGCCATGGTGGTGGTGGTGGAAGGAGAAACGGAGATGACGAAGGAAAGAAGAAGAAGTTCCAGTTCGCGGCGGACTTCGTCGAGTTCCTCAATCAAGCGGAATTAAACCTCTTATAGAGTTCCTTAATTGAAGTTGATCATGATAACCTTTTGTATTTTTTAAACGGCTAGTAGAATCTTCCTCGAGCCCTCCTCAATCAAACGGCTAGTAGATTGTTTGCTAGTCTCAAAATTTATTTGTCTTTCCATCTTCCTCACTTTTTGTACTTCTCTCTTGCTATATATACAATAGTTTTCTTGTTTCATAGTACTATTATTCATTCTGAAATACATAGAATAGTTTTCTGAAATACAATAGTTTTTCTGTTCTCAAGATGTCTACTCGTGTGGTGGGAAATGTAGAAGACGTAGAAGATTGGTTGCCAGCTCCAAATGAAACCTTCATTCTGCGTATGTTGCGCAAGATTGAAGAACATCTGTCGACGATTTCAGCTGAAGTTGTAAAGGTCAATTCTAAGCTTTGTTCATTAGAAATTGAACAAATTAATTTATCTTGGTATTTTGAGAAGATTAAAGAATCTCCAGCTTTGAAGAAGGCATCTTCATCTGGAGCATTTAATAATGTGAAGGTGGTTTTCGTTGAATCTTCTTCCGATGAGGAGGACGTGGAGCTACAGTCTCGTAGTAAAGCATTGGACCGAATTCTCGCATTGTCCCTACAGAGGAAACTAACTTTAGCAGTTCTTCTAAAAGAATGCGTAGAAATTTAGATCCGGCCACACCATCGAAAAGTTTAACAAGGGGTTCAACCTCGAAGCCTAGCAATTGTACTAGTGGCTCTTCGAGTTATTACGACTATATTTTTGCCGATGATAGACCTGACGAGTAAGTAATATGAGTTTTGATTTAATTCCAACAGTTTTTTCTCCTAATTTATTCGTTTCTTTTCTTAGAGAAATAATATCATCTTGCAACAAAATCTATGTGTCTCGGTTTGAGATGAAGATCTTAGCTCCTTTAACAAGAATTGGAAATGGGGTATGTATAGAGAGTATATTTCTTCTTAGATGTCATCTATGTTTACTTCGATTCCATCGCTGACATTTTTAATGATTTATTCAGATTGTAGGCATTGTCTCTGCTCTTCTCACCGCAGAGGAACAGAAAAGAACCTCCAATAAAGCTAATATATGGTTTTTACCAATAAAGATATCGGTGAGTGAGCATTTTATTCTTCAATGCATATGCATTAACAATTTTCTCGTTTGTTTGTCCTTCATAATGTATTAGTTGATGTGTATGTAGAAAGAAACGTTACCTCCATCCGACAAAAAGCTTCATGAAATATAGAAGAAGTACAAATATTTTCAGGATTACATGGGATCTTTAAGCACTTGTAACGAGGTATTAATGTATTTCTGTTTAAATATTAATCCTAATTTTCTAAAAATTTACTAATTTGTTTTACCTAATTAATCCTGATTCAGATATACATACCCATTCATTTGGACGGACACTATACTCTTGCAAGAGTTCTGGTTAAAAAAAGGACTGTTGAAATTTGGGACTCACTTGCATCTAAAGATGATCTGATTCAAAACAAAACATTCATAAAAGAAATAGTAAGCTCATATTCATCAATTTTTATGAATTGGGTACAAGATATGAGGTATACTAATACATATTGTATTCTGGTAATTGTAGTTTTCAAATTTGGATCTTTTTCTCGAAGAAGAGATTTTGAAGTTGAGAGATGCTAGGTTCAGCTTTTCTACTTTTGTAATAAAACGTCCTTCTTATGTTTCCCGCCAAGGCAATTCTGTTGATTGTGGGATTTTTGTAATTGCATTCATGAAAGGTTGATGTAGTCTAGACTACCGTTCTCTCGATGTAAGTCTGAAAATATGTCATCAAAAAGTTACACTTTTTAGAGCAATATTTTTGATGTTATGTTTGTTATATACAGTTTGATGCTGGAATGGAAAGACGCAAAGCTGCTGAATGGATTACAACTTCAGAGCACAATGAAGAGCTAAAAGAAGTCCAATCTGAAATGATTGAATATGGAAGACGATGATTTTTTTCTTCTTCTTTTATATCTAATGTATGGAAACCCCTAATATATTATGTTCATTTGTTTTGTTGAGTTATAATGACATTTTTGCCAAACGGCTTCGATTTTTTTTGATTAAGCAAAATTATTTTTGCCCTTCAAATTAATATAATTAAGCAGAAAGGAGTCTTTTGCCCTTCCATCGAATGACATTTTTGCCCTTCTAATTAATTCAAAACATCCCCGAACCCTTTTATTACAAAAAAAAAACCGTTTCGATTCTTCCTCTTCTTCTATATTCCACTCTGTACTCAAACCTAGGTCATTCTCCTCCAAAATCTTCAAACCTTTCTCCCCATTCGCAAACTTCACACCATGTCGGCATTAGCGGCAGAATCATCACCGACAGCATCAACAATTAGAGAAGATGCACCAGTTACAGAAAATCCAAAAGCGATAGACGGAGAACAACCGAAAACCTATTCTAAGAAAGTTGCACAAAAGAAAAAGGAAAAAGTTGCTAAACAAAAAGAAGTACAAGAAGAAGTACAACGAGAAGGTATAACTTTGATTTTATGTTCGCAAATTCTGTATATATTACAAGAAAAATGACATTCTCCGTCATAAAATGCATTTGAATATTAAATTCTATTCGCCATTTAATTTGGAACGGAGAATGGCATTCTCCGTCTAACTTGAAACGGAGAATAACATTCCCAGTGTTAAAACACATTAGAATGTTCATTCTCTGTTTTGTTTTAAACGGAGAATGACACTCTCCGTGTCATTTGAAACGAAAAATGACATTCTCCGTGTTAGTTTACACGAAGAATGCCGTTTCCAGTGTTAAAACCCATAAGAATGGCCATTCTCCGACCTAATTTTTTGTTTTTTTTTGTTTTGTAGAAAAAATTTTGTTAGGAATAAGGATTCAAGACTTTTTCGTTCTACCTTCAAGCCAATGCTAAATCTTATGGAGGAGGTCAATCAAGATGTTGGCCGTTTACCTGAGCCAGTTATTGGTTCCTTAAAGAATGCCGGTTTCTGGAATTTTGTCGAGATTTTCTACCAAAACAGAGTCCACGTCTCCGAAGTGGCCAAGGTAACGAAAGGGCTTGAGAATTTAATTATAAGTTACACAAAAGAAGAAGATGGCCTCAGGTGCTTTGAATTGAGCACCACTGTTAAAATTGCGTCAAGCATCGACGATATGGCAGTCATATTCGGTCTACCGTTGAATGAAGAAAACGATGATGATGTTTCTTACAGAAGATTGATAAAGGAAAAAAAATAATAGCCCACACCACCAGCATGATTGAGCCTGTGTAGAGATCACTTCACAAGATTGCTGGCTAATACTAAGGTCAAACACTTAGAAGTCACGAATAAGGAAGTGAGAGACAAGTTCTTTGAATTATTACGACGGCTTCATGGCAGAGATAACGCTGTTAATCCAGATGATTTGGCCAAGCTAATAATCTTCCACTTATGCCAAACAGTATTCTTCACAAAGTCTGGCGATTCAAATTTGCCGTACAAATTCTTAGCCTTGGTAGACAGTGTGGACGTCATCAACAGTATATGCTGGCCAAGGTTAATCCTGGCATATGTAATGAATAGCATAAAGAGGAGTAGAAGCAAAACTGAACAGGGGGATTACTCAATGGCTTTCAATAAATTGGAAGGTTGTACAATATACTTCCTCTATTGGTTTGCAGAACATAGTAAATTTGTAGAAAGAAAGTTTGCCCCAATTCCTGATTACCCAAGATTTTTTACATAGAATGGGTACGAAATCTCAAACTTCCTCAAGGCCGAATATCACAACAAAATAAGATCGAAGATGATATTGGAAGATCTGGTTATACCTGTTGGGGAAGAAGAAGGGCACAAAGAAGATGAGCCACCTATAGAAGAAGTTGAAAAAGAGGGAGAAGAAGAACACCAAGAAGCAGGTGGGGATAATTTTGATGAACAAAGGATACCACAGCATCATGAAATGGGCGCTGTGATGGATGACTCAGCAAAGGAATTGGAGGATTTGAGAAGACATCATTCTGATATTCTTGTGCAGAATGAAGAACTCAAAGAAAAGTTAAAAAAGATGGAGGCACAAGGAGCGCAGTTACGTGCAGCCAACCTTGAGAATGCCACAATGAAAGAAAAACTGAAAGAACTCGAGGCAGAAGAAGCACAATAACGTGCAGTCAACGTTTTGATGGAGGGCTCTGTGCATGAACTGGAGGATTTGAGAAGACATCATTCTGATATTCTTGCGCAGAATGAAGAACTCAAATAAAAGTTAAAAGAGATGGAGGCACAAGGAGCACAGTTACGTGCAGCCAACCTTGAGAATGTCATACTCAAAGAAAAGCTGAAAGAGCTCGAGGCAGAAGAAGCGCAACAACGTGCAGTCAACGTTGTGATGGAGGGCTCTGTGCATGAACTGGAGGATTTGAGAAAGCAGAATTCTGTTCTTATTGCAGATGTACATGCACAAGGTAAAATCTTTTCTATTTCAAATTTCTTATTTGTAATCTTCCAGGAGAATGGCTATTCTCCGTGTTATTTGAAACGGATAATTGCTATTCTCTATCATTTCGATACTGGAAAGGTTATTCTACGTGTAATTTCAAACGGAGAATGCTATTCTCCGTATTATATTACACGGAGAATGTCATTCTCCGTGTTAGATTCACATCATACATTTCATTGTTGTTTGTTTTATTTCAGTGCGAACAATCGAGCAACTCAGGGAAACAAATAAAAGGCTCATTGAGGAAAAAAAGGAGCTTCAAAATAAAGTTGAATCGTTCAATATTGAAGCCATTTAAAAGGATAGGAAAATCGTTAATCTCGAAGCCATGGTTGTAGCACTGCAGCGTCAGGAGATTGAAGCAGCTGCTAAACTTGCAGCTCCAAAAGAAGCCAAAAGAAGAGGAGGATCGGGGGAAAAGAGGTTAAAAAACCATCAGCGCCATTAGCCGTTGAAGATGTTACTCCCTTGGAAAAGAATACAGTTAGAGAGGCTAATAAAAAATAAAAGATTAATGCCGCTCCGAAATCCGAAAATTATGCCAAAATAGCTGAATTAAAGAGGACCGTGTCATACTAAGGGAATGCGATGAACTCTTACTTTGGAAAGATGTGGATGAAGAGCTGAAGAAGCAATACATCGACATCGTAATTCCCAAAAAGAAGTGTCCAAAGTATGTATTCTGAACCCTTTTTTTCTTTTTCTTTTCTAGACTTTTTTCACAATTATGTAATGAGAATCTATCTTTATTAATTTAATCTAAACTAAATTTATGTGCAGTGATATTGTATACTTATTTTTGCCGAAAGAGGGTAAAAATGGAGTTTCAGTCGAGCTATCGGCAATAGACCTGCAAGACATACTCAACTATGATGACATGGAGGCTGGCATACTGAACCTAATAATAAGGAAGCTGAGAGAAATTTAAGGCATTAAAAGAAGGTGTGCCCCGTCTAGTTCAAAGAATGTGCCATTGATCCAGAAGCAAAAGTCGGTGCCCCAATCACATAAGTGGTCTGCATTCATGATGGCCCACACATTGGTAAGAATTCAAACAGAAAAATCCATATTCATGTGTACACCGATGAAAAATGACAGAATTAAATTACTCATGATATTGTGTTTTATTTTTGGGAAACAGACCATCGTTGAATATGCCACTGAACAAGACACAAAAGTCGGCGCCCTTCAAGACTTCCAAACAGATGTAGTAGACTTCGTCATGGGTTTGGAGGACGACATAGAGTTGCTATTCATCCCACTCTTTAATTCATCCATGAGATACTATACTCTGCTCACATTCAACTTTATCTCCTACGACTGGACACACTACAACTCCTTGAGGCAAACCACGTACGAAAAGTGTACGGTGGATGCAGAATTAATGAAGAACACCTTAGAGCCTATCATCAAGAGAAAAGTTGATATGATGAGGGAGAGATGCCCGGCGAAGATGGAGTATGAAAGCAAAGTGCTGAATTGTTCTCCAAATTGCCCACAACAACGGGCACCCAACTACCTCTTGTACACGGCGTATTATATGAGTATGTTGACGACTACTCCCTTTGAAATACTGGAAGGAAATGACGATGAAACTCACCAGAAGGTTACAATGATGAGGTTGGTATGGGCTAAGAAGTTGCTTTCAAGCAAATATGTAACACGAAACAAGCAGTGACATTATAAAACAACAATGTAATTATGTAATTGGGCAAGGAACTTCTATCTTTTATAAGCTCTGCTTTTATAATAAAATCATTTTTGAATTACATTTACATTGTCAAAATCACGAAAAATTTGACTTTTATTTACATATGAAAGTCTGAACTACTACATAAAATCCTACAACCAAGAAAAAGTTGAATAAGACGGAGAATTTCATTCTCCGTGTCATTTGAAGTGAACCAACAGGAAAGAGTCTTGCCAAGACGGGGGATCGGTAGAGTCCAATGAATCTGCCCCTTTGGATTATATTCTCCGTTTTATTTGAAACAGAGAATGGCATTCTCCGTTTACTTGAAACAGAGAATAACTTTCTCGTTTAAATTAAATCGTTTGAGGATTATATTCACCTTTTATTTCACAACGGATAATAACATTCTCCGTCTGTCTTGAAACAAAAAATAATATTCCCAGTGGCAAAACACATTAAAATGTTCATTCTCCGTTTTTATTTAAATGGAGAATGACGTTCTCCGTATCTTTTGAAACGGAGAATGTTATTCTTCGTTTAGTTTGAAAAGGAGAATGAAGATGAGCTTGATGAGAATATGACGAGGTTGGTATGGGCTAAGAAGACTACAATGATGAGGTTGGTATGGGCTAAGAATTTTCTTTCAAGAGAATATGTAACACCACCAACCTAGCAATGACATTGTAAAACAATAACGTAATTATGTAATGGGCAAGGAACTTCTGTCTTTTATAATGTATGCTTTGCTCTGTTTTTTATAATAAAATCATTTTTGAGTTACATTTACATTGTGAAAACCATAAAAAGTTTGACTTTTATTTACATATGAAAGTCTGAACTACTACATAAAATCCTACTATCAAGAAAAAAGTTGAATGTGAGCTGCGTGCGGGCATCGCAGAGCAATGGAACTCCTTGAGGCAAAGGAATTCCTTGAGGCAAATCACTTCATCGTGCATCGTTAGAGCAATGGAACTCCCTGAACAAAGGAACTCCGTGCATAGTCAGAGCAATGGAACTCCATGAACAAAGGAACTCCGTGCATAGTCAGAGTGAATCAAAGTACGAGTGCTTCGACAGGGTATGGGTTGGCAAACAACCCAAACCCTGCGGCTCTTCCAGTAACCAACAGGAAAGAGTCTTGCCAAGGTGGGGGGTCGGTAAAGTGCATCTCCAGGATGAAGAAGGATGCCTTTGTAAGGTGCTCTGCCTCAAGGAATTCCTTTGCAAGGTCCTTTGCTCTCAAGGAATTCCTTTGCTTTTGTTCCTGTGCCTCAAGGAATTCATCTTGCTCTTGCTCTGCTCTGACGATGCACGATGAAGTGATTTGCCTCAAGGAGTCATCCAAAGGTTCCTATGCTCTGACGAAACACGATAAAGTGATTTGCCTCAAGGAATTCCTTTGCCTCAAGGAGTTCTATTCCTCTGACGATACACAATAAAGTGAATTCAGTTCATCATGCATCGTCAAAGCAATGGAATGCCTTGAGGCAAACGAATTTCTTGATCCAAATCACTTCATCGTGCATCATCAGAGCATAGAAACCGTTGGATGACACCTTGAGGCAAATTACTTCATCGTGCATCGTCCGAGCAAAGGAACTCACTGAGGCAAAGGAATTCCTTGAGGCAGAGCACCGTGTAAAGGCATCCTTCTTCATCCTGGAGACACACTCTACCGATCCCCCACCTAGGCAAGACCCTTTCCTTGAGGCAAAAGACCTGCAAAGAAATTCACTTCATATTGCATTCTTCCGAGCAATGGAACGCCCTGAAGAAAAGGAATTCCTTGAGGCAAATCACTTCGTCGTGCATCGTCGGACCAATGGAACACGTCGAACAAAGGAACTCCTTGCGGCAAAGGAACACCGTGCATAGTCCGAGCGAATCATCATGCGGGCGCTTCGACAGAGCGTGGATTGGCAATAAATCCAAACCCAGGCACATCTCAGTCTTCTGAAGGACTTCACCACCAAAGCTTCTTCGAACGAGGAGATCGACAACCAAGGCGAAAGCGTCTTGCCAAGGCAGGGGATCGGTAGAGTCCATCTCCAAAAGAAAAGTTAAGTGAGACGAGAACAAACTCTCCCTACACTACTGCCATTTATAGACAAGGAACAACTTGGACTCATGCGCCAAGTGGCAGCCACTTCGAATTAAATTCAATTAATTTCCATCAATACCAATGCATCTGCCCCTTCTCAAGTAAAGCTAAGTAAGACTAGAACAAACTCTCCCAACTACTACCATTTATATGCCATTAATACCAATGAATATGCCACTTCAAATTCTGCCAACTTTGAAGAGGGTTTCAATTTTAGAGAGAAACTTTGATACAGTAGGGGGTATCAAAGTTTTGATACCCCCTATGTATGACACGTGGGCCCTCTCAAAATTTATGTGTATATATATATGTTTACACGTTTTACAAAGCAGGAGGGGCCCACATGTCATACATAGGGGGTATCAAAACTTTGATACCCCCTACTGTATCAAAGTTTTTTCCTCAATTTTAGTTAACTTTTAAATGAGAGAATCTAGATACAGTAGGGGGTATCAAAGTTTTGATACCCCCTATGTATGACATGTGGGCCCTCTCAAAATTTATGTGTATATATATATATATATGTGTACACATTTTACAAAGCAGGAAGGGTCCACATGTCATACATAGGGGGTATCAAACTTTGATATCCCCTACTGTATCAAAGTTTTTTTCCTTTTAAATAGGCCTCATACATAACTTACAAAAAGTATAAATAAAACAAAATTTTGTTATAGTCAAGATTTGAACCAATGACCTCTTAAATAAAAGTCTAGCATTGTAACCACGACACCACAATAGCATTCTCTGTGTTTTATTAAACGGAGAATAGCATTCTCCATTTTGAATTACACGGAGAATAGCATTCATAGTGTCAAAACGATTGAGGATTCTATTTGCCATTTAATTTGGAACGGAGAATGATATTCTCCGTTTAATTTGAAACGGAGAATAACATTCCCAGTGTTAAAAACACATTAGAATGTTCATTCTCCGTTTTAATTTGAAACGGAGAATGATATTCTCCGTGTCTTTTGAAACGGAGAATGATATTCTCCGTTTTGAACTGCACAGAGAACATATTTTCTCCATTTTTGATATTCTCTGTTTTGAACTTAGAATTTGATATTCTCTATTTTTTATCTAATTGTCTTCTCAAACTTTTGCATTGGAGAACATATTTTTTATCTAATTGTCTCGTGTGAATGACATCTTGCCACATTGGAAAGACATTGTCTTAAGTCAACGACATTTTATTTTATTTTATTTGCTCTTTGTCGCTATTTTGCCTTCGTACTTTACAATTACGAAAATCGTTACCCAATTTTTTATAAACTCTACAAGTTCTAGGCTTCGGGATAGGCTGACTTTCTGTAGGCTGGCTTGATTTCCCTTGAGAAGGCCTTCCTTTTGTTGCTACCAGATTTGGCTCTTCTAAAGCTTCATGCACTCCATGAACTGCATCAGCTACCATTTGTTCTTCTTCACCAATATTGGTCACCATTTCTTTCAACTCCATCAGAACAGACGACATCAACTCCGTTCCCCTCCCTTGAATTTTTTTTGATTTTTTACAATAATATGTAAACAGATTAACTTGTTCATTAATACCACCATACCTTCTGCTCTCAATAATGTCTGGGTGGATGAATCTTCTTTCTGAGCCAGGTCCGGAGAGATAACTCTCTTTGCAATCCTTGAGCCAACGAGATTTTATCAAGTTCTTTGGAATATCTCCAATTTATAATCTCTTTATTGCTGAAAAAATATGCCTACAAGGAATCCCCTTGGTCTCCATCCACAAGCATTCACAATTTATGATGTTGTCGGCCGGATCAAATGTAACCTTCCGGTTGACACTGTTTGGCGACATATACTTTTGGATAGTACAAACTTCTGCCTCCTTATGATGTGATGATGGAGAACAGTATATGCATCAGAATGTGTGATTTCCTTTCTTACCTCTATAAACACCATTTTAATGTAAATTGTGACAAATTTATCTTCTATTACGGCCATGCTAGTTTGATTCACAACTGGTGTTGAGAGTTTATCAGTGACATGCTTACTCATCTGGCCGTAACGAAAGGCCGCCAAATCGAAGTCACAATTTTGAAGGGTCTTCCATAGTAGTCGCTTCTCATTCAAAAATCTTTTTAGAAATGCGTTCATAGATTCACATCTATTTGTTGCAGTAGAACCACCAAAGAAATGCCCACGTAGGAATGTGTCCGCCCATCGCTGCCTCGTTCTGTACAATGTAGTGGTCCACTCATTATTCTCTACATCATAATCCGTTAGCATCTGCTGCCAACGGTTTTCAAATTCTTTGACTGAATAGTACCTATTTAGAAATCATGGACAGTAACTAAAGTTGTAATATTGTAACAACAACATACTTCAAAGTAAAGTAGCAAGTGTGCGATGTACCTTTTAATCATAAGACTAAATTTATTATGAAAACCCTCTCGGTGTACATGTTTGGCAGCATTGTTTAGGATATGCCATGAGCACGTTCGATGAACTACGCTGGGCATTAAATCCTTAATTGCTTTATTCATGGATCTGCAACCATCTGTGAGAACTGTCACTGGTAATTTCCATTCATACACTCTTGGAATTTTTCTAGAACCCAAGAATATATCTCTGCAGTCTCATTATGGATCATTGCAAACCCAAACACACAAGTCATTGCATGATTGTTTGTACCCACTAGAACCACCAATGGCATTTGACTTCTATTTGTTTTATATGTAGAGTCAAATACTAGTGAATCTCCAAATAATTCATAATCGAATCGACATGCACCGTCAGTCCAAAAGAGATGGGTCAATCTAGAATCTTCGTCTACCTTGTACGCGTAGAAGAAATCTGGGTCAATGCCCTCCTTAGATTGAAGAAATATAAGTGTTGTGTTAGCATCAACATCGTCTACTGCTCTACTATCTTGAGCTAAAGTGTTGTACAAATCCTTTTTCGTCCATCCAACCTTATTCCAGCCACCTTTCTTGTAGACAATTACATTCCATATCGCTCCAATCTCCAGCCCTGATTGCTTCATAATCTTAATTTCTTCCAACTCTGCGGGTGATATCTTACGATGGGATCTCAAAAAAATTGATTCATAATCATTCGCCAGGCTATGGTTGTGATGTACATGAAATTTTTTGACGGTCCACATCTTTATAGAATCGCTGTACCCAATACAGAAAATTGCTTTCAGCCACTTCTGCTTTCACTTCTTGGCTCACGAACCCTGTTAGGAGCTTCCTTGTATTTCTTGCGTCTGAATCCCGCATTCAAAAAACACCAACTACGGACCATCACCATTCCAGACTTGTTTTTCTTTACCTTGTTCTTTCTAATACTGAAACCATATGCTTTTGAATATATCCGGTAGAATGTCTCTGCTTCTTTAATAGAGTTGAACTGTAGGCCAACAATATCTTCTTCTAAGAGATGTTTTGGATCTTTGTTAATATTGGTGGACTGCAATATTTTTTTCATCGTCGCTGCATCAAAATCCAATGGAGATTCACCGTCGTCCCTAAGAACAGAATAAAACAAAAGAAATATGAGAAATAAATGTAAAAATATAATACATTTCTTAAATCCATTAGAAAGGGTGATGCGAAATAATATTTCGTTGTTTGCGTTGATGTCGTCGTCATCGTTATAATGCATACTTCCGGTGTTTTCTTCATCTTGTTCTTTACTGTCTCCTAAGTTAACAACTTCCAAACTTTGCTCATCATCCAAATCATCTGACACTCCTCTTGAAAAGAAGCTTTCTTCATCGACTAAATCTTCCACATGACGATCAGTTTCTCCATGTGACATCGACATTGAAGAAAATAGAGTGTGTTAGAAACCAGCAGAAGAAACGAAGGACAAGAAACAATACTAGAAGAAAGAGTAATGCTATATTCGTACCTCCAAATTGTCCCTCTAATATATAGCCCTCCCATCTGATGTGGCATGTTAAATAATAGTGTGTGTCATCTGACATGACTGATGACATGGCAAATTTTAATCCAAAAAGTTAACTACCCAATTTTCTCCATAATAATTTAATGTTAATATCAATGTTAATTTAATGTTAATATTAATTTATGTTAATATTAATGTTAATGTTAATGTTAATGTTAATGTTAATGTTAATGTTAATATTAATATTAATATTATTGTTAATGTTAACGATAATATTAATATTAATATTATTGTTAATGTTAACGATAATATTAATATTAATGTTAATGTTAATGTTAATGTTAATATTAACTTTATTGTTAATTTTTATTTTTAGTTTTATTTTAAAAAAAAATTATCACGTCAGCTGCCAGATCAACATATCACGTCAGCTGCCACGTAAGGATGGACAGTTTGAAAGTGTAATTTGGAGGTACAAAAAGCATTATTCAGGAAGAAACAACTTCCAGCAAGGCAATAACATAACTTTTCGTCTTCCTTGTAACTCTGCCACGTGACACTCTTTTGATGGCTCATGAAAAATCTTGACTGATTCTAGGAGCAAGCATAATTTTAAGGAAACAACTTCCAACAACACAACTTTTTCGACTTCTGGGTACATGTATTATTAAATTGTGTAGCTAATAATGCATCTGGAAGCATGCAACAGCATTCTCCACGTGGCCCTCTTCTGCAGGATAACGCATGCAGCAGCATTTAATGCTACGAAATCCTATTGTCTTGTTATGTGTTGTGTATCCTATGTGGCATAAGGTAGAAAACAATATCTTGCATAGGCGGCAATTCATTATATTCACAAATGACTATAAGTTTAAAAAGTCATCTCCAATGCAAAAAAAGTATTGAGAAGATAATACAAAGTAATGTTTTACAACTTCCAAGACAACTTTTACTATTCTAATGATATGGTATCAGTGTTTATTATTAAATTGTGTAGGATAACGCATGCAACAGCATTTAATGCTAAGGGATCTGTTGTGTAAGAAACACAACCTGTGAGAGAGAACCCGAGAGAGAGAGAAAGAGAAAGAGAGAGTGTGGGAGATGGGATAAAGAGGAAGGATCGAGCTCGACTAGATTTTAAACTTAAAATTCAATTTTTGGTTTTCATTACTAATAACTAGTTCGCACGTACGAGTTTAGACGAACACTAACCGAGCCCCGAGCAACATGACATCAGCTAGCTAGGTTTCTAATACCGTGGCATTCCTGTTAATTTAAAATTTACAATATTATTGAAACTAATATTAATACTAAAATTTAAAATAGTTTTTTATTTAACATTTACTTCAAAATAGTTAAAGTTAAAATTGCATTCTTTTTTATTTAAAATGTAATTGGAACTACAATTAATATTAACATTCGTTTGTCCCGTAGTTTAAGTCGTATTTTACTGCTTCTTGCTTAAGTCTATGCAACCAAAGAACTTGATTGTTCAAGTCGAACGCGTGCACAGCACGTTTCCTCGATGCAAGGCTTGACGTAGCCCTTGCTTGTCAAGTCGTTGCACGAACACATTAGAAAAGAGTTTTGTTGGGCTATCGAAGTATAGCAAGCACCGTCCCATGTCACGTTCATTTGTTAAGCTGTGAAAGGGTGTGAAGGCCACTGGCAATGTCAAGCCATCACGGACTATAGCTGGGTTAGACGGCGACCCTTTTACAGCGGGCCGAATCAGTCCCTTGGCCTAGGAATGGATTGGTTGAAGGAGCAATACACAAGAATAGACTGCCATATTGGCAGGATTATTTTTGGTATTCCCGGTGAGGCAGAGTTTTCATTTTCCGGTGAGGCAGAGTTTTCACCATCGACTTGATTTTAGGGACGGCACCAGTATCGGAGAGAGTCTACAGGATGGCACCTTCAAAGTTGGAAATCTTGTACAAGATGATTGAAGAACTCAGAACCAAAGGATTCATTCGTGCTAGTGGATCGCCTTGGGGAGCACCGATGCTTCTTGTGAAGAAGAAGGATGGTACGTTAAGATTATGTGTTGATTATCGTACATTGATGACTTATTTGATCAGCTCAAGGGAGCGGCTGTATTCTCGAATATTGACTTGCGGTCATGAGGGTACCATCAGATCAGAGTCAGAGAGTAAGTCATCCTGAAGATATCATGCAGATCGAGGTATGGACATTGGGATTTCCTTGTTATGCCATTTGGAGCGACTAGTGTGCCAGCTGTATTCATGGACCCCATGAGTCGTATCTTCATGCACTATTTGGATCAGTTCATGATAGTGTTCATAGACGATATCTTAGTCTATAGCTGTAGTGCTCCGTCCCTACATCGTGTCCCGTACTCCGTCCACGGGGTACGCAAGAAAGGAACACTGTCGCTATCGATTCGGTCGAGACCGATAGGTCAGGATCGATTGACTCGATCGAACGGGAACAGAAATGATAGGATATGTCTTAATAACTAAAAGGAAAATATGTCTTCGCACGGTTATGGACAACTTGTCGACAAGGCGATAGTTTCCTCGAGCAGCAACCCGGGGCCACGGGACCGTTTCGGCCTAGGAGGAAACATAGTATAGTCGTGCATAAGGTTTCAGCACAGGTTAAGCGGGGACTTGCATCGGAGCTAGCTACTTGTATTAAAAGGACCCCGATTAACAAAGCTATACGTCCAGGATGGCTTGTGATGCCAGTGACGTCGAAGAGGGACGAGGCGAAGGAGGTCAGCCACTCGTCTTAGACTTGCTTCAAGCGAGCGACTGGTGGGTTGCGCTGACGTCGCCTACGCGATCACCTGCAACCCGCTGAATATGGGACTTGGTTCCAGAGAAGCCATTCCATAATGTGGAATGGATCTTAATTCAACCGTTCCCGTTCGATCGACCCGACCGATTTTGACCTATCGGTTCCAACCGAATCGGTAGCGACATTGTTCCTTTCTCGTGTACCCTGTCACGACCCGCACCCGGAGTAAGGGCATGAGTGCATGACAGCGTCCCAGCCTACACCGCAGAAATGAAGTAGAACGCTGTCTAGTTCTACTATCTGAAGAATAGATAGCAACTCTAGAGGGGGTGAATAGAGTTTATAGAGATAATATCCAATTAAAAATTCAACTCTATCACAAACAAAACTAATCAGAGTAAATACGGAATTTAAAGTGAGAAAGAAGAGAGCATACACAAACACAGCCGATTTTAACCTGGTTTCCCTCATGGAGGACTAGTCCAGGCCTGAGAACTCTAGCTCAGGATTAAATCCACTATTTGTGAAATAGTAGTTTACAACCCGTGACTTTTTTTCAGAAGAGCACGTCAACTTCTTACAAAGGATCGCAGTGGCGATTGCTTAGAATTTTCCAAGCGACTTCTTCAACTCTTGCACAAGACTCCTAACTGAGAGATGCTGAGCACTCGAGACTTAGGATGCTTGTGGCTAGTAGATGGGAAGGGTATGGCTTATATGAGCTTCAAGAGAGAAGAGAAGAGAAGATTGGATGGATTGAAATGAGAGAATTCTTGGCCTTTTTATAGGGTTTTTGTAGGCAGAATTCGGCCAGAATTCGGGTAGAAAATTTCAAATATTTGGCCGTTGGACAACTTGCAACCAGCTAACCCTAAAATTTAGGTTGCTGATTTTTAGGGGACAGAGTTCGGCCCGAACTCTGTGTGGAGGCAGAGTTCGGCCCGAACTCTGTCTCCAGAGCACAGAATGGTTCTAAGGGACCAATGGGCTTATTTCTGGATGGTGGAGTTTATGGATTTTTGGGTAGGCTTTTGGTCAAGTCTCAAGAGCTCAGCATGACGCAGTTTACAACAGTCTAGACTCAATAAAAGTATAAAATACAGACTCATATATAACTGATTTGCAAAGACTGAACTGTCGTCTGACTTGAGCTAGATGTAGACATCGTGTGTCGTATTAAATTATTACAAGTATTATTTAGTCAATGTTATCGATATTTGGTTGACTGTGACTTTGTGTCAACAATCTCCCCCATATTGATAATTGACAAAATAATAATTGTATATTCAATATTCATACCTGGACACAGTCAATGACAAAAGCATAGCTCCCCCATAATCGGTGCCGAGCCAAATAAGATAGCTCTCCCGTAAACAATGCGTTGAACCTGTTGGCCTGATAAGGAACATCTCCCAAAAGCACCAAAAGCACATATATACCAAAAAAACGAATAAAAAGAATATACATATCTCTCCCCCTTTTGGCATTTAGTAATATAAGCAAGTAATAATGGGCAACACACCAAAAGAGAAGAAACTGCATATTAACCAACATAACTAGCAGAGAGTAATAGAACTACGAGAGTCATCACTCACAACTAAAACATAAAGAGTTTACGACAAACCAAGTACATAAATCCAACTAAACAACTGAAAAACTGGAAAGCATAAAACATAAACTATGATCAGCAGCAGCATCATCAGGTAGTAGCCATCTCCATCATGGAGCACGAGAAGGCCCAGCGGTATCGGAAGGATCAGTGTAGGAATGGCTGGGGTCCACAAAAGCAGCATCCGGATCCAGGTAGCGCATGACCCAAGGATCGTCAATGCGATGTCCCTCGCGACCGGGGTTCCGCTCTATGGGAATGGGCATAGAAGGACGACGAGACATGGAATATCGAATATCGTCCTCTAAGGTGAAGCGATCTCGGAGCATGGTCTGGATGGAGTCAAGGGTAGCAGGAGGAGGTGGCGCATCCTGTCCAAGTGGAGGGGCGTCGGGCTCCTCATCATCGGAATGCTCGGATGTGGCAGGAGAGGCTACGACTGCCTGAAGTCGTCGTACCTTAGATAGAAAGGCAGGAGCAGGCAAGAAAGGATAATCATCAAGAGGTACATGGAACGCACGAAAGACCATAGGAAGATATAAGGCATAAACCAAGGCTCGTGGTTTCTTCCTACAGTTAATCATCCAGTCCATCACGGTACGTGGAAGATTAAAAGGAACACAAAAGTGAAGATGATAAAGAGCGTATATTTCAAAATAGGTAATTTCATCGGTAGAACCCGCTTTGGGTAGAATGGTGTTGAAGATGATCCGATGAAGTTCATAGAAATATGGATTTAGATATTTAGCCATAAGCTTGCGAGGACGTGTGTTCGGAGTACACAAGTCGTCCTTGAAGCTTTCAAGGGAAGTTCCGTCGGGAAATCGGAACGACCGAGCTTCAACAAGCTTTTCCCAAGAATTGGGCTCTTGAAGTTCAAGATATTCGGCTAAGTCAAAATCATCAAATGAGATATCAATACCCGCAACACGTGAATAGATGTGAGTATCATCATGAGTCAAGTTGCAGTAAAACATTTATATGGCACTACAATATATGACCGAATTTGAGGTAACAAGTTCGTCAAGGCAAAGGTCATTAAAGAGTGCATCATATTGAGAAAAACTTGTAAAGTTTATGGGATGTCCCGCAAACACCGGACGTGTCCGAAAATTACTAAACCATTCATTGGATGCGTCTAGTAATATAAAAAGTCGATCGTCATAAGTGTTTGGATCACGTGGACGTGAAGGGTTGAACAACGGATGAGGTGGTTGTTGTTGTTCAACGGGTTGCTCAACGGGAGGAGGAGCATTCGACGAGGACGCTCCCTCGGTCTTAATTTTCTTCCTACGGTTGAGCAAGCGAGGAGCCATAGCACAAAGTAGAGAAAATTGAGATAGAAAAGAAGAGTAAGTTATACCTCAAATAAATAATGAACAGTGAAAGAGAATTGGAAAATAGCCCTTCTCCTTGAGTTTGGGAAAGAATTGGGCACTATAGAGAAGAAATTAGGGTTAGGGTTTTGAGAGAATAGTGGAGGAGAAGTGGAAAAGGTGGTTAGAAAGAAGGAGGGGGAAGAGAAACCGAATATAAGGGAAGGGTTTCTCTTGGTCGGAGTGAATCAGGACCATTGGATCAAGTTGTGATCAACGGCTGGAACTGTCCCCGATTCTGGAACAGGGAGGCCGAACTCGGCCCGAACTCTGGTAAGGGCAGAGTTCAGCCCGAATTCTGGGTCCTTGTCCCAGAACTGAAATCAGACTGAAAGGATGAAATATTGGTTAAGTATGGGAAACCAATATAAGTTATAAAGATAAATGATTAAGAGATTCAATAAACCAGATAGTAGAAGTAGAAGGATAGCAATATGAAATTAAAAAATAGCATGTCAGCGGGTGATAAATCAAAATATACCGTATAATAAACAAGGAGTTATATCATAATTCAATATTTTGAATTTGCCATGGGTTAGCTGCAGGGGCCGGATCCCAGCTAGCGGTAGTCCTGAGGACTAGTACACCGTGTCACTTAGGCTTTTACGCCTTGTTGTCAGAAGGGCCCTTTCGGCTTGTACTCATAGCAAGTTCATCATAAGAGAATCATAATATAATCGATATTTATGCAGGTGTATTTTAATTTATGACGGCTTCATCTAAAATTCTAAGTTCACGACAAAGGAAATTGAAGCGCTCTTCGGATAATGGCTTTATGAAGAAATCAGCTAACTGATGATCAGTGTCAATAAATTCTAAGTTAATCGTGCTATTTTGCTGATGATCACGCAAAAAGTGGTGTCGAATTTCAATGTGCTTTGTGCGTGAGTGACAAATAGGGTTCTTAGTCAAGTTTATAGCACTAGTGTTGTCACAAAATATTGGAATATGCATGAAAGATAAATTATAGTCTTCAAGGGTTTGCTTCATCCACAGAATTTGTGCACAACAACGCCCCGCTGCTATGTATTCAGCTTCTGTTGTGGATAGTGCGACAGAATTCTGCTTCTTGCTAAACCAAGAGACTAAAGCCTTTCCTAATAAATGACACGTACCGCTCGTACTTTTACGGTCGACCTTGCATCCAGCAAAATCAGCATCAGAGTAACCAATGAGGTCAAATGATGTTGACTTGGGATACCATAGGCCCACTGTAACTGTACCCTTAAGGTATCTAAAGATACGCTTAACTGCGGTCATGTGTGATTCCTTAGGATTTGCTTGATATCTAGCACACAGGCAAACGCTAAACATTATATCAGGGCGACTATGTAATACCCATATCTCGAAATACGTATTTTGTCAAGCTTGCATGTATTTCAGACCTGTATTTATTTTCTCGGATTTTGGTATGTACTTGTAATTGGCTTGACTTGTAGATTTTGGTTCTCGTGATCGGGTTTTACCTGGCTTGGTTTATTTTGTGGAGGAGAATTGGTTTGATTTGGTTTGGTTTGGTTTAACATGCATTGGAGCACTTTAACCTACACTCCACCCTCAACACAACACAACCACCCTCATTAAAACTCCACATACTTTTCTCTCTCCTCTTTATTCTCTCATTTATTTCTCCATCTTCTTCTTCCTTCCTCTACACAACTCACCAACACCCATAGGCAAGTGTACCTTGCCACCACATGAGAACCACTTTTTATTTGTTTATTAGCTAGATTAGGCCATGGTGATCAATATTAGTACTTGACATTTTGTGATTTGGAGTCTCCATTGTTCTAGATCTAGGTTTTAACTATTTTCAGATTTACATGGTTTTGATCTATTTTGGTTGGATTTTTGTGGGTTTTGATGCTTCCATGTGGAAGAGAATTCAATTTTACTTAAGCTAGAACTTTGAAAATCTAGATTTGGCTTTGATTTGACAAAGATATGAAAATTTGAATTCTTGGTGTTCTTGGTGTTCTTCTCGGCCTGGAGTAGCAGCCTGCGCTCTTTAGCGCAGTGCTGGACTGCGCATCCTCCTCTCGGCCTGCGCTCTTTAGCGCAGCACCGACCGCGCAGCTTGTCCCATGGTGAACTGCGCTCAACCCCAGCACGCAGGGACTCCTGCGCAGTCTGCTCATGCGCAGTCTGCTCCTGCGCAGTCTGCTCATGCGCAGTCTGCTCCTGCGCAGTCTGCTCCTGTGCAGTCTGCTCATGCGCCACCTATGCCCCTGTGTAGCTCACCCCTGTGCACTTGACTCCTGCGAACTTGACTCCTGCGTACTTGGCCCATGCGCCATCTGCCCCTGCGCCCTGTGTCCCCTGCGCACTTGGCACCCTGCGCAGCTGACACCCTGCGCAATCCAACCCCTGACCTCTTGCGCAAACCATTGGCTCTTGGAGTTTTGGTTTTATTTCTCTAAGCTTGGCTCATCTATAGCCCTGTATATTGATATTTTATTAGATATTTTACGCCCATTTTATATCCTTACGCCTTTTGTCATGAACTTGATTTTACTTAATATGTTTGGAATGACTATTGTACATGGCATGGTATGACAAGGAACTAGCATAACACGACAGTGACCCATAGTGGTGCACTCCTGACATGACCAACCTGACATGATAGTGGCCCGTCGTGGCGCACTCCTGACAAGTACCCTGACATGATTTATCTTGATAACTTGATAGTGGCCCGTGGCGGCACACCCCTGACTTGACTTGACTTGTAACTTGTAACTTGACTCGTATAATCAACTTGACACCGTAGGTGTTCCTGCTTGCTTGCTTGTGCAATCTACTTGTCTTGTCTTGCATCATGTCTAGGACGTGACTCACTGGTTCCCACGGTCAGGGATTCATACTGAATATGGATTAGGCTAATGACTAGATCAAACTATAGTTCATGGAGAATTTCCAGTCACAGGAAATCTTGTTATCTGGGCGCTCTTAATTGGACTTGTAGCTTGCCGACGAGTAGAGCACATTTCCAGCGCATTGTCATGTGTTGCACCTCTAAGTCACCTAAGGGTATATCGTCTCCAGGGCGATGTACCCAACCATACTCTCAACCCGCGAAAGGATAACTGGATGGTCTGCAGGGCTTGGGACTGGGAAATTCTCATTGCATCTTGTTAGTAATTAGGCTTGTGACAACCCTAGTTAGTTAAAGTAGTAAGCCGTAGTAATTGCTTGGCCGCTTGTGAATGGATGGAGTCCAGCCTTGTCTAAGTCTTGTCTAGCCCCTGTACCTGGAACTCTTGTACATGCTTGTTTTACTTATCTCTAGCAATAAATGGGTGGAGACAGAGTGCTATTCAGGCAAATGGTTACAACCTCGGTCCTTGTCTGGTTTAAGGGTTGTAACCTGGCTCCCGGAATGGTCCCACGTCACTAGTCATTTATTGTCCTGTTGTACTCTTTATTTACTTGTACCATCTTCTATTTCTTTTCTTATGTTCTGATATGCTGGTTTTGTTCTTATTTCGTGGCCTCCTTTGTGGCACTTGCTCTTTCTGGGGTTTGACCCAGCTGGTTTTGTGTGGCCAGATTTCGGAGCAGCACCTGAGGATCTACCGAACCTCCAGTCCGATGGTGGCGAGTGGGTGTAGGTCCTAAAAAATCAAATGGCACACATCAACAAAGTCAGAAAATCAAGAAATACAACTTTCAGATGACTTGCGCAGACAACAGATTGTGCACCATTCAGATTGCGCAGGATCGATTGCGCACACTCTCAACTGCACAAGCTGACGTGGCAAAAGTCATCATTATATGACACAATCAAATCTTCTGACAACTGACAGCACGGAGATCGAGGCGGCCGTTCGTTTAATCGTACAGCACGGCGCTCGAGGACAGCTGGCAGCGCAATCTATGTCTGCGCAAATCAAGTTGGCACAATCTATTTCCTGCGCAAATAAAGTCGGCGTAAACCAAAGTCTACGCAGTTCAATGTGCGCGTTCTACCAATACAAATGATAAAGTACACGTGGTATTCATGCCATCAATTGCTCATTTTGTGGCAACTGCCTATGCACGATCATGCGCATTTCAATCAAATGATGCCATGTGTCCAAGACAGTTAACCCATGATCCAGCAACTGCCTGCGCAGTCCATGGCTGCGCAAACCAATTGCTGCGCAATCCATCATGCGCAGTCCAGAATAACTAAAAGTTAGTTATTTCTCAGAACTCTATAAATAGAGTTTCAAGTCTCCATTCAAGGGGGATCACGAATCAATAATCAGAGATCAGAGAGTTCAGGAGTTCTTGCCCAAGTGCTGCTGCATTCTTCCGAGGCTTTTGCCTTCAACTTCCGAGGCTTTTCTGCCTTCAATTCCAGAGTTGTTTTCAACTTCAGAGGCTTCGTCTTCAGAGTTCACATCGTCCAAGGGATAAAGCAATCGTCATCTAGATTGGATTCCTAAAGTTGTACCATTCTCAGAATTCAAATTGTAATCTTTTACAAAGTTTGTATCAATAAAGTTCTTCAACTTTTGTTTTTGCAGACAAAATGGTGACTTTGCTGGGGACGACTTTCTCCTCCGATGAGGAAGTGACAACTCAATGTGATATAGCGTCTATCGGAAAGACGCAGAAGACACTGGTTGTGAAGATCAACCAGACAGCCTATGAATCCATGATCAACTCCAAGACCACTCCTCGTACTGCAACCACTGCTGCCACAAGCAAAGTACGCTCAGAGTGGGTTCCAAAGACTGCTGCGCATTCTGTCAATGTAGCCAGCAAGTCTTCTGCGCAATCTGCCAGCAAGTCTTATGTGCAGTCCAAAGCTTCTGTCACCAAGTCCAGTGCACAATCTGTCTCTGCCACTGCTGCGCAGTCTGCTATGTCCAGTGCACAAAAGACTTCATATGCTGCCATGGCTAAGTATAAAACTCCTATGCCTCTGGCGCAATTGGCTGCCAAACTTCCTGCGCAAACCAACATTCCAGCGACCAGAGTGCAACCTAAGCATTCTGTGGCAAGAACTCCTGATGCACAAACCACAGTTTCTGTGGCCAGAACTCATGCGCAAAGCATTCCTGCGCAATCCAAGAGTGACAGCCTTTTGGCTAAACTTTCTTTTTCTCACAACAAAGGAAGAGATTCTGCTCCTCTTCCCAAACACACTATTGCTCCTGCGCAATCCACTGGGGGTAGTCCTTTGGCTATTCCTCTTTCTCTTTAAAATAAAGGGAAAGGCCCGTTGGTCTTTTCTCAAACTTCCTTGTCCCATGACTTGGAAGACAACAGAGGGAAACGCTCTTTAGCTAACCCTTCATCTCAAAACAAAGGAAAAGGCCCTTTGGTCTTTTCTCAATCTTCTTCAGTCTTTACTGAAGAGGATCCATCTGAATGTGCCTTGGCACCAATCAGTACCAGAACTCTTTCAAACAAGGATTCTTCTTTCCTTTATAACAAGAGCACTTGTACTGATCAAAGGGGTATTTTGCCTACTCCGGTAGCAGGATTCCAGGACCTCTCGACTCTCAAGATTTCCCGTTCCAGACAGGGAAAACTGTTAGTGTCTCAGACAGAAATCCATGGGGGTGAATTTGCTGATCTCAGAACTTATCTCAACAGACCCACTTTGGTAAAACGCAAACAGCCAATGCCGAAGATCAAACATCATCAGAAACAAACCTCCAAGGTCAAAAATCCTGACACTTATGCCAATAAAGTGAGCACTTCCTTGTATACTCAAGGGACTAAATATTTGAAAAATTGGAATCATGTTCCGAATGTCATCAAAGAACAGGTCCCTCAGAGTTTTCCTCGTCCTGTTGTTCCCGATCTTCGAGAACATCTTAATCTTAGACAAAAATGGGACAATGTCTCAACACCTCCATCTCAACCATTTGATCATCATTGTAATCACAAAGTCATCATCCAATGTTGTTGTCAAACAACAAAACAATCTGTCTTTGATCGTCTGACTTTTGCTAAATCTGAATATATGTCAGAGGAAGACGAAGTCTTGTATGCTTCTGTCAACATGACTTCCCGAGACACTGGAGGTAAAAGATGCTCTAAGCATGGCAGGCTTCGCAAGCCAAGCCAGCGGTATTTAGAATTACTCCAGGAATCTTCCGAAGGAGTGTTTCAACATACCCGTTCTCGAAGCCGAGATACAATCGGTCAAAGGAATCTTCCTCAAAACCCTTCAGGTTATTCTTCTTCAGACTATGATGCATATAACGAAAGCTCCGAACAGACGGTGTCTTCTACTGTACCAAGAGAAGTGACAGCTTATGTTGTCACTGATGATCCAGATGCTTCAACTTTTATAAATCAGGAACAGCGAATTGCTGCACTTGAAGACAAACTAAAAACCATGGCTGAAATGGTTGCTAGTATGCATTCCATCATTGTAGCACAGCATGCTACACCACCAACTGCACCTACTACTAGTCCAGAGATCATAGCATCTTCGGTACCTGCCAATATTGGGCTGGGGGTAGTATCTCTTCAAATGCCTCCTGTACAAGTGCAAGTTCAAACTACACCTAGTCAGTCTGGAGCTGGGGGTAGTGCTTACAATGCTGTTCCTCCTCCAACCATTCCAACTCAACCTGCCCCTTCTTCATCATCAGAAGACGCCAATGAAGCTGTCAAACTCTTGCGAACTCAGTTCGAAGCTTTCAAAGAGAAAGACAACTTACAAAGATTGGGGATCAAGCAGCCCTATCCAGTCGAATGGAAGGAAGTCCCGTTCCCACCGAAGTACAAAATCCCAACAATCTCTTTGTTCGATGGCAGTACTTCCCCAAGTCAATTCATCAATCATTTTGAGGTAATGACCGTTCAACTTCAGCCAAATGACGCTCTTCTTACCAGAGTGTTCATCGGTTGTTTAGCCGGCGTAGCATATAACTGGTACAGAAGTTTGCCCGATGGTTGTATCACTTCCTTTTCAGGTCTCAAACAAATCTTCCTGGAACGGTTCTATGAAGGATTTAGTGACATGACTATGTCAGCTCTCAACAAAATCAAACAGAAACATAATAAAACTGCTGAGAGCTTTATCGAACGGTTCCGTCGTGAAGCTTTGAAAATACCTCTCGGAACTCCAGCTGCTGTCACTATTGATACTTGTAAGGCAAACCTTTTGCCTATTATCAGTATGTGGACGGGATCTACCCAATTCCAAGATTGGCCTTCATTCATTGTCAACGCCAAAGCTGCTGAAGTGAGTGCTGATAAATTCATACAATTAGGGGTACAGATGTCTAACCCCGATCGAGATGAACATCAGACTTCAGGTGGTGGCAACCGCCAGAACAACCGCAAAGCAAAAGAGACTTTGAACATTAATTTGAACAAAAATAAAGAATCTCTGGCTGTCAATGTGGCTCCGCCTACTTCCACTCCTACTCCTTCTGCACCCTCCAAGGGAACCTCGTCCGAAAGTGGAATATTTCTTTGATGAGAATGACACTGCAAGCATCTTTGAGTGTTTACTCAAAAGCAATAAAATTCAACTCCCAGACCCAAAGAAACCTGATGAAGTCGGTAAGACAGATCATCCTAAATATTGTGTCTACCACAGGTTTATTGGACATCCTACTCGAGCATGCTATGTGCTCAAGGGCAAAATTCAAGAGCTTGTCAATGCTGGTGTCGTCACTCTGCAACAAGATAAGAAAACTGTTACTGCAAACATGGTTTCAATCCAGTTTGGTGACTTTCCTCCGCTGATGGTACAGCACGGTATCATTCCAATTCCCAAAGCTACTCTTGAGATTGAGAATCTTCCACTTCCACCAAATGAAGGTCTTGTTCCCTTGTCTCTTGACAATGGTGAAATTATGTGGATCCATCCTGATCTTGCTTCGGAATTTAAAATGTCCTCTTCTTCCAAGAAGAAAGTTCGTTCTAAGGACAAGACAAAGACTTGCAATATGGTGTCTTTTGATCCCATAGTTGACGAAGAGATTCTGTTAGGTACCAGATCAGGGAAAGCCTATTTGAAAGATCATTCTGAAGGTCAAGAGGATCCTGCTTCTTCTTCTGAACCTGCCCCAACACAACCTACTTCTACTGAAGAGATCCCTTCTACATCTTCACCAGTTGTAGTACCCATTCCTCCCAAGCCAATGACGGCTGACAAAGACAAGCAACAAGTCCGCTTTGATAAATCTCTGAAGAAATCATCTCCTACAGGACTTGAAAAGCCATATAATTTTGATATATTGGCTCAACTGGCCAATACACCGGCTAGGCTATCAATCTTCGAGCTCTTGCATCTTTCTAAGGAGACTCGAAAAACTTTAAGTGAAGCTCTGATGCAGGCTGAAACTTGTTTAACTCTTCTCAAAAAGCCAGAATCAGAACCAGTCTCTTGTCGTC
Source organism: Iris pallida (assembly GCA_029216955.1). NCBI lineage: Eukaryota > Viridiplantae > Streptophyta > Magnoliopsida > Asparagales > Iridaceae > Iris > Iris pallida. Next base: position 20,595,856 of record JANAVB010003400.1, on the reverse strand, counting down.
ACTGTCATAGTGTCTTGGAATTGATTCCAAACATCACTTTCACTCAGGATGATATGCTACTAGAAGATAATAGACATGATCGTCCTCTCTACTATACAGGATATGTCGATTTGATGAAAGTCGATCGTATCCTGATAGATCCAGGGTCTGCTCTCAGCATCATGCCAAAGACAATGCTAGATGCATTGAAGATACCAGTGCATAGTCTTTCAAGCACAATCACCACTATCCTGGGATTCAACCAAGGAAGGAGTGAACCTTTGGGTAAGATTCGCCTAAAACTCCAAATAGGCAATCTTCGCACAAAGGTGACCTTTTATATCATTGACAATCATGGTTGTTCTTATAACGCTCTTCTGGGAAGACCATTTCTCCATGAACATAATGTTGTTCCATCAACTCTTCATCAATGCTTTAAATACGTTGATGACAAAGGACAAGTTCATAAGGAAGTTGCAGACCTTTATCCTTTCAAAGGTGTTGAAGCGTATTGCAACGATGCTCGTATGTACAAGAAGGAATTTATGAAAGTGGTATTGGCCATGGATACTGAAGAAGATCAAAGAGCAGTACCCAATGACACTCTTATCATACCTGTCAAGGGGCGTGTTTCTCATCTTCAGACTTCTAAACCACTGGCTATTCACTTGTCGGTTCAAGAAAAATTAGTTGAGGCTGATCAAAATCAAAGGAAGCTCACCTCTTCTGAGCCACTTGTTATCGACTTACGTCGTAACAAGGACAAAAAGCAGCTCACTTCTTCTGAGCCTCCTGTTGTTGATTTAACTCACAACAAAGAAAAAAGGGAGCTCACCTCCTCTGAGCCACTTGTTATTGACCTTCGTCGTAACAAGCCTCCTCCACGTTCTTCTTCTCCTCCCCTTGTAATTAATCTGACCAAGCCTGCTAAGGCTAAAGGTCCTGCTGTAAATACAGATGTACATATCAATGAAAAAGCATCTACTTTCCAGTATACTGATGTTATTTATCATACTAAATACTATTTGGATATGTTAGATAGCTTTCAGTCATTTACAATGGGAGTCGTATAATCTCTTCAAACAGAAGTTTCATGTGAACATCCAAAAGATTCATATCGTATTGTTCCTGCTCGCAAGAAAGGTGAACGTCCAATACTTTTTAATAAAAGACCGGAACAAAAATTTAGCTACACGGATGATAGCAAAGTTAACGACACGGGACATCTTCAATTTCGTCGTTACAGTCAACAATCAAAAGACATTGTCCGAAAGATGGGTTACGACTTCAAAAGCGGCCTCAACTACGGTAAGGGAAGAAAAACTCCTCTTCGTACCGCTGTTCCACATGGAAAGTCAGAAATGTATTACAGCAGGACGAAAAGAGGTCTCGGATATGCTTCTCCTCCGATGTTATCCCCAGCAGTCTCTGACTCTGATAGCGAAGAACGTTCTAATTCTTCTGATTCCAGGTCATGAGATTCTGATACCAGCGTCGGTGAAGTCCATCGTATAATCGTATCTTCCAATATGGTTTCTGCTGAGCTTCCAGAAGGATATGATGAGGACATTGAAGAAAGTTCTGAAACAGATCCTTGGGCTCAACATATGGATAATCAGTGGGTACTCCGATTTGAACAGAGAGAACCTCCTACTGAAGATCAACTAGTCCAAATTGATGTAGGAGAAAGCGAGTCACCTCGTCCAATCTTTATTAGCAAGAATCTTCCAGAAGCAGATAAGCAAGAGTTGGTTCTTCTCATTAAAGAATATATTGACGTCTTTGTTTGGAGTTACGAGGACATGCCAGGTTTAGATCCCAAGATTGCTACTCATAAACTGAATATTCTTCCCAATGCTAAACCCGTCAAACAGCAGCAAAGGCGATTCAAGCCTGAAATGATGGACGCAATCGATGATGAAGTCAAGAAGCTTATCGCTTGTGGCTTTATTCGAGAAGAACAACATCCTGATTGGGTAGCCAACGTTGTTCCAGTCCTGAAGAAAACCGGCAAAGTTCGAGTCTGCATCGACTTTCGGGATCTTAATGAAGCATGTCCGAAAGATGAATTTCCTCTCCCTATCACGGACGTCATGATTGACAATACTTGTGGGTTTGAGGGAATATCTTTTATGGATGGATTCTCTGGATACAATCAGATCAAGATGAATCCCGAAGATGAAAAACACACATCTTTCCGTACTCCTCGGGGAGTCTATTGCTACACAGTGATGCCATTTGGTCTCAAGAACGCTGGTACAACTTACCAACGGGCTATGAGTACCATTTTCAGAGAACATCTTCGCAAAACTGTCGAATGCTATGTTGACGATATTGCCGTCAAAAGTCGCCTAAAAGAAGATCATATCCAAGATTTGAGAACAATTTTCAATCTCATGCGTCAACATCAGCTCAAGATGAATCCCACCAAGTCATTCTTGGGTGTCTCTAGTGGTAAATTTCTCGGCTTCGTCATTACCTCTAAGGGTATACACGTGGATCCCGAGAAGATCAAAGCCATTCAAGAGATGCGTCCTCCACGCAACCTAAAAGAGCTACGAGGATTCCAAGGCCGACTTACGTACATCAGGCAATTCATTTTGAACTTGTCTGGACGCTGTAGACCATTCACTCAGCTAATAAAGAAGGGTGTATCTTTTATTTGGACTGAAGAATGTCAACAAGCATTCGACGACATCAAACGATATCTTATGAACCCACCGGTCTTGGTGCCACCAATCTCAGGCATTCCATTCTTAATGTACGTCCGTGCTATGGATCATTCATTGGGTGCTTTACTCGCCCAAAAGAACAAAGAAGGTCACAAACAGGCCATCTACTATCTCAGTCGTACTATGATTGGTGCTGAACACCGTTATAGTCCGGTTGAGAAAGAATGTCTAGCTCTTATGTTCGCTGTTCAAAAGACAAGACATTACATCATTGGTCAAACCATTCATGTCATATCCCGGGTCAATCCTCTTCGGGTATTAATGAAGAAGCCTGGTACACTCAATTCTCGACTTGCTACATGGGCCATCCTTCTAGCCCAATATGACATGGTATATGTTCCTCAAAAATCTGTCAAAGGTCAAGCACTGGCGAATTTCTTGGCGGCTCATCCCGTACCAGAAACATCCAAACTTTATGATAAAATTCCAGACGAGACGTTGGAAGTCAACTTAATCTCTGAAGAATTTCTAACTTGGCGTCTATTCTTTGATGGAGCATCCAGGATCGGACCCAATGGTGCTATTGTAGCAGGAGTTGGAGTTGTTCTCGTTTCCCCAGAAGGATCAACTATCCAAAGAGCTTACTCTCTAGATGAGCCTTGCTCTAACAACGTAGCAGAGTACAATGCTCTACTCATTGGTCTTCAATTAGCTAAGCAATTGAACGTCGAATATCTCGAAGTCTATGGCGACTCTAAGCTGGTTGTTAACCAGGTTAGAGGAACTTATGAAGTCCGTCATCAAGATCTGGTACCTTACTTTGAAGCAGCAATTAACATGGCTATATCGTTCAAGGCTTTCTTTATTGAATATGTACGCCGAGCTTGCAACACTGAGCAGATGCCTTAGCCAATCTTGCAGCAGTCTTAGCTGTCCCCATCCGAAGACAACAAGTGGTGGTTATTTCTAATCGAGAATTGTTTTGTGTTGAAAACAATCGTAACATTGAGTTCAGTAATTTTGCTGAAATTAATGTTATCAATGAAGATTGGAGAACTCCTTTCATCGACTTCGTGGTTCATGACATACTCCCCGAAGATCCTAAGGAGGCTAAAAGTATACGACGAAGATCTCTACGATTCTACTACAATCAAACCACTAAGACTCTCTATCGATGGACTTATGACGGTCTTCTTCTACGCTGTTTAGCTGGTGAAGAGGCAAAACAAGTACTGCGTGAAGCTCACGATGGTGTTTGCGGAGCACATCAGCCCGATCCTAAATTACAGGATCATATTCGAAGAATAGATTATTACTGGCCCTCTATGGTATCAGATGCCGTCGAATATGCAAGAAAATGTCGAGCCTGTCAAATCCATGCAGACTTCATTCATCAACCTTCGGAATTTTTACATCCGACAACTGCTTCCTGGCCTTTTGAAGCTTGGGGCATGGATGTCATAGGTCCTATTAATCCTCCTTCTTCTAGAGGACATCGGTTCATTTTAGCAATAACAGACTACTTCTCTAAGTGGACTAAAGTTATACCCTTGGCTGAAGTCAAGACCAGTAGCGTTATCAACTTCATCAAACACCATGTCATTTATCGATTTGGTGTCCCTCGACAAATTATTCATGACAACGGACCGCAATTCATCAGCCAAAAATTTACCAGATTCTGTGATGATCACCGGATTGACAATGTCGCTTCGACTGCCTACAATCCTGCTGCTAATGGTTTAGCCGAAGCCTTCAACAAAACTATTATCAAGCTTCTCAAAAAGTTTGTATCTACCAACAAACGGAATTGGAGTAAAAAGTTTGGTGAATGTCTATGGGCCTACCGAACTACGGTTCGCAATCCTACGGGTTTTACACCTTTCTCTTTGGTATATGGCTGTGAAGCTGTTCTTTCTCTGGAACTTTAAATTCCTTCTTTAAGGATTGCCATTGCTAATGAGCTCACTACAGAGAACAATGACCTTCTTCGACTTCAAGAATTAGAGGCATTGGATGAAAAGCGATTAATGGCTCAACAACATATTGAGTTATATCAAGCACGCATCTCGAAGACTTTCAACCGTAAAGTGAAGGTCAGAGCCTTTCAGCAAGGAGAACTTGTTTTAACAATCAGACGTCCTATGATTATGACTCATATGAGCAAAGGCAAGTTTGACGCAAAGTGGGAAGGTCCATACGTTGTGAGCAAAGTCTTCTCAAATGGAGCTTATCAACTCTCAGAACTGGATGGACGAATTGCAATGATGCCTATCAATGGCAAATTCCTTAAAAAGTACTATGTGTAAATGTAAATACTTGTAAATCATCAGACAAGTTCATGTTCATAAATAAAATTTTATTTAATCATGAATGATAGTACATGATATTAAGGAAGATCACTATCATCCTTCTCTACATTTGGACGTGGACCACTACCGTCCTTTTCAAAAACACTGTCTGCAAAAGAGCCGAGAACCTCTTTGCTGGAGCCCACGAGGAATTTGCAGGCAGCCATCCTTATGGCTTCTTCTTCTTCAGTCCTTCCTGGTTCAAGCAGAAAGTTCAGGATGTCTCGCGGTGGCTTGGGTGCAGACGAACCTTCGCCTGCTTCTGCTTCCTTTGGCTGAATTGGATCGACAGGACGTTCTTTAACGTCTTCTTCAACCTTCGGGGCAAGCTCAGTCTTCTTGAGTGCATCTTCAGACGACATTTTTATGTTGAAAAGTGAAAGTGTTCATTCTTGTCAAATTTTTGTTTTATTTATAGACAGAGATTTCTCAAACAACGAAGCGACACATTCATCCGACGATTCGTCCGTTCATTCATCATCCCTTGATGGTTCATTCATTCATTTAATTCACTTGACGGTCCGTCCGTTCATTACATCCACTCGACGGTTCATCCGTTCATTCATTATCACCCGACGGTTCACCCGTTCATTTATTACCACCTGACGGTTCATCTGTTCATTTAATTTACTTGACGGTTCGTCCGTTCATTACATTCATCCGATGGTTCACCCATTCACATTCATCCGACGGTTCGCCCGTTCATTCATTATCACTTGACGGTTTATCCGTTCATTTTATCATTCGACGGTTTTTACCGTTCATCTCACATCCATATCAGCAACTTGTCGTTTTCGATTAAGTTGTCAATTGAAATAATAATATTCAATATATTCTGCCACGTCCATATTATCTCTGAGCAGATATAATGAATATAATTATTTTCTACAAGAAATGTATCATGTCTTGCACCTCTGAATATATTTTCTATCTCTATTATTTATATCTAATAAAGATATGTAACAAATAAGGGAGCCACAGCAAAATATCTTTTATTTATCAAAATACGAGGCATTACAAAAAAACACATCTACGACAAAAGATGCAAAAAGTTCTATTAAGAAGGAGGAATGATCAAATTGTCAATCTGCTGCTTCAGAGTCTGCAGCTCTTCTTCATGAGTGGATGTCACCCTCCTTCTAGCCTCTTCTATCCCGGTTTCTTCATTAAAGACGGGCATCTCTACAGTCCGGCGGGTAATCTCTGCACCATGAGTTGCATCGTACTTAGCCTTCTCTTGAATCAAGGCATTGAATTGATCAATCACAAGTTGATGATTAGCAGTTTCTTCTTCTAATTCTTGCTGGAGACGAATAATTTCTGCTTTCAGTTCAGCAGTTCTCTGTCCTTTTCTTTCAGCCATCAAAGTTACTGATTCTAGCTTGGAATTGTATTCAGCAGACTTTGTGGAATAAGCCTCCAAAAGATTTTGAAGATTCATCCTTTCCATATCAGCTGCTTGGGCCATTCGCTCGAACTCTGCCTGCACTAGAGATTCTATTTTCTTCTGTTTGAGCTCCTTATATTTCTTTATGGAGACTTCTAACTCATCCAGTATATGCTCAAGGAGAGTAGCTTGAGCTTCATCACCTTGCTCCCTTACAGCCCTCACCAAGAGAGAAGTTGGTTTTCTCACCATAAAGAAATCAGCTCCCTCTTTGTCCATCATTTTGTTGACGAGGGGTCTCAGCGACTCAAAGAAACATCTGGTGAATGATTGAACAACTTGTTGATTAATTGCCAGAGTGCCTGGAATTGCAGCCACTCCTCTTGAAGATGAGGCAGCAGGATGCTCGATCCTTTGTGTCTGGATGGCAGGCTCTTTAAATAATGGAGCCAATGTGGAGCTAGTCGCCCCTCCTGTTTGTTCATCTGCAAAAGTAAAATTGTTATTTTGTTAGTCGTTTGCCAAATAACCAAAAAGATCAAATGAAGGCAGTCTTACCTTGGTTCGGTCCAGCAACGAGCTTATCCCCTGTAGGAGTAGACTCTGGCAGAGCAGAAGTAACTTCAGCTATAACAGCTTGGCTGCTACCCGCCTCAGAACCACAAGACAAATGATGACTACTACTAATAACCACCGTCGTTATGGGCACTATAGCTAAATCCGTTGGAGGTGTTGAAGGAGTCTCATGATCTACAGGAAATACAAGTAAAGAAATTAGCTATCAATTCATTCAAGAGGAGATTGCTAATTTCATTTTATACCTTGAGGATCATTGGCAGGGGTTTCTTCCAGGGTTTCTTCATTTATTGCTTCTTTGGGAACCTCAACATTATTTTTGGGATTTAAGGTATCGGTAGCATTCTCTGGAGCCTCAACATCCTTTTTAGGATCTAAGGTCTCAGCAGTATTCTCTGGGATTTCAATATCCTCATCATCTACATCATTAGCAGCAGCAAGAGATGCGTGCACTTCATCATCTTCTTCAATATCTTGTATGTAGTCATCAACATTCTCAGATGAAGAACTCTCCTTATCTTCGTCTTCTTCTGGTGCCTTTTCACTGGTAGTCGCTGTATGGTCGCCATGGTCATCCAGAGGACTATAACTGCAATCTTCTAAAGCTGCAATTACTTCGCGATCTTCTTCTTCGCGAAGGGTTCTCGGAGTAGGCGGAAGTTCAACAATCTGTAACTGCTCTTCCCTCGCTTCCTCCACAGTACTTCCTCTAGGCCCTTCGGCCTCAGTTCCAGGAGCAAGATCTGTCCTTTGCTCGATATCCTCTCTATGTTCAGGACCAGGAGTCTTATTCTTAGGTTCTAGAACAGGAGTGGGAGATGGAAAGATTACTCCAGCTGCAGCATCCATTACCATGGAAGACGGGGCTCGATTCTTTCTCTGGGCCAGCTTCTTTCTTTTCAATGGCCTATCAGGCCTCTCTATATTGACAGTTTCAACTTATTTCTGGATAGAAGTTGGTGTTGTAGCTTCTTCTGGTTGAGTTGACCCAGCCAGTTACCAAGACTGAGATCGAGTGGTGAATCTTTCAGAAGAATGATCTAGGATCAACTTCTTCTTGGCTGCCGGAGCAGGAGGATCTTCTCTTCTTTTCCTTTTTGCAGGAGATTTACCCACTTTCAGAGAGATACGCATTGTTGCGTTTACTTCTTGAGGGAACATCATATCCCTCGAAACTTCCAAAGGAGCATCGGCTGGCTCGTGCACCTCATCATTTATAGGAATCGACAGAGCCATTCTTCCTTTCTTCAATCTCGTCGAAGAAGCGAAACTATCTGCGAGATTAAAATTCTCAGCAAAAGTGTTTGCGGATGTATAAAATACTGTATAAGTAAATAGCATCCTAGGACCATGAGTGCTATTTGCCGGCATCGAGAATATGGCCTTCGTATCACGGGCATTATAGTAAGCCCAGGCTCGGGCCCCGTCTATCAAAAAACCCTTGCCTTGGAGGCAGGTGATTGCATTCCCCACATAGAATTGATCATATCCAAACTGTCGAACAAATCGGCTGGGGAGATATGGTTCTAAGTAATATTCCTCTTCGAACCGGTAAACCAGATGAGACGGTCGAATTGTCTTCAACCATTCAAAGGCTGCACGGTTTAGAGGTTGCATCTTTGAGTCCACCATGTTTGTTGGCATCTGATCATATCCAGCATGGAGAGGAGCACAACAAAAGTTCCATCCTCTATTCAGATTTAAAACATATCTACACTCGCTCAAAGAAGTGTACTTCCATTTTCCATGAGAGTACCTTCGCAGAAAGCTACCATCAACCGGTCCCATGCCGGGGTCCATTAAAGTGGGATAGTGGAGAAGCAACCATCCAAATAGATATGTGTATGGCAGTTCTAGGCGAGGGAACTCTTTCTCTCCTTTTGCCTTCAGCATCAGATCAACATATAAACGAAGACTGGCATTGAATTTGCAAGTCATTGCTGATAACAGGTCCACCTTGTAGCCAAAGACCAACTTGACGGCGGCAAAAAGAACGCTGCGATGAAAGCGGTCCACAGTACTGGATCCGGGGACCACGAACCGCCGAAGCCAGTATGTCAGAAACCCTGCCAGTTGGGCTTCTTTTGACATGGGTCTATAACCCATTCTCAAGTAACTCTCCAGATTGTCCCCTTTCTTTAAAGGAGGATATTCATAATCATCTTTCACTTGTTTATCAAAATTACCACTCTGTTCCATCAGCTTCATAACTTCTGTATTGGTCAAAGGTTTGAAGAAGTTAGGATAGCATTTGTCGTTCTCCTTGGTCTTCTTCTTTTCTATGTGGTTGAGGAACAGATAGGGAAGCCATTTCGAAGAATAACAGGTGTTGGCTGTAGCACTCTTATAAAACAGAGAACAGATCTTGTAATGGCATAGCAGTTCTTCGAATACTGCTACCATTGCTGCATTTTCCTTTCTAAGTTTGTCCAACTCCTCATTAGTTGGTACATACTCTTCATATGGAGCATCTGCCATTGGCAAGTACGAGATATATTTCATCTCGTGGAGTACAAATCTAATTTCTCCACCAGGGGTCATGAAAGTCCCCGTTCTATAGTTGTATCTTTCAGCTAAGGCCAAGAACATGTGTGGATTAGGTGCAAAACCATAAACAGTGGCGTGCACTGCTTGATACAGATTGATCTGTTGAAGTCTTTCTTCAAATGTTGTCAGAATCCAATTTACAATACAGTTCCATCTCCTGTAATCTGGATTCACCAATCCAGTTAATCTGATATCTTGTTCGGGGTACTTCCCTTCTGCTTTCGCAAATTCATTTGCAAATATCGGTGTTCTGACAGGCATCAACATAGAGGAGTTCTCGGGAGGAATGCAACCTGGTCTTAAGCCCCTCAACAAGACACTGTATCGATCAGAGGAGCTGTAGAACATATCCTTCTTATTTGGCCCCTTCTTCACGAAAATTTTTCCTGCACGGGCGTCTTGGAAAAGAGTGATATTCCACTCCATTTTCCTCGAATAGCTCGCATGAGCGTACCGGGATAACGGGAGACAACGGGCAATATCTGGTATGAAGAAAGACCTATCTTCCTGATGGACTATTCTTTCCTCCATCCTCGGCCTTGGTTGTGAGCTTTTCTCAAAAGCCTCACCAAACAAGAATAAAGGTTTCTTATGAATAACAGCGTCTGCTGATTCCAAGGGCTGTCCATTCATTAAACACAGTAGAGTCTCATTGTCTTGAGATATCAGAATCGCCTGGCGGGAGGTCGGTAGATCATACTGGGGATAATGTACATGGGAGAGATCCTCTTTATACTCAGACTCTGAAAGAGTTCCCTCAAAAGTTTTATATTCTGGATCTTCTCTCACATTAACTGTATCAAACAGAGAAAATAAAAAATCAGTACAAGACAAGTCAAAGATTCTGTCATCAATTTGCGCAAAATCAGAATGCGCAACATCAGATTGCGCAGCATCAGTTTGCGCAAACGTCAGACTGCGCGAACAAACAGCCATTCGTTTGCGCTGACCATCTCACGCAAATCAGCAGATTGTGCTGACATCTGCCAGCGCAGTTCAACCGATTGCGCAGAAAGTCGCTCTTCATAAAAATGAAGAGTTAACTGATTTGTGCAACCAGAGCCCTAAAAAGGGTGGCGCAGTATGATCGCATCTCTAAAAAGAGATGGATTTTGAAGAACAGTGAGAGCAAAACCCTAAAAAGAGTTTTTGATCAAAAGTTCTCTACCTGACATTGCGGGGTGCGCGGATTCATGATGAGAAGCTCGTCGCGCAGTTCTGTTGGATGATTCGGCCGGGGCCTTGCCCTTATCGGCTGTGTAGGATCGTCGGGGCGCCATGAAGATCGTCGGAGAAGGAAGTCGAAGTCTGCTCGGAAATTTCTTTCTTTCAAACTCAAAGAAGGCAAAGTAAAGAAATGAAACAAAGAAGAGAGCTATTTATAGTTTTCGAAAATGAAACGGCTGTCTCAGTTTGTGCCTAAAATTGTGGACAATCCCTCAGATTGCGCAGTCAGCTCATATCATGCGCAAATTGGTTCAAATTTCAAAATTCAAAGTATTTCGAAATTTTGAATAAGTTCAACTTTCGAAAACTTTGAAGGGGGTCTTGTAGGTCCTAAAAAATCAAATGGCACACATCAACAAAGTCAGAAAATCAAGAAATACAACTTTCAGATGACTTGCGTAGACAACAGATTACGCACCATTCAGATTGTGCAGGATCGATTGCGCACACTCTCAACTGCACAAGCTGACGTGGCAAAAGTTATCATTATCTGACACAATTAAATCTTCTGACAACTGACAGCATGGAGATCGAGGCGGCCGTTCGTTTAATCGTGCAGCACGGCGCTCGAGGACAGCTGGCAGCGCAATCCATGTCTGCGTAAATCAAGTTGGCGTAATCCATTTCCTGCACAAATAAAGTCGGCGCAAACCAAAGTCTGCGCAGTTCAATGTGCGCGTTCTACCAGTACAAATGATAAAGTACACGTGGTATTCATGCCATCAATTGCTCATTTTGTGGCAACTGCCTATGCACGATCATGCGCATTTCAATCAAATGATGCCATGTGTCCAAGACAGTTAACCCATGATCCAGCAACTGCCTGTGCAGTCCATGGCTGCGCAAACCAATTACTGCGTAATCCATCATGCACAGTCCAGAATAATTAAAAGTTAGTTATTTCTCAGAATTCTATAAATAGAGTTTCAAGTCTCCATTCAAGGGGATCACGAATCAATAATCAGAGATCAGAGAGTTCAGGAGTTCTTGCCCAAGTGCTGCTGCATTCTTCCGAGGCTTTTGCCTTCAACTTCCGAGGCTTTTCTGCCTTCAATTCCAGAGTTGTTTTCAACTTCAGAGGCTTCGTCTTCAGAGTTCACATCGTCCAAGGGATAAAGCAATCGTCATCTAGATTGGATTCCTAAAGTTGTACCATTTCCAGAATTCAAATTGTAATCTTTTACAAAGTTTGTATCAATAAAGTTCTTCAACTTTTGTTTTTGCAAACAGTGGATTTTCTATTTTGTTTCGCTCACTCTATTGTAAAGTTATTCTTTTGAGGCGTTTAGCCGACGAGCACCTGTTAGCTCGACGCACCTTTACTTACTGTCTGCCTACGGGCTGTAAACATGATTAACAAATCCTAGAGTTGATCATGTATGACTAAACTCTTGCTAGTCCTCGCATTTTGTACGACTAGCTTCATGATCAACTGAATATGTAATATTTGGGACGCCTTTTGTTGTATATTTGGTGGTTAAACATCTTGTGATCATATTACTTGCTTGAGATTGAGACAGTAGGCTCGACCTTAAGAGACCGTTGGCTTGTAGTAAACCCTCATATCTAGACAGCCGTGACCGTATAGTTGAGATGTATTCTATTTCAATATACGTAGCTGGCTATGTTCGCCCCCGTTCTCCAGTATTCTGGTTCTGGGGCGTAACATGGTTTAAGTGGTGGCCCATACAGGTCTTGTCAATCAAGAAATGTGAGGGTTTACCGATAGATGTCTCAATCAGTACTCGTTCTTGATCTCCGTTCATATCCTCTGAATCTCTGGAATCTTGACTTGATCACATGCTTGTATCGTTGATCTGTTCTGGTCCTTCCTTATTGTTTTCTTGTGTTATCTTCTTAAGCGGCACTGTACCTGACCCCGCCGATCAGCAAGGTGGAGCACCTCCCGTGGACCAGCAACCAGGAGATCAAGCCCAACACTCCGGAGTAGCCTCTAGAGTTGTGCCTACTGGAGGAGAGCCCCCAGTTCAGCCCGTTCAGCCTGCCGAGCCGGATGATGGCACTTTGGTAGGTCTCATCAGGGCTTTGATAACTTCTCAAGATCGCAGAGGAGATGCCTTGCACCAGGCAGTGGAAGATGCTTTGACCAGAGGCGGTCACCCAGGGAACAGCGCGGCCAACAGCTTCAAGCGCCTGAACCCTCCCTTCTTCGACGGCAGTGAAGATGCGATTGCCGTGGACGCTTGGCTTCAGGATACCGAAGTGATTCTGGAAGCAGCTAGGACACCTGAGAATGAGAAGGTGGCGGTGGTACGCCTGCAGTTGTTGGACTTAGCTCGCAGTTGGTGGGCAGCGTAAGCCATGGGATTAGTGGCACCCATTGCTTGGACAGTATTTAGAGAGAGATTCCAGACTAAGTATTTTGATGCTGTGGCTCGGTACGACCTGCAGACCAGATTTACCAACTTGAAGCAAGGAGGCAGAACAGTCGACAGTTATGCATCTGAGTTTTCTAGACTCAGTAGGTTTGCCCCCACCTTGGTGGCGACCGAGTTTGATAGGGCCCAGCGGTTCCAGCAGGGACTGCATTTGGAGATCTTGTTGGCAGTCGAGCAGTTCGAGCACCAGACGTTCGATGCGGTATTGAGGACAGCTAGAAGGCATGAGTACACCTCCCAGAGGATCGTGGATAGGACCGGAGGTAGAAAGCGGCCCCACAGTCAGATGCACTAATCATCAGCTCCAGCCCCGGCAGCTAGGGGATTGACCATTGGAACTCCGAGGCGGACGGCCTCAGTAACGTCGGTTCAGCATTCGACCCCGACGTACCCGCAGCAGCAGAAGCAGAAGCAGACTTTCGCGATAGGATGTTCTTATTGTGGGAAGCCAGGCCATGTAGTGGCAGATTGTCGTAGGGCGCAAGGATTGTGCCTAGCTTGTGGAGCGGCAGATCACAAGATAGGAGCCTGCCCGAATAGGGGTAGTTCTTCCTCTTCCAACCTAACCAGTCCATCGGTTAGGGGACCAGCACCCATGCAGCAGCAGCAGTACCCAAGGCCATTATTGCCTCAGGCCCAGGCATTCCAGCAGCAGTGTGCCCAAGCTCCAATGCAGAGCAGGCAGAGAGGTTTCCCGCAGAGGGGACCCGCAGCTAGAGGTCAGGCCATGATGATGGCTATGGAAGAAGAAGTTGCACCAGGTGAGGTAGTGGCAGGTACTATTCTCGTCAACTCCTTTCCAGCTTCAGTATTATTTGATTCTGGTGCATCGCATTCATTCATGTCTGCACGATTCGCGACACGGATAGGATTGGAGCCCGAGTCATTATCAGTGAGGCTCAATATACTTACTGGTAATGGTCTTGTGGGAGTAGATCGAGTGTTTTCCTCGTGTCGGATCGTAGTTAGCGGTAGAGAGTTCCCCGCTAGATTCATAGAATTCCCTATGGCAGACTATGATGTAGTCTTAGGCATGGATTGGTTGAGGAACCAGTATGCTAGGATAGACTGCCATGTTGGCAGAGTTGTTTTTAGCATTCCAGGAGAGCCAGAATTTTCCTTTTCCAGAGGCGCGGTGGAGCCATCTTCTCCAGTATTGCGGATGGCAGTAGCAGTAGTGCAGTTGCCTAGGATAGTGGAAGAGTTTCCAGATGTCTTCCCAGAAGAGCTTCCAGGGATGCCGCCAGAGCGGAAGATCGAGTTCACTATAGACTTGATCCCCGGGACAGCACCAGTATCAGAACGAGTCTACAGGATGGCGCCTTCAGAGTTAGAGATTTTGTACAAGATGATTGAAGAGATCAGGATCAAGGGATTCATTCGTGCAAGTGGATCGCCTTGGGGAGCCCCGATGCTTCTTGTAAAAAAGAAGGATGGTACGTCTAGGCTATGTGTAGATTATCGTACCTTGAACTCAGTGACAATCAAGAACAGATACCCTCTCCCGAGGATAGATGACTTGTTTGATCAACTTAGAGGGGCTTCAGTGTTCTCGAAGATAGACTTGCGGTCAGGATACCACCAGATCAGAGTCAGAGAGCAGGACATCCCGAAGACAGCATTTAGATCGAGATATGGGCATTGGGAGTTCCTTGTTATGCCCTTTGGAGCAACCAATGCGCCAGCTGTATTCATGGACCTCATGAATCGCATTTTTATGCCTTACTTGGATCAGTTCGTGATCGTATTCCTAGATGATATCTTAGTCTACAGCAAGAGCGAAGCTGAGCATGAGCAGCATCTCAGAATCGTCCTTCAAACGCTTAAGGAGCATCAGTTGTACGCCAAGTTCAGTAAATGCGAGTTCTGGCTCGATCGTATTTCGTACTTGGGTTACATCATTACTCGAGGAGGAGTGGAAGTGGATCCCCAGAAGATTGTGGCTATCGAGTCATGGCCAGTACCCAGCTCAGTAGCAGAAGTTTGCAGCTTCCTTGGATTGGCCGGCTACTACCGGCGATTCGTTTCAGATTTTGCAAGGATTTCAGCACCGATGACCCAGTTGACTCATAAGGATGTGCCATTTGTTTGGACAGCAGAGTGTCAGGAATCATTCGAAAAGTTGAAGCGAGGTTTGATAACGGCTTCCATTCTCACACTTCCAGATGGGACCGGAGGATTCACAGTTTATTGCGATGTTTCAGGCAGAGGATTGGGATGTGTCTTGATGCAGCATGGGAAGGTAATATCTTATGCATCACGCCAACTTCGTGATCATGAAAAGAATTACCCGACCCACGACTTGGAACTGGCAGCAGTAGTGTTTGTACTTAAGTTGTGGAGGCACTACTTGTACGAAGATAGAGTAGAAATATTTACTGATCACAAGAGCCTGAAGTATGTTTTCACCCAGAAGGACCTTAATATGCGGCAGAGAAGATGGCTTGAGCTATTGGTGGACTACGATGTGGATTTGCAGTATCACCCAGGGAAGGCCAATGTTGTAGCAGATGCGTTGAGCCGGAGAGCCGGAGTTTATTTTCTAACGGCGCAACCAGAGTTATTGGCAGATTTTCAGAAGATGGGAATTGAAGTGGTCCTTCCAACCAGCATGGCGTTGATGGCCAGCCTACAAGTTCAGTCCAGCATAGTTGAGAGGATCCGGATGGCGCAGTCTACAGATTTCAAGCTTCAGCGGCTCAGAGCAGAGTGAGGCAGGAAGAAGGCCAGAGTTGTGCATTCATGAAGATGGTACACTTCGACACGGCTCTCATCTTTATGTACCCAGTGGAGATATCAGACAGAAAGTCATGGCAGAAGCTCACAGTTCGCAGTATTCTATTCATCCCGGAGGCACGAAGATGTACCGTGATATCCGTCAGCACTTCTGGTGGAATGGCATGAAGAGGGAGATAGCCCGGTTTGTCTCTCGGTGTTTGGTTTGCCAGCAGGTTAAAGCTGAACATCAGAGGCCCGCTGGACTTCTTCAGCCCTTGCCGATTCCAGAATGGAAGTGGGAGCATGTGACCATGGATTTCGTGACTGGATTGCCTAGATCCCCAGCTGGTCGAGATGCTATTTGGGTTATAGTTGACCGGCTCACGAAGGTGGCTCATTTTCTTCCATTTAGAGTTGGACAGTCTACGGCTCAGCTAGCAGAGATGTACCTCAGGCAGATTGTCAGGTTTCACGGTGTGCCCGTCAGTATCACCTCGGACCGAGATTCAAAGTTTATATCGCACTTTTGGCGTAGCTTGCAAGAGAGTTTGGGAACTCGTCTCCAGTTCAGTTCGGCATATCATCCGCAGACAGATGGCCAGTCAGAGCGTACTATCCAGACTCTTGAAGACATGTTGAGGTCTTGTACCCTTGACTTCGGTGGTTCATGGGAAGATCACCTGTATCTGGTGGAGTTCTCGTACAATAACAGTTTCCAGGCCAGCATCCAGATGGTACCATTCGAAGCTCTGTATGGTAGGAAGTGCAGATCCCCGCTAGCATGAGATGATGTTGGAGAGAGGCAGATGCTTGGTCCAGAGATGATTGCCCAGACAGTTGAAGTGGTCAGAAGGATCAGAGATCGTCTTCGAATTGCCCAAGATCGCCAGCAGCATTGGGCCGATGCTCATCGACGTCCCTTGGAGTTTGCTATCGGCGACCATGTATTCCTTAGGATCTCGTCTAACCGTGGCGTCATTCGCTTTGGCGTGCGGGGAAAGCTTAGTCCTAGGTATGTAGGGCCGTTCGATATCCTGGAGCGAGTAGGAGATGTATCCTATCGTCTTGCTCTTCTGCCGTCGCTAAGTGAGGTGCATGATGTATTCCATGTGTCCCAATTACGACGGTACATCCCGGACCCGAGCCATATCCTAGACCATTCGAAACTGGTTGTTGGTACCAACCTTTCGTATGAGGAGAGGCCCGTGTCTATATTGGACCGAAGAGAGAAGATACTCAAGAACAAGACTATTAGTTTAGTCCGTGTTGCTTGGGGTCATCACTCTCTAGGTGAGTCAACGTGGGAGCATGAGGATGATATCCGATCGCGATATCCCTACCTGTTTGACTCGTAAGGTATAATGTCTTCCTTATGCCTTATGTTTTCCATCCCTTGCTTGTATGTATGATTGTCTGATTGCTTGCCTGGTTATAGCTTACATGTGATTAATATAGCTTGTCCTTGTCTCTCTAGCCTCTTAATTAAATTTCGAGGACGGAATTCTTTTAAGGTGGGTAGATTTGTAACACCAATATCTCGGAATATGTATTTTGTCAAGCTTGCATGTATTTCAGACCTGTATTTATTTTCTCGGATTTTGGTATGTACTTGTAATTGGCTTGACTTGCAGATTTTGGTTCTCGTGATCGGGTTTTACCTGGCTTGGTTTATTTTGTGGAGGAGAATTGGTTTGATTTGGTTTGGTTTGGTTTAACATGCATTGGAGCACTTTAACCTACACTCTACCCTCAACACAACACAACCACCCTCATTAAAACTCCACCTACTTTTCTCTCTCCTCTTTATTCTCTCATTTATTTCTCCATATTCTTCTTCCTTCCTCTACACAACTCACCAACACCCATAGGCAAGTGCACCTTGCCACCACATGAAAACCACTTTTTATTTGTTCATTAGCTAGATTAGGCCATGGTGATCAACATTAGTACTTGTCATTTTGTGATTTGGAGTCTCCATTATTCTAGATCTAGGTTTTAACTATTTTCGGATTGACATGGTTTTGATCTATTTTGGTTGGATTTTTGTGGGTTTTGATGCTTCCATGTGGAAGAGAATTCAATTTTACTCAAGTTAGAACTTTGAAAATCTAGATTTGGCTTTGATTTGACAAAGATATGAAAATTTGAATTCTTGGTGTTCTTGGTGTTCTTCTCGGCCTGGAGTAGCAGCCTGCGCTCTTTAGCGCAGTGCTGGACTGCGCATCCTCCTCTCGGCCTGCGCTCTTTAGCGCAGCGCCGACCGCGCAGCTTGCCCCATGGTGAACTGCGCTCAACCCCAGCGCGCAGGGACTCCTGCGCAGTCTGCTCATGCGCAGTCTGCTCCTGCGCAGTCTGCTCATGCGCCACCTATGCCCCTGCGCAGCTCACCCCTGCGCACTTGACTCCTGCGCACTTGGCCCATGCGCCATCTGCCCCTGCGCCCTGTGCCCCCTGCGCACTTGGCACCCTGCGCAGCTGACACCCTGCACAATCCAACCCCTGACCTCTTGCGCAAACCATTGGCTCTTGGAGTTTTGGTTTTATTTCTCTAAGCTTGGCTCATCTATAGCCCTGTATATTGATATTTTATTAGATATTTTACGCCCATTTTATATCCTTACGCCTTTTGTCATGAACTTGATTTTACTTAATATGTTTGGAATGACTATTGTACATGGCATGGTATGACAAGAAACTAGCATAACACGACAGTGACCCGTAGTGGTGCACTCCTGACATGACCAACCTGACATGATAGTGGCCCGTCGTGGCGCACTCCTGACAAGTACCCTGACATGATTTATCTTGATAACTTGATAGTGGCCCGTGGCGGCGCACCCCTGACTTGACTTGACTTGTAATTTGTAACTTGACTCGTATAATCAACTTGACACCGTGGGTGTTCCTGCTTGCTTGCTTGTGCAATCCACTTGTCTTGTCTTGCATCATGTCTAGGACGTGACTCACTGGTTCCCACGGTCAGGGATTCATACTGAATATGGATTAGGCTAATGACTAGATCAAACTATAGTTCATGGAGAATTTTTAGTCACAGGCAATCTTGTTATCTGGGCACTCTTAATTGGACTTGTAGCTTGCCGACGAGTAGAGCACATTTCCAGCGCACTGTCATGTGTTGCACCTCTAAGTCACCTAAGGATATATCGTCTCCGGGGCGATGTACCCAACCATACTCTCAACCCGCGAAAGGATAACTGGATGGTCTGCAGGGCTTGGGACTGGGAAATTCTCATTGCATCTTGTTAGTAATTAGGCTTGTGACAACCCTAGATAGTTAAAGTAGTAAGCCGTAGTAATTGCTTGGCCGCTTGTGAATAGATGGAGTCCAGCCTTGTCTAAGTCTTGTCTAGCCCCTGTACCTGGAACTCTTGTACATGCTTGTTTTACTTATCTCTAACAATAAATGGGTGGAGACAGAGTGCTATTCAGGCAAATGGTTACAACCTCGGTCCTTGTCTGGTTTAAGGGTTGTAACCTGACTCCCGGAATGGTCCCACGTCAGTAGTCGTTTATTGTCCTGTTGCACTCTTTATTTACTTGTACCTTCTTCCATTTCTTTTCTTATGTTCTGATATGCTAATTTTGTTCTTATTTTGTGGCCTCCTTTGTGGCACTTGCTCTTTCTGGGGTTTGACCCAGCTGGCTTTGTGTGGCCAGATTTCGGAGCAGCACCCGAGGATCTACCGAACCTCCAGCCCGATGGTGGCGACTAGAAGGAACCCGGGCTACGAGTAGGTTTTCTATTTTGTTTCGCTCACTCTATTGTAAAGTTATTCTTTTGAGGCGTTTAGCCGACGAGCACCTGTTAGCTCGACGCACCTTTACTTACTGTCTGCCTACGGGCTGTAAACATGATTAACAAATCCTAGGATTGATCATGTATGACTAAACTCTTGCTAGTCCTCGCATTTTGTACGACTAGCTTCATGATCAACTGAATATGTAATATTTGGGACGCCTTTTATTGTATATTTGGTGGTTAAACATCTTGTGATCATATTACTTGCTTGAGATTGAGACAGTAGGCTCGACCTTAAGAGACCGTTGGCTTGTAGTAAACCCTCATATCTAGACAGCCGTGACCGTATAGTTGAGATGTATTCTATTTCAATATACGTAGCTGGCTATGTTCGCCCCCGCTCTCCAGTATTCCGGTTCTGGGGCGTGACAGACTAGCAGTAAGATATAGTAGACTGCCTATCATACCTCGATACTTACGTTGATCTACGGGTTTGCCGCTGTCATCTGGTTCAAGCTTGGTTGAAGTAGCCATAGGAGTGCTGATTGGTTTGACGTTATCAAGGTCGAATTTCTTCAGCATGTCCTTTGTATACTTCGACTGACAGATGAAGGTTCCATTTGACATTTGTTTGACTTACAGCCCAAGAAAGTAGTTGAGCTCTCCCATCATGCTCATCTCAAACTCGGTCTGCATACACTTGGCAAAATCTTGACAAAGGGTTTCATCAGTAGACCCAAAAATAATATCATCTACATATATTTGTACTAACAGAATAGTGTCTTTGAAAGATTTTATAAACAGTGTAGTGTCAATTTTCCCTTTTGAAAAACCTTTCTCAAGTAAGAAATTGCTAAGCCATTCATACCAAGCTCTGGGGGCTTGTTTGAGGCCGTACAGCGCTTTCTTTAGCTTGAACACGTGGTCGGAAAATTTGTGATTTTCAAAACCAGGGGGTTGTTTTACATAAACTTCCTCCTTAATAAAACCATTCAAGAAAGCACTTTTAACATCCATTTGAAATAATTTGAAATTTTGAAAATTTGCAAATGCACAAAGCATCCGAATGGATTCTAATCTAGCAACAGGAGCATACGTCTCATCGTAGTCGATACCTTCCTCTTGGTTGTATCCTTGGGCTACTAGACGAGCTTTGTTGCGTGTGACTGAACCATCTTCATTCACTTTGTTTCTAAAAACCTATTTAGTACCAATAATCGAATGATTAGCCGGTCTAGGAACAAGTTCTCATACTTGGCTTCTCTCGAATTGGTTGAGTTCCTCTTGTATAGCAGAAATCCAAAATTCATCATTGAAAGCTTCTAAAATGTTTTTAGGCTCAATTTGTGAAATAAAGGCAGTGCTAGCAATAGAGTCTCTTAATGATGATTTAGTAGTTACTCCTCGTGAAACCTCACTGATTACCAAATTTTCTGGATGTGATGGCTTGAAAGAGAATTTCTTAGGCAAGCTTTCCAGAGAATTTGTTTCGGTTGTGGTGTTCATTGGAGTGGAAGTTGATGGCTCAACATCATCATCAAGAGTAGCTGCTGCACTGTTATCTTCATCAAAAGTCATATTGGTAGACTCTTCCATAATTAATGAGCGTTTGTTAAAGACTCTATATCCCTTACTCTTGGCAGCATAACCAAGGAAAATACCATCGTCAGCTTTGGCATCGAATTTGCCTAAGTTGTCTTTGGTGTTAAGGATAAAGCATCTACAGCCAAAAACTCTAAAATAAGAAACATTTGGGGTTCTCCCGAACCAAAGCTCATAGGGTGTCTTTTTCGTAATAGGACGAATAAGTACCCTATTTAAAATATGGCATGCTGTACTGACAGCTTCAGCCCAAAAGTATTTCGGAAGTGAAAACTTGTTCAACATGACTCTAGCCATATCGCCAAGAGTCCTATTCTTCCGCTCCACAACACCATTTTGTTGGGGAGTTCTTGGACAAAAAAACTCATGATCAAAGCCATTGGAATCACAAAACTTTTCAAAATCAGAATTTTTGAATTCGCCTCCATGATCACTTTGGATTCGAGTAATCATGTAGCCTTTTTCGTTTTGAACTTTCTTAACAAAAATCATGAAAATCGAAATAGCATCACTTTTATTTGCAAGAAAGAAAACCCAAGTAAATCTTGAAAAGTCATCAACAATAACAAATACATAGAGTTTTCCACCAAGACTGGCTACTCTACTAGGGCCAAATAAATCCATATAGAGTAGTTGCAGGGGTCTAGTAGTGCTTACAGAGTTTATGGAATGGAAAGATGATTTGGTTGCCTTATTCAACTCACATTCGGCACACACGGTGTCCTTTTTGAATGTGATGTCGGGCAAGCCTCTAACTAGCTTCTTGGTCAATAGCCTGGATATAGTATCCATATTGGCATGACCAAGACGCTGGTGCCATAGCAGTCGTTCATCTTTATGAGCATATAGGCATCTACCTGCATTGTTAGTATTCCCAGACAAATGGAAAATATAAATGTTATCCTCTCTTACCCCTTCAAAAGCAATGTCTCCTGTTGACCTATCATATATAAGGCATTTGTTTTGTCCAAAGTTAATGTCATAACCTTGGTCAGCAAGATGACTGATGCTGAGCAAGTTATGCTTTAACTCGGTCACTAGGCAGACATCCTTTATTACGGGAGAGGAAGGATAGCCAATAATACCATTACCTATAATATACCCTTTTAGGTTATTTCCGAAGGATACATATCCTTCTCTCTTCATCGATAGTGATGCGAAAAGATGTGCGTCTCCCGTCATATGTCGCGAGCATCCACTATCGAGAATCCACTTACTCTTAGTTGAGGAGGAAAGGTCCACCTACATCAAGAGTAGATGTGACCTTTGGTACCCAAGTTCTTGAGGGTCCTGAAGAGTTAGCTTTTGGAAACCATGCATATATCCTTTTATCTACTAATCTTCTAATTCTATATTGTGGTAAAATGTGTCCATGTAAACCACAATAGGTGCATGTAGCATTCCTATTTATATTAGGAGCATGCTGATGATGTCTATAAGCAGAATATTGATGATATGTAGATTCAGCATGGTGATATTGTTGATATGGCCTGGCATGATGATGTCTATATGGCATGACATGGTGAGATTGTCTATATGGCATGGCATGATGAGATTGTCTATATGTGGAGTGATATTGATTGTGTCTTTGTGCAACATGATGATGATTGTATCTATGTGTAGCATGATGTTTATGTGACATATGATGATTATTTCTACGTGCATGTGGTTTGTGAAAGTGTGTGTATATGTAAGCATGATTGTGAGCAGCATGAGGGTGTCGTGGTTGACTAGTATGAGTTGTGTCATGCTTAGTGTGTGTCTCATGTGATTGGGTTTGAGGTTGAGCAACCTATTTTCCTAATTTAGTCTCTAGTTTCTTAGAGACAACTTGTAATTCAGTAATCTTAGCATTCAAACCATGCAACTTAGTGATAGTAATCTTGTGTTTATTCTTTTCTTCTGCAAGCTCCGTGTTGAGTGTTGTGATTTCTTGTGTTTGTTGCTCAATACGTGCCTCGGCATCATGTAAGCTTATTTTGAGCTTAGATACCTCATCAGTGACATCCGTGGGTGTAGTGTCTCTAATATTATCAAGTAATAGAGAAAGTCTTTGTATTTCAACTTCATGACTTTTGATTTTGTCCTTGGCTTGTTTGTATTTACCAATGACCTTTTTATGGTCACTAAGTAAATCGGTGAAAGCATCGCCAAGTTCATCAAAAGTGAAGTCGTCAAGAGTTTCGTTTGATACCTTATCGGATGTTGCCATTAGGCACACATTAGCCGTATCTTGAGGAGAGTTCTTTTCTTTCTCGGAGTCACTAGCTTCGCTTTCATGCCAAATGCTTGTGTTGGCATATTTTTTTGAAGAGGTCTTCTTGTATGGCTTCTCATAGCGGTTGCTTTTCTTTGAGAATGGACAGTCTTTTCTGACATGTTCCGTCTTCTTGCAACCGTAGCAAGTGGGCTCTTCTTCTTCATCTTCTTGTGGTTCCTTCTTTCTTCGGTTGAAGCGAAGGAATTTCATGAAGTTGCGAACCATGAGGGCTTGATCATCGTCTTCTGAGTTGTCGTCATCCGTCTCTTCGAGTTCAGCCCTCCGTCGGTGAGCTTTGAGTGCGATCTCCTTAGCCTTAGGAGAAGGCTCTTCGAAGTCCTTGAGGTCAAGCTCATAAGTCATTAGCTTTCCCATCAAGGTCTCCATGGACATGGTTGTGAGATCGTTTCCTTCTATGATGGCTGTCACCTTAGGGTTCCAAATTTTTGGTAGCCACCTAAGTAGCTTGCGAATCTTCTCGTGATTTGAATATTGCTTCCCAAGCGAAGACAGAGGGTTGATGATGTCGAGGAATCTTGTGAACATTTGCGTGATCGTCTCGTTTGGCTTCATCTTGAAAGCCTCGTATTCTTGAGTGAGACGGCTTATTTTTGATTCCTTGACTTGGGTGGTTCCTTCATGCGTCACTTCTAGAAGCTTCCATACTTCGTGGGATGTGGTGCATGTGGATACCCTGTTGAACTCATTCCTGTCTATAGCATAGAATAAAGCATTAATAGCTTTCGCGTCTAGACTTGCCTGTTTCTTCTCCTCGTCAGAATATTTGTCATGTGATTTCTCAACGAGATCACCATTGACAACTATTCTGGCGGGCTTTTTGTAACCGTCAGTGACGATAGTCCACAGGTCAAAGTCTAGAGACTTGAGATAAAAACTCATCCTTGTTTTCCAATACGTGTAGTTAGTTCCATCAAATAGGGGATGCCTATGAGTGGACTGTCCTTCACCGTGATTGGAAATCAAGGATTGTGTGGTTGCCATGGATCAGCTCTAGGATGTAAGTCCTTATAAAGAGAACCTGGCTCTGATACCAATTGAAGAACAGATGGCAACTCTAGAGGGGGTGAATAGAGTTTATAGAGATAATATTCAATTAAAAATTCAACTCTATCACAAACAAAACTAATCAGAGTAAATGCGGAATTTAAAGTGAGAAAGAAGAGAGCATACGCAAACAGAGCCGATTTTAACCTGGTTTCCCTCATGGAGGACTAGTCCAGGCCTGAGAACTCTAGCTCAGGATTAAATCCACTATTTGTGAAATAGTAGTTTAAAACCCGTGCCTTTTCTTCAGAAGAGCACGTCAACTTCTTACAAAGGATCGCAGTGGCGATTGCTTGGAATTTTCCAAGCGACTTCTTCAACTCTTGCACAAGACTCCTAACTGAGAGATGCTGAGCACTCGAGACTTAGGATGCTTGTGGCTAGTAGATGGGAAGGGTATGGCTTATATGAGCTTTAAGAGAGAAGAGAAGAGAAGATTGGATGGATTGAAATGAGAGAATTCTTGGCCTTTTATAGGGTTTTTGTAGGCAGAATTCGGCCAAAATTCGGGTAGAAAATTTCAAATATTTGGCCGTTGGACAACTTGCAACCAGCTAACCCTAAAATTTAGGTTGCTGATTTTTAGGGGACAGAGTTCGGCCCAAACTCTGTGTGGAGGCAGAGTTCGGCCCGAACTCTGTCTCCAGAGCACAGAATGGTTCTAAGGGACCATTGGGCTTATTTCTGGATGGTAGAGTTTATGGATTTTTGGGTAGGCTTTTGGTCAAGTCTCAAGAGCTCAGCATGACGCAGTTTACAACAGTCTAGACTCAATAAAAGTATAAAATACAGACTCATATATAACTGATTTGCAAAGACTGAACTGTCGTCTGACTTGAGCTAGATGTAGACGTCGTGTGTCGTATTGAATTATTACAAGTATTATTTAGTCAATGTTATCGATATTTGGTTGACTGTGACTTTGTGTCAACACTATCTAACAACAGTTATAATATCAAAACCTATCGAGAACGGTCAACTCCGAATGGAGGACAAGCAATGACAATATAATATACTCAATCACAAACTCTAAAAAATATAGATGATACCAAAAGATAAAGACAACAAGATATGAAATATCATCTAAAAGATCCAACACAGAAATAATACAATTCTAGAGTTAAAGTGTCCGCAAAACCAAATCGTCGCCTTGCAACGGAGTGTAGCATGGGCGCGGTAGGCCAAATCAACCGAGTAGTTCAAATGAGGGAATTATGTACGGTATTTATGGTGCACATCATTAGGACGGGTTGCGACCGTCCAGTGTTGTGATAAGCTATGATATTAGTAAGTTTGGGATCCTTTGGATATTAGGCTAGCAACCCGTATCGAAGCGATCGTAGTCTTACACATAAGGATGCCAAAGATGCATTACGGTGCGCAACACCGTGACCTTCATAAAGATAGGGCCGGTGGGCTGAGATTAGCGTTGGGTGCAGGCGCAGGGCCTGGCACCCTTATGCATATGTTTAAGTTTACGGTTGGTTGGTTGAGTGAAATAATATGATTTCTTATGTAAAGTTCTAACCTTGCAGGCTAGGCAAAATGGGACATAGATGAGCACGATCACTATGTTTATGTTAAGATTATGTCTAACTGTATCTACCGCAGGGACACGGTAGTGGACAAGTTCAGGATATGTTCGGCTCGAGGCGGGGCTCGGCTTGGACGTACCGAGGCATGGAGTCCTTAGCGTTCAAGAGGAGCTACCGCATTGGCGTTCGAACTTACGACATGGAGATGTCCAGCCGAAGACTACTTGTTGGCTATAAAGAGGCATAGTGTATGGAACAATGTATTCCTTTGTGAGCTAGAGAGATCATGAGCGTTGTAGCCAATTGGCATGTTAAGTTGGGCTATTCAGAGCCATTGTAACCTTCAGTTCATTATCAATAAAAGGAATTCTTGTTGTATACTACGTTTTCCTTCCACTGCTTATGTTATCAATTTGAGCTATAAATACTATTGTGAATCTGTTATCTTGCCTTGCACGAGCGCAACTCCAGGCTCGTACGGCATCACGCCCCAGCGAGGATGATAATTCGGGTGAAAACTTGATAATGATGAAGACGGTAACTCGGTCGACAATCGTAAGTATCAAGGTATGATCGGGAAAATTTAACAGTAGCATTAATATTAAATCTACGTTGGCTTTTCTGTTAATTTAAAATTTGGGTAATACCATCTTCCATTATGTGGCATATGACATGGTTGCTAACATGACAGCTGATATGGCAAAATTTAACAATAAAATTAATATTAAAATTAACACTAATAGTAAATAAATAATTTAATATTAAATTAACATTAATCAATATTAACATTAACATTAATATTAGCATTAATATTAATATTAACATTAACATTAATATTAATATTAATATTAATATTGACATTAATATTAACATTAACATTAAAAAAATTGGGTAATTAATTTTTGGAGTTAAAATTTGCCATGTCAGCTGTTATGTCATCTGCCATGTCAGATGCCACATAATGGGAGATGGCATCACCCAAATATGTTGGAAGCCCAAACGACTAATTGCTAATATTAATACAGTGGCATTACCGTTATTTTACAGTAGATTCGTGCCTCGTTCGGTCATACCCCTCCACGAGCGGGTTACACCCCCTAAACAAGGGATTAAATAGCCTTTTCCAAAGAAGAGAACCCATCCGACTAGAGAGAAACAAAGGAGAGAAGAAGAAGAAGAACAGTCACAATGGAGAGGAGCAAGAGCAAGATCAACTGCAGCGGATGGGCCGTCAACCCTACCGAGATTCTCTCGATGATACTGGTACTGTCGGGGATGCCGGCGGACGAGGTAATGTGCAACGTGGCCCCAGTTTGCCATTCGTGGTGGAAGGCGCTCAACGGTCCCTTAGACTATTGGTCTAACGTCGACTTGGTACAGTGGTACCGGAGGACCCAGCAAATCGCTGAGATTAGTTTGACCGTAAAGAAGCTCGTGGCTCGCAGTGGGGGATATCTAGGGTCCTTCTCCGCGTACAAGCTCGACGAAGCAGGCTTCTATTTTGTATGATTAAGGCCAGTGCAAAATTTTATTTGCTCTTATTCTAATACTTTATTTTTTTCTATTTCAAAATTTTACGTATACTTTTGTTAATTTCTTTTGACGTTTTTCTATTTTTATAATACACTGGGAAATTTCTAAGGGTGCTGCGCATTCCGAAGTGCGACGTGAGTGATGACACTTTCGTGAGACACTTGGAGTTTCTCCCGGTGCTGGAAGAACTCGACATTAGCTACTGCCTCTATATCACGTCGACTGGAATATTTTTCGCCGGAAAGTATTGCCACCGTCTGGTCAAGCTGAGTAGGAACATGCCCCCTCCAGATTTTATGCTCAGGAACAGATTCGTGCTGGACACGCAAAACGAGATGGAAGGAAAGGCCGTGGCTGATTCGATGCCGCGTCTCGAGCACCTATATATGGGATTCGGCATGTTCAATGGAGACACGCTACGATCTATCATATGCAACTGCAAGGGTCTTCGCGTGCTCGACATACGTGGGTGCTTCAACGTGCACTTCGACGACGAACTCTGGAAAATTTGTTATTTAATACAGACGTTTAAACGACCCTTTGATGATGTAATCCCAGTCCAGGAAACCTGGATACGAGATGTATAATGATATAGATATCATCAATCATTCCTGGGGTGTATGGTGAAAACATTAGCATGCATGCATGCATGCATTTTTTTATATTTTTTACTAGTCTACATACAAGATATTTTTTATGAGTTCGGTTCTCCATTTTGACAAAATTTTACTTTTGTCAATAATTTTTTACATGATTAATTTTTTTATAAATAAAATGGACTGTGATATAATGACGCCTAAGACGGCTCACTTCTGAGATTTTGACATTTCCCAACACAGATTCTACCATTAATACAATATCTCAGTGTAATCATATCCAAGAGATTTCGACATTTCTCAACACATATTTTACCTTATTCAAAATGAATCTTGGCGGTGCAAATTCCACTCATATTAGTGGTATCAGTGCCATTCACACGAAAACATTGGTTTCTTTTCCACAACCCTTTCAAATCAATTTATACAGCCAAACTAATTCATCTTCACTAGCCTTCAAAACCAATTTATATAGATTCAAAACAAAACTAAACAGCCAAACTATTTAAAATTTACAACCCTACAGAACAGTCTCAAATGTACCATTCTCCGTCTTATATGTACCATTCTCCGTCCTACATGTATCATTCTCCGTCCTATCTCCGTCCTAAATGTACCATTCTCCGTCCTAAATGTACCATTCTACGTCCTATATGTACCATTCTCCGTCCTACATGTATCATTCTCCGTCCTACATTTACCATTCTCTGTCCTAAATATACCATTTGCCGTCCTAAATGTACCATTCTCTGTCCTAAATGTACCATTCTCCGTGTTAGAGGAACGGAGAATGGCCATTAACAGTCCCAAAAATTGTTCCATACTAAGTTAAAAGTATATAATAGCACCCAAAAAATGTTAACAATAGAAAAATTCTACAGAACCCAAACACCAGACTCGAACCTAGGCCTTCCATGTAAAAGCCAAACAGCACAACCAACTAAGCTTGGAATAAGACATCAATAATGTTAAGTCTACTACCAAATGCTTACAACACTGTAAGAGTATTGTAAGCATTTGGTTGTAACTGTAGCATTATATCCCCAACTTCTAATAAGGAATAAGAAATTGAATATCCCCAACTTCCAATAAGGAATAAGAAGAGTCGGTTAGGAACGTGTATATATATACATAGGGGTCCCCATTCATCTGAGTAGGTTGCACATTTACCATGGCTCCAAAAAAATTATCTTGTTGGGAACCATTGCCAGAGTCTTCTTCCAGTCGTCACCGAGCCTCTCCGTATGGAGCACCCTCTGCACCACCTCCGGCCCATGACTGGCTGGCAGCGGCTGCGGACTTCCTGACCTCCTGCGGGTTGTCACTGGAGGTCATCGCTCGACCTCTTCATCCGGCATCCAACTTTGACCTATTGTCGATCACTCCGGAGGAACGGGATTCTCTGGAGAAGAGGGAAGCGTTTCACCGCCTATGCCATAGGGCGGGTGTGCGCACCTTGCAGGACTTTGCGGAGATCCTCCACGAGGCCAGTGAGGGGTAGACCTCTTATTTTTCTGTTTTTTTTTGTTTTTTATAGTTTTTTGTCCTCCTCTTGTATACTTCGCCGGAGAATGTTCCGGCGACGAAACTGGGATTTAATAAAATATAATATTTTGTTAACTTAATTTGGTTTCGGCTACAATCAAACTTTTACAACCTTCTTACAGCTTACACCCATTTGCTAACTATAGCATTGCTATTTATCTATTTTTCAATTAACAAATCTTGTTACGTCAAATCCATATATCAGCGACGATATCCCCATCAATGACTTGTTACATCGTAGAATTGATTATGCTGCCAGCGTCAATCTTGCCGTCAAATCCATTTTAAATATGATTACAAAGTAAAATAGAGGACAACTTTGAGTGTTTCAATTTTACTCTTTTCAAATACATAGTCTTCTTATTTTCAAAAATTTAATCAAATATTCGAAAAATGGAAATATTGAGATTAAACTTCACATTCTTAAATATGTTGTCAAATTTTTTTAATTAAACATGTTTCGACCACATTTTTCTGCCAAATTTTTCAATAATTTATACGGAACACGTGGATATATACTAGTAATAATAGTAACAAAATTAATTTTGGAAAGTAGTTTTTAAAATTAGGGTCTCAAAATTCCAAAGGTTTATGTAGTGATTTAACATGGATATATACTAGTAATAATAGTAATAAATTTAATTTTGGAAAGTAGTTTTTTAAATTTAATAGTAATAAATTCTACCGTCTTATACTAGTAATAATAGTAATAAATTTAATTTAAGACTCAAAACTATTCTAATATTTTCCACTTTCTAAGGTCATATAAGACGGTCGAATTTTTTCTCTTCTTCTCTCAAACCCTCTTCCTTCTCCCAAACCCTCTTCTAATCAAAATACCGCCGAAGAAACAACGACCGTCGCCAAAGGGGAAGAATCCACAAAGGAATGCAATACAGGCCCGAAGGACAGAACTTGCAAGGGCGACGAAAACCAAGATTATGGTCGCTAGGGCAGAGGCCGAAAGGGCAGCGGCGGAAGCAACGGTGCCTGTAGCGACGATGACAGCGGAGGCGGTAGCCAAGCCACGTGCAAAAAAGGCTAAAAAACTCATTGCTCGACAAAGACCGAAAAATCTATCTTCGATACAGAGTCGTCGGAAGACTCAACTTATGAAGATCGAAGGCGTACTCAAGCGAAGGCTAAGGTGGCAACGGATACAGAGTCATCAGTGTACTCTGAGTATTTTGAATCCTCATCAGAAGAGGAAAATGAAGAGGAAGAGCAATCATCAAATAAGTCCTAGGCTGGAGAGGAGGTAAAAAAATTTAAAGACTCTAAATCTAAGAAGATTTACATTAAATATTTTAAGAAAAAGGTTGTTATGCCTGAAAGATCAATTAAGATGGATGATGTCGAAGACGAAGCTTTCCTGGATATATTGAAATTCTATCAATTGGAGAAACTGAGCAAATTCTGTCTTGAAAAAATCTTCCAAACAATAGTAAGAGAATTTTACTCAAATCTTCTGGCTGAAAATAAAGAAAAAGAAGAGGATCAACAACTGGTATTTCTGAGAGGGAAACTGATTAGGGTAAATGCTGCTGTCATCAACGAATTTTATGGATTTGATTCCGTTCCTGAGTTTGATATGAAAGATATTGATAATATTTCCATGACTGATGCAATTCATGAGATTACAGGTGTATCAATGGGTGCCAAGACCCCTCAAAATGTATACAAAGATCAATTAAAAATTTTGTATAAATTGTTGCATGCCCACGTATCTCAAACACTCAACCCTATTGGACATGAGTTTTCCATCCATCCCGAGAGAGTAAAATTTCTTTATTATATGGGGAAGAAAAAAAGGATATATATAGGTTCCTACATGTTCAGTAGAATGATGCATCTCGTGGGAAAACCAACTGCAAGGACATCTCTCCCTTTCGGAGGATTTGTATGCTCGATGGCTAATAAACATTTTGTCCCAAGCTTAGCAGGGGATATTTATATTAAAAACAAAGGCCCCATGAGAAAACTAACCTTCACTTGAATGTTTGGAAAATGGGCAGCAGCTGCAAGCAAACCATCAACATCTGGAAAACCATCAACTTATGGAATCAAAAACACTAAGGACAGGGTTGATGATCTATACAATTTTGTTGCTGCAAACTTTGAGAATGTCTTCAAAGAGATGAAGACTATATCCGACAACCAGAAATTGATTCTGGATAAGATTAACCAGATAGAGGTTGAATTTGCTGACCAAGAATAAGATTTTCCTTCCCTCGTGAAGAAGGTAAATGGGGCTAGCCCAAACTCTTATGTTAAAATACACATTGTGCACATTGACACTTTAATGCTAGCCATCACTTTCATACTTGTATTTATGTTTCTGGATGTCATTTTTACATATACAGTGAGTCCATACTGAAATTTTTCTTAATCCGTCCCTCAAGGTGTAGGTGAAGGATATTTTGAGAAAGAAGAAGAAGAAGGAAAAAAACAAGAAGAAGAAGATGGAGATGGCTATGAAGATTCATCTTTTGAGTTTTGAATCTTTTATTTCAATTTAGAAGTAATATTTGATTTGTAATATGGTTCTGAATATTTGTTGGTCATGGCGGTCAAACTAAATTTTGTGTTTGAAATATTATAAGACTAAACTTTTCGCTTGTACTAAGTGCATAGTTCGTAATTTGTTTAAAAAATGTAATATGGTCTTGAATTTAGAGTAGGTCTGATATTTATTTGGATTATTGTATTGTGAATTATGCAGGTTCTATGTTGAATTACTAACATAGATTGGGCAGATTACTGTAACGTGAATTATGCAGTTTATTGGACTTGGAATGAAGTATACTTAATTTGATTATGATTTTTTGGTTGAAGCGTTTATTTGATTGGTAGTTGGCCTCCATAGATGATATTGATATTTTGGTGTATTCCTTTGATTTGCAGATGCCCATCACAGATTTTATGAGTCCTGGGTGCATTCCTAGGGTTTACAGATGGCCTCATTATGGATGCATTCCTGGGATCACTAAAACTTTATTTGATTGTAATGTGTTTTGCTTTCTGTAAAAAAATCATTACATCGATGTCATCAGTATGAATTCGATGCCAGTGCCTGTTCATCCCTGGTTATTGCTGAAGCAAAATTGTAATCCTACCTGTTCATACCTTGTTATTGCTGAAGCATAATTATAATCCTACATGTTCATCTTTTATTATTGCCATCAGTACATCGATGCCATCAGTATGAAGTCGATGCCAATGTAATGCATAATGTAGTGTAAGAAAAATTCTCTTTGATAGTAGATTAATTATATTCAAACACTCACAAGAAATTTTGTGCAGCCATACAGTGGAAGCCTGATAAAATGATATTCGAATTTTCTTCAAAAAGATTTAATATTAAATAAATATACTATGGTAAATGATATTAAAAATACTGTAAATATTTGGTGAAAAAAAATATGAGATACTTGAACATTTTCAGTCCTAAATGTACCATACTTTGTTAAAAGCACAGAGAGTGTCCATTCTCTCGTTTTCAAAGAACGAAGAATGGCCATTCTCCATGTTAAAGGAACGGAGAATGTCCATTCTCCGTGTTAAAAGCAAAGAGAACGGCCATTCTCCGTCCACTCGCCGTGTTAAAAGCAAAGAGAATGGTCATTCTCCGTCCATTCGCCATGTTAAAAGCAAAGAAAATGGCCATTCTCCGTGTTAAAAGCAAAGAGAATGGTCATTCACCGTCCAAAAAATTATTCTCTTCGAAAATATTATCATTAGAAAAGTAAAAAATATTTCGTCCGATCAATACAGATTTATTTTTTTAAATATGTGAGCAGATGATCCGCCCGACCTCAGAAGCAGGTTTCCTCAGTTCACCACCACCACCATGACATGTAGCTTTATTAACAAAATATTAAATTATTTGATGAAAAATAAGATTTTTGACAATAGCATGGACAGTAAAATTAGAGCGGCGCCGATGGTACTTCTTCTTGTTCGAAGAGGTTTCGACGACGTCCGACGCGAACCGGACCGATTCTTCTCGGCGCAGCTGGCACTCCTCGTTGTTCTAGGAGGGCTCGACGACGTTCGACGCGATCCGGAACGATTTTATTTCCTTCTTCATCTCCGTTTCTTTTTCCACCACCACTACCAACACCACCACCACCACGGCCTGTAACCAAAAAAAAATTACGAAATATTAAATTGGATAGACGAAATAGAGTAAATATGAGTTAATTTAGGGTGTTCATTGAAAAAATTAAAGTGAAGAATGACCTGTAAAGAAAGTTACCAACAGGTCAAAAGTCTAAATCAACATTAAATGATGTTTCTACACTATTATTCAATCCGAACCATTGGATCAACATCCAACAGTCCAAATTTTGGATGTATCGATACATCCTTTTCCAGGGGATGTATGGTAGAACGACCCATATATATATATATATATATATATATATATATATATATATATATATATATATATATATAATATTTATGATCAGAACTTTTCTAGAGTCTGTTATGCTTACACAATATCATTTCTATGTATACATAAGGTATACTATGATTAAAGGTAAAAGAAACTAGTTTTGGTATTCCGGTCACCTAATTAATTGAAATCATTATCGTTTACCAAATCAACATAACCTAACATATGAAATAATAATATAACACAATTAAAATATCATTTGTCTAGGAGTTAAGAAATCATAATTTTTTGGTAACTAGTAACATTAGAAGACATGAACCTACACTAAACAAAGGGTTGAATTAAACCACATAAATATCCCTACAATTCATGTTTAATCATAATATAAATGTATTTAAACATAATGTTGAGATATTTATAATGGGAATTTATTGGAAAAGTCTTGGTGAGTTTCGATTTTAAGAAACTAGTGAAACTAGTCATTTCTAGGCTTGAATCGACATGTTTTATGTCAACCAGGTTGGCCCAAATTAAATATTTTAAAAATAAGATATAATTTGTTTAAATTATAAATTAATGGTTTACAATCTATAAATAACATCAACATAACCACACTAAAAGTTATAAATATTACAAAGTGAAACTAGTTAGGTTCTAATTCTCAAAGAACCCAAAAATTGAAATTCTAAATACTAATCTGTGTTCTAAAATTAAAATTAATGTAACACAAATTACATAACAATTATTATGAATATTTATATTTTTCCAACACCTAATAGGATCAATATATCGTGTCTCGAGTTTGGTTTAATTCTGGAAAAATATTCTACATAGAATATTAGTGTTTACACAACATATCTCATGTAACGTAATTTTGGAATTAAATAATCATGTCCCAAAAACCCTACTTTAATGTAACTTTCACATGTATCTACCTTGTAATGATTATATGGCATGGTAGGGGGTAAAGTTAGGAAAATATTTGTGAAAGTTTCGTCCGAAAATTCAAAAAAATGTACATAAAATAATAGCTACAAAAATGTGTCGTAATTCTGGAGCGAATATTTCGTGTTTACGTTTAAAGGGATTTCCATTAGTTCTATGTCAATTTTTATTAAGGTTTCTACCTATGGATGATATATAGTTATTCCTTATGTCATATAAAAATATTCAACAAAAAATGAAGGTACTTACCTATGTACGGACGTGGACAGATTTCGTGTCGCGAGATTTAACCCGCGCACCCTTTCGAAAAATATCGGTACCTAAGGGAATTTGAACAGAACATATAGACAATTATATATCAAGTTGAAAGTAATTTGAAGAGCTACGAGATAGAAAAGGTTTGGAGAAGTTTTACCAAATGGTTGGGTATGCACACCCAGTTCATTGTACAGAATTCGTAGACAACACACTATTCTGGACACATCGTCATGCAACAGAGGTTTGAGGGGTCAAAAATCCATGAAAAATTATTAAAAAATATGAAAATGAAAGGTAAGAGATAGAAGAAGATTTTTTGTACAGGGCTTAAGTCTCTTAATTATTATTTTTGTGGTACAAAATGATGTTGAAGTCAGCACTATCTAGCAGTCCTATTCTAAAATCACTTTCAGTCCAACGAGTTTGTGAGGGAGTTTTGGGATAGAAAATGAATGGAATGAGGGAGAATGACCCATAAGGCTGTAGGGGGTTGAGGGGGGGAAGGTTATGGCAAAGTTTTAGGAAAAATGGGATAGTGGGGAGGTAGTTTTGGCAACTAAAAGTGGTGGTCACCACTTAATTCCAAAAATACATGTAGGCTAAAAGCTGTGTGTTGTCCACACACTTGTGTGTGCACCACATGGGCCAAGTAAAGGCTTGGTTAGGGTATTCTACATCTTGTGCAAGTGTGGACCAAGTTTGAACTTGATCGGTGTTGATTTGATTGGGTTTGAGTGGCCTACACTAGTCACTAGCACCATCCTAACTTGGTTGAAACCAAGCTAACTACAATGCACCTAGCCAAGTCCAAACTTATGTCATACATAATGTTAACTAGGAATATTAAACCTAAACTTAGTAGTATATATATTTATATCTAAACATGCACACAAATAGCTATATATAATTTATATAATAAAAATTATTTGAGCTACGAATGTTACAAATATACCCAAAAAAAAAATTCGTCCTCAAAATTTAAAAGTAAAGACAGACATGAACAGATAGAAAGAAATAATACATCATAGTTCGAAAAGATAAGAATATCGGTCGCGCATCTCATCCTCTCCTTTCCAAGTGGATTCACTTGGAGAGTAATGACGCCAAGCGACACGAACCAAAGAAATCGTCTGATTTTGTAATACCTTCTCCTTACGATCAAAATTCCTACGAGTTGCTCCTGATATTGGAGACTAGATCGAACCTCAATCTTAGAGTAATCCAATACATGGCTAGGTTCTGTCATGTATCGTCTCAACTGCGACACGTGAAACACATTGTGTACCCCATCCAGAGTAGGTGGTAAGTCTAGTCGGTAAGCTACAACATCGACCTTCTCGAGAATATTGAAGGGTCCAATGAACCTTGGACTAAGCTTCCCGCCTTTTCCAAATCGAATCATACCATGGGTCGAAGAAATCCTCAAGAATACCAAATTACCAACCTAGAACCAAAATAATACCTTAGCACACAACTATAAACATTATCAATCTAAATGAAAGAAATCTATAACTCAAACTCTAGCTGTCTCCGGTGGATATCGGCCTAGTGCTTATGCATGTCCTGTGCCACGCGAAGTCTATCTCTGATCTGCTTTATCTTCTCAGTAGCATCAACTACCATCTCCAGTCCCAGACGCGCTCTCTCGCCAATGTCGTCCCAAGGTAATGGAGTACAACACCTCCGACCGTGTAGAGCCTCGAAAGAAGACATCCCAATGCTGGCCTGATAGCTGTTGTTGTATGAGAACTCTACCAGATGAAGATGCTCCTCCCACGAGCCTCTGAAGTCAAACACACAAGTTTAGAGCATATCCTCAAGCGTCTGAATAGTCCTCTCTGACTGTCCGTCCATCTAAGGGTGGTAAGTGATGCTAAATTTGAGCTGTGTACCCAAACTAGCCTGCAAACTCCTCCAAAATGGAATGTAAATCTGTTATTCCGATCTAATATAATGCTCACTGGGACTCCGTACAATTTGATGATCTGTCTTACATATAGCTCGGCAAGCTTCTCCTAGATAAACCCACCTTGAAAGATAAAAAAGTGGACTGATTTGGTCAACCTGTCAACGATGACCCAAATCGCATCTTTTTCTCCTAGAGAATGTGAAAGTCTGGAAACAAAATTCATAGTGATATGTTACCATTTCCACTCCAAAATAAGTAATGGTTGAAGCAACCCTCCAGATCTCTACCTCTCCAACTTGACCTGCTGGCATATCAAGCATCTAGAAACAAAAATATGCCACCTCCCGCTTTATGTCATACCACCACACATACTCTCTCAGATCCTTATATATCTTGTTAGCTCCAGGATATATAGAGTACATAGAACGGTACGCTTCCTGCATAATCTTCTCTCATAGATTCCTAGTAGGCATTCATAGTCTAGTCCCATGCCTCAATGACCCATCCTCGGCAACAATAAAATCATCCAGCAATCCTGCCTGCACCTGAGCTCTGATGCTCCTAAGACTCGCATCCTGATATTGTGCCTGCTTGATCTTTTCTATCAACTTTGACTGAACCTGCAAGGTCATCATCTGCTTCTCAACCCCTAGAACTATCACCTCTATACCCAAGCTCTCCAGGTCTGCTAACAAATGTTGGTCTGTCGTAAAATACATAGCTACCAGATACCTGCTCAAGGCATCGGCAACTATATTAGCCTTCCCTGGATGATACTGTAAGGATATATCAAAATCCTTCATCGGTTCCAGCAATCGATGTTGCCTCATATTCAACTCTTTTTGTGTGAAAATATACTTCAAGCTTTTATGGTCAGTGAAGATCTCTACGCGCTCTCCATACAAATAATATTTCTACAACTTCAGAGCGAATATTACCGCTGCCAACTCCAAGTCATGAGTAGAATAATTCTTCTCATGTGGCCGCAACTTTCTAGAAGCATAGGCAATCACCTTCTTGTTCTACTCCAGAACATATCCCAGACCCTTCCTAGAAGCATCATTGTAGATAGCAAATCCACCTGATCCTGATGACAACATCAAGATAGGAGCCGTAGTCAATCTCTTCTTCAGTTCATCAAATGTAGCCTGACACTCTTTTGTCCATATGAACTCTACATCCTTTCGAGTAAGTCTAGTCATTGGCTCAACTATTCGAGAGAAATCCTTTATAAACTTTCTGTAATATCCAGCCAATCCCAAGAAGCTCCTGATTTCTGCAACAGAACTCAGAGTAGTCCAAGACTCTACAGCAGCAATTTTCTTAGGATCAATAGATATTCAATCTCCAGTCACCACATACCCAAGAAACTCCATCTTGTCTAGGAAAAACTTATATTTTGAGAGTTTTTCATAGAGCTTCTCCTTCCTGAGAGTCTCAAGAACTATCTTCAGATGCTTTTCATACTCCTCTGATATCTTCGAGTAGATGAGTATGTCATCGATGAACACAGCCACAAATTGGTCAAGATATTTATGGAATACCTTGTTCATCAAATTTATGAAGACCGTCGGGGCATTAGTCAACCCAAACGGCATCACCTAAAACTCATATTGGTCGTACCTCGTCCGAAAAGTAGTCTTCGGAATGTCCTCATTTTCACCTTCACCTGGTGATAGCCAGACCTCAAGTCAATCTTCAAAAATACCTTCGTTCCCCTCAACTGATCAAATATATCATCAATTTTCGACAGCAGGTATTTGTTCTTGATTATAAGGTTGTTTAGAGCTCGATAATCGATGCACATCCGTACCGATCTATCCTTTTTCGGTACAAATAATACCGAAGCTCCCTATGACGGTAAACTCGACCTAATGAATCTTTTATCCTGTAACTCGTCCACCTGCTTCTTCAGCTCCGCCAATTCGCTGTTGTTGATTTTGTACACATGTTTTGATACTGGCTCTGCTCCAAGCACCAAGTCTATAGATAATTCCACATCTTTGTCCGACGGCAACCCCGGCAACTCATCAAGGAACACATCCAGAAACTCTTCTAGAAGAGGATGAGATAATTCCTTCTCATCTACCATACCTCCACAGATGATCCCTTCCTTCTGGTCTCCAGTCCCTCTAGCAAACTCAAACTCCAGCTCTCCTGGAGGATGAAACAATACTCGACCCCGCGACAATCTATGCTAGCAAAATGCTTACTCAACCAATCCATCCCGAGTACAATATCGTAACCCGGAAGTGGCATTACAAGTAGGCTAGCACTCAAAACTTGGCCTCCTAAGTAAACACTTCGACCCTTACAAATATCACTGACTAAAAGAATACCCCCACCAGTCGTGACCTTGAAAGTTCTATCCAAGGGTTCTGATGCTAAACTATACTTAAGCACATATTATACTGATATAAAACTATAGAATGCACCGGAATCAAGAAGAATAGAACCTGCTATAACGTCACCGGTAGGTTCGGTCTCCTCGACTGCCATAGCAAAAGCTCTACCCTGCTGAACCGCAATACATACATACTCCGAGCCTCTTTCTGCAGATCTTTCAAGTATGTACAAGCTTTCTACAGAAAGCACACGGAAGGGCATGTTGTACCTGCCTCTATTGTTGCTGTTGAGCTTTAGCTGGGGCTTGGTACTGATAGGGTTGAAAGTTCTTCTGCTGGAACTAAGGATGTTTTGCTGGTCCTAAATTGTTGCTACCTCCAACTGAATCACGATCCCTCTTGGGCCTGAAGTCCATGTCCACCTCAATCCTTTGGGCTTCAGCTATAATCCTAACAAAGGTTGTAATGCTCGAAGGAATAAGAACCATGATCTCCCTGGCCAAGCCATGTTGGAATCTTCAAGCTCGATCCTCCGGATCCCAGACCACATACTCAGCAAATTGGCTCAGTCTACCGAACTCTGATGTGTACTCGTCCACAGATAGACTTTATTGCTCCAGATTCTAGAACTGCTTCTCCAGAACACCTTTGGCTATAGCAGAAAAGAACTTCTTCTTGAAGAGGTCCTCAAAATGGTCCCAGGTCAAATCTGGATCTACAAGCCTAGGCTCATTCCAGAACCAAGTATGGGCGATGTTACAAAGCTATAAGCCCACAGCCTCAATCTTCAGGTCCTTTGGTATCCTAGACATTTGCATGATCCACTCGATGTCCTCGAGCCACTCATCAGCATAGAGGATTCCTTCAGTCCCCTTGAACTCCCGCAGGTTCATCTTCCTGAAGTCTAAGGTGTCCCCTACCTTCGGCTGAGCAGGTTGTGCGGATTGTGGCTGCTGCTAAGGAGAAACCTCTCCATTGCTGCTAAGGCAACTTATTGAGCATTACCCACACCAGTATGCATCACCTCAATCTGCTGCCTCTAGATCTCTGCCTGCATTCTATGGGTCTCCATCATGCCCCTGAGGATCTCAAACAAACGCTTCTCATCAGTAGGCACACCTCCACGAGTTAGTAGTACCGAAGATGGAGGAGGAAGGCCCTCGGATGAAGCTGATTCTGCTTCCCGATCACCATTAGGTCTTCAACCACGAGCTCTGGTCTCTGGTGCCATTCTGAAAAGTTAAAAAACAACCAGAAGTCAACAGTATGGCATAAGATAAGGTGATATTTAGAGAATGACAACAATTAAAAAGATTTCTAGTTATCAAGATTTGAACGAAAGTTAGTAAGTTCAAATCAGATTGAAATTCCTAAGTGTGATTGAGTACTCTCTCTTTCCTAATATTCTTATATCCTATAGCAGGCTTGGAATAGTACTCTAGCCCTAAGTACTACCCCGACTTCATACTAATTACGAAGACGACCTGCACGGGCTACCATAAAAACGTGTCACGACCCGCATCCGAAAGATTTAGGCATGAGTCGTAGTTACGTCCAGCCTACGCCGCAGAGTTGACGGTAGTTCATTGTCTAGACTAACATCCAACAACTCAAGCAATATAAATAAGTGGTTAAATGTAACAATATAATACTCAATCATATACACTAAAGGTAGATAAAGATAATATACAAATAAATATTCTAGAAGGATATGGAGTCATAAGTCTAAGACATAAGTCTAAACCAGAAGGAAATATATATACACGCTAAATGTAAATTAATTGGAGAAAAATCGGATAATAACAAATCTAGTCTAACAATACTATGCGGTGTCATCTGGAACCTCAGTAGCAACCTCCGTCTGGCCCTCCGGAAAGACAGGACCGGACTCAGCTAAACCCTCCAGGGCCCCGTAATAAGTGGGACACCAATTCTCAAGGTCAACTCCTAAAATATTAATATCCAGTCGGGATTGGAGCAAAGTATAATCAATGAAAGCATTTTTAAGTAAATAATATAGACTATAAAACAGGAATATAGTACATGTAATAAATGATAAAAGAAGACAACTGAGAATCACAGATGATATGTATAGTAAAATAAGTGCAACTAGAATCATGATAGTAAATAGGGAAATAGAAAATCAAGATAACATGGTAAATACCTACTATTTCTAGCTATTTTAAAATATTACTTGATATGTGACCAACTTAGGTGCAGCAGGAAGTATCAAGTCCGGCTATTCATACGTGAGTGCATGATTAGCTATCTACAGGAATCTACCACAAGAATCTAAAGGTATTGATCATATATCAACCAGTATTTTCCCCGCCCCAACTGATCACTACAACAAAAAACCCTTTTAATGACGGCTAAAAAGCGTCATTAATGACATACCATGACGCTTTTTTTTCCACAGCAACTATCATAAAAACGGGTGTTATAAATATTTTTTAAAAGCGTCATAAAATAACCGTCATGAATATGATGAGTTTCTGCTACACTTATTTTCAGCGTAGTTTGAAAGCGTTATGAATAGATAATCTGTATAGACTCAATTCAGCACATTTATAACGCTCAATTCTGCACATTTATTTATTATTTTCCAAAAAATTATAGATCAATGCTCAATGTTGCGTAATTCAATTTCAAAACATTCATTTTGAACCATATTCACAAGAAAACATCTAAATGTTATAGAGTACCATTTAATCCATTTACAAATATATACATAACATATATCACCATCTTTATTACATTTTTTCAAAATAAGACATCCACCGGACAGCCCACAAGATCGCCTCAATGGTCCGATCATCCTTCGCGAAGTGGACATCCGTCGGACGAGAACACGACCCGGTCTTCGAAGGTAATACATGTCAGTCAGGAAAGGAAAGGAAAGGCAATAACATGTAGCTGATAATGTGCCACACTTTAACAAACACTTTCATCTGTAAGGAAAGGAAAGGCAGTTGTACTGATAATGTGAAATAGGCAATAACATTGACGTTCAGTAATGATAATGAACAAGGACTCACCTTTCTGCTGATCATTAAGAATTCAAAATATGCTAAACTATCAAAAGAAAGACCATAATGTATTTAATAGGAAACTTAGTTCTTAACAAAAATGTGTAGTAGATGCATTATCGAACTTACCCATGTTATGTGCTCAAACGATAAGTATCCTTTTGCACCAAAATTAAATTTTGTTTCGGCCTCTTTGACAATAAGAACATTTTCCAACCGTATACCAAAGTTACCATCTTCATAGTAACCGGGTTCTGGAAACATTAAGTAAAAAAAGAATTAGAGACCTCCAACATAAGTATTTATTCCCCTCCCAAAACAATGACAAGCATTTACTTACAATTTGCATTGCTGAGAGATCAAAGTTAGTTCCCAAATTTATAGTAAATAAATATGAAACATATCAGATCATTTAATAAATATGCATGTGTTTGCATAGTTAAAAATTTCCGTTAACAAAGAGAAGCTTCTCTTTAAAATATGAAATAAGGGAAGACAATCTTCTCCTGAGCATTAGTAAATATGGCCTTCCCTGCAATTATAATTGAGCAGAATTACAGAATAAAAATATAAAAAGGAATGTACAAAATTAGATGGCAATAAAATTTAGCACTTATCTAAGTGATGCACCAAAATACAAGAAATGTACTGCAGCATCAAATATCGTGAAGATATAGTTGTTCAGCATTCTACAGAAACAATTGTCTGTACTTTCAGGGTGTATAAATAAGCAAACATTTCCAATTTCAAAAGTGGATAATTCTTGTGTCATTTTTAGTAGTTGTGAAAGCAAACAGCCTATTTATACAGAACATGTGACCAGAAGAATAAGACTACAGTACTCCAAGTACAAGCCCCAAAAATATACAGATATTACATGGATTACAACCAAAAATATACAAACATTACATAAGCATCATAAACCTTTTTTTTATTAAAAACCATCAAGTTAGAAACAGTAGATAATACTAAAACATGTAGTGTACCAATTTCCAACCTTCAACCTAAAAGCACCCAAATATTGGTCACAGGAGAAAAGCAGCACAAATACATAAATGGAACACCTCCATGTTCCTACGAATTATTCAGTCTTAAATGAACAAAATAATGATTAAAATAAACAAATGCAACAACAACATAGATGGCAAAGCAATGCAATACAATGAGATGCAATGCAGTACACTACAAATAATACAATATCCCAGTGATGTGCCGACATCTAAGAAATGTATGCAATACACATTAAAATTTTCAAAATATTCATAAGTCTTATACTATAATTTCTTAAATAGTTCATGTATTGTCCCCCATAACTGTTGAAATGTTCATTACACAAACTGGAATTTGGAACTTTTCTTAAATAGTTAGTGTACTGGTCATCCTTAACTTTCCACCACCATTGGATCCTAGTTCTGTAGATATGGAATAGCATATGGTCACTTGAACCTAAAATCACCAAAATTTTGGTCACCAGAGCAATTCAAAAGAAGCATAATTCATCCAATATAACAAGCTTACCACCCAATCTTTTGCAAAATTAATTTTTCAACTTTTTCTATTAAGAACAGAACATCACCCCTACCCCCCACCCCAATCCCCCGACAAACTTTTGGAAACGTATGTTCATTAGTTGCACTATAATTGAAATTTTCTTAAATACTAAGTGTAATGACTACTCAAAACTCCGCACTAAAACGTGGTTTTGCCCCTATAGTAAAAATTTTGATCC
The DNA here is from genome assembly GCA_029216955.1 of Iris pallida. Classification (NCBI taxonomy): domain Eukaryota; kingdom Viridiplantae; phylum Streptophyta; class Magnoliopsida; order Asparagales; family Iridaceae; genus Iris; species Iris pallida. The sequence goes on along the minus strand of JANAVB010003400.1, from coordinate 20,551,493 downwards.
CAGTTTCAGTAACCATAATAATAATAATAACAAAATAGGAAATTAATGTTCACATATTCTCTTCGCAGACGCTCACCGACTGGATCGTCGGGGGACACCTTCCCTTCGGCCTGGAAAGCTTTGGCACTCTCCATCAAATTCCTCTTCACTAGATAATCGTATATGTAGACATCCAGACTGACATTAACAAAGAAGTATATATGAACCAACCCAAACCCTAAAAAATTCACGCACGCAAAAAATTTGATGAAAAAACCCTAGAATAGCAGAAAGAAGAGTCAGCTCACATTTTGTCGGCTTTCCAGTTGGTCTGAGACATGGCTCTTCTTCTTCCTCCTCTTCCTCTTTCTCGAAAAAATACCAAAAAAAATAAAACGCGAGGAAGTAAAGCAGAGGAAACCCTAGAAATAGAAAAAGGGAAAGTACTCCCAATGTCCTTCAGCGGAAAGAGGAGCAGAGGAAAGGATTATGGAGGTGGCTCTTCTGGCCCGCGACCTCTTGTCCGCGACCTCGAAGTAGTCCTCCGTCCTCCTCAGCGCCCGCGACAGCACCTTCAGGACGTGGAGGTGACTCTTCTGGCCCTGGCCCTGCGATCCAACGGCTTCCAGCTCCTTCTGGACGGATGCGTAGAGGTTGGAGAGGAGGAAGTCGGTGGCGTCGGGGCCGTTGAACCCTAACCCTAGGCCTGGACGCTGGACCGAACCCTAATTCTGAGCATGGGAGCGGAGGAAGAGGAAGAGGAGGAGGAGAGGGAAAAATGAAAGGAGAAGAAGTATTGCTTAATATTAATAAGTTTGTAAAATATTACAAGTTTGCCACCGCTCTAAACTATTAATAACGCTTTATTTTATAAACGTTATAAAAAAACCCAGAATTAGCCCAAACCGTCATAGAAAAAAGGTATTTTTCAACTTAATAATGCTTATGTTTCAGCCGTCATTAAAACTCCTTGTCGAGCATCATTAAAAGGGTTTTTTGTTGTAGTGGATACAGATGGATCCAAATTATGACACGTTGTAATATGTAAATCACAATGCAAGGACTAAACAGAAGCATAATGATCACGGTACAATAATAACATGAAATACAACATCTCCTGATTAAGAATCAATTCATTATCAATCCGTGTAACATATGTACCAAGAATCAAATAAACATTACTAAACCATGTATTATAGAAACTATCATATACTAAAAATAATCAATGAATGTACTTGCCTTTGCTCTTTCGCTGAAAGTTATAATCAGAATTCATATCGGTGTACAGGACCTATATTTATAATATTTAAGATCAGAACTTTTCTAGAGTCCGTTATGTTTACACAATATCATTTCTATGTATACATAAGGTAGACTATGATAAAAGGTAAAAGAAACTAGTTTTGGTATTCAGGTCACCTAATTAATTGAAATCCTTATCGTTTACCAAAACAACATAACCTAACATATGAAATAATAATCTAATACTATTAGAATATCATTTGTCTAGAAGTTAAGAAATCATATTTGTTGGGTAACTAGTAGAAGTTATAATTGGGTTCTAAGACATGAACCTACACTAAACAAAGGGTTGAATTCCACCGCATAAACATCCTTAAAATTCATGTTTAATCATAATATAAATGTATTTAAACATAATTTTGAGACATTTATCATGAGAAATTGTAATCCCTCTTCTCGAATTTTTTTAAATTTTTATTTATTTATTTGTTCTATTTTTTGTATTTTGAACTAAACTCTCTTTGAAACGTATAAACGTCATTTTGCTATTATTTTGTCATTTCAAACACTAGTTAACATTTATGGTTTGAAAGTACTATTTGTAATAAACAATTTTATTTTTGAATTCATTATTGCATTACAAAATTTTTGGTTAGTAATGTTGGGCTTTCAAAATATTGATTTCGAAAATAGTTTTAGAAAAACATAAATAATTTCTAAAAAGATTTGTAAAAATCATTTTAAATAGAATTTTGGATTAATAAAACTACATTTTAAATTATTTATTGCTTGAGTTTGAAAATAGGTTATTTAAATTATTTGATTAACCTTAAATATTATTTTGAAGTTATTATGTTGATCGCTTATTTGACTTTGGATTTGAATTTGTATGATTCAAATCATTGAATAATATTAAATGATTGATTTAAATTAAAATGTTATTATCTAGTAATGAATTTTTAATTAAATTTATTTGTCTTTAATTTAAACTAAAGAGGGGACTTATCCATTAGGGCTTATAGTCCTTATCCATAAGGAGATTAACCTCTTATATAAGGAGAGCTTCTTCCACTTTTTCTTCCATTCCAATAATTCATCAAATACAACAAATTGTGTATCGTGTCTGTCCACAGATCTTTTCTACTATTTTTTCTTTTTATATTTACATTTATCCTTTGTCGTGTCTGACACACCAGACACCCGACTCAATCCCTATGTCTGTGTCGACAACCCCGACAAGGTCAATAGTCAAACCCAAATTCTTCCTGCCGTGTCCGACAACCCCGGACACGATGCCAAACCCAACCCGACACTACCCGACCTAACCCTAGCTCTGCTTCCAGCCACCCATGTTCCCGTGCGCTACCGTCCTTTTATTTATAACATGTCACGACCCGCTCTCGAATAATCGGATACGAGTCGGACTCGCCCATTCTACGTTATAGACTTAACGTAGTAAGTTGTACTAAGTAACTAAAGAACTTCACAAGATAAGCTAGAATCTAATGACATCATCTATTATGTTCCCAGAGTACATCACAAAACAAAGTCCATAAGTAAGATATACTATACAAAATGAAACTAGATTTTATTGCGTCACAACCCGCACCCACTTTCCGGGATACGAATGCGTGTCCAAGCCAGCCTACGTCGCAGAGTCGGCGCTAGAACGCTGTATAGCCACAATGCTCAAAATCACAAATAATGCTCATTCACAAAATTAATTTAATTTACAATATTAACAAGTTTTACATTTGCAGAAAAATATAAACTCGTACAAATATTGGAATGACTACAACTCAGCTATCTAGCTAGTCCTAGGCTTTTGTCTGCAAGTACATCCGTATCTCCCAATGCTAAGTGAAGCCACAGCTAACCTGAAAAATATTGGTTTCCAATCAGGAATGGAACGAGTACAATTCACTGAATGCAGTTTCAATAATTGAAAATGACTATAAAACAAAGGTTAGACATCAATTATATGTTTTTGAAAATAAATAGGGAAAAATATAAGAAAAGACTGAAAAACCAATAACAATAAATAAGAAAATTACCTTCCCAACTTCTAGAAGTACCCTTGATATGTGATCAGTCTGGGATACTACACCGCAAGGTCTACGAGGTCTACTTGCACGAAAAATAAACAATGTCTACGAGGTCTACTTGCAGAAATTAAACAATGTCTACGAGGTCTACTTGCAGAAAATAAACAATATCTATGAGGTCTACTTGCATGAAAATAAACAATGTTTACGAGGTCTACTTGCATGAAAATAAACAATGTCTACGAGGTCTACTGCATAAAAATAAGCAATGTCTGCGGTCGGATCACACATCCTTGGTACTTCTCATTCCCGACTCAACAATTTATAATAGAATATAAAATCACATAAACAATGGCCAATCAATAAAATATAGCGAAGATCAATATCGAAAAATAGACAATAAACTGTACTCGTTTGTGGTCCTTGCTGGTGAAACCGATAATCCGAACCATTCAGTGTACCACAATAGTCAAAACTCGTACAACAGTCTCCGGATGCTGAAATAGATATTACCAAAGTTTTTAGAATAGTCAAATTAGCTAAATTGCTTATTCTTAAGTCCAATTCTGGACACAGGGACAAAATGGTAATTTTGGGTCAAAATGGTGTCCGTCGTTGGACCCACTTTGTACCGAAAAGCGTGCCAGAGTCAATGGTCTCTAAACTGTCAAACTATATGTCTACATATTTGTTTTGATGATACAAACCCAACCATATGTCCAAAGTTGGATTCGGCGGGCCGTGCACAAAATCGTCTATTGAATCGGACCGTGGGGCCCACAAAACTACGATCGAATCAACTGTCTCAGAATCGGACCAAACTTGGCATACAGGACCAGAAAAATGATACGGTCCTGTTGGCGCAAGTTTCGTCTCGATCTAACGAACATGCACAAAGTAATTAGGAAATTTTACTACCAAAATAAGTCATATCAGCGACGTATTTAGCGACTCCATACAAAAACGTCGCTATTTTTTGGGGTTTTAGCGACGTTTATGTATGACGTCGCTGTTTGTCGCTGACAGCGACTAATAGCGACGTCTAGCGGCTGCAATTTGTTAAATGAGAATAGGCGTCGCAAGTTCGTCGGTACACGTTGCTGAATCAGCGACGTGTAGCGACGCAATTTAAGTAGCGTCGCCGTTTCATAAATACCAGCGACGTTTAGCGACGTTCTAGAATTACGTCGCTAATATTTTCATATAGCAAGGGTTTCACTTTTCGATCTTTCACAAAATTTCCCCCCAAATATTTCGTTCCCTCCGGCGATTTCCCCAAAATTTTCCTCCGCGACGCGCGACGCCCCTCCGGCGATTTCCCTCCTCCGGCCTCCTCCTCCGCGGCGCTTCTCCGGCGATCTCCCTCCTCCTTCTCCTCCTCCTATTTCCTCAGGTAGCTCCGGATCAGGTAACTCTCCCCCCCCTCCCGCTTCCCAGTTTCTCCTCGACTTCTAGCTCTCTCTCTCGCTTGTAGTTCGTGTCCACGAGAGCGTGGACTCGCTGCCGGGGACACGAGACTCACAATGGACTCGCTTCTAGTTCGTGTGACACCTATTTTTTTTGGTTTGGACACGTCGTGTCCCACTGTGTGGACACGAGACTCACAGTGGACTCGCTTCTAGTTCGTGTGACACCTATTTTTTTGGTTTGGACACGTCGTGTCCCACTGTGTGGACACGAGACTCACAATGGACTCGCTTCTAGTTCGTGTGACACCTATTTTGTTGGTTTGGACACGTCGTGTCCCACTGTGTGGACACGAGACTCACAGTGGACTCGCTTCTAGTTCGTGTGACACCTATTTTGTTGGTTTGGACACGTCGTGTCCCACTGTGTGGACACGAGACTCACAGTGTGATACTGGGAGTTATTTTTGGGCTTTTTCAGGGTTTTGAAATGATGAATAAATTATCTAATAATTATTATCGAGCTCTATAAAATTTCAGCTATGTCACGAAGGATGGATACTAATCCTGTGAATGAGTTTTCTCCTAAGTATTCTCGACAGTTGAGAATAATTTAGCTCACTGACATTACTGAAATATGGAATGATTAGTGTAGGATATGTTGGTCAAGTTTTGGCAGAGTCAGCTATGTCACGAAGGATGGATACTAATCCTGAATACCATATTTTAAATCCTACAACGCTGCTTAGTTGAAAGTCTTATAATTAGACTTTTTGTTCAGTACCCTTTGACTGCTTAGTTGAAAGTCTTAATTAGTAGTAGATAATCTATGGTACGACATCGTGATCAGGACATAGTCCCTGCAGCCATTCGACTGACGAGGCATAAACTATGTAGCTGTAGATAAAGTTGACTGTCCTCCTACCCCCATCCCTCGGCAATGATGATACGACAACCTATCACTACATCTTTTAGTAGTCGATAATGTCTTAGTATTACATTATGTGGGTTCATCTTGATTCTGTTACATCCTTCAGATACTAGATTCGATAAGAACATATACTACACAATATGTACAGAACATAGATGATTCAAACTAATGTATGCTAGAATGCATTTTGGGTTGTGTTCTGAGCCATTCGTCCCCACACTTGGCAATTATGCAGAACCGTTTGTGGATATACAGGAGTCATCCTGATGAATTATTATCTGTGTCAATCTTTGAAGAATTATCTTAAAATGGATATGAATTACTATCTGCGGAACCGTTTGTGGATGTACAATCGTCATCCTGATGACATGTGCGGTGTGCGGGATGAATTTATACAGGGTGTGCAACAGTTCCTGCAGTTTGCCAAGGCGTTCCCTCAGTACATGGACCGTACAAAAATTAAGTGTCCATGTATGAGATGTCGCAACTTGAAATATCATTCGGAAGTGGATGTGACATATCATTTATATTCGAGGGGTTTTATGCCAAATTATTATCAGTGGACCGCACACGGAGAACTTGTGTCTTTAGCCTCCGAGCCGGAGCCTTATGTGGAGCCTTATGTAGATGTCCATGAGCATGCTGATTACGACCAAGGGTGGACGAACATGGTTTTCGATGCTGCGGGGCCTAGTTTCGATCCGAACAATCAATATGCAGCTGAGGAGGCACCGAATGCTAATGCTGCAAAGTTCATAGAGTTGCTGGAGAATGCAAGGACTCCTTTATATCCTGGTTGTGATGACCATTCACCGTTGGAGGTGGTTACAAGATTGTTGAGCATAAAATCAGATTTTAACATGTCTCAAGAATGCTACAACCGAATCCTGGAGTTAATTATAGATATATTGCCGGAGGGTGGCAAGTTACCTAAAGACTTCTACCGATCCAAGAGAATGGTGAGATCGCTCTGGATGGGGTATGAAAAAATTGATGCATGTCGCAACGGATGCATGTTGTACTATAAGGACGACAAGGATGAAGACGCCTGCAGATTTTGTGGTCCGATCGCTTCAAGGCAACTAGTACAACAAGGACTTCTGGTGCACGCAAGCCAACAGATTCGATGCACTATTTGCCTTTGACGCCGCGGTTGCAGAGGTTGTTTATGGCAAAGGAGACAGCTGATAATATGAGTTGGCACAAGCGGGAACAAATAGATGGAGTACTGGATCATCCTCCGAGGGGAAGCATGGAAGCACTTTGATCGAGTGTATCCCGATTTTGCTTCGGA
>JANAVB010003400.1:20037987-20492827 GCA_029216955.1 Iris pallida | reverse complement strand
ACCATGCGAACTGAGCAGTGCCCTCCCGGGAGTCCAGCAGACCTCTCGCAACCACCTCCTCATAATCCGCCGAGAGGTACCAACTGTTGTTATATCTGAACGGTCTAGCTTTCCAGGTGGCTCTCTCCAATAAACCCACCCGAATAGGAGAGTGATCACTCGTCTCAGCCGCTAGCCCCTCCGCCACAGCATTAGGGTAATAGCGAAACCATTCGCTATTCCCAAGGCTCTATCCATGACATGCAACCCTGCCCTTGGACGCCTTGTTGTGTCAGGTCCAAATGTGCCCTGCTCTCTCCAGCCCCCTCAGCCCCGAGATGAGAAGGCATCTCTGAAAGTCATAAAGAATCGAGTCCTGGACCGGACGTCCCCCCACTTTTTCATGCCTATAAAGCAAGGCATTGAAGTCCCCCATAATAAGCAATGGAAGGTGTTGGGAATCCGCCATCTGGCCAAGCCGAGCAATATCCTCCCAGAGGGACTCACGACGCTTCCTGTCATTATGCCCATAGACAGCACCCAGGAGGAATCTAAAGCCACCTTTGTTCACTAGAAGTATACCAATGATCTGCTGAGTCTTCAGAACCAGGTCCCCATCCCAGCTATCTCTACTCCATCTAACCCAGATCCTCGCCATGTCGCAAATGTCCAGGTTATGAATGTGAGCCCAAGTCGCCGTGTTCCGCCGATCAAGCACTGCTTCCTTCCGGATCTTTGTTTCCAGCAGAATAGCAATATCACACTTCTCCCTTCTCAAAACCCCACTGATCTCCCTCCAACGCCCAATAGAACACCCCCCTCTGATGTTCCAGGCTAGGATCGACATTAATTAATTAACTAATGGGGGGTCCCCCTGAACACCATCAGAACAGGCACCCGAGGGAAGTGCCCCGTCCATAAAATCAATATCCTCTCCTATCGCTGCAGCCGGAGCCTCACCTCCTACCTCCAGACCCTTCCCTCCCACAGTGGGATGGGCAAGGTGGGCCTGTATCCTGGATAGCGTCAGATCCCAAGATGGGTTGACACAGGTGTCCTGCTCCAGGCCCTCCTGCTGAAGGACATCGTCACGCGGGGCCGGCGCATGCCGCTTCCTACTATACACCTGCTCCACCACCGGGGTAGCCCCACCAACTCCCTGACTACTACTAAGTAATCCCATGGATCTGGTCAACACACTCCTCTGTGGTTGAAATGGGACCACGGCCCCCGTCATATTCGCCACCCGCTGTGGATCATCGGTCGCTGAGTCACCTGCCAAATCCATCATAGTGTCCTCCTCCTGACTATCGGTAGCCCCACCTCCAGCATCATCTCCAGGAGCCGGCCCCTGTGTAGCCGCCGCCGACCTGACTACCGAGTCCGAGCTCCGTCTCCTCTGCGTGCACGCACTATCTACATGGCCAAAACACTCACATGAGGAACACATTGGGGGCACCCAGTCGTACTCCACCACCTGTGTCAGCACCTCCCCTGATGCTACCTCATACTCCAATAGGCTCGGAAGCTCCGACCCAGCCGTAATCTCCACAAAAATCCTGGCGTACATCAATCTCGTGCGGTAGGTGGTAGCCTCATCTGCCTTGATCGGCCTCCCAACCAAACTAGCCAACCTCATGAGAAGCGGAAACACTCCAGTATTTCACTGGAAACTCGGGGAAACGAATCCATACAGGAATCGCGTTCAGAACCTCCTTCTCACACCGCAGGTCCGGAGTCCATTCCTTCAAGATGATCAGCCTCCCATCAAATGACCATGGTCCGCCCTGAGTGATCCTGATAACATCCTCAGCCAGCCCAAATTTTACAAAGTAGAAACCATTTTCCCTTGAGAAGATCTCCATGCTTCCTTTAGGCCGCCAAACCCTCTCCGCATATCCTCTGATTTGCCCGTAGAAGGGCTTGCTACCAAGCACATACATCACCAGAGTATTCTGCCAAAACTCCGTCACCTCCGCTATCTCCTCTGCTGGGAAAACAGCCCGAAAATCTCCACCAACCTTCTTTGGTGCCACGTACTCCATAGAGGACGCGGACTTCGCCGCCGTCGGTATGCACACCTCCTTCCATGATCGTGGTTGTTGCGGTACGACCCTGGAAGGCACCGTGGCAGGGTTCCCCTGTTGTCCGCTACCTCCTCCAGCAACTCCCTTCCCTTTCTCGGCCGCCGACGCCTTCGGTCTCCAGACAGTTCCACTACTCCTCAAGCCACCCCCTAGCCGTCGGGGATCCCCATGACCACTCCCAATCTTGTTTCCTGTTCTCCCTGGAGTCACCCGACCCACCGATTGAGATGCCGGTAGCCTTCTCCCTGGTTGACGCCTTCTGGTCACCGTAGTCTACCCCTCGTCACCCGTTCCAGACCCGTTCCCAGATCCAGATCCAGATCCAGAACAGAACTCGAAGATCCTACCGGAGTCAAAACCACCTTCGGCCGCCCCCCGCCCTCCCCCACCCGGGAGGGTCCTGCCGCCATCCGCCGTCGACCCCCCCCCCCCCCGCCTGGGGGGTCCCACCGCCATCCGTCGTCGACCCCCCCCCCCCCCCGCCTGGGGGGGTCCCGCCTCCGGTTGCAGCCGCCGCCCCCCCGCCTGGGGGGGTCCCCCCCCTGTCCGCCACCGACCCCCCCCCCGCCCGGGGGGGTCCCACCTGCCGATCCACCCCCACCCGGGGGGTGGCCTTCTTGGGTCGGTCACCATGCCGCTTCCCCTTCACCCCATAGGGATCCGGGGGGCGGGAAGGAGGTACAATCGCCGCCAATGTCGAAACCCTAGCAGAGCTCTTTTCTCTCATGTTTATTCCTCTATCTCTCTCTCTCTCTCTCTCTCTCTATATATATATATATATATATATATATATATATATATATATATATATATATATATATATATTTAGAGAGATAGACATGTGTGTGTGTGTATATATAATGTGACAGGAATTTAGATAGGGTGTGTGTAATGTGTGTGTTTAGATAGATGAATAGGTTAGTGTGTATGCAATTGATCTCAGGAATGGTGAATGAGTGACAGTACATTTCAGGTTTATAGAGGACGTGTCTATGTGTGTTCATGATAGTCCAGTGTCAAAATGATAGCAGTATGTGACTAAGTGAGTGTGTATATTAAATAGGAGGCCTGTGTGTGTGTATTTGTCATTCAATGTGGTTCTCAGATTTTGCAGTGTAGATGACAGTTTCAAATCAGTATGAACATATGAATCATTGTGAGGAACAATGTAACCCCAATAATGTGTGAGTGAACTCATGTCTTAGATTTCTCAGTGCACTTAGTGTTTCCAGATTTTTAGTCCTAGGTTAATGTGTACTTGTGTGTAAACATATGTGTGTCTGGGACATGGGTATTCTCAGATTTTGGTGAACACAAATCAGTGTATAATACATAGAATCAATGAAATTGAACCAACTAATTTAGGAAAATACCATGGCATTTCAACAGTTCAAGTTTGTAATGTAAACCATAGTTTCGGTTTCCAGGAACAGTGCATTCAGTTTAACAGTTCAATGTCCAATGCAATTTCGAAACTACATTCCTATGCTAGTCACAAACCCTAACATGTTAGCTAATTCCAAATGTGTAAACAACCCAATTTAAATCACACAACAGTTAACCTATATTGTAATATCAGAATTTCGAATAACAGTTTACATGTATCAGTAAAATTAGGGATTTCCCAAATCGATTTAGAAATCAACAGCTAACAGGCAATTAACAGGTTGGTAATTAATGATAAATATGTGATGGTGTAGTGGGGTATCTCAGTGTCCAAGAACTGGACACGAATCGTGTCTAATCACCCACACGATACAAAAACTAAAAACAATGTACATAAGCATCGTGCACGTGTGTCGAGTGAGGTAGAGACACGTGCGTAGCACCAAGTGTGTCGTGGTCGTGCACACGTGTAGAGGGGGTCTATGGCTAGGGTTAGGACACCCTAAGTCGTGTCCTGGACGTATCCATGTGAGACACGAGCACAGTGTTAGTCGCGTGTCTATGCGTGTATTCAGCCAATGCACGAACAGTACGGGTCCAGTGCGGGCAAGATTGCACCGCGTGTGGTACATCATTTGCTCCCAAATTTTGGGAGCATGATGACAGACAATGCCCCATCCTCTCCACCAAATTTCATGTGACCATGTGTCCTGTACAGCGAGTTCTAGGGCCCGAGTCATAGGACAGTGTACGCTGTCCTGGACAGCAAGTTCATGTCCCCGTATGGACATCACACGACACGAAAATAACAGATCAATGACACAAAATCAAACACTACTCCTAGCACTATAAATTCAATAAAACACATTTCAAAAATAATAAAAAATACACGAGTGTGGCATTTCAACAAACACCTTCCTATACACTATGACACGTGCCCGATACAGACACCAAATGGACGCAAAATTAACCCAAACTTTAGGGACAGCTAGGGGACACCTAGATCTAGCCCTAAATGCAAAGAAAATAGAATATTAGAACAATTTGATGAGTTTTACCTATATGTGCAAATAGCAAGAAAAAACTCCAAATGGGAGGTTCCTCCTTGCTAGCCAAATGCTCCCAAATTGCACAAAAACTGAAATTACTCCCCATAATCAGTAAGTAGAGGTTGATTAGAATCATATGCAAAAGATTTGGGCAAAAAGGATTAAAAATGGATTTAATAGAAATTTTGGAAAGTGGGTATTTACCTTTTCTTCTAAAAAGTAGGTTGAGCACAAAAGAGGCAAGAACAAGTAGAAGAGACATTAAATAGGGGTGGGAAATCCTAGGTTGGCCGGCCATGGGTGGTTGTTTAGGGTTAGGGCTTCTAGATATGGGCCATGGGCTTAAGTCACAAGTCATGGAATTAAATCATAAGTCATTTCACCTATTCTTAATCCTTCATATTGAAACTAGATTCTAGTGACTAAATAGAGGTTAACTTAAGTTAGACTAGGGTCACACCATTGCCTACTAAGTCACCATAGCTAGGGTTAGCTTCTAGGTTAGTCTACAAGTCTCAATTAGCTAAGGTCAAAACTAGAAATCACCAATTCAATAAATTTAAAATAAATTCAAAAATTACCAAATGACCAAAATACCCTCAATCTAAAATATGGTAGTGACAAATCTTCCATAAAAGAATTTTGTCCTCGAAATTAAAAGGCGAAACTAAATAGATAAGAAGGATAGATAATCATACCTCAAGGTCCAAAAAGATAAGGGTATCGCTCGCGCATCTCATCCTCTCGCTCCCAGGTAGACTCTCCTGGAGAATGATGCCTCCATACGACGCAAACCAAGGGTATCACCTGGTTTCTCAGTACCTTCTCTCGGCGATCCAGAATCTCCACTGGCTGCTCTGGGTAACTGAGAGTAGGTCCCACCTCAATCTCCGAATGATCAAGTACATGGCTAGGGTCAGCCACGTACTGTCTCAACTGTGATACGTGGAATACGTTGTGGATACCCACTAGTGCAGGTGGTAAGTCTAGCCTATATGCCATGTCACCGACTCTTTCACTGATCACGAAAGGTCCGATGAAGTGCGGGCTAAGCTTCCCACCTCCACCAAAATGTATGGTACCACGAGTCGAAGATATCCGCAGAAAAACTATGTCTCCGACCTAAACACAAACAAGGTCTCAAGTTACTAAATAATCAAACATGATCAAACAAACAAAACAAACAACCTACTTCTAATCCTATCTTTAATCTGCACCTCAAACTCTAAAGGCCTCCGGTAGCTATCGGCCCAGTGCCGATGTCTGTCCTGCGCCACGCAAAGACTGTCCCTGATGAGCTTCACCTTCTCGGATGCGTCAACAACCATCTTAGGTCCCAATAAAGCTCTCTTACCAACATTATCCCAAGATAAGGGTGTACGATACCTCCGCCTGTACAGAGCCTCGAAAGGTGACATCTCAATGCTGGCCTGATAACTGTTGTTTTAAGCAAACTCTACCAAATATAGGTGATCCTCCTAGGAACCTCCAAAATCTAAGACGCACGTCCGTAGCATGTCCTCGAGCATCTGAATAGTCCTTTCTGACTGTCCATCCGTCTGGGGGTGGTATACAGTACTAAACTTGAGCTGAGTGCCCAAACTAGTCTACAGACTCCTCCAGAAATGGGAAGTAAAGCGACTATCCCGATCTGAGACAATGCTGACCAAAACTCCGTAAATCCTGACAATCTGTCGCATGTACATCTCTGTAAGCCTCTCTGTAGACGTACCCACCTTGAATGGCAAAAAGTGGGCCGTTTGGTCAATATGTCAACGATGACCCAAATCGCGTCTTTTCCTCCTGGTGTACACGACAATCCAGATACAAAATCCGTCGTGATATGCTCCCACTTCCACTCTGGAATGGGCAATGGCTACAATAATCCTCCGGGCCTCTGCCTCTCTGCCTTGACCTGCTGACAGACCAAGCATCTAGCTACGAAGCGAGCTACCTCCCGTTTCATCCCATACCACCAGACATGCTCTCTCAAATCCATGTACATCTTGTTGGCACCAGGATGTATAGAGTACTGAGATCTGTGAGCCTCCTGCATGACCTGCTCCCTGAGCTCTCCACTAAGCACACACAGCCTGGAACCGTGTTTCAAAGCGCCATCCTCTGCAAGAGAAAACTCACCATCCACTAGCCCTGCTCGAACCTGCTCTCAAATACATCGTAGAGCAACATCCTCGAACTGCGTCGACTTGATCCTCTCTATCAAGTCCGACTGAATCTGAAGGCCCCACATCTACATCTGAACTCCAAACACAATCACCTCAATCTCCAGGCTCTCCAAGTCAGCAAGCAAGTGACGATCCATAGTCAAACACATGGCTGTCGGATACCTACTCAAGACATCGGCAACCACGTTGGCCTTCCCTGGGTGATACTGTAGTGAGATGTCGAAGTCCTTCATCAGCTCTAGCCACCTGTGCTGCCTCATGTTAAGCTCTTTCTGTGTAAACACATACTTCAAGCTCTTATAATCTGTGAAGATCTCCACCCTCTCTCCATACAAGTAGTACTTACCATAACTTCAAAGCAAAAATCACTGCTGCTAGCTCCAAGTCGTGGGTAGGGTAGTTCTTCTTATGGGGATATAACTGCCAGGAAGCATAAGCAATCACCTTCCTATGCTGCTGTAAGACACAACCCAACTCCTTCCCTGAAGCGTCACTATATATAGTGAACCCTCCTGAACCTGATGGCAATGTCAGAATCGGAGCTGTCGTAAGCCGCTTCTTCAACTCATCGAAAGCAGCCTGACACTCCTCTGACCAAACAAACTCAGCATCCTTTCGGGTCAGCCTAGTCAATGGCTCTACAATCTGGAAGAAATCCTACATGAACCTCATGTAATATCCTGTCAGCCCTAAGAAGCTCCTGATCTCTGCTACTGAAGTCGGTGTTGCCCATGCCTCAACTGTTGTGATCTTCTTCGGGTCTACTGAGATCCCATCTCCAGTCACCACATGACCTAAGAAGTCAACTCTGTCCAGAAAGAACTTGCAATTCGAGAGCTTGCCATACAGCCTCTCTCTCCTGAGTGTCTCCAGAACCACTCTCAAGTGCTCCTCGTGCTCCTCCTCGGTCTTCGAATACACCAGGATATCATCGATGAACACCACCACGAACTTCTCTAAGTACTGGTGGAACACCTTGTTCATCAAGTTCATAAATACTGCTGGTGCGTTGGTCAGCCCAAACGGCATAACCAAGAACTCAAACTGTCCATACCGTATCCTGAAGGCAGTCTTCGAAATATTCTCCCTCTTCACCTTCACCTGGTGATAACCTGACCTCAAATCAATCTTGGAGAAAACCTGAGCTCCGTTCAACTGATCAAAGAGATCATCGATCCACGGCAGTGGATATCTGTTCTTGATCGTCAGGTTTTTGAGTGCCCTGTAGTCGATACACATCCGTACCGACCCATCCTTCTTGGGTACAAAAAGTATCGGTACACCCCAAGGTAAAGAACTCGATCGGATGAAGCCTTTGTCCTACAGCTCATCCACTTGTTTCTTCAGTTCTACCAACTCATTGTTGTTCACTCGATAGACATGCTGAAAAATTGGTTTCGCACCGGAACCAAGTCTATCGAGAACTCAATATCCATGTCCGGTGGAAGCCCTGGTAACTCCTCCGAAAAGACGTCCATGAACTCTGCAATCAAGGGATGTGGAGCCACCTGCTTCTCAACTGAAGCTCCGCAGAAAATTTCGCTGTCCTGTTCTGCCTGCCGTCGGGTGTACTCGAACTCTGGCTCTCCTGGTGCTCCAAACAGAACTCTATCCCCTCGATAATCTATGCTGGCGTGATGCCTGCTCAACCAATCCATACCTAATACGATATCGTAGTTCGGTAGTGGCATGACGAGCAGACTCACCTCCAACTCTTGGCCTCCCAAAATAACGCTCTGCCCTCTGCAAACATTACTCACGAGAATAACACCACCCCCGATCGTGATCTTGCAGGTCCTAGGTAATGATTCAGATACTAGGTAGTGCCTAATAGCAAATGATATTAACACAAAATTGTAGGAAGCCCCGGAATCAAATAGAGCGAAAGCTGGAATGGAGTCGAGAAGAACTGAACCTGCAATCAACTCTCCAATGGCCTCTGCATCCTCGGCCGCCATGGCGAAAGCTTGCCCCTGCTGACCTCCCCGAGCCTGCTGCTGATGCTGGACGAACCTCTGTTGCTGGGTCTACATCTGCTGCCCTGCCGAAGCCTTGGCTTTCGCTCCCTGCGCTACTCTGCCTATGAATTGAGCGCACTCCTTCAGCTGGTGGTCAGCTGCTCTACAGAGAAGGCACCTGCCCAATCTCTTCCTGCACTCATTCCATCCGTGCCCCGGCTTCTTGCAATAAGCACACTGGTGGTCTGCTGTCTCGGTGCCTGCTGCTGACCCTCGGCTACTGATGCTGCACCTGCTGGAAAGGTGCCCGGCCCTGCTGTTGAAACTGCCGCTGATGTACTGGCCTCTGCGGCTGCTGGTGCTGAAAATAAGGCCTCTTGGCCTGGCCCCCGCTGCAGCTAGCTCCCTGGAAGTCTCATCCCCTTTTGAGCCTCAGCTCAAGATCATCCTCTACAGCTAAAGCATCCACCAAGATCTCCTCGAAAGTAGCGCTGCGGACACTCTTGGTATATGACTTAACCTCCTTTACCAATCTCTTTCTGAACCTCCGGGCCTTCGTCGCCTCGGATAACCCCTCGACAAATCTGCCCAGACGGCAGAACTCCCCAGCATACTCCTCCACGGACTGACTGCCCTGGACTAAGGCCTCGAACTGAGTCTCGAGGGCACCTAGTGCTGCATCTGGGAAAAACTTCTCCTTGAACAGCTTCTTGAATGCTGCCCAAGTCTGCCCTGGCGTACCAACCCTCAGGTCGATCTGGTACTAAGTACGGGCTAAATCCTGTATTATGCTGGCCGCCGCCTCGATCTGAAGCCTCATTGGAATCTCTGCCAGTCTAAAAATCTCCTCCATATGCTCTATCCACTCATCAGCGTACAGAATGCCCTCTGTACCCCGGACATCCCTCGGGTGCATCTTCTGGAAGTCTTGGATGCCCTTCTCCTTCGGCAGATGCGGCTGCTGAACTACCGTCGGCTGAGCTGCTGCTGCCCTCTCAAATGTAGTCAGGGCCAGATCAATGCCCCGACTAAACTTTGCAGTCTGTCGCTGCTGCTGGGCCTGCTGGGCCTCTATAAACTGCTGAAAGAATGAGAACAGCTAAACTGCGTTAACTGTCCCCGAAGGTGGCTGCTGCTGCTGGAGTACCTCAAGAACCATCGGACTCGGCCTGTGCACTGCTGGTGGAGGGTCTCCTCCGAATGCAGCTGAAACACCCACTCCAGCTGGCATGACTGGGGCTCGGTACCGGGAGCTGGCTGCTACTGTTGAGGATGAGAGGTGGCAGACCCCTCTACAGCGTTCCCCGATCCGGGGCGATGCGATCTCGTCTCGACCATCCTGGAGACACAGATCAAACAAGAAACAATTACTGAGAATGAGTCGAAATAACAAAGGAGGACAGTTTATATTCAAGGAAAGACAATAGCAGCAAAATGTAGATATATGGAATCTGATAAGGAGTTCACCTAATGTGATTGAGTACCTTCAAAAATGTCCTAATCATACTGCAGGCTGCAGTGATACTCTAGTTCGAATATCACTGCATTTCTAAACTAGACCTGCATGGTCCACCACTAAAAACATGCCACAACCCGCACACTAGAGTAAGGGTACGAGAAGTGGGTACGTCCAGCCTACGCTGCAGTGTCAGTGGTAGAATGTTGTCCTAGGTCAATCATCTAACAATAAAAAGGTACATGTACAGTATATACACTCCGAATGGAGGTGACATAGCAGAATACAGTCTCAATCACATCTAAGGCAGAATAATAAGATAGATAGATATGAAAAGAAATCCACAAAGAGATACAACAGATAGAAGTCTAAGTGTCTATGATAACACAAATCCAAAAATATCCCAAATATCAAATACAATAATCCAGAATGTAAATATAATGAAAAGACATCCTAGTCTGAAGGAGTGTCATCCACTACTAAGGGGTCCTGCTGCTGGTCCAGGTCACAACAGTCCTCTAGGGTAGTCCCATAATAGGTGGGACAGCACGTCTCGTCCTCATCCTCTGTAATATTTTCAACAGGTCCAGTCAGGACAGGTGCGAGCATAATATATCTCAATAAATCATAACATGATAGGAAATATAATCATGCTAGAGAGTAAGATACATGAAACTGAAGAACAACATAATGTAAAAGAGAGACTGTAAGTAAATATCTACAATATATAAGAGAGCTAAACAGTGCTAGTGATTCATAGTACAAGATGAACATGTGAACAGCTGGAGGGTGATTCATGACTATACTAAAGAGGTGATTCATGACTATTCTACTTTGGAATTATTCATATGCTCAGTTTCTACTCCCCCATCCTCAATCAATACACAAGGATTCAGTCAAGTTACGTTAAGATTCATGACTATACTACTTTGCCCATAAAGGGTGTGTTTTCCATAAATAAATTCACTTTATTTATTTTGTATCTGAGAAAATTACAACTGTAGGAATCTAATCTAGAAGACGATTACTTTATCCCTTGGACGATGCGATGAAGAATACTCGAACTTTGAAGAACTTGGACAGCAACTGGGCAATCTCTCTGTTCTCTCTGAAATTGTCTGTAGTGTCTGATGAAGATGAAGAAACTCTTTTTTATAGAGTTCAGGATAACTGTCCTTAAGCATACGCTCAGGTAGTTACTTGACGTGTGCATAACTGCAGGGACGCGTGGCGAATTCTGATGGAGACACATTAGCGTGCGGTTGAAAGTAGTGGAGCATGTTCAGGAGAGATTGATGGCCTGGATGCCACGTTGTATAACTTCTAGAGAAGTGGATAACTGGTACAGGACACGTGAGAACGTGTGTTGACTGTAATCCTGGATATGGTTGCTGTAATACGCTGCCTCGTTGAAGGAGAGTTATACGCTGACTTGGATGATGTAGAAACAAAATAAAGCTGATACACTTACTGGAGAAGAAAGGAGTCGTACGCTCACTTGATGAGGAAGGAGTCGTATAGACTTCATACGCTCACTGAAGAAGGAAGGGGTCGTATAGACTTCATACGCTCAATGAAGAAGGAAGGAGTCGTATAGACTTCATACGCTCAATGAAGAAGGAAGGAGTCGTATAGACTTCATACGCTCACTGAAGAAGGAGCCACGTGGCCATCATCAATCTTCTATGATAAGCCATATCTTCAAATAATTGTCAAAAGATTTTCTCGAGCGTCGTGACTGCAGATATGACGGCTGACAGACTGTCAAAACTGACAGTAATGATGGCTTTGCATTAATGATCTGCTGAGCTGTCCTCGTAAAAGACAAAACCAACTCTTCGAATACATATACGACGGTTGCTTTTTTCATGACAACTATCTTTACACGAAAAGACGAGACGTCAGATTCATTCTTCATTTAATATATGCTGTGCTGCCACTTTAAGAAGAAATAATAAAATATTCACTAAGCGTATGACTTTTGATAAGCGTATGGCCTTGAGCGTAAGGATTAAAATGACAGCGTGTCATAATTTTCCACATCCTACAAGACCCCCTTCAAAGTTTTCGAACTTTATGAGTTTCAAAAGTTCGAAATTACTTTGAATAAAAAAGTGGGAATGAGTCTTGACACGCTGGCATTAAATCTGTTTATGCAAAAAATGAATTTATTAAATGTCATGATGACTCTTCATTTTTCGAGACTGATTGAATCTGATTTATGGAGGAATATGAACCGCCAGCAAGCTTTGTTATATAAACTGAGAAAATTCAGTTTTTGTCATTCATATTTCTTGTAACCATGACTCCAAAGGAAGCGGCTGAAGAAGAAGCACGAAAATTAGGTTTCTGTGCCCATGGTGACCCCACCTTTGGAGGCAAAGAACCGGAGCCCTTCGTCATCGAGTTCAAAGATGACCCCACGCAGTTAGCCAAGAATTTCTTGGGTTACTTCGGTCTGGACGGCACCTCTACTTATGATGGGCGGAGCCTCGCAGAGAAGCGTGAAATGCTCGCTGCTCTGTTGCACCGCATGGGGGTCCGAAGCGTAGAAGAGTTAGGCGTCAAACTTAGCCGCTCTGGAAAATAGAGCGTGACTTTGTTGCACCCCTTTCTTTCCCTCTTTTTTTTGTTTTGTAAGGCCATCAGTGCCTTTAATGAATATTCAAGAATTCTCTGTTTAGTATAATTTTGTGTTGAAAACTAACATGCACCAATGAATAACTGTAGATTACGCTGTAGGTTACGCTGTCTTCCAATGTTTGTAAGTTACGCTGGATAGCGTACATCAATGAATAGCATGCACCAATAAATAGCTGTAGGTTACGCTATCTTCCAATGTTGTGGAAAGCACTCTTTGAATATTTCCAAGGCTATGCTGGTTTCCAAAGTACACGTGGCACTCATTGCATATTTTATGAGCGTTATTTGTGGATCCTTCCCAAGAATAGGCTTGCGCTCCATACTTTAAAATAGACAGAAGAGTTTCACAGAACTCATCCCCATCTTCTTTTTCTTCTTCTCTTCTCTGAAAATGAACGTGAGATTTCACTCTCGAATCGGAAAGCAAAAGCTTCTAAATGTTCGAATTCTGAGCAATATGTCAGACATCAGTTTGCCAATTCTTAGCGTCAAACTTGAAGGTAAGTCCGGCATAATACATGTACTGTTTTTGCTGTTGAAAATAAGCTTTCTGTCTCTGAGCGTGCTTGACCAACCAGTACGTTTCATATGACATTTCTGTTGATTTAATTCTCTTCTTCATGCTGTTTTCCGCAGAAACTTGGCTAAAGATTTTCTTCAGAACTGGCATTGGTGATGTGGATGCTGTAGAGAATGTCCTTCTGACACCAACATCAGGGAGCTCATACGCTTTTGACGCGTACATCAGACAACTCAGAACTCTTCGTGGGATAGAAGGGTCTTCCTCGGATGGTAGGAAGAGCCTTTATACACGAGAGTTGGATGGTGGAGTCAACTCTACTACCGAGAAATCGGGTAGTAGAGTTCCTTTCACGGGAGAACTAGGAATTGTATCCCAAGGTTTGGATACATTCCTGTCTTCCTTGAGGGGTTACCCCCATCCACCAATTGTATTGGCAGCACCACGACTTCGGGCTGCCATACTCTGTGGTTCTCCTCTCGTCTGAGAGAGAAGACCAGAGTTTGATTCCTGCTGATCTGGTCGTGACTGAGACCCAGACAGTCAGGAATTGCCACCAACAACGAACCTGACGGAGAAGGTCCGACGGAGAAGATCCAAAGAAGAAGATAGATCTCTATTCGGTTATCGTTGTGGTGTAGAATGAAAATCCAAGATTTGTAATAGATTTCCATTATGATTGGTAAGAAAGTCCAAGAAAATGTAATAGACTTTTTATAGTGAAATGGAAATGACAATTCTTCTATGCTCAATGATTTGTATTTGTGGATGAATTGTGGACATGATAGATAATAAAATCATCTTTTCTGTTTTAGAGTATATGATATTATAAGAGGTATTATGGACGTGATAATATGTAGGAACTCAAAAGAAAAATAGATTGATTTCTTGCAGAGGTCAAAACATGACAAATGAGTAAGTAGATTCGGAATTGATTCAGAGGTTATGAAAACATGATAAATAACGAATCCCCACTTGATAAATTGATAGAAGATTATGAACGGACGAACCGTTTAGGAAATGATGAACGGATGAACCGTCGAATGAATGTAATAAATGAACGGATGAACCGTCAAGTATTAATGAATGTATGAATCATCGAATGAATGTGAGAAATGAATGGATGAACTGAATCCCGGGAAAGAATACGTCCCTTCGATCTTTGTAACCATATGCCTATAAATAGAGCATATATTTGAGTAGAAGAATCATATATCATCCTCTTTTATCCACAATGTCTTCTGAAAAGAATACAAAGAAGACTGAAGTCGTCTCTGAAGTTACTGAAGGTGCTAAAGAGCATCTTCCTCCGCAGAAGAAGGAAATGGGCGAAAGCTCATCTACTCCCAAGCCGCCAAAAGATATCCTCGACTTCCTGGTCGAACCAGGAGAAATCGAAGAAGAAGAAGAAGCAATGAGGCTGGCTGTCTGTCAGTTCTTGGTGCGGTCAGGAAAAGATGTATTAAATTCTTTTGCTGATTATGTATGTGGCCCTTGTCCCAAGTATGAGAGGGATGACAGTGATCTTCTATGATGATGTACTCTTTTTTTTCTTGAAGAATTTGTCAAAATAAACTCTGTTTAAAGAAACTTTGTTTACGATGTATCCTTCCCACTTTACATCAATTTTGCCTTTATTCACTGATCTTTAGACTCAGAAATCAAAAAGACTAAATATTTGAGATAGAAAATTCAGAGATAATATGGACATGATTTTCTATACAAGATCTTTATTAAAACCACTGGGGATCTAATAAAACGAAATATCAAATTCTCTGGGAAGATGATACATGGTGGAATATCAATTTCCTCTGGGGATAACGATATCAAAATAACTTTTGTAAAGAAGGATTTTATATTTGCTGGGGAATGATGAAAATATTATACATAATATTTCTTTAAGAATTTGCCATTGATAGGCATCATCATGACTTTCCCATCCATAGAGACAAGCTGGTATGCTCCATTAGAGAAGACTTTATTCACTACGAATGGGCCTTCCCATTTCGTATCAAATTTGCCTTTGCTCATATATGTCATGGTCATAGGACGTCTGACAGTAAGGACCAGTTCTCCCTTCTGATATGCTCTGATTTTGACTTTTCGGTTAAAAGCTTTGGAGATTCGGGCCTGATACAGCTCGATATTTTGTTGAGCATACAATCGTTTTTCATCTAGAGCTTCCAACTCTTGAAGTCGAAGACGATCATTGTTTTCTGTTGTCAGTTCATTGGAGATTGCAATTCTCAGAGAAGGAATCTGGATCTCAAGGGGAAGAACAGCTTCACACCCATATACTAAAGAGAAAGGTGTACATCCAGTCGCATTGCGAACTGTGGTGCGGTAGGCCCATAAACATTCACCAAGCTTCTCGCTCCAGTTGCGTTTGTTGGAAGAAACGAACTTTTTCACGAGTTTGATGATTGTTTTATTGAAAGCTTCTGCCAATCCATTGGCTGCTGGATTATATGCTGTAGAAGCTAAATTATTAATCCGATGATCGTCGCAGAATCGAGTAAATTTCTGACTGACGAACTGCGGTCCGTTATCATGGATAATATGCCGAAGAACACCAAATCGATAGATAACATGATGTTTGACGAAGTTGATAACACTAGAAGTTTTAACTTCAGATAACGGGATTGCTTCAGCCCATTTGGAAAAGTAATCGGTTATTGCTAAAATAAACCGATGTCCTCTTGATAATGGTGGGTTGATGGGACCAATGACGTCCATGCCCCAAGCTTCAAAGGGCCATGATGCCGCTGTTGGATGTAAGAACTCTAACGGTTGATGAATAAAGTCTGTATAGATTTGACAGGCTTTACATTTCTGAGCATATTGAATAGCGTCAGCCACCATCGTGGGCCAATAATAACCCATACGTCGGATACGATCTTGAAGTTTAGGACCTGGTTGATGAGCTCCGCAAACACCATCATGTGCTTCACGAATTATCTGTTGTGTTTCTTCACCGGCAATGCATCGGAGGAGAAGACCGTCGTAAGACCGACGATATAATGTTTTCGTCGTATGATTATAATAGAATCTGAGAGATCGACGTCGAATAGACGCTGCTTCACTCGGATTATCAGGAAGTATATCATACAAAACAAAATCTATAAACGGGCGTCTCTAGTCTTCAATTATGGCTTCTGTTTCATTAGAAAAGACATATTCCATAGTAGAATCAGAGGAAGACGAGGGCATTTTGTCAAACTTTGATCCAGCATCAAGGTTGAAAGAATCTTTGTCTGGTTTGTGAGAAAAAGCCAAAGCCAGATTATTCTCAACACAGAATAGTTCTCGGTTATAAACCACTATCACTTGCTGACGTCTGATTGGTATAGCTAATACAGCAGCAAGATTAGCTAAAGCATCAGCTTCTGCATTATAGGCTCGTCGAACATGTTCAATAAAGAAGTCTTCAAAAGATGAGGCTATAGAGAGTGCTGCTCGATGATAAGGTATCAAATCCTGATGACGAACTTCATACGTTCCTCTGATCTGATTGACAATAAGCTTGGAGTCTCCATAAACTTCCAAATATTGAATATCTAGATGTTTAGCAAGTTGAAGACCAATGAGTAATGCATTGTATTCGGCTACATTGTTTGAACATGATTGATCTAGAGAATAAGCCCTCTGAATAGTTAGTCCTTCTGGGGATACAAGAACAATCCCAACTCCAGCGACAATATTGCCGTTAGGACCTATTCTAGATGCTCCATCAAAGAATAGACGCCAGGTAGGAACTTCTTCAGAAATCAGATTTGAATCAAAGACTTCATCAGGAATCTCATCATATAATTTAAAATCTTCTGGAATTGCATGAGCAGCCAGAAAATCAGCAAGAGCCTGTCCTTTAACCGACTTCTGAGGAATATAATGCATATCGTATTGAGCTAACAAGATTTCCCAATTAGCTAGTCTAGAGTTGAGAATACCAGGTTTCTTCATCATAATCCTGATGGGATTTACTCTGGAAATGACATGAATCGTTT
The DNA here is from genome assembly GCA_029216955.1 of Iris pallida. NCBI lineage: Eukaryota > Viridiplantae > Streptophyta > Magnoliopsida > Asparagales > Iridaceae > Iris > Iris pallida. The sequence goes on along the minus strand of JANAVB010003400.1, from coordinate 20,475,559 downwards.
GACCGATAATATAATGTCGCGTTTTCTGAACAGCAAACATTAATGCTAAGCATTCTTTCTCGATTGGAGAATAACGCGGTTCAGCACCTGTCATTGTGCGACTGAGATAATAAATAGCCTGTTCATGGCCATCTTTATTTTTCTGAGCAAGTAATGCACCAAGAGAATGATCCATGGCTCGAACATATAGAAGAAATGGTATCCCCGAGACGGAAGGTACCAAAACTGGAGGGTTCATGAGATACTGTTTAATATTGTCAAATGCTTTTTGACATTCTTCGTTCCAGACGAAAGATACACCTTTCTTCAGAAGTTTGTTGAATGGTCTGCAGCGTCCTGATAAGTTGGAAATGAATCTCCTGATATAAGCAATTCTTCCTTGAAATCCTCGTAGCTCTTTTAAGGTGTGTGGAGGACGCATCTCTTGAATGACTTTGATCTTCTCGGGATCCACGTGTATACCTTTAGCGGTAATGACGAAGCCGAGAAATTTACCACTAGAGACGCCCAGGAAGGACTTAGTAGGGTTCATTTTAAGTTGATGCTGACGCATTAAATCAAAGATAGTCTTCAAATCTTGGATATGATCCTCCTTTCGTCGACTTTTGACTGCAATATCATCAACATAGCATTCGACTATTTTTTGGAGATGTTCGCGGAATATAGTGCTCATTGCTCGCTGATATGTTGCTCCTGCATTCTTGAGACCAAACGGCATCACTGTATAACAGTATGTACCGATCGGCGTTCTGAAGGAAGTGTGTTTTTCATCATCTGGAAACATTTTGATCTGGTTGTATCCCGAATACCCATCCATAAATGACATTCGTTCGAAACCACATGTATTGTCGATCATGACATCAGTAATTGGAAGAGGAAACTCGTCTTTAGGACAAGCCGCATTGAGATCGCGAAAGTCTATACAGACTCGGATCTTGCCAGTCTTTTTAAGGACAGGAACGATGTTAGCCACCCATTCAGGATGTTGTTCCTCTCGAATAAATCCAGAAGCCATAAGCTTGTTGACTTCAGCTTCAATTGCATCCATAATGTCTGGACGAAATCGTCGCTATTGTTGTTTGACTGGTTTAGCATTTGGCATGATATTGAGTTTGTGCATTGTAATCTTCGGATCTAGTCCTGGCATATCTTCGTAACTCCAGACAAAGACATCGATATAATCACGAATAAGCTTGATCATGTCTTGCTTATCTGTTTCTGAAAGACTTTCACTGATGAATATTGGTTTAGGAGAACCTTCTTCACCAACATCAATTTGGATCAGTTTATCTTCGGTAGGAGGTTCTCTCTGCTCGAACCTGAATTCCCATTGATTATCTGATCTTTGAGCCCATTGTTTCGATTCGGGTGATATTTCAAAATCATCCTCATCTTCATCATTTTCCTGCGGGCCATCAATAGAGACCATATTGACGGACAAAATAGAACGACGAAGATTGCCAATACTCGTGTCAGAATCCCAAGAGAGAGAATCAGAAGACTCAGATCGTTCGTCTTCATCGGACTTTGAATCTTCATGGACTATGTTGATAAAGGAAGTAGGAGCAATGTAACCTAAACCACATTTTGTCCTTCCGTATTTTAATAGAGGAATTCGAACAGGCATTCTTCTTCCTTTTCCATTATTGAGACTGGTTCTAAAGTCATAACCCATATTCTTGATGATATTTTTGGATTGTTGACTGTAGCGACGCAGTTGTAACCTTCCAGTATCATCGTTTATGTCATCTTCTTCCAAGTTAGGAGGATTTTGGGGTCCTTTATAAAAGAAGATCGGATTTTCTCCCTTTTTTCTAGCAGGGACCACAAAGTATGATTTTTGTATGGATTCCAATGATACGTCTGTATGAAGAGTTTGAACAACCCCTATAGTTAATGACTCCAAGTTATCTAGCAATTGTAAATAACTTTGTACATGATTACAGACATCAATATACTGCAAAGGAGATGCTTCATTAATATTAAATACTGTATTTACAACAGAAGGCTGAGCCTTATCAGACTTAGTCAAATTAATGACAAAAGGGTGAGAGGAAGAGCGATCAGAAGTTTTGTTTCGATTAAGATCGATAACAAAAGGCTCAGAAGAGGTGAGCTCCTTTGAAGAAGATCGTGGATAAGTAGTACGTCCACTGACTGGAATGACTAGAGTATCTGATCTAGCCTGAGAAGGTGGAGGGGGAGTAGTACGTCCACTGACAGGAATTATCAGTGAGCCTTGTGGAGCTTGGGAAGACGGTACAGTAGTACGTCCACTGACAGGAATTATCAGTGAACCTTGTGAAGCCTGAGCAGGTGATGAAGTAATACGTCCACTGACAGGAATTATCAGTGAGCCTTCTTCGGATGATCTAACAGACTGTGGAGGAGTGATACGCCCTTTTACAGGAATAACAAAAGTGCCAACTTTTGCTATCTCATCATCATTATCCATAACTTGCAAGACTTTTGAGTATTCATCTTTGTACATGCGAGCGTCATTGAAGTAAGCTTCAACTCCTTTGAATGGATAGAGATCCGCAACTTCCTTTTGAACTTCTCCATTATCATCAACATATTTGAAACACTGATGAAGGGTCGAAGGAACGACATTATGTTCATGCAAGAATGGTCTTCCCAACAGAGTATTGTATGAGCATCCATGATTGTCGATGATGTAAAAAGTAACTTTAGTGCGAAGATCGCCTATTTGAAATTTGAGACGAATCTTGCCCAAAGGCTCACTTTTTTCTTGATTAAATCCCAAGATGGTAGTGATAGTGCTGGAAAGGCTATGTACAGGTATCTTCAGTGCGTCTAGCATAGCTTTTGGCATAATACTGAGAGCAGATCCTGGATCAATCAGGAGACGATCAACCTTCATAGAATCAATATATCCTGTATGATATAAAGGACGGTCATGTCGATTATCCTCTAGCAGCATATCGTCCTGCGTAAAGGTAATGTTTGGAATAAATTCCAAAATATTATGGCAATGAGAAACAAGTTCTGTTTCCACTTTCTTGAGAAGAGTTAAGCAGGTTTCTGCTTGCAGCAGTGCTTCACTTAAAGTTTCTCGAGTCTCTTTAGAGAGGCGTAAGAGCTCGAAGATTGATAATTTAGCTGGGGTATTAGCTAGTTGAGCCAATATATCAAAATTATAAGGCTTTTCAAGTCCTGTAGGAGATGACTTCTTCAATGGTTTGTCGAAGCGGACTTGTTGTTTGCCTTTGTCAGCTGCTGTTGGTTTAGAAGGAACTGTCTCAACAGGAACATTTAAAGGCTCTTCAGTAGAGACTGGAGTTGAAGCTGTAACCGGAGGGACTTCAGAAGTTTCTTCAAGAACTTCAGCATAATCTTTCAGATATACTTTTCCTGACCGAGTTCCAGCATGAACTTCAACTTCAGATTCTGGTTCAAGGTCTATGGAAACCATGCTGCAATTCTTTATTTTGCTCTTGGTTCTTTTATGTTTGATGAGAGCTTCATTCCAGAAACCAAGGCCAACACGAGATTGATTATGTCTCATAGTGATGGCTAAAGGTGCTCGGAGTCCCTTGCCTGAGTTCAAACCCGGAGCAGTGGCTAGATCATAACCCATCTTCGCCATCAATTCACGAGATTGTGAACTGTATAAATGAAAAGCAGGTTTGTACCTATCTTCAAATTGAGGTACAGATTTTATCTCCGTAGGGAGTGAATTTCCTGCTGAGATGAAAGTAGAGGTTAGATAAAAATCGGGTGTGAAATTGGAAGTCACATTGCATGACTTAGTCTTCCCGAGCTTCTTTTTAAATGAGGAAGTCTTCCGAGGAGAAGAGGAAGACGTTTCAAACTCCGTCATTAAATCCGGGTGAATCCACATGATCTCTCCCTTCTTAGTTGTGACAGGAACAAGTCCGTCATTCTGTGCTGGTGGGATGTTTATAACTTCGAGAGTTGCTTTGGGGATAGGAACAATCCTACTTTCCACCATTAAGGGAGGGAAGTCACCGAACTGCATTGAAATTACATTTGCTGTGACTGTTTTGTTTTTGGGTGTTAATGTCACAGCTCCTGATTTAATCATCTCTTGAATCTTCCCTTTTAATACATAGCAAGACCGGATTGTATGACCCAGCATTCTATGATATGGACAGTATTTTGGATGATCTGTCTTATTAGCTTCATCAGGCTTTTTAATTTCTGGCAATTGAATCTTATTACCTTTGAGTAAGCATTCAAAGATACCCTGAACATCATCATCGTCGAAAGAATATTCTTCCTTCGGCCGAGGAGATCTCTGTTGTTGATTTGTTGGAGCTGGAGTAGCTTGGGTAGTCTTTACCCCTTGACTACTGTTTTGGAGATTGACTTCAAGAGCTTCTTTCCCTTTGTGATTGTTGGGTCGAGTACTATTGCTAGCACTCTGATTTGATTCTCTGGGAGCCATTTGTACCCCCAGACCTTGAAGGTCTCAGCACTGACCTCGGCAGCCTTGGCACTGACAATGAAAGAAGGCCAATCTTGGAACTGAGTGGACCCTGTCCACATGCTGATAATTGGTAAAAGATTCGACTTGCAAGTATCGATGGTAACAGCATCGGAAGTTCCGAGAGGCATTTTGAGGGCTTCTCTTCTGAATCTTTCAATGAAGTCCTCGGTGGTTTCATTATTTTTCTGTTTAATTCTTATGAGGGCTGACATGGTCATGTCATTGAGCCCTTCATAGAATCGTTCAAGAAATATTTGCTTGAAACCGGCAAATGAGGTAATGCACCCATCAGGGAGACTTCTATACCATTCATAAGCCGTTCCTTTGAGACATCCAATGAACACCCGAGTAAGGAGGGCGTCACTTGGTTGCAGTTGATCAGTCATTACTTCAAAATGATTAATGAACTGACTTGGGGAGGTTGTCCCATCATAGAAAGAGATGGTCGGAGGTTTGTATTTTGGTGGATACGATACCTGCTTCCATTCTATCGGGTAAGGTTGCTTGATACCTAACCTTTGCAAACCATCCTTTTGTTTGAATGCCTCGAATTGAGTTCGGAGATTCTTTAACTCTTCAGAAACAATTCCAGAAGATTGGGGAGTTGTAACTTGTTGAGTGTAATTAGGAGGAGGGACTGCAGCATATGTACCACCCCCAGCTCCAGACTGACTTGGAGTGGGTTGTTCAGGAACATTAGATTGCACCCCCGGAATAGTAGAGGGTTCCGGGTTTGGAACAACAGGAGTATTTAATATAACTGAAGGAGCTGTCTGTTGGACTTGCTGAGTTTGATGCTGAGTTTGCATAAGAGTGTGCATAGCATTCAACGTATCTGCCATAGCTCGCAACTGTTGTTCTAAGGAAGAAATCCTTTGTTCGTGAGCTTCGGTGTTAGTTGAGGGTTCATGATCGCCCTCTGCCATGTAAGTGGTAATCATTCGAGGAATAGATGATGAAACAGTCTGTTCTGAATCATCACTGTGTGAATCAGTATCTTTTCCAGGGCTTTTTACAGGAGTCAATACTGGAAAATTGGACTCTCCAAGGAAGTCTTCTGTGATCTCCGGATTACCACTTGGATGAGAAGAAGAAGAGGCTCTGGTCAAGGCTCCGGTCCTGGATCGAGTGCCGAGATAAACACCATCTTCAGAGTCTGATATAGCATCAGACCGTATGCTACCCCCAATATTTCTGGAAGTCATGTTGACAGAAGCATAAAGAGGTTCATCTTCATCCAACATTGGTTCATATTGAATCCGTTCGAAAACAGATTGTCTTTTTGGTGAACAACAACATTGAATTACAACTCGAGGTTGGAAGTTGCAACCATGCTTTTCATGGCAAATATGAGCAATATCATAGCCTGATGGAGTGTCAATTCTCTGTTTATTTTGCAAATATTCCCGGAGATCTGTAGGAACAGATTGGGAAGTATTTGAAGATAGTTTCTGTGTAGAAACTTGTCTTTTGTTCTTCTGTCTTCTTGGTTCCTGAGTGTATAAAGACTGATTAATTTGAGCCACATAGTTCTTGGCATATTCTGCATCAGGGTCTAATATACTTGTCTCAGTAGAACCGAACCGATTCTGATTAAGCTTATTACGAAGATCCGTAGGAGATTTGACTTTAATATCAGTCTTGGATACTTGTAATTTGCCTTTCTCAGACCGAGAAATTTTGAGAGAAGGAAGATGAGTATTATTTCGACTAGGAGTCGGTAATAATCCATCTTTGGAGGAATTAGCCAAAAGGCGTTTTCCATTGTTTGATCTAGTAAGAGTACTAGTCAAATTAACTCCAGAAGTAAAGACCTTAGGAGTAGAGGAGTTGACTAAAGAGTCTTTCTCCTTGGTTGGCACAAGATGTGCAAGTTGAGGGGGAATCATTTGTATGTTCTGTGGAAGAGAACCCCCAATCTGATTTTGAGAAACAGTCAAAGGACTGTATTTGTTAGCATACGCTGACTTCAGTTTGGACTTCTGGTCATACGCTGCCTTTTTATTAGCATACACTGGCTTTGGCTCAGCGTACGCTGCCTGATGTTGGCTTTTGTACGCTGCCTTTGCCGTACGCTGCCCTTTGAATGCCATACGCTCAGAGTCATCAATGGCTAAAAAGCCGACTACTGTCGTAAGAATAGAGGGAGAAGGGACCTTGACATGTCCAGAGATGGTTTTCCTTGTACACGCTGACTTGGTTAAAGAACCAACTTTGTCAGTGTGACTAGGAGAAGCCACTGTTGCCGTGTTCCGAGAAGCCGAAGTGTGCTTCATGGAAGTTGAAGACGTGTTCTTGTCAGCATGAGAAGTGACAGAAGCGTCTCGGACTGCTGCAGAAGACTTAGGGACATAGACGGAGTGTCCCTTCTTCTTGGCAGCAGGAAGAGCAGAGGAAGCAGTGCGGCCCTCCTTCGCCTTGAACATTTCTTCATAAGCCGATTGGTCGAATTGTACAACCATCGTCTTCTTCGTCAAGCCGATCGACGAAGTATCGCATTGAGTTGTTGCTATCTCATTGGAGGAGACAGCTTTCCCCAGCAGAGTCGCCAATTTGTTTTCCATAAATAAATTCACTTTATTTATTTTGTATCTGAGAAAATTATAACTGTAGGAATCTAATCTAGAAGGCGATTACTTTATCCCTTGGACGATGCGATGAAGAATACTCGAACTTTGAAGAACTTAGACAGCAACTGGACAATCTCTCTGTTCTCTCTGAAATTATCTGTAGTGTCTGATGAAGATGAAGAAACTCTTTTTTATAGAGTTCAGGATAACTGTCCTTAAGCATACGCTCAGGTAGTTACTTGACGTGTGCATAACTGCAGGGACGTGTGGCGAATTCTGATAGAGACACATTAGTGTGTGGTTGAAAGTAGTAGAGCATGTTCAGGAGAGATTGATGGCCTGGATGCCACGTTGCATAACTTCTAGAGAAGTGGATAACTGGTACAAGACACGTGAGAACGTGTGTTGACTGTAATCCTGGATATGGTTGCTGTAATACGATGCCTCGTTGAAGGAGAGTTATACGCTGACTTGGATAATGTAGAAACAAAATAAAGTTGATACGCTTACTGGAGAAGAAAGGAGTCGTACGCTCACTTGATGAGGAAGGAGTCGTATAGACTTCATACGCTCACTGAAGAAGGAAGGGGTCGTATAGACTTCATACGCTCAATAAAGAAGGAAGGAGTCGTATAGACTTCATACGCTCAATGAAGAAGGAAGGAGTCGTATAGACTTCATACGCTCACTGAAGAAGGAGCCACGTGGCCATCATCAATCTTCTCTGATAAGCCATATCTTCAAATAACTGTCAAAAGATTTTCTCGAGCGTCGTGACTGCAGATATGACGGCTGACAGACTGTCAAAACTGACAGTAATGATGGCTTTGCATTAATGATCTGCTGAGCTGTCCTCGTAAAAGACAAAACCAACTCTTCAAATACATATACGACGGTTGCTCTTTTCATGACAACTATCTTTGCACGAAAAGACGAGACGTCAGATTCATTCTTCATTTAATATATGCTGTGCTGCCACTTTAAGAAGAAATAATAAAATATCCACTAAGCGTATGACTTTTGATAAGCGTATGGCCTTGAGCGTAAGGATTAAAATGACAGCGTGTCATAATTTTCCACATCCTACAGGGTGATTCAAGGGTGATTCAAGAGTGATTCATAAATAGATTCATGAAGGCTCTGTGATTCATGAGAGTACAGGAATCACAAGCTGATACATGAAGATTCATGATAATAGAAGCGTGAGATACATGATATAAGTAAAACATACGAGACAAGAGTATTTGATGCTCCCGAAGGGGATAACATCTCATGAAGGGATCCATATAGTACTAATCTGTGTTACCAACATGTCAGCATCAAGTAAAGTAATCTAAAGCAGGAAATATAATCCTAAACACGATATAAAATGATCAGAGAATGTACTCGCCTGGTATCCTGAATATCTGAAAAGAATATACTATCCGAAGAGTGGTGTCTGTCTCCTATAGAACAGTATAAGTCATTACATGTCTAAAATAATAAAATAGACTTCTACAATGCATCTACATGATGTTTGGGGTCAATCTAGGCTAAAGTCAATCTTTGGTTAACTCTAGTCAACTCTAACAGTCAAACTAGGTCAACTCTAGTCTAGTTAGGTCAACCAAGGTTAAACTAGTTTAGGTTGGTCTAACCTAGGCTTAACAAGTCAATCTAGGTCTCTAACCAAATTACCATACAAGCCACACTAGTCTAGTACCGTAGCCTAAACTATACCTCAAATATAACAAACCATATATGCATATATTATACAATCAATATATATCACATTCACATTTATATATATATGTAGTATACATATAGGGTAGCTATATAGGTATAGGTACTATATTTATATATATATATATATATATATATATATATATATATATATATATATATATATATATATATATATATATATATATATATATATATATATATATATATATATTTATAGAGAGAGAGAGAGAGATAGACATGTGTGTGTATATATGTAATGTGACAGGAATTTAGATAGGGTGTGTGTAATGTGTGTGTTTAGATAGATGAATAGGTTAGTGTGTATGTAATTGATCTCAGGAATGGTGAATGAGTGACAGTACATTTCAGGTTTATAGAGGATGTGTCTATGTGTGTTCATGATAGTCCGTGTCAAAATGATAGCAATATGTGACTAAGTGAGTGTGTATATTTAATAGGAGGCCTGTGTGTGTGTGTGTTTGTCATTCAATGTGGTTCTCAGATTTTATAGTGTAGATGACAGTTTCAAATCAGTGTGAACATAAGAATCATTGTGAGGAACAATGTAACCCCAACAATGTGTGAGTGAACTCATGTCTTAGATTTCTCAGTGCACTTAGTGTTTCCAGATTTTTAGTCCTAGGTTAATGTGTACTTGTGTGTAAACATATGTGTGTCTGTGACATGGGTATTCTCAGATTTTGGTGAACACAAATCAATGTATAATACATAGAATCAATGAAATTGAACCAACTAATTTAGGAAAATACCATGGCATTTCAACAGTTCAAGTTTGTAATGTAAACCATAGTTTTGGTTTCCAGGAACAGTGCATTCAGTTTAACAGTTCAATGTCCAATGCAATTTCGAAACTACATTCCTATGCTAATCACAAACCCTAACATGTTAGCTAATTCCAGATGTGTAAACAACCCAATTTAAATCACACAACAGTTAACCTATATGTAATATCAGAATTTCGAATAATAGTTTACATGTATCAGTAAAATTAGGGATTTCCCAAATCGATTTAGAAATCAACAGCTAACAGGCAATTAACAGGTTGGTAATTAATGATAAATATGTGATGGTGTAGTGGGGTGTCTCAGTGTCCAAGAACTGGACACGAATCGTGTCCAATCACCCACACGATATAAAAACTGAAAACAGTGTACATAAGCATCGTGCACGTGTGTCGAGTGAGGTAGAGACACGTATGTAGCACCAAGTGTGTCGTGGTCGTGCACATGTGTAGAGGGGGTCTAGGGCTAGGGTTAGGACACCCTGAGTCGTGTCTTGGATGTGTCCATGTGAGACACGAACACAGTGTTAGTCGCGTGTCTGTGCGTGTATTCAGCCAATGCACGAACAGTGCGGGTCCAGTACGGGCAAGATTGCACCACGTGTCGTACATCATTTGCTCCTAAATTTTGGGAGCATGATGACAGACAATGCCCCATCCTCCCCACCAAATTTTGTGTCACCACGTGTCATGTACAGCGAGTTCTAGGGCCCGAGTCGCAGGACAGTGCACGCTGTCCTGAACAGCAAGTTCATGTCCCCGTGTGGACATCACACGACACGAAAATCACAGATCAATGACACAAAATCAAATACTACTCCTAGCACTACAAATTCAATCAAACATATTTTAAAAATAATAAAAAATATACGAGTATGGCATTTCAACAAACATCTTCCTATACACTATGACACATGTCCGATACGGACACCAAATGGACACGAAATTAACCCAAACTTTAGGGACAGCTATGGGACATCTAGATCTAGCCCTAAATGTAAAGAAAATAGAATATTAGAACAATTTGATGAGTTTTACCTATTGGTGCAAATAGCAAAAAAAGCTACAAATGGGAGGTTCCTTCTTGCTAGCCAAATGCTCCCAAATTGCACAAAAACTGAAATTACTCTCCATAATCAGCAAGTAGAGGTTGATTAGAATCATATGCAAAAGATTTGGGTCAAAAAGGATTAAAAATAGATTTAATAGAAATTTTGGAAAGTTGGGATTTATCTTTCCTTCTAAAAAGTAGGTTGAGCATAAAAGAGGCAAGAACAAGTGGAAGAGACATTAAATAGGGATGGGAAACCCTAGGTTGGCCGGCCATGGGTGGTTGGTTAGGGTTAGGGCTTCTAGTTATGGGCCATGGGCTTAAGTCACAAGTCATAGAATTAAATCACGTCATTTCACCTATTCTTAATCCTTCCTATTGAAACTAGATTCTAGTGACTAAATAGAGGTTAACTTAAGTTAGACTAGGGTCACACCATTGCCTACTAAGTCACCATAGCTAGGGTTAGCTTCTAGATTAGTCTACAAGTCTCAATTAGCTAAGGTCAAAACTAGAAATTACCAATTCAATAAATTCAAAATAAATTCAAAAATTACCAAATGACCAAAATACCCTCAATCCAAAATATGGTAGTGACAAAATAGTAGCTACAAAAATGTGTTGCAATTCTGGAACGAATATTTCGTGTGTTCATTTAGATGATTTTCCTTAGTTCTATGTCAATTTTATTAAGGTTTCTACCTGGGGGATGATATATATAGTTATTCCCTATTTCATATAAAAATATTTGACAAAAAATGAAGGTACTTACCTATGTACGGACGTGGACAGATTTCGTGTCGCGAGATTCAGCCCACATACCCTTTCGGAAAATGCCTGTACCGAAGAGAATTTGAACTGAACATATAGATAATTATATATATATATATATATATATATATATATATATATATATATATATATATATATATATATCAAATTGAAGGTAATTCGAAGAGCTACGAGATGGAAAAGGTTTGGAGAAGTTTTACTAAATGGTTTGGTGTGCACACCCAATTTTTTGCATAGAATCCGTGGTCAGCACACTATTCTGGACACATCGTCGTACGACAGAGGTTTGAAGGATCAAATCTCTATGAAAAATTATGTAAAAAAATGGAAATTAAAGGTAAAAGATAGAGGAAGATTTTTTGTAAAAGACTCGAGTCTCGTACCTATTGTTTTCGTAGTGCAAAACGTTGTTGAAGTCAGTACTATCCAGCAGTCCTATTCTGAAATCACCTTCAGTCCAACGAATTTGTGAGGGAATTTTGGCATAGAAAATTAATGGAATGAGAGAGAAATGACCCATAGGGCTGTATGAGGTTGAGGGGGGAAGGTTGTGGCAAAGTTTTAGAGGAAAGAGGGTAGTGGGGAGGTGGTTTTGGCAACTAAAAGTGGTGGTCACCACTTAATTCCGAAAATATATGTAGGCTAAAGTTGTATGCTATCCACACACTTGTGTGTGCACCACATGGGTCAAATAAGGGCTTGGTTAGGGTCTTCTATATCTTGTGCAAGTGTGGACCAAGTTTGGGCTTGATCAGAGTTGATTTGATTGGATTTGACACTACCAGAAAAATGGCTTTTGGTGACGGTTTTTCTCCGTCACCAAAGGGTTTAGTTGACGGTTTCTCTTCCATCAGCTAGGCCAGTGTCAGCAAAAGTCCCCACTTTAGTTGACGGTTGCTGAATGACTAGTTGATGGATTTTAGCCGTCAACTAAATCTAGTTTTAGACCGTCAATATTGATGCATACTTTTCCTGACACTGGCCTAGTTGACGGTTAATGACCGTCAACATGGATTCTCTTTTTTTTGACGTTCTTAGCGTCAAGAGACCCTGTTTATCAATTCCATTTACGTTGCCGACGATACGAGATCCACGCATAATATCAAATCTAGAAATGCATAATATAAATTCTAGAATCTCTCATAAACATCAAATAATTTACAAGCATATTTTATATTAACAAAACAAACATGTTCTTACATTCAACCAATTCTTTAGTTCAGTAACCAGCAAAAAGATAAAGTTTATTCACAGATCACACTTTTGTTCACCAGATCACACTTTTGTTCACAGATCACACTTGTACATGATACACCAACCCCATTTCATATTAACTAATTCACAATAGAATAAAATACCCTTAACGGAAGCCCGCAGCTTCACAAACCATCACAACCGAAGTTCGCAACTTCATAAAACATCGAAACCGAAGCCCGCAGCTTCACAAACCATCATTCATCGAGAATCCATGTATCTTCAATTAAAACACATTTTAGTATTGGACTGGTATCAATAAATAGGGACTGAACAAAGAAATATTTGATGTCAACAAGGACTGATACAACAAGTAGGTGATGCAATAATATATATAGGACAGAAATATGTAAATAGGAAAATAAAAGTAAAGACTGAACTATAAATGACTGACTGAAACAAAAGTAAATTAGGACTAGAACCATTAGCAAACGGGAACTGATACAATGTCTAAGCACAAATAAAAGTAAAGACTGAACTATGAATGACTGACTGAAACAAAAGTAATTTAGGACTGGAACCATTAGCAAACAGGAACTGAAACCAACATCCCAAGGACTGATATCTAAGGATAAGAGCTAATATCTAAGTATCAAAGCATTGTGGCTTAGTATAGTAATTAGAGCTAATATCAACTAGTTAGTATCGCATTATCAGAACTTATATCTACTATAAAGAATGATTATATGCAAAGATACTCACTGCTAGTATATGCTAGTATCAAAGTCCATTTGAATTACAAGTCAGAACTCTGATACTCACTGCTGCCACCCAATTACTAGTCGTAACTCTGATACTCACTGTCAGAACTCTGATACTCACTCTGAACATCATTCCTGGGACTTAATACTTCTCACATAAAGAGGCATTTTATAGGTGAGACTAAAGGAAACCTCATGAATTTCCATTGACATATATTCTTATCATATGTTTGGTCCATTTTTTAAAAGGAAAATTCCTTATAATTATACCTCTAATCGCTTAATTTTATTGTGTCTCTAGATGTACATAAACAAGAAGCTGGATGATTTATAAGCAAGTGAAATCCTCCATTTTCTTTTCTGATTCTCAGTAAAATTCTCAATGCTTAATTATGAGAAACGAAAGCATAGCAAACTAACAAAAAAATAAGGAAAATAATATGTTAAATGTTGTAAAAGCCTTCTTTAGTCAACTTAAATAAAATTTCCTTTTTGAGTGATCAAGTGATCTTGAATTTTAGCTTCTAGATTAGTAGCCATAGTTAATCCCAATATGAAAGGAATAATTAAGGATATCATGTAAAACAATGTTAATCACTAGTAGCCAAGATCTATGTACTAAAGGTTAAAGAAAGTTGATTGGTATCATACTTTTTGCAACAACCCCTAGCAGACTAATACATTTTGACCCGACCTCTCCGATAGGCTGTCCAGCCTCGTTGAAAGTGACAATCTTCCTCTATCCACCACTTCTTCTTTTTATTGTTCTCTCCATCATTGTAGGCCCTCTAGTTCCTCCTTTTGGAGGGGTCAGCTTCTACTTGTGTTGGGCTCTCTAGAACCTGTGACAACACAATAAAAGAAAAAAATTAAGCTTGCTATAGAAAATTAGTGCTCATATTTATAGAACAACACAATAGGAATTGCAACCAAGAATGAATTTGCTTCTCACAGGCTATAGAAAATTAAGTGTGCTACATCAACATTTGGATCATAGATGACACAGACAAGCACATATAAAGTCTTTTAAAGGGTACCAAAAGCAAAACACATTCTAGAAGACCACAAGTAGCATGAAACCATTCTAAAGAAGACTACAAAGGGGGCAGAAAGCAATCTTTATACATGAAATCATTCAACAGTAAATTTTTCCTTTCAAGCTAACACTGCTAGAGTACCCACTCTACTAGATATACAGCTAAGTATCAGATACAGCTAAGTATCAGAAAAATGAACACTAAGTATCAGAACAAAGTATCAGAAAAATTTATACCTCTTTCAAAATGTCCCATATATACAGCTAAATGTCCCATATACAACTAAGTATCAGAACAAAATATACAGCTAAGTATCATATATACAGCTAAATGTCTCATATACAGCTAAGTATCAGAACAAAGTATTAGAAAAATGTTTGTCCCATATACAGCTAAGTATCAAAAAAACGTTTAACAAAAATGTATACCTCTTTCGATTTTCTCTTCTTGTCATTAAAAAAATTGCTAATTTTAGGCAGTGGGGATGTCTGCACACAAATCCAAACATATTGCATAAGTAAAGAGAATAAGTTAGAAAACAAATGAACACTAATCTAAACATATTGCATAAGTAAAGAGAAGAAGTTAGAAAACAAGTGAACACTAATCTAAACATATTGCATAAGGGAAGAAGTTAGAAAACAAATAAATACTAATCAACCATTAATCAACCCAAATAAATAGTAGCTTCATTAGAAAACAGAAATGTGGTACAGAATCATAGATACAATTTTACTAATCAACCCAATCTCCTTCACAACCACTCTTTTATAAAATATATTATCATCATCCCTGACATCCAACAATCCATCATTTAACGATGCATTAGTAAAGAAATGATGTTCCATCAAATTATCCATGTCTTCAAAATTTTCTATGTGTAGATAATCTTTTGGACTAGTAGACAAAACAACAGACCATTGAGGATATAGTTGGTGTTTTACATAAAATACTTGCTTGGCCTGCGAAGCTAGAATAAAACAATCTAATTTGTACCCAACTCGATTAAGGTTCACCAATGTGAAACCAAATTCATCAACCTTAACACCCTTACTCTCGACCCAATCGCACTTAAATACTGGAATGTTAAAGGTATGATAATCGAGCTCCCATATTTTGATAGCGACAACATCATGAATTTCCTTTTCATGCACAACCACGGCGGTAGATTATAGGTCACTAATATAACTGGCCAACAACTGTACCTACTACTAAAGGACCTATATAGATTTATGCCATTAGCTGAAAGTGTCAGTCGAAGGTTTCTAGGTTCTTTCCCAAAATCTGGCCACTTATGGTCAACTAGCTGCCATGATGAGGCGTCTGCAGGGTGACGAAGTTTGCCGTCAACTACTCTTTCAGAAGCATGCCAAGTTAAGTCCCTTGCTATATGTGAGGATTGAAACATCCTTTTAAACCGGGGAATGGGAGGAAAATGCCATATAACTTTGGAAGGTATTTTTTAATCAAAATTTGATGAGAACCATCATTTGCCTTCTTCCAACTTGACGTTCCATAAGTGGAACATTCAGATAAATTGCTATACTCTTTTCTATAAAGTATGCAATCATTGGGGCATGCATGAATCTTCTCATATTCCAAACCCAGAGCAGTCGTTGTCTTCTTAGCCTCGTACATTGATGAAGGTATTTCATTTTGTGCTAGTAACATATCATAAAGTGTTTTCAATAACTCAGAAAAGCTACCCGATAGCTTTGTATACTTAGAACAACCAGGATAAAGAGGCTTCTCGGCATCTTCAAGTAGAGATTTAAATGCCTTTGGGTCACCGAAACATGTTCATATGTCGCATTAACCATTTCTACACCATCTGCGCCATCTTCAAAGGAGCCACCATCTTGAAAGGAGCTAAACCCATTATAGTTAGGTGTTTGTTCATCACTTTTTGCAATGCTTGTCGATCCTCTGGTAAGGTGTTCCTCACCATGCCAAATCCATACTGTATAACTTCGATCGATACCCCTACTAAACAAGTGTTTTCTTACGTCTCCTAGCTTTTAGAATATCAAATTTCCACATTTTTCGTACGAACATCGAATAGAAATAGGATTATCTAAATGGAGATTTGCAAACTTAAGAAACTCTTCTACTCCTTCCTCATATTCACGATACATCCTATCCTTCGACATCCATGACTTATACATAGTTGTAATCCCGACCTCAATCAAAGCAGATTATATAACCAGGTTATAAATCTACCTGAGCAGTAGCTGTCAATGATCGTAATTCCGACCTCAAGTTGGGTGTTCCTTTCTTCCATGCAATAAGAATGAGGTAGCAGATCATTAGTATATCAGTTTCAGTTCTGTGTACTGCAGCAGATCAGTTTCAGTTTTGTGTTAACAAACAAAATCCTATGACACAGTTGACCCACAAAAGGTCCTACTGATTCACAAATCCTGGGACACGACACAGTTCTGTGAAAAAACATAATCCCTAGGACAAGACACATTTCTGTGAATAAACAAAAACTCACATCATATGGCAAAATTGACCCAAAAACCTACTTATTCATAAATCCTAGGACACGACACAGTAGCCAGACACAAAACCCACATCATGAAAAAATTGACCTAAAAAACCCTACTAATTCACAACTAGGACATGACACAGTAGAATTGCAGAGAGAAAACCCTAACTTCAAAAAAAACACAAAAAACCCTACTCTCAAAAAAATCTACAAAAACTCTAACTTCAACTGGCACTACAATAAAATCGAATTGCAGAGAGAAAATATGGAATAGAATTGCAACCTACCGCATGGTGAAGACCGAAGTTGCCGCATGGTGAAGTTGCCGCTGAGAATAGGGTTTCGAGAGGGGACGTAGGCCGCCGAGGAGACGTAGGCCTCCGAGGAGACCGTGTACGCCGAGGAGAGAGCTTTAGGGAGTGGAGGGGGAGGGATTTCTGAGAGGAACTAGGATTTTTTGAGAGGAACATGGGAGAAGAGGGGTTTTCGAAAAGTTAGGGAGAGGAAAAATTCTTATGTTTTAGAAAGAGATCGGGACTTTGAGCAGCGGGATTAAACATAAAAATCGTCACTAAGCAAAAAAAATGTTCGAAAAAATTATGATAATGGCATGTGAAATAGTCGCGGGAATTCACCCTCCCCCACTTTCGTTGATGGCTTCAAACTAGTCGTTAAGTAAAAGTGGTGGATTACGTGCCAGTTTTCCCAAACCCGTCAACTAACGTGGTACAATATTATATAGTTAACACAAAATAGGGGTTTAGTTGACACAAGGCCTTATCCGTCAAGTAAAACAAAATAGTTGACGGGGATTACTGACCGTCAATAAAAAATCCATCAACAAATGTCATTTTTCTTGTAGCGAGTGCCTACACTAGTCATTAGCACCACCCTAACTAGGTTGAAACCAAGCTAACTACAATGCACCTAGCCAAGTCCAAACTTACGTCACACATAATATTAATTAGGAATATTAAACCTAAACCTAGTACTATATATATTTATATATAAACATGCACACAAATAACTATATATAATTTATACAATAAAAATTATTTGAGCTACGAAGGTTAACAGAACACTTAGATAGAGAAGAGAGATATGGAATAGGATAGTGAAATAAATGGCATTCTCAACTCTATTTATAGTATCTTTGGGGATCGAACTCGGGCAGAGTTCGGTTCCGTAACATTCAAAAAATCAAATATTAGAGCCGATTCAACAGGATGACCTGATCCAATAGGATACTGGGTCAGGGTGTCCAAGTTCGGGCAGAACTCGGTTCGAGTTCGGCTGCCCTGTTTCCAAATTGGGTCAAGTACATTGGATTTAGGTTTGGGCTCATTTTGATACTTAGGCTGTTTTGACTAAATTGGGTAGGCTTTTTGGACATGTAGACTTTTTGAGAGGCTAAGCATCTGCCAAGTTTGTTTGATTTACATTTGTTCCTATGACTCAACAAAATAAAAAATACATAATAAGCAAGAAAAATTGTATTGAGCAGCTTTGTATTCATTTAGTTCGGCGAAGACTTGATCAATTGCTAGTGCAATGAGTATTCATCTTTTGTACCTGCAATAATGTATTATTTATTGTATCATAATTAGAGTTGGAGTCGGTTATCGAAATCAGGTATGACCATGACCAATGGGCTAACATACGCGAACACCAGGTTTTTATACTGGTCTTCCTCTAAAATGACTAATCTAGTCCCGAGAACTCTTGCCCGGTATTAAATCCAGTATGCAGTAAAAAATGCAAGCTTTGGTCCTATGGACTTGCGACTTCTACAACGTCATATTTTGATCCGAAGTCCAAGAACAAACTTTAACTCTAAGAAAAGCATCTTTGGAAAGCCAAGCTCGTACAACTCGATCACTTCTAATTGGAACCACACCAGCACTTAGAAGAATGGGAGTTGACTTAGAAATTTGAAGTTTGAAAGCTCTTTAATTAATAGAGAAGATAAAGAAGATTGAATGAGTGAATTGGAATGGAAAGTTTCTTCTCTATTTATAGCATTTTCTAGGACAGAGTTTGGACGAACTCGGATGCCCTAACGTTCAAAAATTTGAACGTTCGTGCCAAAAGAATATGTCCTGCATTTTGACCAGGAGGTAGTTTAGGGGGACCGAGTTCGGGGCAAACTTGTACCAAATTCGAGTACCTCAATTCCATAATATATTTGACATATTGTTGGTTCAAATGAATTGGGTTTGAGTGAAAAATGTTTTTGGCTTAGGGTAGGCTTATTTAAGTAGATTAGGTTTTAGGAATTCAACTAATGCCAGTGCGATCTACTCACATAAGTCCTAGACTCAATAAATAAAAAATTACAGAATAAAATATAAAATTGACCAGATGAAATCTTGTGACTGTCACGTCCCGATCCTGGGAGATCAAAAACTAGCCACTGAACGTGATGTCGTACAAGTCTAGATTGCACTTGTACAAGACAAAACTATTATAGTTCCCGGTATTTCTCAGAAATAACGACATCACAGCAAAGTCGAGCAGATAAATTGAAGTCACAACAAGATATAAAGAAATATATCATCTTTATTGATAATTATAATCGATTACAAGGCTTGCAGCTGAACACAGAGTTTACAATAGATTACAAAGACTTTTGAATAGCCAACTGAATATATATTTGTCATTTAGACTTACAACTGAATATGCCGATTTTTCTTACAATGAACTTGTCGATTTGGCTTACAATCTCACTGGTACAAATGAGTTACACTGTTCCATACATTACGTCCCGTATAGCAGAAAACGTCGTCTTATAAGAAGAGCTTCTGAGTACCCATCCGATTTATCAATGCCAAGCACTGATCAAACGATTTTCCTATGCATGAGCACCTGTAATATTGCCCACAACGTGGGTCAGTACATCATCTATGTACTGGCGAGCGGTGTTGGCCCAAATCACCTAAGAAGACCACACTAAGTAATCATGTTATATAATATTATTAAAAGTGGTCTTTCGCGTTGCCTTAGGGTCAATTAGCAGTTCATATCTGACAGAAGTAAAGCATGCATCTTTTATATAGCCAGCATAATATAAGACATATATGTTATCACCCTTTGGTGATTCTTACCCACGATCGTATAGCCATCCCTGTACAATTATCATACTTATTCTGCCTGTATAAGACATTGTTAGGAACAATATTATATTTATCATAGTTATCACCGTTCAGGTGATTCTTACCAACAGCCGACATCCTTTCCTGTATTTTGAGTAATAACTTACTATGCCTGCATAAGACGTCATTAGCACTTGACTTTTCTATATGAAGGTCATTGGCTACACGTCAACTTGGACCATCTTCCTAGTATAACGATGCCCCTTACAGTGCGAATAGCTAGCCCCACTGAAAGCCCGTATACCGATGTCAGTACGTCGGCACCAATCCTTGTCCCCCTAGGATGAACCGAGTCCGTGGCCTCGGAGTACCGTTCAGGAAACTACCTCTTACACAAGTTGTCCATGACTATGCAAGTACATGCAACTTATCTATGAAGAAAATATATATTGCATGATAAGGAAAAGTTTGTAGTTAAGCCACCAATCTCATCCATCTAGCCACATTGCCTTGAGCTGAGCTCACAAATACCAATTGTCCACTCCAGGGTCTTAGTGTAATCAACATTCTACATCGACGACATGATAATAGAATATTGATTACTCAATCTCTTTCCCACATCTTTGATACCAAACGTTCATCGGTCATAATTCAAGTATACTCACTGTCCAGTTCTTGGGACTTAGCATCTATGTTACTATCTATTCATCGAGCTAAGGCTCGATATACTCACCACCCAAGTATTATCTATTTATCGAGCTAAGGCTCGATATACTCACCACCCAAGTATTGGGGACTTTTCCTTCACCTGTTATGTATTTCATAGCATAACACACAAGCACACAATTCATGCAATGATACGCAATAGCTTCGGGTCATGTGATTAATTATATTTTATTATCTTTTTGATTTTTCATGTAGGATGTTATTGAGCAACTCAATAAGAACATAACATACTATCCTTTTATTAAGCGTGAAGCTAAAGGATCTCCGAAGGGTTCAACACTACTCACTTTATAAGACAATTTTTGCCACGATCGCATATATAGCCTTCCGAGTGATCTTTCGCATAGTCCTAAGTCCAACAAGGCTTCATCAAACCAACCAGTTATCATAAGGCATCTTGCGGGTCGGGACACTACAGTAACGATGCAGCTTCCATGTTATTGTAATGAAGTCTTCTAAAGCTATATATTTCTTGTATCGACTCGAAGTTTATGTTAATTATCGAAATCATGATGACTTTGACTACATAGGTCAACAATATAGTCTTCCCCGAGTCTGGTAAAGTACACATCAACCATAGCTCCTGAACTTCATCGTCGAACATTACTCCTAGTAGAGGATATCTGGCAACCCCATCCTAGAACTCACTCAGGTGATCCATAATGGATTAACCATCTTTGTACCTCAAACCCATCATCTATTGAATCAGGAGCAACTTGTTTACCACGGTCTACTTTGCATACAAGGATTCCATCTTGTCTCAAATTATTCTTGTATGTACTCTATTGGTGACGTGATTGTACATATTCTCGTCAACGAATTGCCTCATATACCCACATACTTATATATACTCGAAATTCTAGTCCTCATCGACTTACTCACTGAGTTTTTGAAAGCAAAACCGAAAGATGCAGGTTCTTAACAAACAATAAATCCATCTTGTTTGCCAATAGTGGTAATTGGAAATGTTTAGGTTTACCGTACGAACTGGCTTCGCTTCCATCTCTTCTCCTTGGTTTAACTGTCAACTTTGGCACCTTCTTTGAACCCAAAGCTCTGATACCACTATATAGGTATCAGTAGAACCAAAAGCTCTGATAGCATATTGTTGGGAATGAAACATAAAAATCATTCCCCCAAACAAAGAAGCTACGAGAGAACCAAAGTAAAACACTGAAACCAAATAGCCAAAATCATACGAGAGCTAAATAACACAAATACCACAATTTTGACATTGAAAACCCTTGGAAAAAAACTACGAGACGATTGAAGTCCAACCTTGAAAAGCCTCCACTAATGGAATAAGAAAGTACAACGAATACTTACATACTTCTCACCTATCCAATGGATCACCACAACTACTTGGAAGATGAAAACTGATTACAGACTCTTAAAGAACGAAGACAACGAAAATATTACTGAAACTCTCTCTGCTTCAATGTAGCCTTCAATCCCCTTTTTGTCTCCAAAAGTTGTAAAGCACTAACTTTTATAGATTAGGGTTAGGAAAATACATATATATAGTTCCCTCAATCACGCAACAAATATGGACCATTAGATTTGATCCAATGGTGCAAATAAACACCCAAACTCGTCTAAGCTCGACGATCGAAATCAGGACCGAATTCGGTCTGACTTAGCTAAACAGTTCTGCTCGACTTGGACCGAACTTGAACCGAACACGATCATACGCATGCTAAAGAATTCTATTTGAATTGAACAAACTCGGCTTGACAGAATTTGGACTGAACACGGTCAGGTCCAGACAGATTCTTAAACTGCTATTTTCTAAACTCTGTTTCGACACCTTCAGCTTCCCGAGCTTCTTCATACGGATGATGCTCGTCGCACTTTGGGATATTCTCCATATAGGTTGGAAACCTCACCCAACTCCAACAATTGGGTGTGAAGGAACGGGAATCCTTGTTTTGGATGTAGGATTGTATTAAAGACTACATTGCCTACTATGCTAGATATGGGCATCCAAAGGTGATAAACCCCGATACTCAAGAAGAGAGTGAGTTTTTGATACAACCTCGTCAGCCATCAAAATCGGTCTTGATTGCGGTATTTGACCAAAATGTAAGAAAAAATTTGTTGTTTTATAACATTTGAAGTTTGTATATGTTTACTATTTAACAAAGTTTTGGTTTTTAACTTTTATAGGCCAACAAAGTGGAGAAACTTGGCAAGGCTCTGGTGGGTTGTAAGGACAAGAATTGGAAAACTGTGAGTGAGCAGTTACGAAACATCAACAATATTGAAGACATTCCATTATTTGAATATATGAAGATACGCTCAAAAAGGCGTCATGATAGAGAATAGGGATGTACTTCGTTATTTGAAAGTGTTGTATTTGAAGAATTAATGTATTTGATGACTTGAGGTTGTGACTCTATGTATTTGATGACTTTATGTTACTGTTTCATGGTTTGATATACTTGATTTTTAACTTTAATGTATTCTCCATATTACCGTATTGGAGTCGTATCAAACCTTTATATTTTTGTTGTATCATAATATAGTTCTTGATTCTTTATATTTTCGGTCGTATCGTAATGTAGTTCTCGAAACTTGATATTCTCGGCAGTACCAAATTCATGATATCCATGATCATAAAAAACAAATTTCTACCTTTAGGACTGTCAAAATTTTGAAAGTACTAGCAATAGGTAGTTCTGAAATTTTAAATTTTTTTCAGTTTTAGCAGTCCTAAACAAGACAATGAATAAACTTTCTTCCATTAGGACTGCCAAAAATTTGGCAATCCTGATTATTGTTAGGACTATCAAATTTTAGCTGCTAAAGACAGAGATTGTTAGTCTTAGGACTACCAAAATTTAGTCAGTTCTAATTTTTTTCTAAAATCGTGATGACGAACCCTTCATCAAATGCATCGAAGCAACAATAACATGAAATAAATGCAAAAAATAAATATCCCTTTACCAATATACATACGTATAATGTATTCAACACATCATTACAAGATATAACATGATACATACATCAAAGCCATAAGACTAAAGATAGATGAAAATAGGTTGTGAATGAGACGATAAGGAGAGGGAGATAGTTCCTTTGTGAAGGTCATGACAAGACTATATAAATGCTATGTGAAGGAGATTGTATGAAAATGTCCATATATGTATCGGTAATTATATCAAAAATGTACATATCCATATTGGAAATGTTCGTATCCGTATCAGAAAAGTATAATAATAAAAATCATAACTCCATAATATAATTCATGTCTTTAAAATATATTGTACATATGGTCTTTCTTTAACTTTGCATAAATACTCCAAAATTGTATATTTCCAAAATGAAACAAAACTCAAAACGACTCTTTCATAATTTTGGTCTAATGTTAGCATCATAAAAGCCCTTAGACATGACTCAAGGTTCAACTTTTTGTAGTTAGAAATTGCATTCGACATGCTTTACATCTTCAAATGGAAGGAAATATGTAAGTACAAAAGAGTTCAAAATAGAATCCTAAGACTCTTAGCTGCCAAAATTTGAAAGTCCTAAAGACTGAAAGTTAGGACTGTAAATTTTGCCAGACCTCACTACAAAGAGGACTTCCAAAACATTTGACAGTCCTAAGGCTGACAATTTCGATTTATACAGAACTTTAACGATTCAATAGAGAAATAAATTATGAAGCTTTTTCGTGAGGTTCAAAATGCGAGATAATATATTCGACGGGCCGATAGCTTTATAAAATTTATTCATTATCATGATAGGGAATTGTTGGAAGCCATTTTCATTGTAGAATGACCAAAGGTTTGAGAAACTTTATCATAAAACTTTGGAGAATAAATATTCGGAGATTCTTCAAAGATTTCTCGAAAATTCACTGAGTGTGATTAGAATGACAGAGATTTGTTTGGGTATATAAGACCACAAGAATATTACTAATTTAGAAATTTAATAAAAGAAGAAGACAAATGAGAAGATATTTTTTCTGGAAATTGCTGAGAAATCCAATTTCGGGATGGGCTTTTATGAAATGTCCACCCGCTGGATGAGTTTTATGAAATGCCCAGAATTAAGTATTTTTACGTTAAATATTCCAAGATTCCCTTTTAGATGCCACCCGCTGAAAACTGCTATTTTTATAATACCGAAACTACCCCTCCGCGCGAATTGGTCATCTATATGTATTTGAATTCAAAAAACTCAGATCTGGATTGCGATTTTCGTCTTCTTCTTCTTCACGAAAAATCTGAATTCCATTGCTCTCATCTTCAGCAGAGATCGCAAAGATCGTTCGTAGTTCGGTGTGCTTTTCTTCGGTCGAACTCAGATCATCGCTCGTCATCATCATCACCATCATCATCATCTTCATCGACGTCAATTGTGGAGAGAAGATTTTTCTTCTTCTTTTCCATAAGAATTATCATCGCTTTGAAAGAAGAACGAAACTCTTTATTCCTGAAAAAACTAAATTACACGGAGAATGGCCATTCTCCTACGTTTTAACACTGGAAATGACCATTCTCCGTGTAAATTAACACGGAGAATGGCCATTCTCCTGCATTTTAACACTGAAATGACCATTCTCCGTGCTAAATTACACGGAGAATGACCATTCTCCGTTTTATTTAACACGGAGAATGACCATTCTCCGTGTAAATTAACACGGAGAATGCCATTCTCCGTTTTATTTAAAACGGAGAATGACATTCTCCGTGTTTCTAACACGGAGAATGGCCATTCTCCTGCGTTTTAACACTGAAATGACCATTTTCCGTGCTAAATTACACGGAGAATGACCATTCTCCGTTTTATTTAACACGGAGAATGACCATTCTCCGTTTTATTTAACACGGAGAACGTCATTCTCCGTTTTATTTCAAACAGAGAATGCCGTTCTCCTGTGTTTTAACACTGAAATAACCATTCTCCGTGCTAAATTACACGGAGAATGCTATTCTCCGTTTTATTTAACACGGAGAATAACATTCTCCGTTTTATTTAACACGGAGAATGGCATTCTCCGTGTTTCTAACACGGAGAATGGTCATTCTCCTGTGTTTTAACCCTGGAATGACCATTCTCCGTGATAAACTACACGGAGAATTAGAATGACAATTCTCCGTGTAAATTAAGACGGAGAATAGTCATTCTCCGTGTAATTTAGCACGGAGAATGGTCATTCTCCGTGTAAATTAAGACGGAGAATGCCATTCTCGATCCGTGTTAGTAACACGGAGAATGTCATTCTTCGTGTAAATTAAGACGGAAAATGATATTCTCCGTGTTACTAACATGGAGAATGACCACCCTCATGCGAAATTAATATTTTTCATGTTCTAACACGGAGAATGACCATTCTCCTGCATTTTATGGTCAGCTGAAACTTTGGAGAGCCATAACTTTTGACTGGGAGGTCGAAACGAGGTCCCGTTTGTCGCAAAATGAGCGTATCGTCGAGGAGACTGAAAGTAACAGTTTTATTGTTAGACGGCCTTCCGAATTTTAGAATCGCAAAAAAATGATGTTTGGACCTCCGTTTTAGCACTTTTGTCGTTTGTCCCGGTCTTTCCGAAATTTTCCGACGAGTTTTTGAAAATTTTTGAGGAGAAAACCTAGATTCGAAAGTGAGCAGCGTATGGAAGAAGATGAAGTATCGAAACGTTTTTTTTAAGAGCAGTTTCGTGGGTGTTTTCAATAAATTAAAAGGAAGGGCAAAATGGTCATTTGGAACCCGCTTTGGATAAGTTTCTCTAATTCTGGGCACGCGATGAAAGTTTTTTTAGCGGTGGGTTTTACATAAAACTTTTTTAGTTTTTGGGCATTTCATAAATCCTCCCTATTTTTTTTTTGTCTTTTGTACTTAATATGTGTTGTTCTCTACTAAATTTGCAAAGATATTTAACATTTGTGTCGCTCCTAGGGGTGCAACTCGGGAGGGTTAGGTCGGGCTTGAGGTCAAACCAAGCCCAATCCGATGAATCATAAGTCTAGTTCGAGCCCAAGTCCGACCCGACCTCGAGTTTAACATATGAAATCCAAGTCCAAGTCCGAAGGATTGGGTTTGGCTTGGTTAAACTCGGATTGGGTTGGATCCATCGAATTTATCGGACTCTAATATACTATTTAAAATAATTTTAAATAAAAGTAATATTAAACACATAATCAAATATTAATCAGATTTTGAACGGATTTAAATATTTTAACATATACTCGAGCTGAATCCGAATATTTTCAACCATAGTCGTATTAACAGATTTATCCAATCGGACTCGGAAGTCCGTCCAGATTTATCCAATCGGAAGTCCGTCCAAGTCGCCTCTGATGCTCTTAGGGCTTGTTTGGTAAAATGGATTTTGTTTTGGATTTGGATTTGGAAATCCAAAATCCAAATCCAAATCCAAATCATAGATTTCCAAATCCAAATCCAAAGCAAAATCCTACTCCAACCAAACATAGAATTTGGTAAACTTGACTTATGATTAACAATTATGATAATAAAAATACTATTTCATAAAATAATAATTAATTAATTAATTACTATTATTATAATTATAGTTATGATTAATAATTAAATTATTATTATAATTATAAAATTATTTATGATTAACAAATTATTAATTAAGGTTATAATGATGATTATATGCTAATAATAAATTATTAATTAAAATTTAAATAATATATTAATTATTAAATAATAAATTATTAATACCGATGAAAATTATGATTAATATATTATTAATTAAGATTATAATAAAATAGTAACTAATAATTTATAATTAAGACAAACAAATTATTAATTAATATTATAATTAAGTATTTATTTCTAAATTATTTAAAATTATAGTTATGATAAATATATTATTATTAACTAAGATTATAATTATAATTGATTAATTATTAACTAAGATTATATTTATGATTAACAAATTAATCAATTATTAATTAAGATTATAATAAGACTATGATTATATTAAAGTTTATAATAATTATCATTAATAAATTATTATAATTATGATTAATAAATGTATAAATTATTAAATAAGATTGTTATAAAATATTAAAATAAAATTATAAATTACTAAATTATTAATCAAGATTATAATTATAATTAATAAATTAATAATTTATTAATTAAAATTATAATTATGATTAATATATTATTCAATTATTAATTAAGATTATAATAAGCTAAGATTATAATAAAAGATTATTAAATTATAAATTATTAAATATGATTATAATTGTGATTAAAATATTAATAATTAAGATTATTATAAATAGTAATTAATGAACTATTAATTAAGATTATAATAAGACTAATAAATATTTTATTATGATTATAATTGAATATTAATTAAGATTATACTTATGATTAGTAAATGATTATAATTATGATTATAGTTATGATTAATTAAATTGTAAATTATTCATTAAGATTACTATAAAAAATTAAATTATAAATTATAAATTATAACTGTAAATTATTAATTTAGATTATAATTATGATAACTAATATTAATTAAATTACAAATCATTAATTTAGATTATAATTATGATAACTAACTATTAGTTATAAAAAAATAATTTTTTAAAACAATATTAATGACTAATTTCAATTAATTATAAATTAAATATTTTTGAAAATAATAATTGTAAAAAAATTATATGTAAAACATAACGAATTATTAACTTATTTATTAACTATTAATTATTAATTAGTTTTTACTAAATATTTAATATAACAACTAAATTATTAAAAAATGACTATTTTTTTTTCCAAAATCCAACTTTCCAAATTTTGTATTTGGTTATACTTTCCATATCTAAATCCATCTCCAACCAAACATGAAATTCCATAAATTTAACTCCAAATCCACAAAATCCTAAAATCCACCTCCAAATACGCTTTACCAAACGGACCCTTAACGTTAGCCTTTTAAAGCTACATGTGGGACCCATATGTTCCTCCCATTGGTTCCATATCATCAAAACATAAACCCTAACCGCCACGTTCCACCTTCCGCAAATTCCTCTATGGACGGAACCGTCGACGTCACCGGCGCAGGAACCCCAAACTCCGGCGAAGAGCCGCCTCCGGAGTCCGAATCCGTCCATCCGACGCCGGAGGATCTGGTCGCAAAAGCGATCGCTCCGGTGAAGGCTGAGTACCTCCTCCCTCCGCCGCTGAAGAGGACCCAGTCGGCAGCCGGAGTCGAGACCGCCGACGACGCGAGCGAGAGGAAGGGCGCCGCCGGCGTCGTCAAGATGAAGAAGTCCAAGCGCCAGCTCAAGAGGGAGCGCCGCCAGGTGAGGAAAGCCCTTGATTACTCTTCTTTGCTTGAACTGTATAGTATTGGTATATATTTTGTAGCTTTACTAAATTTTGACCGGGAACTGAAATTTCCATGACTTGGAAGAGCAAATGCATATTTTTGTTTCTCCGGGAATTGGAAATCCAGTGAATAGTCTATTATACAAATAGAAATTTGTTATTTTTATACTGATAATGCCTTTAAGTTTTTGGAGGTTCAGATTTTTATATTACCTTGATTTTGAATTCAAGGAATTGGAATTCCATAAAATGGGGCAAATGCATAGTTTGGTCAGCTGGGAATCGGAGACTGATATTAAAAATCAAGGTTCACTGTATCGGTTTCAGACAGTCTATGACTGGACGGTTTCAGAGGGTTCCGAGATTTTGTTGACAATTCCTTGCTGGACGATACTTAAAAGCTTGATTAGAAGGTCCAACAGAAAGAATTTATACACTTATTGATGATTTTTTTTCTTTTTGGTTTTTTTTTTGGGGGGGGGGGGGGGGGGTGTGGTTGGTGGTGGGGGTCTATTTTACCTTTCAAAATTAAAAGATGACTGTATCCACAGTTCAATCTAACCAAACATATTGGAAATATTGGAATTTATTGATTTGTTGGACAGCGAACAAACACATGAATTAGACTCACAATTCTATAATTTTTACATGTAGGAATTCTATCAATCATTATTGTCATGATTCAGATTCCAGCTTGCTTATCGTTGCATTATATGTCATTAACTTAGTTAGCTTACTGGAAATATCATTCTAGCCGCTACTCATAGTATGCCGTTCTTACTCCAAGTGAAACAAATAAGATAATGCTGAAAGGCTCTGAAATAATACTTACGTCTATAAAAAATTAACTTTTGGTTGATTTGAGGATGAGCGACCTTGCTAACCAAACTTGAACCTCTTAGTATCTGACAAGTTAACTTACATTTTTAACTCATGCCATGTCACCCAGGAACAAAAATCTGCACTAAACATTTGCCCAGAAGTAGCAAAGCAAGGAAAGGCTGATGCATGTCAATATGGTGCTATCTGCCGCTTTAGCCATGATTTGGATTCTTTTTTAGCTCAGGTATGATTGTTTGATTTTATGTGGGATTTCGCGTCTTGCTTCTCAGCCATTTTGAGCATATTTTACTTTGTTAATGCAGAAGCCGGCTGACCTAGAGGGAAGCTGTCCTTTCCTCAATGTTGAAGAATCATGCCCTTATGGAATAGGTTGCAGATTTTCAAATACACACAAGCAACAAGTTCTGTCAGAAAGTGGGAAGCCTTGTAGGTCAAGACACGAAACAAATAATTTAAACAAGGACTTGCAGAAGTTATTGTGGAAGAATAAAGTCAGTTTTCCAAGAGCGAATGGGCAGCTTAAACTGCTCGGGCTGAAGGTAATTGAAGAGTTTGACCTTCTATGGAAAAATTTAGATTCAGAATTCAACTTGTGCCTTCATATTAATTACACAGACACACACACTTGTCATGCCCTCTGTAGAGTAGAATAATGGGATGTTATTATTGATGAGAGAGTTACATATATAGGAGAGGCTAACCCCTCTCATTATTGTTCTATCCGATGTGGGACTAAAGCTCAATACTACTAATACTTAACACCCTTCCTCAAGCTGGAGCATAAATGTCAATCATGCCAGCTTGTTACACAAAAATTGAACCCGAGGACCCAATAGAGACTTTGTGAAGATATCAGCTATCTGACCAGCGGTCCTCATGTGGTTAAGCTTTATCATCCCCTTTTTATACTTATCACGGACAAAGTAAATGTCGATTTCAATATGCTGCTTTACATCTTGCTTCTTCTCCAAACTCTTGTTGAAGATGCTTCAGATATAACACATCTGCTGTGCCATTAGCAATGGTCCAATATTTTGCTGCCGAACTTGACCGTGCTATCACACTCTGCTTCTTGCTCTTCCATGATACCAAGTTTCCGCCAATAAATACCGAGTAGCCTGATATAGACCATCTGTCTGTCAGGCTTGCACTCCAGACAACATCGGTAAATCACTCAACATGAGTATGTCCATGATTCTCCATCCGAATTCCTTTTCCGAATTTTGGACTAGATAGTGCAGAATTTTGAGAACTGCCTGCCAGTGTGGAACTCGTGGAGAAACCATAAATCTACTTGCGTCACTTACGACAAAGGAAATGTTCGGACGAGTCATAATCGCCAAGTAGTTGAGTTTTTCAAGCACTCGACGATACTAATCCGGATTGGTCATCAGGATTCCCTCATCTTGGAGTAACTTTGCCCCTGGATCCATGGTTGAGGTTGCTCCATTGGCTTGCATCATTCATGCATCGTTTAGTATATCCACCACACTTCTTCTGAGATATTACAATGTTTCGCTTGTCCCGTGTGACTTTAATGTCCAAGAAGTAGTTCAACGGTCTCATGTACTTGGTTTGAAATTGTTCTTCCAGAAACTTTTTTAGTCTGCAATACCTTGCCGTCGTCTCCCGTGATCACAATGTTGTCAACATAAACACTAAGTAGTATCCTTTCAACTGATGTCTGTTGGTAAAATACTGAATGATCATTCTTTGATTGACATATGCCAAACTGAGTAACAACAAGTGTAAATCGACCAAACCACGCACGAAATAATTGTTCGAGAACTTAGAGGGCCTTTCGCAGATGACACACTTTACCCTCCCTTGCAATGAACCCGAGAGGTTGCACCACATACACTTCTTCTTCAATATCTCCATGTCACGCCCCAGAACCAGAATACTGGAGAGCGGGGGCGTACATAGCCAGCTACGTATATTGAAGTGCAACCCACCTCGCTATACGGTCACGGCTGTCTAGATACATGAGGGTTTAACTACAAGCCATCAGTCTCCTATGGTCATAAACAAGCCTATTGTCTCAATCTCAAGCAAGTAATAACAGTTACAAGATGTCAGAGCACCAAATATACAATAGTAAGGCATCTCATACATTACATATTCGGATGATTATGAAGCTAGTCGTACAAAATGTCAAGACTAGCAAGAGTTTCAGTCATACATGATCAACCCTAGGATTTGTCAATCATGTTACAGCCCATAGACAGATAGTAAATAAAGGTGCAATACGAGCTAACACGTGCTCGCCGGCTAAACGTCTCAAAAGAATAATTTTACAATAAAGTGGGAGGACAAAAAGAAACCCACTCGTTGCCATGGTTACGCCTGGTGGTCACCATCTGGCTGGAAAACAGTGGATCCTCTGGAGCTGCTCCGATATCTGGCTACACAAAACCAGCTGGGTCAGACCCCAGAAAGAGCAAGTGCCACAAAGGAGGCTTCACTTAGGAACTAAAACCAACATACCACAAATGAATATTAAAGATGATTATAAACGAAACAGATAATAATAAAGATAACAACAGTAAATTGAGTACGAGGAAACTATTCAAGTAGCCAGGTCACAACCCTTAAACCAAACAAGGACCGGGGTTGTAACCCTTCACCTGAATAGAAATCCGTCTCAACTACTTGTTGGTAAGCAAGAACATAGGGTGAAATAAGTCAATAAACGAAGAGAGGACACAGAACTGCTCCGGGCGCCAGGTTACAACCCTTAAACCAAATAAGGACCGGGTTGTAACCCTTCGCCTGAACAGAACTGGACCCCCGATTGTTATTGTTAAGGCCAGTATAAATAATCATGCTATTGAAGTAAAATAAAACCTGACGAGCATGGCATGGGGAGCAATAAGACAATAAACGAAGAGAGGATACAGAACTGCTCCGGGAGCCAGGTTACAACCCTTAAACCAAACAAGGACCGGGGTTGTAACCCTTCGCCTGAACAGAACTGGTTCCCTGATCATTATTGTTAAGGCAAGCATAAATAATCATGTATTGTCATAATCTTGCACAGGATCAGGACAAGTCGAAGCTGGGCTAGAATTCACTCAATCAATCACGGCCAAGCAAAGAGTACGGCTTGATACTTTAACTAACTAGGGTTATCAAATGCCTAGTTACTAGCAAATGCAATGCGATTATCCCAACAGCCACAAGCCCTGTAGACCATCCAGGTTGTCCAGGTCGAATGTCCGTTTATGAAGGGTGCAACACGTGACTGTGTGCTGGAAATGTGCCCTACTCGTCGGTAGGCTACAAGTCCACTTAGTGCGCCCAGATAACGGGATTGCCTATAGCTGCAAAATCTCTTAATGACTACTGAATTATTCTAGTTTATTAGCCTTAGTTAATTTTTGTAGGTATCCCTGACCGTGGTACTCAGGGAGCCCCATCCTAGATATGATGCAAGACAGTACTAGTTTATTGGTACAAACACAAACGCCCACGGTGTCCAGGTCATTCATACTTGTCATGACATGCTAGCCGTCGCAACAGCCTTCGAGATATATATATCATGTCATGTTCACTGTCAGGAGTGCGCCACGACGGGCCACTATCACGTCATGTCATTTGTCAAAAGTGCACCACAACGGGTCACCAGCGTGTCAGGAAACATATTTAAATTAATAAGGCACCAACATACATGTAGCACTAAATAATCAAAAGAGGGTGCAGGGACGGCAGGGGGAGTCATGCGGCACAGGGGGCAGGACACATGCGGCTGAGAGCCATGCGGCTGGGAATCAAGAGAAGTTCATGCGGCCACGAAAATTCATGCGGCCACGAAAGTTCATGCGGCTGCGGAAGTTTATGCGCCACGGAAGTTCATGCGGCTACGGAATTTCATGCGGCCACGGAAGTTCATGCGGCTACGGAAGTTCATGCGGCCATGGATGTTCATGCGGCCACTTGCGGCTACGGAAGTTCATGCGACTGCGGAACTGTTCTTCTTCTCTATTATTCCGAGAAGAAGAACCATGCAAGCCATGGCTTCCAAGCTTCATAACACCTTCATCTAGAGTCCAAATTCGAACTTGCATAGGTCAAAATGGGACAAAATGAAATTCTCTACAACATGGAACCATCAGAACTTGATAATAACAAGATTAAATAGATCAAAACCCAAGAAATCCGAAAATGAAATAAACTTAGATCTATAAGAAATGAGCCATGGAAATTAGAAATACTTAGTATTAAAGTGTGTTAGAATCTCATGAGGAAGAGAATGGAATAATAAAAACGGAGTTCCTCCATGAAGCAAGCTGCACTTGCCTAAGCTCTCTTCCTGGTAGGTGAAGAAGTAATTGTGGAGAAGAAGAAGAGTAATGAAGAGAGAAAAAGTTGGGCTAATAAATGGGGATGGTGGTGGTAGGTAAGGGTTCTCCCCTTGGTTCATGATGAACCAATAAACAACCCAAGCCGATCCAAGCCAACCCAAACAAGCCGAACCAAGCCAGGAGACATAAAATACGAGTCAAGATACGTATACGTATTCCAAATACGTAATACGAACCACGATCATTACAACTCTACCCACCTTAAAAAAATTCCGTCCTCGGAATTTAATTAGGAGGCTAGAGCGGCAAGGACAAGCTATACTAATCGCAAGCTATAACAAGCAGTCTATCATGCAGTCATTTATTCAAGCAAGGAATTGAAAGCATAAGGCATAAGGAAGACATTATACCTTACGAGTCAAACAGGTCGGGATATCGCGATTGGATATAATCCTCACGCTCCCACGTCGACTCACCCAAGGAGTGATGACCCCAAGCAACACGGACTAAACTAATAGTCTTGTTCTTGAGTATCTTCTCTCTCCGGTCCAATATAGACACGAGCCTCTCCTCATACGAAAGGTCGGTACCAACAACCAATTCCGAATGATCCAGGATATGGCTCGGGTTCGGGATATACCGTCGTAGGTGAGATACATGGAAACACGTCATGCACCTCACGTAGCGACGGCGGAAGAGCGAGACGATAGGACACATCTCTTACTCGCTCCAGAATGTCGAACGGTCCTATATACCTAGGACTAAGCTTTTCCCGTACGCCGAAATGAATGACGCCACGGTTAGGCGAAATCTTTAGGAATACATGGTCGCCGACAGAAAACTCAAGAGGGCGCCGATGAGAATCTGTCTCTCTCCGACATCGTCCCATGCTAGCGGGGATCGACACTTCCTACCATACAGTGCCTCGAACGGTGCCATCTGGATACTGGCCTGAAAACTGTTGTTGTACGAGAACTCCACCAGGTGCAGGTGATCTTCCCACGAACCACCGAAGTCGAGTGTACAAGATCTCAACATATCTTCAAGAGTCTGGATTGTGCGTTCTGACTGGCCATCTGTCTGCGGGTGATAGGCTAAACTGAACTGGAGGCGCGTCCCCAAACTCTCCTGCAGACTACGCCAAAAGTGCGACGTAAATCTGGAATCTCTATCCAAAGTGACACTGACTGGTACACTGTGCAACCTGACTATCTGCCTAAGGTACATCTCTGTTAGCTGAGCCGTCGATTGACCAACTCTGAACGGGAGAAAGTGAGCCACCTTCGTGAGCCTGTCAACTATAACCCAAATAGCATCTCGACCAGCTGGAGATCTAGGTAATCCAGTCACAAAATCCATGGTCACATGCTCTCACTTCCATTCTGGAATCGGCAAGGGCTGAAGAAGTCCAGCTGGCCTCTGATGTTCAACTTTAACTTGTTGGCAAACCAAACACCGAGAGACAAACCGGACTATCTCCCTCTTCATGCCATTCCACCAAAAGTGCTAACGAATATCACGGTACATCTTCGTACCGCCCGGATGGATGTAATACTGAGAACTGTGGGCCTCTGCCATGATCTCCTGCCTGATATCTCCACTGGGTACACAAAGACACTTACCATGTCGAAGTGTACCGTCCTCGTGGATACATAACTCTGGTCGCCGTCCTACCTCACACTCTATTCTAAGTCGCTGAAGCTTGGAATCTGGTGACTGTGCCATCCGGATCCTCTCGACTATACTGGATTGAACTTGCATACTGGCCATTAACGCCACACTGGTAGGAAGGACAACTTCTATATCCATCTTCTGAAGATCTGCTAACAGCTCTAGTTGCGTTGTTAGGAAATAAACTCCGGCTCTCCTGCTCAATGCATCTGCAACAACGTTGGCTTTCCCTGGGTGATACTGCAGGTTGATATCATAATCCACAAGAAGCTCCAGCCATCTCCTCTGACGCATATTGAGATCCTTCTGGGTGAAAACATACTTCAGGCTCTTGTGGTCGGTGAAAATTTCCACCCTATCTCCGTACAAGTAGTGCCTCCACAACTTAAGCGCAAACACTACTGCTGCCAGCTCCAAGTCATGGGTTGGATAATTCCTCTCATGATCACGAAGTTGACGTGACGCATAAGCTATTACCTTTCCATCCTGCATCAGAACACATCCTAAGCCTCTGCCTGAAGCATCACAATACACCGAGAATCCTCCGGTTCCATCTGGAAGTGTGAGAATGGGTGCCGTCATCAAGCCTCGCTTCAACTTCTCAAAAAAATCTTGGCACTCTGCTGTCCAAGCAAACTGCACATCCTTGCGGGTCAACTGGGTCAATGACGCTGAAATCCGAGCAAAGTCTGAAACAAATCGTCGGTAGTAGCCGGCCAAACCAAGGAAACTGCGAACTTCTGCAACTGTGCGGGGTACTGGCCATGTCTCAATAGCCGCGATCTTCTGGGGATCCACTTCTACTCCTCCTCTGGTGATGATAAAGTACGAAATGCGATCGAGCCAGAACTCGCATTTACTGAACTTGGCATACAATTGGTGCTCTCTGAGAATCTGAAGAACCACACGGAGATGCTGCTCATGCTCCGCCTCCCTCTTGCTGTAGACCAGGATGTCGTCTAGGAACATAATCACGAACTGATCCAAGTAGGACATGAAGATGCGATTCATGAGGTCCATGAATTCAGCTGGCGCATTGGTTGCTCCAAATGGCATCACAAGGAACTCCCAATGCCCATATCTAGACCTGAAAGCTGTTTTCGGGATGTCCTGCTCTCTGACTCTGATCTGATGATATCCTGAGCGCAAGTCGATCTTCGAGAATACTGCTGTCCCCTTGAGTTGATCAAACAAGTCATCTATCATCGGGAGAGGGTATCTGTTCTTGATTGTCACTAAGTTCAAGGTACGATAATCTACACATAATCTGGACGTACCATCCTTCTTTTTCACAAGAAGCATCGGGGCTCCCCAAAGCGATCCACTAGCACGAATGAATCCCTTGGTTCTGAGTTCTTCAATCATATTGTACAATATCTCTAGATCTAACGGCGCCATCCTGTAGACTCTCTCTGACACTGGGCTGATCCGGGAATCAAGTTGATGGTGAACTCGATCTCTCGCTCTGGCGGCATCCCTGGAAGCTCTTCTGGAAAAACATCTGGAAACTCTTCGACTATCCGGGGTAACTGCACGGCTGCTACCGCCATCCGCAATACTGGAGGAGAAGGTTCAACTTTGCCTCGGGAGAAGGAAAACTCCGGCTCGCCTGGAATGCTCAAAACAACCCTGCCAAGATGGCAGTCTATCCTAGCATACTGGTCCCTCAACCAATCCATCCCTAAGACCACATCATAATCGGCCATCGGGAACTCTATCAATCTAGCGGGGAACTCTCTACCGCTAACTACGACCCGACACGAGAAAAATACCCTATCTACTCCCACAAGTCCATTACCAGTAAGTATATTGAGCCTCACTGATAATGATTCGGGCTCCAATCCTATCCGTGTCGCGAATCGTGCAGACATAAATGAATGCGATGCACCAGAATCAAATAATACTGAAGCTGGAAAGGTGTTGACGAGAATAGTACCTGCCACTACCTCACCGGGTGCTATTCCTTCCTCTCCCATGGTCAAGGCCAGCACTTGACCATGCCCTCTGGGTGCGGGTCCCCTCTGCTGAAAATTCCTCCACCTGCTCTGGATCAGGCTTGGGCTTGGGCATACTGCTGCGGTCTCTGCTGCTGGAATGTCTGGGCCTGCATCGACAATGGCCTCGGGAACGGGTACTGCAGCTGCTGCTGCTGGACTGGTGCCGGTCCTCTAACTGAAGGACTAGAAAAAGCTGATGATGAACTCCCCCTGTTCGGGCAGTTCCCAACCCTGTGTTCTGGGCACCAGAAACCAAGCATAAACCCTGTGCTTTGCGACACTCTGATACCACATGCCCTGGCTTCCCGCAGTGTGAACATCCCACTGCGGAAGACTGCTTCTGCTTCTGCTGCTGAGGGTGCGTCGGGGTGGAATGCTGAATCGACGTCACTGAGGCCGCCCACCTCGGAGCTCCAATGGTCAAAGCCCTGACTGCCGGGGCTAGTGCTGATGACTGATTCATCTGACCGTGGGATCGCTTCCGACCTTCGGTCCTATCCACGATCTTCTGGGAGGTATACTCATGCCTCCTAGCTGCCATCAATACTGCATCAAAAGTCTGATGCTCAAACTGCTCTACTGCCAATAAAATCTCCAGGTGAAGCCCCTGCTGGAACCGCTGGGCCCTATCGAACTCGGTCGCTACCAAGGTGGGAGCAAACCGAATGAGTCTTGAAAACTCGGCCGCAGATCCGTCGACCGTCCTGCCCATCTGCTTCAGATTGGTGAACCTCGTCTGTAGATCGTATCGAGCTACAGCATCGAAATACTTGGTCTGGAATCTCTTTCTGAATACTGCCCATGAAATAGGGGCCACTAATCCAACGGCCTGCGCCGCCCACCAGCTGCGGGCAAGATCCAATAACTGCAGGCGCACTACGGTCACCTTCTCGGCTTCTGGAGTCTTGGCTGCTTCTAGAATTACCTCTGTGTCCTGAAGCCAAGCATCAACAGCGATAGCATCTTCACTGCCGTCGAAGAATGGAGGGTTCAAGCGCTTGAAGCTGTTGGCCGCGCTGTTACCCTGATGACCTCCTCTGGTCAAAGCATCTGCCACCGCTTGGTGCAAGGCATCTCCTCGACGATACTGGGAAGCTAATAATGACCTGATGAGACCCACCAAAGTACGATCATCAGGTTCTGCAGGCTGGACGGGCTGAACTGGTGGCTCTCCTCCAGTAGGCACGACTCTGGAGGCTACTCCTGAATGCTGGGCTTGATCTCCAGGTTGCTGCTGGTCCGCGGGAGGTGCTCCGCCTTGCTGATCGGCAGGTCCAGGAACAATGTCGCTGAAGAAGACGACATAGGGAACAATAAGGAAGGACCAGGACAGATCAACGATACAAGCATATGATCATGTCAAGATTACAGGGATTCAGAAGATACGAGCAGAGATCAAGGACGAGTACTGATTGAGACATCTATTCGGTAAACCCTCACATATCTTAATTTACAAGACCTGCATGGGCCACCACTTAAACCATGTCACGCCCCAGAACCAGAATACTGGAGAGCGGGGGCGTACATAGACAGATACGTATATTGAAGTGCAACCCACCTCGCTATACGGTCACGGCTGTCTAGATATATGAGGGTTTAACTACAAGCCATCAGTCTCCTATGGTCATAAACAAGCCTATTGTCTCAATCTCAAGCAAGTAATAACAGCTACAAGATGTCAGAGCACCAAATATACAATAGTAAGGCGTCCCATACATTACATATTCGGATGATCATGAAGCTAGTCGTACAAAATGTCAAAACTAGCAACAGTTTCAGTCATACATGATCAACCCTAGGATTTGTCAATCATGTTACAGTCCGTAGGCAGACAGTAAATAAAGGTGCAATACGAGCTAACACGTGCTCGTCGGCTAAACGCCTCAAAAGAATAATTTTACAATAAAGTGGGAGGACAAAAAGAAATCCACTCGTTGCCAGGGTTACGCCTGGTGGTCACCATCTGGCTGGAAGACAGGTGGATCCTCTGGAGCTGCTCCGATATCTGGCCACACAAAACCAGCTGGGTCAGACCCCAGAAAGAGCAAGTACCACAAAGGAGGCTTCACTTAGGAACTAAAACCAGCATACCACAAATGAATATTAAAGATGATTATAAACGAAACAGATAATAATAAAGATAACAACAGTAAATTGAGTACGAGGAAACCATTCAAGTAGCCAGGTCACAACCCTTAAACCAAACAAGGACCGGGGTTGTAACCCTTCACCTGAATAGAAATCTGTCTCAACTACTTGTTGGTAAGCAAGAACATAGGGTGAAATAAGTCAATAAACGAAGAGAGGACACAGAACTGCTCCGGGGGCCAGGTTACAACCCTTAAACCAAATAAGGACCAGGGTTGTAACCCTTCGCCTGAACAGAACTGGACCCCCGATCGTTATTGTTAAGGCCAGTATAAATAATCATGCTATTGAAGTAAAATAAAACATGACGAGCATGGCATGTGGAGCAATAAGACAATAAACGAAGAGAGGACACAGAACTGCTCCGGGAGCCAGGTTACAACCCTTAAACCAAACAAGGACCGGGGTTGTAACCCTTCGCCTGAACAGAACTGATCCCCTGATCATTATTGTTAAGGCATGTCTTGTCATAATCTTGCACAGGATCATGACAAGTCGAAGCTGGGCTAGAATTCACTTAATCAATCACGGCCAAGCAAAGAGTACGGCTTGATACTTTAACTAACTAGGGTTATTACAGGCCTAGTTACTAGCAAATGCAATGGGATTATCCCAACAGCCACAAGTCCTGTAGACCATCCAGGTTATCCAGGTCGAATGTCCGTTTATGAAGGGTGCAACACGTGACTGTGTGCTGGAAATGTGCCCTACTCGTCGGTAGGCTACAAGTCCACTTAGTGCGCCCAGATAACGGGATTGTCTGTAGCTGAAAAATCTCTTCATGACTACTGAATTATTCTATTTTATTAGCCTTAGTCAATTTTTGTAGGTATCCCTGACCGTGGTACTCAGGGAGCCTCATCCTAGACATGATGTAAGACAATACTAGTTTATTTGTACAAACACAATCGCCCACGGTGTCCAGGTCATTCATATTTGTCATGACATGCTAGCCGTCGCAACAGCCTTCGAGATATATATATCATGTCATGTTCACTGTCAGGAGTGCGCCACGACGGACCACTATTACGTCATGTCATTTGTCAAAAGTGCACCACAACGGGTCACCAGCGTGTCAGGAAACATATTTAAATTAACAATGCACCAACATACATGTAGCACTAAATAATCAGAAGAGGGTGCAGGGACGGCAGGGGGAGTCATGCGGCAAAGGGGGCCGGGCGCATGCGGTTGAGAGCCATGCGGCTGGGAATCAAGAGAAGTTCATGCGGCCACGGAAGTTCATGCGGCTACGGAAGTTCATGCGGCCACGGAAGTTCATGCGGCCACGGAAGTTCATGCGGCTATAGAAGTTCATGCGGCTGCGGAAGTTCATGCGGCTACGGAAGTTCATGCGGCCACGGAAATTCATGCGGCTACGGAAGTTCATGCGACTGTGGAACTGTTCTTCTTCTCTATTATTCCGAGAAGAAGAACCATGCAAGCCATGGCTTCCAAGCTTCATAAAACCTTCATTTAGAGTCCAAATCCGAACTTCCATAGGTCAAAATGGGGCAGAATAAAATTCTCTGCAACATGGAACCATCAGAACTTGATAATAACAAGATTAAATAGATCAAAACCCAAGAAATTCGAAAATGAAATAAATTTAGATCTACAAGAAATGAGCCATGGAAATTAGAAATACTAAGTATTAAAGTGTGTTAGAATCTCATGAGGAAGAGAATGGAACAATAAAAACGGAGTTTCTCCATGAAGCAAGCTGCACTTGCCTAAGCTCTCTTCCTGGTAGGTGAAGAAGGAATGGTGGAGAAGAAGAAGAGTAATGAAGAGAGAGAAAGAGTTGGGCTAATAAATGGGGATGATGGTGGTAGGTAAGGGTTCTTCCCTTGGTTCATGATGAACCAATAAACAACCCAAGCCGAACCAAGCCAACCCAAACAAGCCAAACCAAGCCAGGAGACATAAAATACGAGTTAAGATACATATACGTATTCCAAATACGTAATACGAACCACGGTCATTACACTCCATAGAGAAATACATTTTTGATATCCAGCTGAAGCAATGGCCAGTCATAGCAAACATCTAATGCTAGACTACGCGCACAGATTCTATCCTAGCAACTGGAGAGAATGTCTCAAAATAATTCTCATCATAGGTCTGAGAATATCCTTTAGCCACCAAACGAGCCTTTAGGCGATCAAGAGTGCATCTGGTTTCACCTTGATCGTGAACATCCATTTACAATCTATTGCCTGGTTACTAGTTGGCAAATCTACCAAGTTCCAAGTATGGTTCTTCCGGAGCGCTTTCATCTCCTCTTCCATAGCAGTCTGCCAACCAAGATGTTTGAGACCATCCTCAATAGTATTAGGAATCTGAATCCCATCAATAGTAGCGATCAAGGATTGAGATTCGCTCGCGAGCCCTTTGTAGTTTTTATCATACAATGGATGATTACGACATGCACGACGAGGGTGAGCTGGTGGAACATGCGGAGGCGAATCAGTGGAACTAGAGGAGGATGATGACTCTGTGACCGTGGGCACTATCTGCGATGATCGTTCGGACAACGTTGACACTGATTGACCCGATGTTTGCAGACCGTCGAACTGGGATACTAGCTCGGTAGGGGAGGGCACCCTTACGGGGGACTGTTGTGTTTGAACATAAAACAACAAGAAATACTCTTCTGGGTAAACTTGGGTAATTGGATCCATAGTTTGTGGAAGTGGAGGAAACTCGGTTTCAACGAAAGTAACATTCCGAGAGTGAAAATACCTTTTCAAAGGGGAGAAAAATACCGATACCCTTTCTGATCTTTAGAATATCCAAGGAAAACATATTGGATTGCCTTAGGATATAATTTAGAAAGAGTTGGTTGAGTATCCCGAACATAGCACAAGCAACCAAAAGTTTTGATTGATAGAGGAAACGACTCTCGTTCGGGTTATAACCGAGAAAAGGGAGTAGTACCTTGAAAACCACGATGGCATGCGATTAATAAGATAGTAAGCTGTAAGTACCGCATCCGACTAAATTTTTTTGGTAGTACATACTTCAAACATAGGAGCACGCGTTGTTTCCAAGAGATAACGATGCTTGCGCTTGGACACCATTCTTTTTTGGTGTGTAAGGACAAGAAGTTTGATGGATGATGTCATTGCGTGACAGATTAGTATTGAACTCACGAGATAGATACTCATGACCATTGTCACTTCAAAAGCATGTAATCGGAACACCAAATTGTGTTGTTACTTTTACATAAAAATGCACCAAATTTCAAATAATTCGGAGTGATTTTTTATCAGAAAAACAAAAGTGACACGTGAGTAGTTATCAACAAATGTAACAAAGTACTTCCATGGTTTAAAGTATCGGCCGATACCGATCCGATACGGCCGATACCGATACGATTTGGCATGTCCTGATCCGATACCGACCGATACCCTATACTGACCGATACCGACATTGGGGGTCTCTTTTTCGGTCAATTCGGCAAAGAAAATTAAATGAAAAAGACAAATCAACAAGGATTTAAAGCATAATAAGGTTGTAAAAACATGTGAAAGAAAAAAAATCAATCTATTGTATGTAAACCAATCGGTAAGGATGACTACTATTTCATTTAATTTCAAAACTACTAAGAAATAGCACTGAAAATACTTAAAATTATGCCTAAATGTATAAAATATATGTTTTTAAATGTAAATAATTTATTGATAATTATTTGTTTTTCAATACCAAAAAATCCGATACTCCGATCCGAAACCGTCGATACTACCGATAACGTCGATACCAATACTTCGATATCGATTTCGATACAGATACTGTGAACCTTGCTTAAAATCCATCATTGATTCAACCAGACAAGGTCTCCATACGTCAAAATACACCAACTCGAAAGGAGCGGGTGTAACACTCAGTTTTCTAAAATGAGGGTAATTTTAAAATTTTGTGTTTTAATTTATTTAATTATGATATTTAAATAATAATATGATTTTGGTGATTTTTAATCTTTTTAAAACTATTTAAAATCATGACTTGTGATTTTGGTGTTTTGCTAGTGTAACCCTAGAGACAGCTTGACCTAGAGCCTAGCCATGTAATTAGGGTATTTCATTTATCATTTTTAGCCTATGGATAATTTGGTCATTTTGACTTATTAGAATTATTTGATTATTTATTGGATTGACGGTTGTTGATTTTGACTTTTGCTAGTTGTGACTTAAGAGACTAACCTAGATGTTGACTCTAGTTAAGGTGACTTGATTAGCATGGTGAGACCCTAGTCTAACTTAAGTCAATCTAAGTTAGTCATGTAGGAATCAAGACTTGAATAGAAGGCTTAGTGATTTGGTCCATAGGCTTGAGACTTAGAATTGGTTCCATGACTTATGAAACTTGGCCCATGGCCCATGACTTGTAACCCTAACCCTAATTTTATTCATCATGACCAGCCATAGGGCTCCCCCTCCCTATAAATAATCTTCTCCTTGATTGTTCTTGCCTCTTTTATATCATTTCTCCATTTGACAAAAACCAAGGTTTGTTCCCTTCTTCAAAATTCCTATTTTATTCATTTAACCTCCTTTTTCATCCTAGTCTTTTGCATTGGGTTCTAATTGATGTTTATGGACTGTTGGTGGAGAGCCATTTCAGTTTGGGATCAATTTGGAGCACTTGGCCATCAAGAAGAACACCTCCTATTTGAAGCTTTCTCATGCTAATTGCACCTATAGGTAAAGCTCCTTAAATTGTATTTTAATGCCGATTTCTTTGCATATTAGGCTAGCCCTAAGTGTCCCCTAGTTGTCCCTAAAGTTTGAGTAGATTTCGTGTCCGTTTGGTGTCCGTATCGGACACGTATCATAGTGTATGCATAGGTGTTTGTTAAAATGTCACAAAGGATTTTATTTTCGATTTTTGAAAAATTAATTACATGGATCCCTAGATCTATGTGTGTGTTAATTTTTGTGAAGACTGAAAGTATTTTCGTGTCGTTTCCGTGTCGGAAACGGCCGTGG
The DNA here is from genome assembly GCA_029216955.1 of Iris pallida. Taxonomy (NCBI): domain Eukaryota; kingdom Viridiplantae; phylum Streptophyta; class Magnoliopsida; order Asparagales; family Iridaceae; genus Iris; species Iris pallida. The sequence continues at coordinate 20,430,576 of JANAVB010003400.1, read as the reverse complement.
ACACGATGCACGACACCACGCACGGTTGCCCTGCCTTCGAGCACTGTAGCGGGCACGACACAGCACGTCTTGACACGAAATTTTGTGGACACCTAGGCCACGTGTCTGACACCACACTGACAAAATTTTAGCCCATCTTATCGAGCGGTTTGGGAGAAATCCCGCCCGCATCGAATTGACAATGCACTGCTACGCGTGAAAAATCGCGTCTGATACACACCTGTGGTTCGGACACGACACGTCCCCGACCCGATTCACGGTGATGGACCCCTAGACCTATCCCTGGCGAACACTTATGCACAAGCACGGGACACGAGTTGCTCTGTGCCGCGAGCACGAGGCTTCGTCCTCGCCGCACGACACTGCTGTGTCAGTTTCAGTGTTTGGGTATTTTGATTTGATTGGACACGTTCGTGTCCTGTTTTTGGACACGATACATCATGGTTGACACGTACACATGTAATAGTTTATTTACCAACCTTTTGTTTGCAATGTATTGGATTTTCATTATGTTTTTGAGTTCGAATTTGGGCTTTGTTTCGATTCTCTGATACTGTGTTCCTGACCATACATTTCTGAACGTCTGATTCATTTTTAATGTTTTAAAATGTTATTTTACATATAATTAGCATACCAGCATGTTAGTGTATATACATATGATCAGTATACTCATTTGGATATGGAGTTTGGGTGGAAATTGATGTTTTCGAGTTCATTTTGGAGTTTCTGATACTGTCGGGTACACCATTTTGAAAAAAAATTGGTTTTAGTTCATATGTTTAAATTGAATGTTAACAAGTTGTATTGTGATGCATACATGTCTATGCATATGTAAGCAATAACTGAGATTTGTTGTTCAAAACTAAGAGTTCGGTTTGATTTAATTGATACTTGATTTTGGTGGTTTTGTGAAACTGAATTCTATTGAAAAGTCTATTTATGAATTGATTGATTCTTGAATGTAATTCCTGAGATTTCAGCAGTAGTTAAACCTAGGATTGGTTGATAACTGAGAGTTCATGTCATATTGGAAGTTCATTTATTGAAAGTTCATTATGTTAGTCCTATGTTTAACTGAGGTTTGAAATGTTTGAAAACTGAGAAATGAGTTTTCGAATAGTTGTTGGACTGATTTTCCTGAGAATGGATTGAACACTGTTTCCTCACCTATCTACCCACTGTCACACATTGCAAGTAAACCTGAAAACCAAGTTTACATGAAATCTGAAACTGAGTTTGTATTAACCTGAGATTTTCCTTTTTTCACTGAAAATTGCTGCTTGCTATGGTTACACACTGTTTTGGAAATCTGAGTTTAATGTACACATATCACACACTGTTAATTTCTATTTCCTGAGATTACTAGTATGCACTGTCACTTGGTTTAATTCCTGAGAACTAAGCTATGACCCACTATCTTTCCTCTATGTCACACACAAATCTGAGAATTTATTTGACACATTAATAGTTTGCATTGATTTCATTCCCTGTAAACACCCCCCCTATCTAATGGGTTCACTGTCAATTATAGTTCCTAATACATGAGCAAACTGTCACTTGTTGAATTTGAGAACTTAATGTTCTGTCACTTGATGTCACTTGATACCTGAGAGCTTAATACCCACACACAGGCCTCTCATTTATACACATATCATCATTGATTTTCCCTACTGTTACACAGGTACACTCTCACACACACATTAATTCACTGTCAACTGATGCCTTGTGCAGTCCTCAAATTCCTGAACTCTCCTTCCCTCTTTTAAAGTGATGTTGATTTAGGATTGTGCCCAACTCCAGATTCCTGAACAGAGATTGTATTGGCCATTCTTCATTGTTCCAGTAATTAATAATTTCAGATTTTATGCAAGCTGAGCTCTACATAGATGTAGGTAGATATAGTGTATGCTAAGTTAACTTTGCATGATTAGGCTTGTTTGGGAAGAGCTTTGATTGGTATTCAATTTCTGAAAACTATGGATGTGAACCCTATCCTTATGCCAATTTTTGTATAATGCTAACATGTTACATTGTTGGGATGAACCTTCATGTGTAGTAGTTAAATGAGTGAGTTAGCCTTCAGTTTTGTATGCATAGAGTTGTATACACCTTGCCACATTCTGAAATTTAACACATGGTTTTCCTGAGATTTTACACAGGTTCCTAATCACTGTCTTCCTATCCATATATCACACACACACATATTTTCTCATGGACACATCACCCCCACCTAATGTTTTCATTTATACACACATGATAAACACACACACACATGATAATCACTCACATAATGTTCACTCACACACTCACACAAATCTGTGATGGACACACTCATGCATACACATTGGCACTTGAGCTTACACACACAACTAAGTTTGTAAACACACACACACACGTCTCTCTCTCTATATATAATATATGCTAATGGCCTATACGTGATAAATAAGTTGCCTATATTAATCTAGTATATAGATAGATATATATATAATGTATGAAATTTGTGTGATGTGGACTATAGGGCATAAGGCCTATGTGAATGGTATGAATACACCAATGATTGTGTGTTGGTATTCTAGTATGACTTGTAATGGTGTGTGCTTGCTAGGATAGGCTTGGTTAGGCCTAGTGAGACTTATTAGACTTGTTGGGTTAAGTTTGACCTAGTTGACCTAGTTTGACTAGTCTAGTTGACTAGAGTTGACCGAGAGTTGACTTTGGTCTAGTTTGACCTAGACAACATGCAGATGCATAGTATATTACATTTATCATCCCCTGTATACATCTTGACTTGTGTTGCTCTAACTAGGAGTCAGGTACCTCATCTCGGACAGTACATTTACTTCAGACAATCAGATATCAGGCGAGTACATTCTCTGATCGTTTCATACTTGTCTGGATTTATATTCTTGCTCTAGATTACTGTACTTGATGCTGACACGATTGTTATCACGGATTGATACTATATGGATCTTCTTTTGAGATGTTATCCCCTTGTATTCACTAAATACATATTGTGATGTGCGCTTCACTTACATATTGTATTTATTGAATACCCTTATCCTTGTATACTCATTGTGTATATTGTACTCTCATTATCACATGAGCCCCATGGATAGACCATTGTACAACTATTGTATAACATTGTACATCTATTGTATAACATTGTACACTATTGTATAAGATAACGTAATTGGAGTGGATCCTTGTGTATTGATTGGAGAGGGGGAGTAGAATTGGTTATGTAATCAAATCCTATTGTACAACATTGTATAACTATTGTATATGTCCATTGTGCACTCACGTACAAAGGAGTTACCATTGTATTGTCCTAACCGTTTACATAACCATATTGTACTCTAAATCACATATTGCTTACAGTTCTTACTTATCATATATAGATATTTTCTATTATCAAATTTTTGCTGTTTTTCATATATATTTTTCTTTCAACGTTTCCTGTATCTTACTCTATTGCATGCTTTATATTTCCTAACTTGATATGAACTGCGTGAGATGTATTGTGCTCGCTCCCGTCCTGACTGGACCTGTTGAAAATTTTACAGAGGATGATGAGGAACCCTGCACCCCTTACTTGGAGCTTGCCTAGTTGACACTCGCGACCTGGACCCCTGGGGAGGTTCAGGCAGCTGCTGAGGACGATACCTTGCATAGTGTAGATAGCTTAGACTGTTCTTTCTTTTCATGTTTAGTTGTTGTCCTTATTTTCAGAGTTGTATATTTAGAGATGTTGAGACTGGTAGTTGTTGAGACTTGTTATTTCATTCTGCTGTACCTCAGTTGAGGATTTCTTTATCTATTTCCATCGTGCTACATTCTACCTTAGATTGTGATTGAGTTGTACCTTTGTGTTGGACTCCTTTTGGAGAGTATTCATATTATGCTAGTTATAGTTCATGACCTAGAACAGCATTCTACCGCCGACACTGCGGCGTAGGCTAGGCACTGTTACGTACTCGTACCCTCACGGTGGGTGCGGGTCGTGACAGCGGGTACAATGTTATTATGACTCACTGGATAGGGAACCCGGTGATGCTTAGCCTAACGACACGATTCACAATGAAATGAAACATGAACATCTAAAAATAGGTATATTTTCTAGAGAGTTTGGATTGATGGATGGCATTACTGACAATGTAACTCGAAAGGATCGAGTTTCATGCCAGCACAAACAATAGAAGAAGGTATGTCAAATAGGTACAAGCCTCCAGCTATATGTCCCTTACAATAGTCTTTCCAGTCTTTAGGTTCTGAAAAACACAATCATCATGAAAAAAGTTACCGAACAATGTATGTCGCGAGTAATCTGACTAATTGAAAGTAAACTGAATGAGTTTCCAGGTGTATGTAATACGGATTTGAGTGACAGTCTGAAAGAAAGACGGACACTTCTACGGCTACGGATTGTTAGTGAACCACCATTGGCAACAGTAATATCAGAAACACGTCCAACTGATACAAGCGAATCATACTTGTGTCGCTAGTCATGTGAGCAGACACACTAGAGTCAATCACCTACTGCTTCGATTTCACCATACATGCTGTTGAGTATCCAGTTGTGGATTCAGATGTAGATGTTTCATCACGATGTTGAGCTTGGAAGTTAAACAAATCTGTATATGACTCTGCAGTCATCTGGACAGATCGAACGCCATCATCAGAGGCATCTGATTGAACATTGGTGGTAGGAGCTTTAGGCCACTGCCACTGGAAATGGCCTTACAGACCATAGTTGAAGCAAGTGTGGGGTCTACCCCCATAACGACTGCCATTGTCTCGTCCACCATCACGGCCAACATTATGGCCACCACGTCGTCCACCACGACCACCACGAAATCCAGTACGAGTAGCACCAGGAGTAGATTGATCAACATGAGTATCATCCGGAGTAGTCTCAACAACTTTCGTTGTCCGTAGGACACGAAAGTGAGATTCCATCAAAGATGAAACATTATATCCTACAATGATCTGGGAGCGAGCAGAATTCACATCAGGACGGAGAGGGAAGATATGCCACGACATGAAGCTGCTCACGTTGCGCCCTCGCTTCATTGATATTCGTCGTTAGAGGTAATGCGGGGTCAATTTTATCAGTCATAGCTTTAAAGGCCTGGAAGTGGTCCTTATGAGATTTGTCTTCCTGATTTGCTCGGTAGACGTCAACGATCGAGTCATAGATACAAGATAAATCGCATTTTTCATCAAATGTCGCCGCTAGAACCTTCCATAACTCTTTCACCGAATTCGTATTCTGAACCATGTTTTCCACCGATGGTTCTATTGAATTCATCAACTGTGTAAACAATCGACTCTCATCTGTCTCCCACTGTTCAAATATGAGATTTCTCTCTACTGGAGGGTTGTCGGTCAGATCTTTCAATAACTGCATTCCTCGAAGCATCTTTTCGATCTTCTTTTGCTATGTCGAGTAGCCATCTGGTCCGTCCAACCGTCGATCGACAAGTCGAATCGATGAAATCGCCATGCTAGTGTCCGTTGGTCCCGCTATTGCGTTTCTGACACTAGTGTTTGTAGCACAGTTATTCACGTCTGTGCTAGTCATCCTTCAATATACCTGATTCGACTGTTGATTTGATCCGTCCAACTTGATAATCACATCAACTCTATCGACATGGCAAGAACTGGCACGCGCATAGGAAGCAGAGATGGAATGTGGATAATACAAGCCAGGACAGAGAGGCAACCCATGTTACTCTCTGTTAGATCCTGATGTGAAGCTCAAGTAAAGGGGCAGCAACAGAAAGGGGGGGGGGGGGGGGGGCATCAGCAGAGATGGTGGGGGGCAGCCGCAAGGTGGAGGGAGGGATCTAGGGTCAGGGTTTTGTTTTGGGAAAAGAGAGGAGTGGATGGATTATGACTCTGATACCATGTAGAGTAGAATAAGGGGATGATTATTATTGATGAGAGAGTTACATATATATAGGAGAGGCTAACCCCTCTCACTATTGTTCTATCTGATGTGGGACTAATGCTCAATACTACTAATACTTAACATCCTCTTTACATATTTTCTTTGTATGGGGAATATCATGTTTGAATTCCCAATATTTTACTTTTGATTGATACGACGATCTATATACAAAGACAGACCCATCTTAATAAATTCCAAAACATATGTTCTGTTCCTTCTGCTACTAGTTAACACATCCTCATTACAGATACTGGGTGGTAAAAATGCTGAAGCAAAGTCTGGAATAGATCAGGTGGAGAGCCATGAAGCTAAAATGAATGGATCCGATGATCTTCGCATGGATGACTGTAGTGCTATGGAGAATATCTCAGTCAATGAAATGGAGTGTGCGACAGGAGCATGCATAGAAAAGGATTGCCTAGAGGATCCGTCTAATAAAGAAGAATCAAGACCTTTGAAAAAGGTGAAGTGTCCTGCTGATGAACAATGCTCCTCCGCTCAGACCAATAACGGTTAGTTTATTATTATTATTATTTTATGATTTTGATGCTACTTTTAATAAGTCCTTTGGTAGTTCATTGAGTAACATTAGCTGGCTCCGTAACCTAATCCCTGCAATGTAATATGATAAGAGAAATTTTTTGCTGCTAGTTTATAAAAATGTTTTTAGAGTTCTGCTGAGCTGTATTAACTAGCTCTTTAATTGTTTTCTTGCAACGTGATTTGCCAGGAACATGTACTATGGAGAATACTGAAGAATTTATTGCAGAAAAGGGAAATAAAGAAATTCTAGATGATAGTCTATGTTCATCTGGAATTGATCTGACTTCTGAACCACATTCACGAGAAAAGAAACTTATTGATTTCAGGGGAAAGCTGTATCTTGCACCCCTGACTACTGTTGGCAATCTTCCTTTCAGAAGGGTATGCAAAGCCTTGGGAGCCGATATTACTTGTGGAGAAATGGCTATGTGTACAAATATTTTGCAGGTTTGCCCTGTGACCTTTTCTCTCATATTCCAATAATAGTTTGGTGATATTTTCTCAAAAAGGACATTATCTGATTGTTTTAAGGTGGAAGATAAGAGAAAATTTCTTACTTAGATGAAATAAGTGAATAATAATGGTATCATACTTGTTTAGTAAATTAAGAAAAGGCAGCTCTGGGTATTATGTAAATTTTAATGTATATTATGGATACAACTTCTTACATGTACTTGCTGGGTTTTTCTGTTAATGTCTTTGTTCAGATCTAGCATCTATGAGCAAATTTCAGAAATTCAGGATGTATTATAAAGCTTACAGAAACCACATTTTCCACCCTGATATAAGAGTTAGAATCCTCAACATTTATACTCATCCAAAAGATCAACTAAGATATCTGTACTTGCAACTTGCAAGTTCATGTTTATTATTTTTCTATTTGACAGAAGAGCTCAGTGTACATAAATGCCGAAGATATGGTACTTGTTGATAAAAGTAGACGAGGGTTGGGCCATAAAATAGAATCATGGAGAAGGTTTGGAATCTAAAGGTCTTAAAATTAGTAGAATGGAAACATAGTATATGAAATATTAAGGGGTTGTTTGGTAGAAGTAACTCTTTGAAAGTGTAAAAGTGACACTTACATCATGTTGAGTTGCAGTGCACTTGCAACAAGTGGCACTTTCCAAAATATGTTTGGATAGAGTACTTTTTGTCTCTTGCAAGTGGAAGAAAAAAGAGTTTGTTGTTTGGATGGTTGATGAAAGTAGGAAAAAAAATGAATTCGTTTGTTTGGATGGTTGTTGAAAGTAGATGTTGGGATTGGAGATATGATAACCCATAATTAAATTAATTACCATAATTTTTGTAATGTTTAATTAGTAAATTGATATTTTTCTTTCACATAATTAATTGACATATAATTAGTATATATAAAATTTCTAAAACTAAAATTAAAATTTCTATTAACTGCTGAATATTAAACTAACTATTAATATCTCTCATTCCCGATAATTGCTAAATATTAATTACATAATTTAAATTAATTACTAATTACTGAATGTTAAACGCCATTTATTAATCCATTCTCCCAAATCTCTCTCATTCTTCTTACTCTCTCTCTCTCTCTCTCTCTCTCTCTCTCTTATTGCCATCATTCCCTCTTCAAACGTCCGCTCCAGCCCTAGTCGACCTCCGACGAGATCTCCTATTTGACCTCGCTCACCCCTGTAGCTGCGGTCTCCGGCGCTCGCTCGGGCCGCTCGCCCCTCAAGCTGTGGTCTTCGGCGCTCACCCATTCCCCCTCCTGACGCGGTTCCTAAAAAATTCTTGGATGTCGAAAGGGAAGAAAAGCAGGGGTTCGAAGGCAGACGGCGGTTCGGAGGCAGCAGACGGCGGTTCGGAGGCACGAGCGGCGAAGTCGGAGGCACAGACGACGGTTCAGAAGCAGCGAACAACAAGTCGGAGGCACGGAGGCAATTCAGAGGCAGCGGACGACGAGTCGGAGACAACGGGCGGCAGAGTCGGAGGCACGGACAGCGGAGTTGGAGGCACGGGCAGCAGGCGGCGAGTTGGAGAGAAGGTGATTAGAGCTTTGGAGACTTGCAAGGGATAGAGCCTTGCAAGTGTGCAGAACAACGATGCTCCTTCCGGAGAGTTACTTCACTTTTTGTATGTAGGTGACAAGTGAAAATTTTGGGGGGACATGACACTCTTATGTGTCAGAATGTACCACTTACACTACAGTTTTAGTGTGTATCCAAACACATGAATATCAAATTTTGACGTTCAGTTTCAAGGGAAGTCTATTTCACCACACTTTCTGGTCTAAATGTAACTTTAGCGAAAGGTCAAGGAGATTTGAGGGAATCAAGGAACACACCTTGATGGACAAGCGATACCTAGGAGGGACAATTTTCGTATTTATGATCAACCATTCATTATAATGGAGAGAGTGAGAAATATTTTCTTCGTACAATTAAGACGTAATATTAAAAATGATGGTTGAAATGAAAGAGTGCTTTTAGAGTGCTTTGTGATCGCAAGATACCTTCTGTTTAAAGGAAAAATTCTATAAAAGATCAACCATGTTTTATGGATCAGGGTGTTGGACAATTAAAATACAACGCATACAAGAAATGCACATAGCTGAAATCAGAATGCAGAAATGGAGGATTGAATGCATTTAGATATAGGAAAGATATGAGCGAATTATTGGGAAGTTGGAGATGACACCAATCGAGGCTAAGATGAGAGAAAATAGTGGTTTGGGCAATGTACAGGACCAATAGATGCCTCAATTAGGAGCGTTAAACTATTAGTCACATGTGCTACAAGAACTCGGGGTCTATGCAGTTAAAAACGATTTTTTTATGATAACGGTCCAGTAGAGTTATTGATATATTAGTGATATATCGGTTTTATAACGGTAAATATCGGTTTGCATTTTTAACAATTGTTTTATATATAAACAACACAATTAATAGTTTGTTATCATAAAATATGCAATAAGAGTTTCTTAAAACATTAAAACTAAACGGTTCATACCAAAACCAATATTACAATATGAAAAGTACCTACTTCAATAGTTTAATAATAGTTTCTTAAAGTAATCAGAAGAAAAAGAAGAAAATTAAGCAGAAGAAAAAAAAGCAGCAGTATGCCACTATGAACAACAGCAGCAACATTAACCTCTCTAACATAAAGAAGCAAACAAAAAAGAAGTAGTAGAAGAACCGAAGAAGAAGAAGAAGAAGAAGAAGAAAAGAACTGCTGAAGAAGCAAAAAAAAAAATCCAGCAGCAGCCGTTTGGAACTGAAGCAAAAAAAAAGGATGCAAAAGGAAAAAGAGGCAGGCAGTAGAAGAACTGAAGAAGAAGAAGAAGAAGAAAAACTTACCAGGAGCCATTTGGAAGCACCAGCCAGTTCTTTTTTTTTTTTTAAAGAAGATGCTCCCTCTTTTTTTTTTTGAAGAAGCTGTCCTTTAGCAGCAGCCGTTTGGAAGCAGCAGTTGTCCTCTTTGCTTCCCCCCCCCTCTTTAAGTTGTAACCTAGCAATAGCATATAAAGTAAACTGTGACATATCGGTTATTTCATAAACCGATATATCGGTAAATATCGGTCGTATCGACCGATTTTATCGGGACCGATTTTTTACCCTTTTTTTTCCTAAAAAAAATCGGTCCTCGACCGATACTGATATATGTCGGTTAAAAAACCGATATATATCGGTTATTAACTGCATAGCTCGGGGTAGGCCTAAATGAGCATGGTTTATGTCTGTGACAATGATATAATTTTTGTTAATATTACAGTGGTCTGGCCCTTAACATAGCTGAATGGAATAGAGGACTCAAGTAGCCAAGGAGCACCCTCCATGTTTTTCTAGACTATAAAAAGTCTAGACGAAGAGGTAAGATATACAATTTGCTATTGTGAATTGTATTAATCTCTATGACACGTTAAACCACAATCCCAAAGAGGACTCACATAGCAGATCCCAAATTTTTGGGATAAATGTTTTTTGTGGTTGTTGTGGTGGTTGTTCAGTGCACATATTCCTTATTATGTGTACATACTTCCTATGAAGTTAGTTCATGATCCTAATTATTTATGAGCCTTCTATCTAATCTACAGTCCACCTTAAAGTTCTTAAGGGTGTTGAAATTCTAGATGTCTATTCAAGTTGGCAATATAAGAGTTCTGGTAATTTGTTTGAGATGTTTAAGCAATTTATCTTTATTTCATGGCAGATCTGCAATGCTACAATTGTGCTTTTTCTTCCTTTCTCAGGATATGCCTGTTGCGGTCTTCATCCTTTTCAATTAAAATAATGATCTCTTCGCATTTTGTGATCTCAATGCTGCTTTTCTCAACTGGTATAACCGATAAGAAGCTACATCCACCATATTGCAATCATAGTTACTCTTCCATGTATAGAGCACATATGTGGACGTTAGGTTCTGTTCAATGCTTTTTATTTTCTCAATTATTATAAGCTATAGCCACCATTTTACTTTATAGTGACTGTTTCATATATAGATCACATACAGTCAAGGCTGTATTATATTGGTTTTATATTCGGCAGGTGACCTCTAGTATTTTGTTATGGCACTTTTTTTTTGGTCATGAATATTTATATCCTTCTTTTTGTAATAAGAAGGAACTAACTTATGTCGTTGGAGTTTATTAGGGATATGACAATTTCTGACCACAACAACTGATTTAAATACTCCATAATTTGTAAAAATCTATAATGTCATTATGTTATACACTGATAGGGCCTTCAACAGTGTTCTAAATGGCGGCTGCCTAGTCCGCTTAGGCGGCGCCTAGGCGATAGGCGGTCTCTCTCCGCACCGCTTTTCAGTAGGCGGTGGAGTAGACGACCAACGGAGGTTGGCGGCATAGGCGAAGGTGAGGCAGTGTAGGCGGGCGCCTAGGCGGACCAATATCTAACATGATATGTTGGCCAAAAAGATTTTGTAAGCATTATGGACCTATGGTTCAATTTTACAAAACTAGAACTTTATATTTACATATACCATGCTTTGCATGTCTCTATAACTCTAACACCTTATATAGAATAGAATAATAGGATGATTATTATAAATGAGAGAGTTATATATATATATATATATATATATATATATATATATATATATATATATATATATATAAGAGGCTAATCTTTCTCATTATTATTCTAACTAATATGGGACTAAATCCCAATACTACTCAATACTTAACACCCTCCCTCAAGCTGGAGCATAGATGTCAATCATGCCTAGCTTGTTACACAAAAATTGAACCCGAGGACCCAAAAGTGGCTTCGTGAAGATATCAGCTATTTGATCACCGATACTCATATGGTGAAATTTTATCATCCCCTTTGTATACTAATGGATGTCGATTTCAATATGCTTCGTCCTTTCATGAAATACATGATTAGTAGCAATATGGATAGCAGAATTGTTATCACACCATATATCTGCTGCTTTAGATCCTGCTTCTTCTTCTAGCTCTTGTAGAAGATGCTTCAAATATAATACCTCTACTATGCCAATGATTCGATATTCTGCTTCTGAACGTGACCGTGCTATCATACTCTGCTTCTTGCTTTTTCACGATACCAAGTTTCCGCCAATAAATACCGAGTAACCAGAATTAAGACTGTCTATCTGTCAGGCTTGAACCCAGTCGGCATTGGTGAAGCACTCAACACGAGTATGTCCATGATTCTCATCCGAATTTCTTTTTTCGGATTCTTGACTAGATAGCACAGAATTGAGAACTGCCTGCCAGTGTGAAATTCTTGGAGAAGCCATAAATCTATTTGCGACACTTATGGTAAAAGCAATATCCAGATGTCATAACCACCAAGTAGTTGAGTTTTTCAACCATTCGACGATACTGATTTGGATTGGTCATTAGGACCCCTTCGTATGGTAATAATTTTGCCTCTGGATCCATGGGTGAGGTTGCTCTCTCGGCTTGCATCATTCCTGCATCATTTAATATGTCCAACACATACTTCCTCTGAGACATGACAATGTCCCGCTTATCCCGTGTGACTTCAATGTCCAAGAAATAGTTCAACGATCCCATATCCTTGGTTTGAAATTGTTCTCCCAGAAACTTCTTTAGTCTTGTAATATCCTGGTTGTCGTCCCTCATGGTCATAATGTCGTCAACATAGACACCAAGTAGTATCCTTCTAGCTGATATATGTCGGTAGAATACCGAATGATCCTTCTTTGATTGACACATGCCAAACTAAGTAGCAACATGTGTAAATTGACCAAACCACGCACGGGATGATTGTTTGAGATCGTAGAGTGCCTTTCGTAGATGGCACACTTTACGCTCCCTTGCAACGAACTCGAAAGATTGCACCACATGCACTTCTTCTTCAAGATTCCCGTGGATAAAAGCATTTTTGATATCCAGCTGAAACAATGACCAGTCATAGGGAACAACTAAGGCCAAGAATTCGCACACAAATGTCATCCTGGCAACTGGAGAGAAGGTCTCAAAATAATTCTTACCATATGTTTGAAAATATCTTTTAGCCACCATACGAACCTTTAGACGGTCAAAAGTGTCATCCGATTTCACCTTGATTGTGAACACCCATTTGTAACCTACTGCCTGCTTACTGGTAGGCAAATCTACCAAGTTCCAAGTATGGTTCTCCCGGAGTGCATTTATCTCTTTCATAAGAGCACGCCAACCGGAATTTTTGAGTCCCTCTCGACAGTATTGGGAATCTGAATCCCATCAATAGTAGCTGCTAAGGGTTGAGTGTGTAGGAACGAAGTCGTAAAGCAGAATACTCTAGAGGGGGGGTTGAATAGAGTAGGCAGTGGAATATTGCTAATTAAAAATTTGTTAGCAGTAAGATCACAAAATTAATCAATAATCACAAAACAATAACTGTAAAAGAAATGAGATCAGAAGGCAAACACAAACACATCGATGTATACTGGTTTTCCTCTTGTGAGGACTAGTCCAGTCGGAAGAACTCTAGCTTCTAGTTGAATTCACTATTGGAAAATCCTGCAAGTTTTCATACGAAGTCCTTGCAACTTCTACATACGCGAGCTTTGATACGAAGAACTCGACCAACTTCAGTTTTGAAGAGCCTTTCTTCAATCAAGCTTCTGATTACAATTTTTCTGAAAATCTTCTAGACCGCACCGTACCGATAAATTGACTAGAGAATTGTAACTGGCTTGGGATTTGAAAATGAAAGCTTTTTAGAACTCATTGGAAAGAAACGTAAGCTTAGAAGAGAAGAGATGAAAGTGAATGAGTGATTTGAAATGATCCGAATTCTTCTCTATTTATAGTTTTTCCAAAGGCAGAACTCTGGCAGAATTCAGGCAGAATTCGGACAGAACTCTATGTAACAATCCGCAACTGAAGGGAGACCAAAATTTTCAAACGTTCTAAAATCAAACGGTCACTAACCGAACACTGGCCGAACTCGGGCCGAGTTCTGTCAGGGTTGGTCAGGGTTTTTCAAAAGTGATTTTTGGGCGTTTTAAAATTCTTCAGAAGCTTTTGTAAATAAGGGATGTTTTTAAAAAAAAAACATAGGTCATTTTTAAAAACGATTTTGGATAGCCTATTTGCCAGTACGACTCGGTGTACAATGTATTCCTAGACTCAATAAAAGTAAAAATTATATTGAATAAAGAAATACAGTATCGAGTGGCAAACATAGTTTCGGTCTTGAACTGAGTAGATATCCGATCTTGATCAGTGTCCAAGTGTCCAAAACGTCTTGAGTAAACATCTGAGTAGCTCCGTATATCGAGACAGAGTTTGATCAATTATTAAAATCAGGTTTGACCATGACCAATGGGCCAACAATCTCCCCCATTTTGATAATTGACAAACCTTGACTGATATAATATCTTTGGTATCTTTGATAAAACAAAAACGAATTTCGGTAAAAATAATTGTTCCTGTAATCTTACAAAGAAAAGATTAAGAAAAGATGTTAGATCTTATTTCTCTTCCGTTGTCACTTAGTAAAACAATTGCAAAAGAGAGCTTCCCCGCAATATATGCATAAGCAATAATCAGTGAAGAAACAAAAAAAATATAAGAAATATTTATAATGTTCACAGGCATGGTATATTAAAAAAGTATCGAAGCATGATAAAGAGTGCTATAACGAGATATGCTATATAGTATTAAACTGATATAAATCTCTAAAGTAGAGAATAGAAAACGATGTTTAACAGACAAACATCACAGAAAATGTCACAAAAAGTTCTAAAACTAGCACAAATAAAAGTACGGATACTAGCTTGGAATATCGGAGCATTTCCAAGTAAACAAAGACAATAAACAGTCACAATAGTACGACAAACTAGACAAAAATGTCTAAATCACATCTCATCCTCATTATCATCATCATCATCAGTAGTAGTAGTAGTCCTAGCACGACCACCATGTCCAGAAGGACCAGCTCCAGATGTGCCAACTCCAGAGGTGCGGTAAAAGTGTATAACACGAAGTTACAGTAAAATAGTCGAAGGGCATTAGTAGCTATAGGAAATTGTTGGGTAGCGAGACGGTGTAACCCTAATGCCTCAAATAAAGGACGATGATCTGGAAATACAGTCCATTTGATCGGAGCGCCTGTGCATATTGTACGCATGGCAAAGTCGGCATACCATAGCAAAGTTTGGTCATGAGTTTTGAAGTAAAACTCATCCGACACGCCGTCACCCGATTGGACCGGGGAAAAGAGGAAATCCGTATTCAGATCTGAAGATGATGCCTCTTCACTGGCATTAGTCTTCTTCCTCTTGGAAGGATTTAATCCCTTAGTCATTCTTTCCCAAAACTAGATTACCCTACGAAATTGAAAGTGGAGGGAAGGAGTTATACCTTCTGAAATTCAAGTATATTGTAGAGGGATGAATTCTCTGCACGAATCCAAAGTTTGGATTGATTTCTCCACGTAGATTGGAAGCAACAAAGTGGAGAAGAACTAGGGTTTTGGGGGACTTCGGGCGGCTGTTGCTGCTGTTTTGATGAAGTTTGGAAGAGATGAAGAGGATGGGGCCTCGGGTTCTGACTAAAAAGTATATAACACCAACAGAACTCTTGCCGAATTCGGACCGAACTCGGGCCGAATTTGCCTAGGGTTCTCCTGAGTTTTTTTAAAAAAAACTTGTGGGCCACATCCTTTTCGTCAACTCATTTCAAATATTTAATTCAAAGTTTAGTAATTTTAAACTTCGAATAATATAATTAATATTATTTTATAAATTAACTTTCGTTACTCGGCGTCTGTTTCAGATTAGCTGTAGGAATACTGTCCCAGCTAACGGGAGTTCACCGGGGAACAATTAAGTACCACTTCGCTTCGACCATAGTCGTGGTGACAGACAGACTCTTTGTAGGCTTGTCTCGAAAACAGTTATTGAGTATTAAAAAAATTATTAATAAAACAAAATTAATTAATATCATTGACATCTAAAATTCTTAATTCTCGACGTAAATAATTGAAACGATCTTCCGCTAGAGGTTTTGTGAAAATGTCAGCCAATTGATTCTGTGTGTCTATGTGTACAAGGTCTATATCTTCATTTTGTTGATGATCTCTATGAAAATGATGTCGAATCTCGATATGCTTAGTACGAGAATGACGTACTGAATTCTTAGTCAAATTAATAGAACTAGTGTTATCACAGAAAATTGGTACGTGTGTGAAATGTAATCCAAAGTCTTCTAAAGTTTGCTTCATCCACAAAATTTGTGCACAACGTCCTGCGGCGATATACTCGGCCTCAGTTGTTGATAATGCGACAGAATTTTGCTTCTTGCTAAACCAAGAGACTAGGACTTTTCTTAGAAAATGACATGTGCTGCTGGTATTTTTTCTATCTACTTTGCATCCAGCAAAATCAGCATCAGAATAACCGGTTAGGTCAAACGACGTGATTTTAGGATACCATAAGCTGACAGAAGAAGTGCCTCTAAGGTATCGGAAGATACGCTTAACTGCGCACAGATGTGATTCCTTAGGATTGGCTTGAAAATGTGCACACAAGCAAACACTAAACATAATATCAGGTCGACTAGCAGTTAAGTACAGTAAGCTACCGATCATACCTCGATACTTACGTATGTCGACGGGTTTGCCTTGTTCATCAATATCAAGCTTGGTTGAAGTCGCCATTGGAGTGCTAAGTGGTTTGACTGCTTCCAGGTCGAACTTCTTTAATAAATCTTTTGTGTACTTTGCTTGATTTATGAACGTCTCATTGTTGGTTTGTTTGATTTGCAGTCCGAGAAAGAATTTAAGCTCTCCCATTATGCTCATCTCAAACTCATTCTGCATACACTTTGAAGATTCTTGACAAAGAGATTCATCAGTGGATCCAAAAATAATATCATCTACATATATTTGAATCAAAAAAAGATTGCTATTCAAAGATTTTATAAACAATGTAGTGTCAACCTTTCCCTTTGAAATTCTCTTTGAAAAACTATTGTCAAGTAGAAAAGAGCTTAGACGATCGTACCAAGCACGAGGGGCTTGTTTCAAACCGTATAAGACTTTCTTCAACTTGAAAACATAATCAGAATTTTTGAAATCAGTAAAACCTGGAGGTTGAGCTACGTAAACTTCTTCTTTTATAAAATCATTTAAAAATGCGCTTTTAACATCCATTTGAAATAATTTGAAATTATGAAAACATGCAAATGCACATAACATGCGAATGGATTCTAATCTCGCAACTAGGACATAAGTCTCATCATAGTAGATACCTTCTTCTTGATTGTATCCTTGAGCTACAAGTCGAGCCTTATTACGAGTCACTAAATCATTCTCGTTCAGTTTGTTTCGGAATACCCAACGGGTGCCAATGACCGGATGATCAATGGGCTTGGGAACAAGTTTCCAAACTTGATTCCGTTCGAATTGGTTTAATTCCTCTTGCATAACATCTAACCAAAAATTATCACTACATGCTTCTTCAATGTTTTTGGGTTCAAGCTGTGAGATAAAAGCAACAAAGGAAGCTATATCTTTATTAGAGGAACGAGTACTTACACCCTTGGTAATCTCACAAATTACCAAGTCCTTTGGATGATCTGCCAAGAATCTCATCTCTTTTGGCATATCCCCAGGATTGCTGGTTTCGGCTTCTGGTTCTATATGTGATTTGCTTGAAGACTCAGATGGTGCTTGGTGTGAAGGTTCTGCATCTTTGTATGAAGGTTTTGCAGTAGCTGTACTTGGTGTACTTACGTCTTCATTATCGTCATCGACTGAATGTTGATTTAGTTCATCAAACTTGACATTAATTGATTCTTCGATGATCATGATTCTCTTATTAAAGACTCTGTACCCTTTGCTCTTTGCCGCATAACCTAAAAAGATACATTCATCGGCCTTTTCATCAAATTTACTCAGGTTGTCTTTAGTATTAAGAATAAAGCATTTACAACCAAATATCTTGAAATATGAAACATTGGGTGTTCTATCAAACCATAACCCATAGAGAGTTTTCTTCGATATAGGTCGAATCAGAACCCTATTGAGAATATAGCACGTTGTATTGACAGCTTCAGCCCAAAAGTATCTAGGTAGACTAAACTGGTTCAACATTACTCTAGCCATTTCAGATAGAGTCTTGTTCTTACGTTCCACAACTCCATTTTGTTGTGGAGTCCTAGGGCAGGAAAACTCATGCAAATAACCGTGTGTCACAGAATTGCTTGAACTCTGCATTCTCAAATTCGTCGCCATGATCACTACGAATGCGAGTAATCATGAAACCTTTTTTCATTATGTACTTTCTTGCAAAAGGTGATGAATTCTGACAAAGCATCGTTCTTGCGTGCAAGAAAATATACCCACGTGTATCTAGAGAAATCATCTACAATGACAAATGCATATAACTTACCACCTAGACTAGCAATTCTACTAGGTCCAAATAAATCCATATGCAATAATTGTAGAGGTTTAGTGGTACTTACAATGTTCTTGGACTTAAAAGACGGATCGGGTAGCTTTGTTCTTTTCACATTTGCTACATACCGTATCCTTCTTGAAAGATATGTCCGGTAAGCCGCGTACCAACTTCTTTGTGGATAGTTTGAAATTGTGTCCATGTTTACATGACCGAGGCTCATATGCTATAGTTGACTCTCAATGCTCTTGGCCATCAAGCATCTACCTGCTTTGTTAGTATCTTCTAACAAATAGAAAACATATATGTTGTCTTCCCTGATACCTTTAAAGATAGTACTGCCAGTTGAGCTATCAACTATAGTACATTTGTCTTTGACGAAGTTAATGCCATAATCGTGATCAGCTAAATGGTTTATGCTGAGCAGATTATGTTTTAACTCGGTAACTAGACAAACATCTTTAATCACATGGTAGGGAGCCTTACCAATGTCACCGATACCGATTATGTATCCTCTCAAATTATTACCGAATGAGACGTATCCTTCTTTATTCTTCTTCGACAGTATTGCGAATAATGATGCATCACCGGTCATGTGCCGTGAGCAACCGCTGTCGAGGATCCATTTGCTTCTAGCATGTGAAGGACGTCCCACCTACAAAACAGTTTGCAGATGAAACTCTTGGTACCCATTTCTTGTAGGGTCCTGACATGTTAGTCTTTGGTATCAATGCATAAACATTTAAATTTACTAACTTTCTGATTCTACATGCAGAGGATATATGACCAATGAGGCCACAATAATGACATTTTGAAGTTGTGTGAGGTGCATGATTGGTAGGCAAACATAGTTTCGGTCTTGAACTGAGTAGATATCCGATCTTGATCAGTGTCCAAGTGTCCAAAACGTCTTGAGTAAACATCTGAGTAGCTCCGTATATCGAGACAGAGTTTGATCAATTATTAAAATCAGGTTTGACCATGACCAATGGGCCAACAATCTCCCCCATTTTGATAATTGACAAACCTTGACTGATATAATATCTTTGGTATCTTTGATAAAACAAAAACGAATTTCGGTAAAAATAATTGTTCCTGTAATCTTACAAAGAAAAGATTAAGAAAAGATGTTAGATCTTATTTCTCTCCCGTTGTCACTTAGTAAAACAATTGCAAAAGAGAGCTTCCCCGCAATATATGCATAAGCAATAATCAGTGAAGAAACAAAAAAAATATAAGAAATATTTATAATGTTCACAGGCATGGTATATTAAAAAAGTATCGAAGCATGATAAAGAGTGCTATAACGAGATATGCTATATAGTATTAAACTGATATAAATCTCTAAAGTAGAGAATAGAAAACGATGTTTAACAGACAAACATCACAGAAAATGTCACAAAAAGTTCTAAAACTAGCACAAATAAAAGTACGGATACTAGCTTGGAATATCGGAGCATTTCCAAGTAAACAAAGACAATAAACAGTCACAATAGTACGACAAACTAGACAAAAATGTCTAAATCACATCTCATCCTCATTATCATCATCATCATCAGTAGTAGTAGTAGTCCTAGCACGACCACCATGTCCAGAAGGACCAGCTCCAGATGTGCCAACTCCAGAGGTGCGGTAAAAGTGTATAACACGAAGTTACAGTAAAATAGTCGAAGGGCATTAGTAGCTATAGGGAATTGTTGGGTAGCGAGACGGTGTAACCCTAATGCCTCAAATAAAGGACGATGATCTGGAAATACAGTCCATTTGATCGGAGCGCCTGTGCATATTGTACGCATGGCAAAGTCGGCATACCATAGCAAAGTTTGGTCATGAGTTTTGAAGTAAAACTCATCCGACACGCCGTCACCCGATTGGACCGGGGAAAAGAGGAAATCCGTATTCGGATCTGAAGATGATGCCTCTTCACTGGCATTAGTCTTCTTCCTCTTGGAAGGATTTAATCCCTTAGTCATTCTTTCCCAAAACTAGATTACCCTACGAAATTGAAAGTGGAGGGAAGGAGTTATACCTTCTGAAATTCAAGTATATTGTAGAGGGATGAATTCTCTGCACGAATCCAAAGTTTGGATTGATTTCTCCACGTAGATTGGAAGCAACAAAGTGGAGAAGAACTAGGGTTTTGGGGGACTTCGGGCGGCTATTGCTGCTGTTTTGATGAAGTTTGGAAGAGATGAAGAGGATGGGGCCTCGGGTTCTGACTAAAAAGTATATAACACCAACAGAACTCTTGCCGAATTCGGACCGAACTCGGGCCGAATTTGCCTAGGGTTCTCCTGAGTTTTTTTAAAAAAAACTTGTGGGCCACATCCTTTTCGTCAACTCATTTCAAATATTTAATTCAAAGTTTAGTAATTTTAAACTTCGAATAATATAATTAATATTATTTTATAAATTAACTTTCGTTACTCGGCGTCTGTTTCAGATTAGCTGTAGGAGTACTGTCCCAGCTAACGGGAGTTCACCGGGGAACAGTTAAGTACCACTTCGCTTCGACCATAGTCGTGGTGACAGACAGACTCTTTGTAGGCTTGTCTCGAAAACAGTTATTGAGTATTAAAAAAATTATTAATAAAACAAAATTAATTAATATCATTGACATCTAAAATTCTTAATTCTCGACGTAAATAATTGAAACGATCTTCCGCTAGAGGTTTTGTGAAAATGTCAGCCAATTGATTCTGTGTGTCTATGTGTACAAGGTCTATATCTTCATTTTATTGATGATCTCTATGAAAATGATGTCGAATCTCGATATGCTTAGTACGAGAATGACGTACTGGATTCTTAGTCAAATTAATAGAACTAGTGTTATCACAGAAAATTGGTACGTGTGTGAAATGTAATCCAAAGTCTTCTAAAGTTTGCTTCATCCACAAAATTTGTGCACAACGTCCTGCGGCGATATACTCGGCCTCAGTTGTTGATAATGCGACAGAATTTTGCTTCTTGCTAAACCAAGAGACTAGGACTTTTCTTAGAAAATGACATGTGCTGCTGGTATTTTTTCTATCTACTTTGCATCCAGCAAAATCAGCATCAGAATAACCGGTTAGGTCAAACGACGTGATTTTAGGATACCATAAGCTGACAGAAGAAGTGCCTCTAAGGTATCGGAAGATACGCTTAACTGCGCACAGATGTGATTCCTTAGGATTGGCTTGAAAATGTGCACACAAGCAAACACTAAACATAATATCAGGTCGACTAGCAGTTAAGTACAGTAAGCTACCGATCATACCTCGATACTTACGTATGTCGACGGGTTTGCCTTGTTCATCAATATCAAGCTTGGTTGAAGTCGCCATTGGAGTGCTAAGTGGTTTGACTGCTTCCAGGTCGAACTTCTTTAATAAATCTTTTGTGTACTTTGCTTGATTTATGAACGTCTCATTGTTGGTTTGTTTGATTTGCAGTCCGAGAAAGAATTTAAGCTCTCCCATTATGCTCATCTCAAACTCATTCTGCATACACTTTGAAGATTCTTGACAAAGAGATTCATCAGTGGATCCAAAAATAATATCATCTACATATATTTGAATCAAAAAAAGATTGCTATTCAAAGATTTTATAAACAATGTAGTGTCAACCTTTCCCTTTGAAATTCTCTTTGAAAAACTATTGTCAAGTAGAAAAGAGCTTAGACGATCGTACCAAGCACGAGGGGCTTGTTTCAAACCGTATAAGACTTTCTTCAACTTGAAAACATAATCAGAATTTTTGAAATCAGTAAAACCTGGAGGTTGAGCTACGTAAACTTCTTCTTTTATAAAATCATTTAAAAATGCGCTTTTAACATCCATTTGAAATAATTTGAAATTATGAAAACATGCAAATGCACATAACATGCGAATGGATTCTAATCTCGCAACTAGGACATAAGTCTCATCATAGTAGATACCTTCTTCTTGATTGTATCCTTGAGCTACAAGTCGAGCCTTATTACGAGTCACTAAATCATTCTCGTTCAGTTTGTTTCGGAATACCCAACGGGTGCCAATGACCGGATGATCAATGGGCTTGGGAACAAGTTTCCAAACTTGATTCCGTTCGAATTGGTTTAATTCCTCTTGCATAACATCTAACCAAAAATTATCACTACATGCTTCTTCAATGTTTTTGGGTTCAAGCTGTGAGATAAAAGCAACAAAGGAAGCTATATCTTTATTAGAGGAACGAGTACTTACACCCTTGGTAATCTCACAAATTACCAAGTCCTTTGGATGATCTGCCAAGAATCTCATCTCTTTTGGCATATCCCCAGGATTGCTGGTTTCGGCTTCTGGTTCTATATGTGATTTGCTTGAAGACTCAGATGGTGCTTGGTGTGAAGGTTCTGCATCTTTGTATGAAGGTTTTGCAGTAGCTGTACTTGGTGTACTTACGTCTTCATTATCGTCATCGACTGAATGTTGATTTAGTTCATCAAACTTGACATTAATTGATTCTTCGATGATCATGATTCTCTTATTAAAGACTCTGTACCCTTTGCTCTTTGCCGCATAACCTAAAAAGATACATTCATCGGCCTTTTCATCAAATTTACTCAGGTTGTCTTTAGTATTAAGAATAAAGCATTTACAACCAAATATCTTGAAATATGAAACATTGGGTGTTCTATCAAACCATAACCCATAGAGAGTTTTCTTCGATATAGGTCGAATCAGAACCCTATTGAGAATATAGCACGTTGTATTGACAGCTTCAGCCCAAAAGTATCTAGGTAGACTAAACTGGTTCAACATTACTCTAGCCATTTCAGATAGAGTCTTGTTCTTACGTTCCACAACTCCATTTTGTTGTGGAGTCCTAGGGCAGGAAAACTCATGCAAATAACCGTGTGTCACAGAATTGCTTGAATTCTGCATTCTCAAATTCGTCGCCATGATCACTACGAATGCGAGTAATCATGAAACCTTTTTTCATTATGTACTTTCTTGCAAAAGGTGATGAATTCTGACAAAGCATCGTTCTTGCGTGCAAGAAAATATACCCACGTGTATCTAGAGAAATCATCTACAATGACAAATGCATATAACTTACCACCTAGACTAGCAATTCTACTAGGTCCAAATAAATCCATATGCAATAATTGTAGAGGTTTAGTGGTACTTACAATGTTCTTGGACTTAAAAGACGGATCGGGTAGCTTTGTTCTTTTCACATTTGCTACATACCGTATCCTTCTTGAAAGATATGTCCGGTAAGCCGCGTACCAACTTCTTTGTGGATAGTTTGAAATTGTGTCCATGTTTACATGACCGAGGCTCATATGCTATAGTTGACTCTCAATGCTCTTGGCCATCAAGCATCTACCTGCTTTGTTAGTATCTTCTAACAAATAGAAAACATATATGTTGTCTTCCCTGATACCTTTAAAGATAGTACTGCCAGTTGAGCTATCAACTATAGTACATTTGTCTTTGACGAAGTTAATGCCATAATCGTGATCAGCTAAATGGTTTATGCTGAGCAGATTATGTTTTAACTCGGTAACTAGACAAACATCTTTAATCACATGGTAGGGAGCCTTACCAATGTCACCGATACCGATTATGTATCCTCTCAAATTATTACCGAATGAGACGTATCCTTCTTTATTCTTCTTCGACAGTGTTGCGAATAATGATGCATCACCGGTCATGTGCCGTGAGCAACCGCTGTCGAGGATCCATTTGCTTCTAGCATGTGAAGGACGTCCCACCTACAAAACAGTTTGCAGATGAAACTCTTGGTACCCATTTCTTGTAGGGTCCTGACATGTTAGTCTTTGGTATCAATGCATAAACATTTAAATTTACTAACTTTCTGATTCTACATGCAGAGGATATATGACCAATGAGGCCACAATAATGACATTTTGAAGTTGTGTGAGGTGCATGATTGGTAGGTTTTGGTTTTCTAGTTTAAAAAATTCATGCCTATTAGTCTTCTTGGGCAGTGGTTTGGTATGGTTTGGTCTGACAGTGTTTGGTTTGGGTGTGTTCCGATGATTCGGTAATTGACACGTGTTAGAATAGAAAGCAGCAACTTCAGGCCGTTTTTCTAAACTAATTTCCAACTTTTTGGAGGTGTCATATAATCTAGTATAGTCAGATGTAAGTGTTTTCATTCTGACTTGTGCACACTGGAGACTCTCTCTCCTTAGATAGGTCTTCCTTTAGCTGGATGATAGTTTGGTCTTTTTCTTCGGATAACTTGGTAGTCTCGTGTAACAACAGCTTAATAGAAGAAAGCTCACCAGACTCAATAGAAGAAACATTATTTCTAACATCAGCTAGTTGGTCGGTAAGTCTTCCTATCTCACCTTTGTACTCTTTAAGTACCTTCTTAGAGGTTTCATATTTACTACGCAGTTTCCTGTAGTCATTTAACAGGTCACTGAAAGTCTCTCCTAGTTGCTCAAAGGTGATATCATCATAAGGATCAAACAGAGGATTAGTGGTTACCTGATCGCAAGCTATCAAGCATACATTTGCAGCGTCATCCAATTGTTCGTCTTCTGAGTCGCTGGCTTCGCTCTCATGCCATATGCTTGTATTGGTGTACTTCTTTGATGTAGACCTCTTTAGGTAGCCTTTGTCATATTTGCTGCTTTTTCTTATTGATGATGATGCTGTTGGATAATCTTTCTTCATATGTCCTTTCTTCTTACATCAGTAGCAAATAGGATCTTCCTCGTTGTTGTTGCTGTTGCTGTTGCTGTCTTTTGTTCTTCTGTTGAATCTCATGAACTTCTTGAATTTTCTTACCAGAAGAACTTGATCTTCAAAGTCAGAGTCGCTGTCGTCAGAATCATCTTCGACAGTTCTTCTATGTTGAGCCTTGAAAGCGATCGACTTCTCTGACTTATCCTTTGGTGTAGCATCTTCAAAGTCTTGAAGTTCCAACTCGTGAGTGAGTAGCTTTTACCCATGAGTGTTTCCAGAGACATTATTGAGAGGTGGTTTCCTTCAATGGTTGCTGTAGCCTTTGGAATCCAGTTCTTCGTGAGAGCTCGTAGAAGTTTGCGAATCTTCTCATGGTTACTGTATTCCTTGCCTAATGAAGACAAAGGATTTACAATATCCAGGAATCTCGTAAACATCTGAGTGACGGATTCATTTGGCTTCATCTTGAACGCCTCGTACTCTTGAGTAAGTCTGCTGATCTTTGACTCCTTGACTTGCGTTGTTCCTTCGTGGGTTACTTCGAGAAGTTTTCACACTTTATTCGATGTTGTGCAAGTCGACACCCTGTTAAACTCAATTCTCTCTAAAGCACAAAATAAAGCGTTAATAGCACGTGCGTCAAGACTGGCTTTTTTCTTGTCATCCTCAGTATATTTATCATGGGGTTTATCAACTAAAACTCCCTCAATAGTAATACGAGAAGGCTTTTTGTAGCCATCAATAACTATAGACCATAAGTCAAAATCAAGAGATTTTAAGAAGAAACTCATCTGTGTTTTCCAATAAGTGTAGTTTGTGCCGTCAAACAGTGGAGGTATGTTTGTGGTTTGGCCTTCACTTGTGAATTTCACAGTTATCATGTGTTATACTGTGATTTATATAGCAATTAAGAATAATTGAATATAACTGCAATTTTACCTTGTTTTACCTATAACCCGCTCTGATACCAATTGTAGGAACGAAGTCGTAATGCAGAATACTCTAGAAGGGGGGGGGGGGGGGTGAATAGAGTAGGCAGCGAAATATTGCTAATTAAAAACTTGTTAGCAGTAAGATCACAGAATTAAATCAATAATCACAAAACAATAACTGTAAAAGAAATGAGCTCAGAAGGCAAACACAAACACATCGATGTATACTGATTTTCCTCTTGTGAGGACTAGTCTAGTCGGAAGAACTCTAGCTTCCAGTTGAATCCACTATTGGAAAATCCCGCAAGTTTTCATACGAAGTCCTTGCAACTTCTACAGAAGCGAGCTTTTGATACGAAGAACTCGACCAACTTCAATTTTGAAGAGTCTTTCTTCAATCAAGCCTCTGATTACAATTTCTCTGAAAATCTTCTAGACCGCACCGTACCGGCAAATTGATTAGAGAATTGTAACTGGCTTGGGATTTGAAAATGAAATCTTTTTAGAACTCTTTGGAAAGAAACGTAAGCTTAGAAGAGAAGAGATGAAAGTGAATGAGTGATTTGAAATGATCAGAATTCTTCTCTATTTATAGTTTTTCCAAAGACATAACTCTGGCAGAATTCGGGCATAATTCGGACAGTACTCTATGTAACAATCCGCAGCTGAAGGGAGACCAAGTTTTTCAAACGTTCGAAAATCAAACGGTTACTAACAATTCGGGCCGAGTTTTGTCAGGATAGGCCAGGGTTTTTCAAAAGTGAATTTTGGGCTTTTTAAAATCCTTCAGAAGCTTTTGTAAATAAGGGATGTTTTTCAAAAACAGGTATTTTAAAAAACGATTTTGGATAGCCTATTTGCCTGTACGACTCGGTGTACAATGTATTCCTAGACTCAATAAAAGTAAAAATTACATTACATAAAGAAATACAGTCTCGAGTGGCAAACATAGCTTCGGTCTTGAACTGAGTAGATATCCGATCTTGATCAGTGTCCAAGTGTCCAAAACGTCTTGGGTAAACATCTGAGTAGCTCCGTATATCGAGACAAAGTTTGATCAATTATTAAAATCAGTCTGACCATGACCAATGGGCCAACAGAGTGTGGCTTGCGAGCCCTTTGTCGTTGTCAACATACAAGGGATGATCACGACAGGCACGGCGAGGTCGAGCTGGCAAAACAGGCAGAGGCGAATCAGTGGAGCTAGAGAAGGAGGATGGCTCAGTGAGCACTATCTGTGATGTTCGTCCGGGCGACGTTGGTACTGACTGAATTGGTGTTTGCGGACCGTCGGACTGGGATACTGGTTCGATAGGGAGGACACCTTTACGGGGGGCTGTTGTGTTTGAACATGAAATAACAATAATCCTCTTTTGGATAAATTTGGAGAACTCGATCCGTAGTTTGTGGATGTGGAAGAAACTCGGTTCAACAAAGGTAACATTTCGAGAGAAAATACATCTTCAAGGTAGGAAAAAACAACAATACCCTTTCTGATCTTTAGGATATCCAAGAAAAACACATTGGATTGCTTTAGGATCTAATTTAGAAATAGTTGATCGGGTATCCCGAACATAGCACAAGCAACAAAAATTTTTGAGAGAGAGGGAAAATGGCTCTCTTTTGGGATATAATCGAGAAAAGGGAGTATAACCATTGAAAACCGACGATGGTATGTGATTAATAAGATAACAAGCTGTAAGTACTGCATCCGACCAAAATTTTTTGGGAGTAAGAACAAGAAGTTTGGTGGATGATGCCATTGCGGGACAAATGAGTCTTAAACTCACGAGAAAGATACTCACGGCTATTGTCACTTCGAAGGCATTTAATCCAAACACCAAATTGTGTTTTGATTTCGACCAAAAACTTGCACTAAATTTCAAATAATTCGTAGCAATTTTTCATCAGATAAACAAAGGTAACACTTGAGTAGTCATCAATAAAAGTAACAAAATACTTGAAACTGATCATTGATTTAATCGGACAGGGTCCCCATGTATCAAAATGCACAAACTTGAAAGCAGTGGATGCAATTTTATTTTGACTAACCAGATAAGAAACCTGGTGATGCTTAGCTAAACGACACGACTCTCAATGAAAAGTAACTGGAACATCTAAAGATGGGTACATTTTTTGGAGAGTTTGGATTGATGGATGACCTGACTGACAATGTAACTCGAAAGTATCTAGTTTCATACCGGCACAAGCAACAGAAGAAGGAACGTCAAACAGATACAACCCTCCAACCACATGCCCCTTACCAATAGTCATCTGAGTCCTTAGGTCCTGAAAAACACAATCATTAGAAAAAATGTTACCGAGCAATATAAGTCAAAGTAAGTTGACTAATTGAAAGCAAATTGAATGGGTTTCCAGGTGTATGTAATACGGAATTGAGTGGCAGTCCGAAAGAGAGGCGGACACTTCCTCATCTACGGACTGTTAGTAAACCACAATTGGCCACAGTAATATCGAAAACACGACCAACCGATACATAATTGCGTATTATACCCGCGTCGTTAGTCATGTGAGCAAACGTACCAGAGTCAATTACCTACTGCTTTGACCTCACCACAGATGCCGCTGCGTACCCGACAGTAGACCCAGATGTGGATGCTTCACTACGATGTCGAGCTTGGAAGTCAAGAAAATTTGTATATGACTCGGCAGTCATCTGGACAGATCGAACACTATCATCAGGAGCATCTGATGTCACATTGGCGGCATGTGCTTTAGGACGTTGCCACTGGAAAGTGTCATGCTGACCATAGTTGAAGCATGTGCGAGGCCTTTCTCCATCGCGACTGCCATTATCTCGTCCACCATCATGACCAACAACATTTCGGCTACCACGTTGTCTACTACGACTACTACGAAATCCAGCACGAGCAGTACCAAGAGCAGATCGAAATAATTAGGAGCATCACCCGGAGTGGTCTCTACGACTTTCGTAGCCCTAAGGACACGATAGTGTGCTTCCATCTGAGATGGAACATCAGATCCAGCAATAATTTGAGAGCGAGCAGAGTCCGCATCATGATAGAGAGAGGCAAGATATGCCATGACATGAAACTGCTCACGTTGAGCCTTCTCTTCATTGATATCCGTTATTAGAGGCAATATGCAGTCGATCTCATCCGTCAGTCTTAAAGGCCCTGAAGTGATCCTTATGAGATTTATCTCCCTGATTTGTTCGGTATACGCCAACAACTGAGTCGTAAATCCGAGATGAATCACGTTTTCCATCAAACGTCGCCGTCAGTTGTCATGTCCCGATTTCGAAGAATCGTAGTCGTCACCTGAGCGTGATGCTGTACAAGCCTAGGTTGCGCTCGCACAAGGTACTTTCATAAGGTTATTCGAAAAATAACAACAAAGAGAGTACGCAGAGTAAATTGAATTTATTGTATAGAAGATGTCACGTCCCAGAACCAGAATACTGGAGAGCGGGGGCATACACAGCCAGCTATGTATATAGAAGTGTAATCCATCTCGATATACGGTCACGGCTGTCTAGATGCATGAGGGTTTATCTACAAGCCATTAGTCTCTTATGGTCAAGAACAAGCCTAGTGTCTCAATCTCAAGCAAGTAATAATAGTCACAAGATGTTAGACCATCAGATATTCAATAGTAAGGCGTCCCATATATTTCATATACAGATGATCATGAAGCTAGTCGTACAAAATACGAGGACTAGCAAGAGTTTCAGTCATACATGATCAACCCTAGGATTTGTTAATCATGTTACAGCCCGTAGGCAGACAAGAAATATAAGTATTCGACACGAGCTAACACTTGCTCGGCGGCTAAACGTCTCAAAAGAATAATTTTACAATAGAGCGGGCGAGCAAAAATTAAACCCACTCATTGCCAGGGTTTCTTCTAGTGTTCACCATCTGGCTGGAAGGCGGGGAGATTCTCGGGTGCTGCTCCGAAATTTGGCCATACAAAACCAGCTGGATCAGACCCCAGAAAAAGCAAGTGCCACAAGGGAGGCTTCACTTGGGAACTAAAACCAGCAAGTTAGAACACAAGGCATAATAATAACAAGAAAACTGGAGGCATGAAAGTAGGGTAATAAACGATAAGATAACTAAAGAACTATTCCGGTAACCAAGTTACAACCCGTAAACCAAACAAGGACCGGGGTTGTAACGCTTCGCCTGAACAGAACTTAGTCTCTAACCAATTATCGACAAGTAAGCATAAACTGTAAAATGTCCTGAAGTAACCATGTACTGGCATGGTCTAGACAAGACTAGACTCCATCCATCAATCACGGCCAAGCAATTAGTACGGCTTGATACTTTAACTAACTAGGGTTATCACAAGCCTAGTTACTAACAAGATGCAATGAGATGTTCCAACAGTCACAAGCCCTGCAGCTATCCAGTTATTCTTCCGCAGGTTGAGAGTTGTATTAGGTGGATACATCGCCCAGGAGACAAATGTATCCCATGGTGACTTGGGGGTGCAACACATGACAGTGTGCTGGAAATGCGCCCTATTCGACGGCATGCTACAAGTCCAATTAAAGCGCCCAGATAACGGGATTGCCTGTGACTGAAAAATCTCTTTATGAACTACTTGATCAATCTAGTCATTAACCTAGTTAGATTCAGTATGAATCCCTGACCGTGGTAACCAGGGATGCAAGTCCTAGACATGATGCAAGACGAGACTGGTAGCTTACACAAGCACATTCAAGAACAATCACCCACGGTGGCAAGACGAGTTATTAATCAGCATGTCAAGATAGCTATCGCAACAACATTCAAGATTACATGTTAGGTTACTTATCAAGATTACTTATCATGTCAAGAGTGCGTCACGACGGACCACCATCAAGAATTATCATGTCAAGTTACTTGTCAAGAGTGCACCACGACGGGTCACTCTCAAGAGTTATCATGTAAAGACATGTTCATGAGTGCACCACAACGGGTCACTATCATATAAAGCAAAGAAAAGACATAAATCATGAGTGCACCACAACGGGTCACTATTTAGAAATTCTAAGATATGACATAGATTGTAAAGTACAATAAATCCGAAAAAAGCATGAAAACACATCATATCACATAAGAAATATTCGAAAGGAAAGACATATCCTGACATGTGAGAAGGGATAAGTAAAAGTAACTAATTGGCACAAAACAATAATTGAATCTATTCTAGTGTTAGGTGTACAAAGGGTGTACAATCATTCTCTAATTATACAAGATCATTAAATCATGTTAAGAAATTTATTGCAGTTGAAGAAACCTCAAAACGTCAAGTACAGAAAACATGCCAAAAGATCAAAACTATGATTGAAGTTATCAATCGCATATGAACTCCAGTTAAAGTGAAACAAGAAGATTCTTGAAGCCAAGACAAAGATCTACAACTTTCATGTTGGGAGTGACCACAAATCAGCCAAATAGGACATAAAACAACCAAGAACAGCCAAAATAGGTACTATGCGGCATTGTACGGCACTATTCATTCATGCGACACTATGCAAGCCTGCGACACTATTCATTCCTGCGGCACTATTCATCCATGCGACACTATGCAAGCCATGCGGCACTATACATCCATGCGGCACTATTCATTCCTGCGGCACTATGCATCCATGCGGCACTATACAAGCCATGCGGCACTATTCATTCCTGCGACACTATTCATTCATGCGGCACTATGCAAGCCATGCGGCACTATGTATCCATGCGACACTATGCAAGCCATGCGGCACTATTCATTCCTGCGGCACTATTCATTCTTGCGGCACTATTCATGCGGCACTATTTATTGTCCCTGCCAGAATCACGACAGATGAACTAGAAAATGTTCAAATCTTATTTTAGCCATAACTTCCTCAAAACAAGTCTAAATCTAACTTTTCAAAGGTCCATTTTTGGTAAAATCGAATTCTCTACAACATAGAACAATCAAAATTTGAAAATAATAAAGTTTGATAGATCAAAACCCAAGAAAACTGAGAAGGCTACAAACTTAGATCTACAAAAATTCATCCATCAAACCCAAAAATGTCAAGTTCTAAAGAGGCTTAAAATCGAGTAAGAAAGAGAATGGAACAGTAAAATTTGAGATCCATCATGAAGCAAGTTGCACTTGCCTAAGCCTCTCTTGGTAGGTAGAGAAGTTAAGAGGAAGAAGATGAAGAAATAAATGAAGAAGGAGAAGTAAATGAGGAGAGAGAGAGGGGTTGGTGGCTTATATAGTCAGAGCCTCACCATCTCAAACCAAACCAAAACTAAACCAAAATAAACCAAGCAAGCTAAACCAAGTCAAATTGAGCCAAACCAAATCAAATAAACCAAGTCAAGATTAAACCAAGACTGGGCTAAGCAAGACAAGTCTAACTACGGTCCACCTGATAAATGCCAGAAATCTCGTATACGTATACGAAAATACGTATAACGGGAAACGGGAGTTTCAGAAGAAAACTTTTGCTTTATTGATAATTGAACATCATATTACAGACTCGATACAAAGGTTCCGTGCGGACTTACAACTGACTCCATTACAAAATGACCGTCGATGAAATAGTCGTTCCATACGTTTACATCCCTTTATACATAAGCAACAATACACTGTCTTAGACCTGGTATCGGAGAGAGTTGATGCGACATGGGTCTTGATCGGAGTCTTCAAAAGGTTAGAGATTTGCCTTCGCACACTAGCAAGACTTCAAAATGTTGTAGCGTCGCCTTCAGTTCTGTGACACGCTATCTGGGGTCGGAGCACCTGTGGAGAGTGAGGATCAGTACGTTTACGTGTACTGGTGCGTGGCTAATTAATTTTCGCGCTCTCATTTGGTTCAAGAATTTAGGTAAAATATGCAACATATTTTAATGATCTTTCTAGCCATTCCTAGTCAGTTTCATGCAAGCCATTTGACGAAACATAAACAAGGTAATATACGCCAGAACTTACCCACGACTGAGTGTGCCGTGCAACATACAACTTACCATGTTTTTTCCTGTCAGATTTATATATCAAAAGCTTGTAAATAGTATTTCGGTAAGGGTCACTGCAATTCAAGCCATCCTGTACATATAGCTTGGTCGAGACAGTGACCCTTTCAGCGCGGGTAGCTAGTCCCGTTGAAAGTTCCGAATGACCCGTGCTAGCATCCAGCACAGCTATCTTGCATTCCTCCTAGGCCGGATCGGTCCCATGGTACCGGGTTGCCGTTCGAGGAAGCGAAATCTTGTGCACAAGTTGTCCATGACCGTGCTAGATTAAAATTAATTATTCAAGCATGGTCTACGAAATCTTTGAGAGTTAGCCAGTTTTCAATATGTGCCGCCTTATCGTTGCAATATTCGTTAATCGATTCAATCTTCATTTTGAACAGCTCTATAGTAAACATGGCATAAGAAAGCATGCATCAATTTCATGTTATAGCAGTTCTATAGCAAGTGTACGTGAGATGTCGTGCAACAGTTTATTGGAATAAGCCTTGCATTTACATCTAGCATAGCATATTTTGGTATCGACAATTTATTGGAGAAAAGGGGGTCGAAGGGAGAAGGGTCAGCCACTCACATTGATTTTTGCTTGAGGCGAGAGACTGGTTGGTCGTGTTAGACGGCGCCTACGCGATTACCTGAAATTGCATAAGCACTTGATCAGAACACTGCCTCATTCAATGAGTTCGATACGAATGCGAAGTCCGAAAATGCAAGCCATGAAAACCATCGAAAACATTCACGAAAACGCATTCAGAAAACCAAAGCCAAAGAAGCAATTGCGGCATTAAAAGCAGAGCAACGGGTGGTTTCTCCCGACTCGGCCTCAAAATCTATCCTCGAGGCGCAATCCGCTGAATATGATACTTGATTCCGAAGAAACAATTCCACAACGAGGAAATGATCTTAATTCAATCGGTCCCGTTCAATCGATTCAATCAATCCCTACCAATCGGTTCCGACTAAATCGATAGCGACAATATTCCTTTCTCGCGCACCCTGTGGACAGGAAATAGGGCACAATGTAGGGACGGGGCACTACACCATAACCAACTAAGAAAAAGTTTCGTCCTCGAAACTTAAGAAGGGAACCTACCGCTAGGAAAATAGGAAGTAAACTTTTCCTTCATCTCGTATTCGAGTTCCCAGGTCGACTCTTCGATCGAATGGTTTTTCCAGAGTACGCGGACGAATGAGATCGCTTGATTTCGGAGCAATTTATCTTTGTGCTCCAAGACTTGGACTGATTCTTCCATATAAGATAAGTTTGCCTTCTGATTTAGCTGACCAAAATCTACCACGTGGCTCCGATCGTGCATGTACTTCCGCAACTGAGAGACGTGGAAGACATCGTACACATCCAATAGTGCTGGCGATAATGCAATCTGATAAGCTACTGGGGCGACTCGCTTCAGTATTTCGGAAGGATCAACAAATCTTGGACTGAGCTTTCCCTTTCCGTCGAATCTGGTAACTCCTCGCATGGGCGTTACCTTCAGAAACACATGATCGCCTTCCAAGAACTCGAGGGGTCGACGATGGACATCAGCGTAGTTTTTCTGTCGACTCTGTGCAATCTTAAGTCTTTTCCGAATAAGCGTGACCTTCTCTACGGTCTGTTCCACCAGCTCCGGGCCAAGAATCTTCCCTCCCCGACTTCGTCCCAGCAAATAGGTGATCTGCACTTCCGTTCGTACAAGGCTTCGTATGGCGCCATCTGAATGCTGGATTGATAGCTATTATTGTATGCAAATTCGGCCAGAGGTAGATGGACGTCCCAACTCCACTTGAAGTCAATTATGCAGAGCCGTAGCATGTCTTCGAGAATCTGATTTACGCGCTCCATTTGGCCGTCGGTCTGGGGATGGTAAGCCGAGCTAAAGCTCAACTTAGTATCCAGAGCCGACTGAAGGCTAATCCAAAAGTGTGATAGAAATCGTCCATCCCGATTAGAGACGATGAATACTGGAACTCCGTGCAACCGGATTATCTCGTCAAGATAAATCTGAGCCAGACGATCGACGCTCCAAGTAATTTTGATGGCAATGAAATGCGCTGATTGGGTTAGTCGATCGACGATAACCCAGATGGCATCATTTTCTCATGGCATCTTCGACAGACTAACAATAAAATCCATGCATACGTGCTGCCACTTCCATTCCAGAATTGTCAGGTTCTGCATCTCCCCGTCCGGCCTCTGATGCTCAGCTTTCACCTACTGAGAGGTCATGTATTGCAACACGAAGAGCGCCACATCTTTCTTCATTCCGTGCCACCAGAAGGTCGTGCGGAGGTCCTTGTACATCTTGGTGCTGCTTGGATGCAAGGTATATTTCGCATAATGCGCCTCCACATTATCTCCTTTCGCACTTCTGAGTCATCCAGGACGCATAGCCGACCATTTATCCGCAATACTCCTGCCTCGTCTTCCGCAAAGTCAGGTCACCTTACCCGTCGAAACAAACTCCCACATTTTATTCAGGTATGGATCGTCTTTTTGAACGGATTTGATCTTTTCTAACAAGCACGATTCTAGCCGCAACAGTGTCATGCTAGCTCCCACGAATCGAAACAGGAGTTCAATGCCCATATCCTCTAAGTCCTGCAATAGACTTTTGTTGATGGATAGCGAGGTTGTATTTTTTGCTCAATGCATCGGCCACCATATTTTCTTTGCCAGGTATGTAGTCGATCGTCAAGTCATAGTCCTTGATCAGTTCTAGCCAACGCCTTTGTCACAAGTTCAGCTCCTTTTGGGTAAAGAGATACTTGAGGCTCTTGTGATCCGTGAAAATACTGCACGCCATGCCATAAAGATAGTGACGCCACAGTTTTAACGCGAATACAATCGCCGCCAATTCCAAGTCATGGGTGGGTAGTTCTTCTCGTGCGGCTTTAGCTATCGGGAAGCAAAAAATATCACCTTGTTCCACTGTACGAGCATATACACCCCAAGCCATGACCGGAAGCATCACTGAAGATCTGAAATCCCTCAGTCCCTTCTAGAAGTGAGAGTATCGGGGCCGAGATGAGCCGTTGCTTTAACTCCTGGAAGGAAGCTTCACAGTCATCTGACCATTCAAATGCGATTCCTTTCTGAGTGAGGCGAGTCAATGGCGATGCGATCTTCGCAAAGTCTTTCACGAAACGTCTGTAGTATCCCGCCAAGCCGAGGAAGCTTCGAATCTCACTAATTAACGTGGGTCGTTTTCAATTAACAACGGCTTCAACTTTCTTCAGATCAACTGATACGCCTTCGGCGGAGAGGATGTGCCCAAGAAATGATACACTGTCTAGCCAGAATTCACATTTGATCTGTTTTGTATTCAACTGGTTGTCACGAAGGGACTGAAGCACGGTCCGCAGCTGCTGCATGTTGCACTGTCCTTCGAATAGGCGAGAATATCATCTATGCAGAATACCACGAATTTGTCGAGGAATGGACGAAACACCTGATTCATAAGCGATCCATGAAGGCGGCATGGGCATTCGTTAGGCCAAATGGCATCACCAAGAACTCCTAGTGGCCGTAACGAGTACAGAAGGGTGACTTTGGCACGTCATCCGGCTTGACTTTGAGTTGATGGTAACATAATCGAAGGTCAATCTTCGAAAATATCGAGGCGCCTTGTAGCTGATTAAAGAGGTCATCGATGCGGGGCAGGGGGTATTTATTCCGGATGGTGGCTTAGATGAGCTCGCGATAGTCTATACAGAGACGCAACGATCCATCCTTCTTCTTTACGAACAATACAGGGGCTCCCCATGGCGAGACGCTAGGCCGTATGAATCCTTTGTCGAGCAGCTCTTGTAACTGCACTTTGAGTTCCTTTAGTTCTGCAGGGGCTATTCTGTATGGAGCTTTGGAAATCAAGCAGGTGGGGAAGGTGTCGATGGTGAACTCAATTTCTCGATCGGGTGTCATGCCACGTAGCTCTTCCGGGAACACGTCGGAGTATTCTGCTACAACGTCCGTCTGATTTGCGTTTGCACCATCCTGCCGCATGTCGCGCACGGAAGCCAAGTAGCCTTCACAGCTGAAATACATCAACCTACGAGCAGATATCACAGAGATCACCATGCAGGCCGGCGACGCTTTACCACACGAGTAGCAGAATTCGGTCTCTCTCGGCAGGCGGAAGGTAACCGTCTTTCCAGCACAGTCGATGGTGGCATTGCAACCACCGAGCTAATCCATCCCCAATATGATGTCATAGTCCTTGATATCGAGAACTATCGCATCTAAATATATTTTCCTACCTCCAATACAGATGATTCCGTGTCTGCAGCCTGTGTGTGTAAATAGTTACTTGCCTGACGAGATGCTAACACTAAGGTTAAGGTCTAGAGGTGTTACGGAAAATTTGTGCTCGGCGGCGAAGTCCACCAATATAAAGCTATGCGTAGCACCTGAATCAAACAGTACACGAGCAGGTTTGTTATTGAAAAGCAGTATACATGTCACGACTGTGTCAGATGCGAACGCTTCATCTCGGGTCATGGCGTAGACGCATCCCTGGGCATTGGGGCGACGGTCTTGGCCATTTTGCTGTGCGGGTTGTTGGGCTCTCGGCACGCCTTGATTCCCTGGACGATTTTGCTGATGTTGAGGCGTCGTTGGGTTCAGCCTTCTGGTCGGACAGTTCACCCGCAGATGACCCGTCTTACCGTAATGCCAGCGTCCGCCTTCAGAGACGTGATAGTCGGCTGCATGGTGCCCGAAGTTATTGCATTTGTTGCAGGGAGTTCCTGAGTTCTGCCATTGGTATCCGTCCTGGTGGTCGTTGTTTGGACGCTTGTTCATATTGTTTTCTCCCGCATGGCTAGGGCACTTGTGATTGTAGGTATACACAGGGCCAACAACGGCTGGAGGGTATTGGCGCTCAAGGCGGAGAGCGTGATTCAGGGACTCTCCCATGGACTTGTATTCTGGCATCGATACATGGGCAGAGATAGAGGGCCGCAGACCTACTTCGAATCGTCGAGCGCGACTCTCCGTGTTAGGCATTAACGCTCTAACAAATTTGGCTAATTTATTGAACTCTGCTGCGTACTGTCGCACCGTCATATTCCCTTGTCTTAACTGCATAAATTCATTCTCCTCTCCTATCGATCGGCTGCGGGAATGTATTCAATTTCAAGCGCCTTTCGGAAGGTGGCCCAAGTGATAGTCGCCGTATCGTCGTTGCGTCGGAGTGCTCGCTTTTGCACGGCCCACCAGTCATGCGCGTTCAGTCGGGGTTGAAGTTGCGCACATGCGACTTTCTTTGACTCATCAACGCCTAGGAGTTCAAAATGGTCTTCTAATTCCTCCAACCAGTCGATCGTCAAAGAAGGGTCCTCAATCCGCTGAAGGAAGTGCGACAAGTTTTCTTGAGTTTTGACACCTCAAAGTTGGAACTTATCGGTGCTGCATGTTGGCGCTCAGGCTTCTCCGATTTGACTTCAATCCGTCGGGCCGCAGGCTCGATTATGACATGCCATAACTGTCTGGACAATCTGCTGGAGAGTATCAAGCTACTTCTGCTGTATCTTGAATTAGGCCTCAAGTCTGTTTTCAAATTGAGCCCGTCACGCCTCAGTCTGCCGTCGATGGAGCTTATTCTGGCACTGGTTGGCTTTGGCCTTAGGTTGTTGTGCCTCTAGCATACGCAACATCCGTTCCATGGGGGCGTTCGAGGGTTCAGCCCTTGAGCTACTTGGGCCGCTCGAGGCACCTTCTTCGCTCGCGACAACAGCTTCCCCAGCTTATGGGATATGAAGGCAACTTACATTAGTCTCAGAAAACATTATGGACTCACTGTATGGAACAACTCATTTCATCGACGTGGAATCAAAGGTACGAGACTCAAACGGAAGGCCAAAGGACGTTTAACCGTGCTCTAATACCATTATGTCACGTCCCAATTCCGAAGAATCGTTAGTCGTTCTCCGGACATGATGCCGTACGAGCCTAGGTTGCGCTCGCACAAGGCACTTTCATAAGGTTATCTGAAACACAACAACAAAGAGAGTACGCAGAGTAAATTGAATTCATTGTATAGAAGAAAACTTTTACTTTATTGATAATGAACATCATATTACAGACTCCGATACAAAGGTGCCGCGCGGGCTTACAACTAACTCCATTACAAAATGACCGTCGATGAGATAGCCGTTTCATACATTTACATCCCTTTATACATAAGCAGCAAAACACTCTCTTAGACCTGGGATCGGAAAGAGTTGATGCGACGTGGGTCTTGATCGGAGTCTTCAAAAGGTTAGAGATTTGCCTTCGCACAGGCTTCAAAATGTTGCAGCATCGTCTTCAGTTCCATGGCATGCTATCTGGGGTTGGAGCACCTGTCGAGAGCGAGGATCAGTACGTTCACGTGTGCTGGTGCGTGGCTAATTAATTTTCGTGCTCTCATTTGGTTCAAGAAATTAGGTAAAACATGCAGCATATTTTAGTGATCTTTCTAACCATTCCTAGTCAATTTCATGCAAGCCATTTGACGAAACATTAGTAAGGTAATTTACGCTAGAACTTACCCACGGCAGAATGTGCCGTACAATATACAGCTTACCATGTTTTTTCCTGTCAGATTTATATATATCAAAAGCTTGTAAATAGTGTTTCAGTGAGGGTAACTGACAATTCAAGCCATCCTGAACGTATAGCCTGATCGAGACGGCAATCCTTTCAGTGCGAGTAGCTAGTCCCATTGAAAATTCCGAATGATCCGTGCTAGCATCCAACACAACTATCTTGCATTCCTCTTAGGCCGAATCGGTCCCGTGGTCCCGGGTTGCCATTTGAGAAAGCGAAACCTTGTGCACAAGTTATCCATGACCGTGCTAGACTAAAATTAATTATTTAAGCATGGTCTACGAAATTTTTGAGAGTTAGCCAGTTTTCAATGTGTGCCGCCTTATCGTTGCAACATTCGTTAATCGATTCAATTTTCATTTTGCACAGCTCTGTAGTAAATATGGCATAAGAAAGCATGCATCAATTTCATGTTATAGCAGTTCTATAGCAAGTGTACGTGAGATGTCGTGCAAAAGTTTATTGGAATAAGCTTTTGTGTCGTTGCATTTACATCTAGCATAGCATATTTTGGTATCGACAATTTATTGGAGAAAAGGGGGTCGAGGGGAGAAGGGTCAGCCCCTCACCTTGATTTTTGCTTGAGACGAGAGACTGGTTGGTCGCGCTAGAAGGCGCCTACATGATTACCTGAAATCGCATAAGCACTTGATCATAACACTGTTCCATTCAATGAGTTCGATACGAATGCGAAGTTCGAAAACGCAAGCCATGAAAACCATCGTAAGCATTCACGAAAACGCATTCAGAAAACCAAAGCCAAAGAAACAATTGCGGCATAAAAAGCAAAGCAACGAAAGGTTTCTCCCGACTCAGCCTCAGATTCTATCCTCGAGGCGCAACCCGCTGAATATGAAACTTGATTTCAAGAAACCATTCCATAACGAGGAAAGAATCTTAATTCAGTCTGTCCCGTTCAATCGATTCAATCGATCCCGACCAATGGGTTTTGACTAAATCGATAGCGATTGTTCTTTTCTAGCGCACCCGTTGGACGAAAAATGGGACACGATGTAGAGACGGGACACTACATCAGTACCTCCC
Organism: Iris pallida; assembly: GCA_029216955.1. Taxonomy (NCBI): domain Eukaryota; kingdom Viridiplantae; phylum Streptophyta; class Magnoliopsida; order Asparagales; family Iridaceae; genus Iris; species Iris pallida. The sequence continues at coordinate 20,389,978 of JANAVB010003400.1, read as the reverse complement.
ATAATTCCTTCACAGAATCTGCATTCTGAACCATGTCTTCCACTGATGGTTGTGTAAACTGTCGACTATCATCTGTCTCACATTGCTTAAATATGGGATTAATCTTTGTCGGAGGGTTGTTAGTCAGATGTTTAGACAACCGCATTCACCGAAGCGTATTCTCGACCTTCTTTCGCCATGTCGAGTAGCCTTCTGGTCCGTCCAACCGTCGATTGACTAGTTGAATCGAGAAAATCATCACTCCAGTGCCCTTTAGTCCCACATTGGTTAGAATAATAGTGAGAGGGGTTAGCCTCTCATATATATATATATATATATATATATATATATATATATATTTTTGTTTTTCTCATATATATATATATATATATATATATATATATATATATATATATATATTTTTTGTTTTTCTCATATATATATATATATATATATATATATATTTTTTGTTTTTCTCATATATATATATATATATATATATATATATATATATATATATATATATATTTTTTGTTTTCTACTCTTCTCCTCCACGAGAAAGCAAAAACAAAACACTAACCCTAGATTTCAACCCCCTTCCTGCAGCCCCCGCCCACCTCCCCCCCTCCCCATCACAACGACACCCCCCCCCCCCCCCCCCCCTTTCGCTACAGCCCCCTGCCGCCTGCAGTGGTTGTGTCCCCCCCACCCATTGTCAGCCCCCAGCACAGCCCCTGCCCCTTGCTGCTCCCCCTGCCGCCTGTTGCATATCTGGTACCATGTAGAATAGAGTAATGGGATGATTATTATAAATGCGAGACTTACATATATATAGGAGATACTAACTCCTCTCACTATTATTGTAACCAATGTGGGACTAAAGCCCTCTACTCAATACTTAACACCTTACTTAGGAATTGCATCTATTTGATGCATTGCACTGCCCAAAATGGTTAATGCTTAAAGAAGGTCATGGACTGAACCTAATACCGGACACATTACTCACTTTGGAAGTATATTCAAAAATTTGGTGTGGGCTAGGTCTAACTGTTGCATGAGCACTTGGAAATTAGTTTTGAAGTTGTAAATAAGAATGGAAGTTGTTTACGAACTTATTCAATGAAGCATGCTTTCAGCAGAACAGGCCATAACCTCTTTGTATGAGTATTCTATGATAGTGTTTTGCAAGGCATGTTTTCTTTTGAGATAAGGCGAGGCATGTTTTCTTTTGAGATAAGGCCAGTTATTAATGTCCGTCCCTGTCCTGCGCTACTAGCACCACGACCCCCTTCCATTTAATTAAATTTTAGCCAGGGCTGGGATTGGTACCCACCCACTCCTTCCCACCCTTTCCAGTGATATCACTATATCACTGGACCACTTCCTTGGTGGTTTTGCGTATGCATGATACCTACTATAAGTGCTTAGGCGGGGTGTTGAGTTGTTGTCCTGGCATGGGTCCTAATATCTATAGCTTTGGAATCGAGCGCTACAGAGAAATATATGTAAACGAGCTAGCTTGGCCTTCAGTAAATTTATGGGCCATCAATGAGCTTCCATTATTCCAGGCAGCTAAACATAACAAACAAAAATTATGTTTTTTCCCGGTAGAAATTTACATGCATGCAACTGCTGTCACCTGCCCGATAAACATAAGCAATATGTTGAATAGTATGTATTCGTGAGAAGGCTTATATGGACCCCAATTCTCATACTAAATACAAGAAGCTAATCTATAACATTGTTCAATCAAGTTGAGTTTGCCGATTCTCTCTTAGCATCATGGTCTTTTGCTCGGATTCTTTGCTATCAAGTCACTGTCTTTAGTAGTGGGTCAGCAATTTATATCAAGTCAAGTTTGCACACGTCTCCCTTTTAGTTTGACCATATTGACTCATCTACTAAAGATCATAGAAATTCAATTTAGATTCTTCAGAACATGATAAGCCTTACTTCATAAGGTAAAGTCTATGTTGCATGGGCACATCAAAATGATTGTCGTATCCATATCGTGTCCATACTTGTGTTGGTATCAATATTGATGATGTAGGACCATAGAGCACCTCTAGAGGAGAGGTGAATAGTGCAGCGGAAAATAATCACCAATTAAAAAAAATTAAGCAATAACCAATTACAATAATATATCAAGTGAAATTGTGTAAAGTAAAAGAGTTATGAAGAGCAAAGGCAAATATCGAGATTTTGTACTGGTATCCCTCAGAGAGGACTAGTTCAGTCTCGAGAACTTTTATTCGATGTTGAATCCACTATAAGTGAAACACAAGCTTTGATTCGAATGGACTCTTACAGGCACGTGCTTTTTATTCGAAGAGCACGACTACGTCACAACCATAAGCTTTTGACGCGAAGAGCTTGCCGACTTCGAACTTGGGATGAAAACGAAATTGTTTTCAAGCCTTTTTTCAACTCGAGCCAACTTCTAGATCGAAACCGCACTGGCACTTAGGTGTCTATGGGTGTTGTGAACTTGGGAATATGAAGGTTTAGGCTCAAATGGAACTCTTAAATAGGTAGAAGAGAGAAGGAATGAGTTGATTGAGAAATGGAAAATCTCATATATATTTATAGGGTTCCTGGGGACCGAACCCGGACAGAGTTCAGTTCCCTAACGTTTAAAAATTTGAATGTTGGGAGTTGGTCTCAAGGAGGAACGAGAATTTAGGGTTTGCCAGGTCAGGGTCGCCGAGTTCGGTCCGAGTTCAGTTCCCTGAATTCCAGCAAGGTACAGGTTTGTTTTCAGGTTTGTCTGGGCTAGTTTGAGCTAGGTTTGATGAATTGGGTTTTGACCAGGTTTTGGCTATTTTGAGAAAGAGCTTGGGTGCCTTCTAATTGTCAGAGATGCGATTCGATGTACATATTTTCCTAAACTCAATAAAAAACAAAATACATAAGAAATATAAAATCAGTTCCAACAATTAGAAGTAGTCGCAATCCAGTAACCGGCAGTCCTCAATTATAAGTTGTATCGAGTCAGAGTTTAGTCGATGATCGAAACTAGGTTTGACCATGACATATGGGCCAACACATGCAATATAGGTAACTGCCTTTGTACTTATTTGAAAATGTTTCTGTATCCATATCGTGTTCATATCCGTATCCGTGTCGCCATCTGTGCAACATAGGGTACAACACTTGTTTCCTTTTTTTGGCACTATAGGATATCTTGCGCTTTGCAATACTATGTGAGATCTGCTAGTCAGTTATGTTTGGATTCCCTTCTTGTTCAATTTCCTGTGGGATAATGGACCTTTCCTGGTGATGATTGCCATTAGTATGATTGATTGTAGGAATTTTGCATCAGTACTTTTCTGCTAGTGATATGAAATTTTGTTTTAAATATATTGATATTAGTTTCATGGATATTCAAAAGCTTTGATATAATAACCTGGATTTTCTAATAAGCACACGGCCAAAATGTCAAATGAATCTGTACAAGTCAATGTATATGTTTTCAGTGTCTATTTCATATTGGATTTATATTGCAATTTTGAGTTAAAAAATGTTCTGCGTAAAGCCACAATAACTTGAGATATTCTCATGTGATTAGGGTCAAGCTTTAGAATGAGCATTACTGAGGAGACATTCATCAGAAGGTATCTTGATCGAGTACATTTCTGCTAGTGATATGGAATTTGGTTTTAAATATATTTGTAGAATGGAAATAATGAGATGATTATTATTGATGAGAGACTACATATATATAGGAGAGGCTAGCCTCCTCTCCTATTATTCTAAGCAATGTGGGACTAAAGCCCATTAACTCGTAACTCTAATATAACACTTAACACCCTCCCTCAAGCTAGAGCATAGATGTCAATCATGTCCAGCTTGTTACATAAAAATTGAACCCGAGGACCCAGAAGAGGCTTTGTGAAGATATCAACTATCTGGTCGCCGGTCCTTATATGTTGAAACGTTATCACTCCCTTTGTATATTCATTACGAACAAAATGAATGTCAATTTCAATATGCTTCGTCCGTTCATGAAATACTGGGTTGGTGGCAATGTGAATAGCAGACTGGTTATCACACCATAGATCTGCCACTTGAGACCCTGCATCTTCTCCCAGTTCTTGTAGGAGATGCTTCATATATAATATCTCTGACGTGCCATGAGCAATAGCTCGATATTCTGCTTCTGAGCTTGAGCGTGCTATCACACTTTGTTTCTTGCTCTTCCATGACACTAGATTTCCGCCAATAAATACTGAGTAGCCAGATGTAGACCGTCTATCTGTCGGGCTTGCTTCCCAGTCGGCATCAGTAAAATATTCAATGCGAGTGTGTCCATTATTCTCCATTCGAATTCCTTTTCCTGGATTCTTTACTAGATAACACAGAATTCTGAGAACTGTCTGCCAGTGTAGAATTCTTGGAGAAGCCTAAATCTACTTGCAACACTCACTGCAAAAGAAATGTCCGGACGCGTCATAACTGCCAAGTAGTTGAGTTTTCCAACTACTCGACAATACTGATCTGGATTGGTCATCAGGACCCCTTCATCTGGAAGTAACTTCGCCCCTGGATCCAAAGATAAGATTGCTCCTTTTGCTTGCATCATGCCTGCATCATTTAACATGTCCAGCACATACTTTCTTTGAGACATTACAATGTCCCGCTTATCCCGTGTGACCTCAATGCCTAAGAAATAGTTCAAGGATCCCATATCATTTGTTTGAAATTGTTCTCCAAGAAACTTCTTGAGACTTGCAATACCCTAGCTGTCATCTCCCGTGATTACAATATCATCAACGTAGACACCAAGGAGTATTCTTCCAACAGATGTGTGTCGATAGATGATTGAATGGTCCTTCTTTGATTGACACATGCGAAATTGAGTAACAACATGTGTAAATCGATTAAACCATACACTAGGTGATTGTTTCAGACCATAGAAGGCCTTCCTCAGATGACACACTTTACCCTCCCTTGCAACGAACCCGGAAGGTTGCATCACATATACCTCTTTATCAAAATTCTCGTGGAGAAAAGCATTCTTTATATCTAGCTGAAGTAACAGCCAGTCATATCGAATGGCCAAGGCCATGAGGACACGAACAGATGTCATTTTGGCCACAGGAAAGAACGTCTGGAAGTAATCCTCACCAAAGGTTTGAGAGTATCCTTTGGCCACCAGACGAGCCTTCAGTCGATCAAGAGTGCCATCCGGTTTTACCTTAATCGTGAACACCCATTTGCAGCCGACTGCCTGTTTACCAGTAGGTAAGTCGACTAAGTTCCAAGTATGATTCTCCTGGAGAGCTTTCATCTCCTCGTTCATAGCAACACGCCAACCAGAATGTCGGAGACCCTCCTCAGCGGTATTAGGGATCTGAATCCCATCAATAGTAGCCACTAGAGATCGAGTGTGACTGGTAAGTCCTTTGTAGCTGTCAACATACAAGGGATGATCACGACAGGTACGACGAGGACGTTCTGGAGGCGGAACCGCCGGAGCTGCTGGCGGAACTGGTGGAGCTGTTGGTGGAACAGATGGAGGCAACTCATTGGAGCCGGAGCTGCTGGTAGAACCAGAGGAGAATGATTATGTGGGCGATGTCGGCAATGGCTGAATCAGTGTATGTGGACCATCTGCCTGGGAGACCGGCTCGGTAAGGGAGGGCACCCGTACGGAAAGCTGTTGTGTTTGAGGAGGAAATAACAAAATTTTTTCTTCTGGATAGACCAGAGGAGCCGGACCCGTTGATTGTGGAAATGGTGAAAATTCTATTTATACAAAGGTAATATCCCGAGTGAAAAATATCATTATAAGAGGGGAGAAACACCGATATCCTTTCTAATCTTTAGGATACCCAAGAAAAATACATTGTATTGTCTTAGAATCTAATTTAGAAAGGGTTGGTCGGGTATCCCGAATATAGCATAAGCAGCCAAAGATGCGGAGAGACAGAGGAAATAGTTCTCGTCCAGGAAAAAGCCTAGAAAAGGGAGAGCTACCATTGAAAACAGACGATGGCATGCGTTTAATAAGATAACAAGCAGTAAGAATCGCATCCGACCAAAATCGCTTTGGAGTACGTGCTTAAAACATAAGTGCATGTGTTGTTTCCAATAAATGACGATTCTTGCGTTCGGCTACACCATTTTGTTGTGATATCTACGCACAAGAGGTTTGGTGGTTGATGCCATTGAGGGCCAGATGTTTATCGAGATCACGAAATAAATACTCACGGCCATTGTCACTCCGAAAATTTTTGATTGGAAGACCAAATTGTGTTTTTATTTCAGCATGAAAGTTACACGAAATGTTAAATAATTCAGAGCGATTTTTCATCAAATAAACAAAAGTGACACGTGAGTAATCATCGACAAAAGTAACAGTATTTAAAACCCATTACAGAGTCAGTCGGACAGGGTCCCCATATATCAGAATGCGTCAACTCAAAAGGAGCGAAAGTAATTTTATTTGGACTCACCGGATAAGGAACCCGATGATGCTTAACTAAACTACATGGCTCACAATGAAAAGAAGAGGGAATATCTAAAGATGGGTACATTTTCTGGAGAGCTTGGGACGATGGATGGCCTAACAGATAATGTAACTCGACAAGATCGAGTTTCATGCCGGCACAGACAACAGAAGGAGTTGCGTCAAACAGGTACAAGCCTCCAGCCACATGTCCCTTACCGATAGTCTTCCCAGTTTTCAGGTCCTGAAAAAACACAACCATCAGGAAAAAACGTTACCGAGCAATGTAGTTCACGAGTAATTTGACTAATAGAAATTAAACTGAACGAGTTCCTAGGAGTAAGCAGTACAGAATTGAGTGACAGTCCGGAAGAAAGATTGGTACTTCCACGGCCTCGAACTGTCAGGGAACCGCCATTGGCAACAGTAATGCCCGAAGCACGACATACAGGTACATAATCATGTATCATACTTGCGTCACCAGTCATGTGAGAGGATGCACCTGATTCAATTACCCATTGCTTGGATTTCACTATGCACGCGGCTGAGTATCCGGCTGTGGAACCAGACGTGAATGCTTCACCACGACATTGAGCTTGGAAATCAAGGAACTCTGTATATGAGTCTGAAGTCATCTGAATAGATCGGACACCATCATCAGGAGCATCAGTGGTGATATTAGCAGCAGGTGATTTAGAGCATTGCCATTAGAAATGGCCAAGCTGACCACAGTTAAAGCATGTGCACAGTCTTCCTCCATCACGACCGCCATTGTCCCGTCCTCCATCACGACCAGCATTACGGCCACCCCGTCGGCCGTCACGACCACCATGAAATCCTGTTCGAGCGGCCCCGAGAGCAGAATGATCAGTAGGAGTATCACCCAGAGTGGTCTCAACGACTTTGGCAGCCCGAAGGACACGATAGTGTGCTTCCAACAGGGACGGTACATCAGATCCAGCAATAATCTGAGAACGAACATAGTCCGCATCAGGACGGAGAGAGGCGAGATAAGCCATGACCTGAAGCTGCTCATGTAGAGCCCGTGCTTCATTAATATCCGACATAAGAGGTAATACGCGGTCGATCTCATCCGTCATAGCCTTGAAGGCCCGAAAATGGTCTTTATGAGATTTGTCTCCTTGATTTGCTCGGTACACACCAACGACCGAGTCATAGATACGAGACAAATCGCGTTTACCATCAAACGCCGCCGCCAACATTTCCCATAACTCCTTCACGGAGTCCGTATTTTGAACCATGTCTTCCACTGATGGTTCCATGGAATTCATCAACTGTGTAAACAGTTGACTGTCATATGTCTCCCATTGCTCAAAGATGGGATCATCATCTGCTGGAGAATTGTCAGTCAGATGTTTGGACAACCGCATTCCTCGAAGTGTCTTCTCGACCTTCTTTTTCCATGTCGAGTAGCCCTCTGGCCCTTCCAACCGTCGATCGACAAGTCGAATGGAGGAAATCGTCGTGCTAGTGCCCGCTAGTGTGTTGCTGACACTAGTATCTGTGGTACTGCTATTCGCTGTAGAGTCTGCCATTTATCAGAGATTCGACTGTCGATTTGTTCTTTCCACTTGATAAACACAGCAACTCTGCCAATGCGCTAAAAACGGAGCCAGAACCGGCATACGTGTATAGAAAGTAGAGAGTGTGGATCACATGGTAGGACAGAGAGAGAACCCATGGTAACCTCTGATAGATCCTGGTGTGAAGATCAAAGAAAAGAAACAAAGATTCATGCACAACAAACCATATGTGTGCTCTTTGTTAAATTTTCAGCATTGATGGGTAGAGGTTCCAACAAATGTTTTTCCTCTGAGAATTCCAACAATGAATTTTTTTTTAAGAAACTAAACTAGGGTTTGGAGGGAGTGGGTGGCGGCTGATGGAAGGAGAGGGTTAGGGATTGGAGGCATGGGGGGAGGTTGACAGGGGGCGGGGGGGGGGGGGCAGCAGGTCGGGAAGGGGGGGGGAGGTGCGGCAACAGGTCCTGGAAGGGGGGTTCTGACAGAGGGGGGCAGCAGGTTTGGGAGGGGGGAAGGTGCGGCAGCAGGTCCGGGAAGGGGGGGCAGCACCGAGAAGGGGGAGGGCGGGGTGACGATTAGGGTTTTGTGTGTGTGGAGATTAGGGTTTTGTGGAGAGAGGGAGAGTGGTGGGTGACGGCTAGGGTTTTGGCTTTGATACCATGTAGAATGAAAATAATGAGATGATTATTATTGATGAGAGATGTACAATGGAATAAAATAGATGTTTTCTTTATTGAAGAGAGACTACACATATATATAGGAGAGGCTAGCCTCCTCTCCTATTACTCTAAGCAATGTGGGACTAAAGCCCAATAACTAATAACTCTAATATAACACTTAACACCCTCCCTCAAGCTGGAGCATAGATGTCAATCATGCCCAGCTTGTTACATAAAAATTGAACCCGGGGACCCAGAAGAGGCTTTGTGAAGACATCAGCTATCTGGTCGCCGGTCTGCACATGTTGAAACTTTACCACTCCTTTTGTATATTCATCACGAACAAAATGAATGTCAATTTCAATATGCTTCGTCCGTTCATGAAATACTGGATTGATGGTAATGTGAATAGCAGATTGGTTATCACACCTTAGGTCTGCCACTTGAGATCCTGCGTCTTCTCCCAATTCTTGTAGAAGATGCTTCATATATAATATCCCTGACGTGCCATGAGCAATAGCTCGATATTCTGCTTCCGAGCTTGAGCGTGCTATCACACTTTGTTTCTTACTTTTCCATGATACTAGATTTCCGCCAACAAATACTGAGTAGCCAGATGTAGACCGTCTATCTATCGAACTTGCCCCCCAGTCAGCATCAGTAAAACACTCAATGCGTGTGTATCCGTTATTCTCTATTCGAATTTCTTTTTCTGGATTCTTTACTAGATAATACAAAATTCTGAGAACTGCCTGCCAGTGTGGAACCCTTGGAGAAGCCATGAATCTACTTGCACGCTTACTGCAAAAGAAATATTCGGACGCGTCATGACTGCCAAGTAGTTGAGTTTTCCAACCACTCGACGATACTGATCTGGATTGGTCATCAGGACCCCTTCGTCTGGGAGTAATTTTGCCCCTGGATCCATAGGTGAGTTTGCTCCCTTTGCTTGCATCATGCCTGCATCATTTAGTATATCCAGTACATATTTTCTTTGAGACATTACAATGTTCCGCTTACCCCGTGTGACTTCAATGCCCAAGAAATAGTTCAAGGATCCCATATCCTTGGTTTGAAATTGTTCTCCAAGAAACTTTTTGAGACTTGCAATACCCTGGATGTCATCTCCCGTGATTACAATATCATCAACGTAGACACCAAGAAGTATTCTTCCAGCAGATGTGTGTCGATAGAAGATTGAATGGTCCTTCTTCGACTGACACATTCCAAATTGAGTAACCACCTGTGTAAATCTACCAAACCATGCACGAGGTGATTGTTTCAGGCCATAGAGGGCCTTCCTTAGACGACACACCTTACCCTCCCTTGCAACGAACCCGGGAGGTTGCATCACATATACTTCTTCAGCAAGATCCCCGTGGAGGAAAGCATTCTTTATATCGAGTTGAAGTAAAGGCCATTCATAGCGAATGGCCAAGGCCATGAGGACACGAACGGACGTTATTTTGGCCACAGGAGAAAAAGTCTCGAAGTAATCCTCACCATAGGTTTGAGAGTAACCTTTGGCCACCAGACGAGCTTTCAATCGGTCAAGAGTGCCATCCGGTTTTACCTTAATCGTGAACACCCATTTGCAGCCGACTGCCTGTTTACCATGAGGTAGATCGACTAAGTCCCAGGTATGATTCTCCTAGAGAGCCTTCGTCTCCTCGTGCATAGCATCACGCCAACCAGGATGTCAGAGACCCTCCTCAGCGGTCTTGGAGATCTGAATCCTATCAATAGTAGCTACCAGAGACTTGAGTGTGACTGGTAAGTCCTTTGTAGTTGTTAACATACAAGGGATGATCTCGACATGCACGACGAGGACGTTCTGGAGGCGGAATCGCCGGAGCTGCTGCGGAATTGGTGGAGCTGCTGGAGGGACAGATGGAGGCAACTCACTGGAGCCGGAGCTACTGGTGGAACCAGAGGAGGAAGATTCTGTGGTTGATGTCGTTAATGGCTGAATCGGTGTATGTGGACCATCATCCTGGGAGACTGGCTCGGTAAGGGAGGGCATCCGTACGGGAGGTTGTTGTGTTTGAGGAGGAAACAACAAAAAATCTTTTTCGGGATATATCAGGGGAGCCGGACCTGTTGATTGGGGGAACGGAGGAAATTTTGTTTCGTCAAAGGTAACATCCCGAGTGAAAAAATATCGCTTTAAGACAGGAGAGAAACACCGATACCCTTTCTGATCTTTAGGATACCCAAGAAAAATACATTGTATAGCCTTAGGATCCAATTTAGAAAGGGTTGATCGGGTATCCCGAACATAGCATAAGCAACCAAAGATGCGGGGAGGCAGAGGAAACGACTCTCTTCCAGGAAAGAGCCTAGAGAAGGGATTGCTACCATGGAGAACTGATGACGGCATGCGATTAATAAGATAACAAGCTGTAAGGACCGCATCCGACCAAAATCTCTTGGGAGTACGTGCTTGAAACATAAGAACACGTGTTGTTTCCAATAAATGACGATTCTTGCGTTCGGCTACATTTTGTTGTGGTGTGTACACACAAGAGGTTTGGTGGATGATGCCGTTGCTGGCCAGATGTTTATCAAGATCACGAGATAAATACTCACGACCATTGTCACCCCGAAAGGTTTTGATTGGAAGACCAAATTGTGTAGTTATCTCGGCATGAAAGTTACACCAGATGTTAAATAATTCAGCGCAATTTTTCATTAAATAAATAAAAGTGACACGTGAGTAATCATCGACAAACGTGACAAAGTACTTAAAACCTATTACAGATTCAGTCGGACAAGGTCCCCATATATCAGAATGCACCAACTCAAAAGGATCGGTTGCAAGATTATTTGGACTCACCGGATAAGAAACCCGATGATGCTTAGCTAAACTACATGGCTCACAATGAAAAGAAGAGGGAATAGCTAAAGATGGGTACATTTTCTGGAGAACTGGAGACGACGGATGACCTAACCGACAATGTAACTCGACCGGATCAAGTTTCATGCTTGCACAAACAACAGAAGGAGTTGCGTCAAACAGGTACAAGCCTCCAGCCACATGCCCCTTACCAATAGTCTTTCCAGTTGTCAGGTTCTAAAAAATACAATTATCAGGAAAAAAAGGTTACCGAGCAATGAAGTTCACGAGTAAGTTGACTGATAGAAAGTAAATTGAACGGGTTCCCATGAGTAAGTAGAACAGAGGTAACTGACACTCTGGGAGAAAGAGTGGCACTTCTACGGCCGCGGACTGCCAGAGAACCGCCATTGGCAACAGTAATGCCAGAAGCACGACGGGCAGGTACATAATCATGTATCATACCTGTGTCACTAGTCATGTGTGAGGATGCATCAGAGTCAATTATCCACTGCTTGGGTTTTACTATGCATGCTGCGGAATATTCGGCTGTGGAACCAGACGTTGATGCTTCACCACGATGTTGAGCCTGGAACTCAAGAAATTCAGCGTAAGAATCGTCGCTCATCTGAACCGAACGAACGCTATTATCAGTAGCATCCGAAGTAATATTGGCAACAGGAGCTTTAGGGCACTGCCACCGGAAATGTCCCTGTTGGCCACAGTGGAAGCATGTTCGTAGTCGTCCCCCATCACGACCACCATTGCCGCGTCCGCCATCGCGACCATAAGTCCGACCACCTCGTCGTCCACCACGTCCACCACGAATGCCAGGAAGAGCAGCGCTACCAAGGGCAGATCGATCAGCAGGAGTATCTCCCGGAGTGGTCTCAACCACCTTTGCGGTCCGAAGAACACGAAAGTGGGCCTCCATCAAAGATGGAACATCAGATCCAGCAATGATCTGGGATCGAGCCGAGTCCGCATCAGGACGGAGAGATGCAAGATATGCCATAACATGAAGCTGCTCGCGTTGAGCCCGAGCTTCATTGGTATCCGCCGTCAGAGGAAGAACACGATCAATTTCATCCACCATAGCCTTGAAGGATCGGAAGTGGTCCTTATGAGACTTGTCTTTTTGAGTTGCTCGATAAACGCCAACAACCGAGTCGTATATGCGAGACAAGTCTCGTTTTCCATCAAACGCCGTTGCTAGGATCTCCCATAGCTCCTTGACCGTGTCCGTATTTTGTACCATGTCCTCGACGGACGGTTCCATGGAGTTCATCAACTGTGTAAACAGTCGACTATCATCCGTCTTCCACTGTTCAAATGTGGGATCAGTCGTCGCCGGAGGGCTGTCAGTCAAATATTTAGATAGCCGCATCCTACGAAGTGTTTTCTTAACTTTTTTCCGCCATGTTGAGTAACCATCTGGACCGTCCAATCGACGGTCGACAAGGCGAGTCGAAGAGATCGTCGTGCCAGTGCTCGTCGTGTTGCTGACACCGTTACCATCATCTGCCTTCGAATCTGTCATCCTGAAATGGAAGCAACCGTCGCGAGTTCTTTCCAACCCCAAAAATCACACAAACTTTACGAATGTGCTATAAACGTGGTCAACACCGTCGCGCACATAGAAAGTAAACACGTCAGGACGCAGGAGAAAACACGATCATTCTCTGTGTAGATTTGGATGTGAAGATTAGGGTAGGAAAATCATTTGTTAAGTCCAAACGGCTTAATCTAGGAATAAAGCATTGGACCACTGACATTTTTTTTCTTTTTTTTTCCTTTTTTTAAACTAGGGTTCGGAGGGTGTGGTGGTGGCTGATGGAAAATGTTAGGGTTTTGAGCCATCGTGGATGATCCGGGTGTCTGCACAGCAGATCCGGGATGTGGGGGGGGGGGAGATCTGGGTGTCTGCACAGCAGATCCGGGGTGTGGGGGAGCCGGGTGTCTGTGCCGCAGATCCGGAGTGTGGGGGAGTCGGGTGTCTGCACAGCAGATCCGGGAAGGGGGAGAGAACCGGGGGTCTGCATAGCAGATTCGCGCAGGGGGGGCTGGATCGGGGGGGGGGGGGGGGGCAGCAGGGGGGTGTCGGCGAAGGGTTGTGGAATTTTTTTTTTTGTTGTGGAATTTTTTTTTCTTCCTTCTATGGCTCTGATACCATGTACAATTGAATAAAATAGATGTTTTCTTTATTGAAGAGAGACTACACATATATATAGGAGAGGCTAGCCTCCTCTCCTATTACTCTAAGCAATGTGGGACTAAAGTCCAATAACTAATAACTCTAATATAACACTTAACAAGAGACTACATATATATAGGAGAGGCTAGCCTCCTCTCCTATTATTCTAAGCAATGTGGGACTAAAGCCCATTAACTCATAACTCTAATATAACACTTAACAATATTGATATTAGTTTCATTGATATTCAAAATCTTTGATTGATATATTAACCTGGATTTTCTATAAGCACACGGGCAAAATGTCAAATGAATTTGTACATGTCAATGTATATGGTTTCAGTGTCCATTTCATATTGGATGTATATTGCAATTTTCAGTTTCAAAAATGTTCTGCATAAAGCCGGAATGATTTGAGATATTCTAATGTGATTAGGGTCAAGCTTCAGAATGGGCATTGCTGAGGAGACATTCATCAGAAGATATCTTTGGAGTGCAGATATGTGGGTCTTATCCCGATACTGTAGCACGCACTGTTGAACTCATAGATCGGGAATGTAAAGTTGACTTCATCGACATTAATATGGGGTGCCCAATTGATATTGTTGTTAATAAGGGTGCTGGTTCTTCCTTACTTACGAAGCCCATGAGGATGAAGGGCATCATTCAAGCAGCTAGTGGCACAATTGACAAACCTATCACTGTAAAGGTAATTTTGTAAGTTATAGTCATTGGTCTTAGTATTACAGTAGTCACTTATATCCTTTCACAAGTCAGGGAAAATGATAAAGTTTTCATCCTATTCATATATTATTTTGGTTGATTTCTTTTTGGCCCGTATCTTTTTTAACTGAATCTCAGTTCTTGAAGTTTGAGTCCAATCTTTTTCTTGGGCGTAGGTGCGGACAGGATATTTTGAGGGCAGGAATCGCGTTGATTCTCTCATTGCAGATATTAGTGACTGGGGTGCTAGTGCAGTAACTGTACATGGTAGATCACGACAACAACGGTACAGCAAGCTTGCTGATTGGGACTATATTGATCAATGTGCAACCAAGGCCCCTAATGTGTTGCAAGTTTTAGGGAATGGTGATATATTTTCCTACTCTGACTGGAATAAACACACTTCTGAATGCTCTGGACTTTCTACTTGCATGATCGCTCGAGGAGCTTTGATTAAGGTTTGTCTCTTGAGTTTTCTTCCTTTTTCCCACTTTGCTATTTCTGTTTGATGATATGTTCAATCTCTCTTTCACAGCCTTGGATATTCACTGAAATCAAGGAGCAAAGGCATTGGGACATTACTTCCAGTGAGCGATTTAATTTTCTGAAGGACTTTGTAAACTATGGTCTTCAACATTGGGGCTCTGATGCCAAAGGTTTGCTTTTGATAACAGAATGACTTATTTTCATACTAAAATATGATGTCTAAATCCATATTGATGATCTAGAGCAGTTTCAAATATACAGTTTGCTCACAGCTCCTCTCTGGGCACCCCTCTAAAGTTCCTTTATGAGGGTTCTCAAGGAGCCCGCTCTGTGCTCTTTAGTGATTGAGCGGTTAGATATGATACTTAAATGGATATGGTTGAGAAAAAAAATATAAGTTAATAATGGATGAAAATTAGACTAGAAGGTGACAAAAGCTAGCACGGGACTTGGAAAATTACCTCAAAACATATAGAAATTAAAATAATAAGTTGTTAATTTTAAATCGAGCTTTGTGAGAACTAAAGTATCATTTGTTTGCTTACAGATAACACCTTACCAAGTTTTGTGTACTTTAATGCAAAACTAAAGTATCATTTGTTTGCCAAACCCGCCTGTGCCTAGTGGTCAGCGGGGAGCGGCATTTCCGCCCTGGCTTGGAGGCTCTCGATCAAGGGATCAAGCCTCGGGGCGGTGCACGGGCTATTCTTTTAAAGAACAAAAAGAAAATCTTACACCCACAAGTCATCTTGTTTCCCTATTCATCTCATGAAATATCAGCACAGTACAGGATTTCCTTAAAATTCAGTTTTACATATGTAGAAGCCCCCAAAGACATTTCTAGTATATATCTGGAAGCCCTAGATTTCATCATTTGTACTGCCATTATGCAACAAAATCAGTAACAACTCATGTTTTACTTTTATTACATCCTAACATAACAAATTTGAGTTTTGAAAGATCTTGTTAGGAGAATTCACCAATTTAGAACATAGCTAGTACAATTGTATGTGGCCTTTCTTTTCGTCAATTTACCAATTACTAGAATTGTGCTTTTCTTTCACCCAAGTAACCTCTTGACCATGCCACCTAGTTGTTGATTCGGTGACACTATACATAACACATGCCATTATGATGATGCTTTGACTAGGACGAGATTCAGCAGGGCTGCTCTTGATTCTAATAACTATGAGCATACAACTTATCTCAATCAATATTCACTATATAGTCCTGACTCCTAAATTATGTGATAGTCATAGTATGAGGAAATGCATGTATGTATCAGTGAAAAGAATGTAAGACCCATAATGTAAGCATCATTTTACCTTAAATGGCAGCTAACAAGTTCCCAATTATCTAATAGCATCGATGTGCTTGCATGTGTACAAGTACAACACGAATGTTACCTTGGTTCCAATTCTTGGGAGTTGGCTACATGACTCGTTTGAGGCCATCCTATCAGTTAATTAGCAGCCATCATATACAGGATATGATAATTTCATGGGAACCTTAGGATCCAATATGACAGGGCTACTTCAAAAGTAGACAGAACGTTTAATATACTGAATATATAAGTATCTGCATAGCCAAGTACATAATACTGAAGACATGAATCTTCTGCTTTCAAGTATCCATGCTGGCTAGCTACATGATCTAAAGCACCTGTAGGATGTTATTAAGCAGTTGGTAGCTAAAGCTGTATAATGGATCATGGTAACTATCGCTTCACTCCCATTCAGTTACATAACCTGAAGGGTTATTAAGCAGTTGATACTCCAAGCACTGTCTCCCAATTTCAACTGTAATTAGAATTTAGGAGTGATGGCACTAACTCTTTTCTAGTGACATAGGTGCAACATAGTTTGAATACTATTGTTGTAGGCTTGTTGTGAAAGCATAATGGAGTAGTAGTATTATACTACCTATATATAGAAATAAGGAAGATACATAGAGTTGTAATAACCAAGGTTGTGAAAAGCGCTAGGCACTAGTCGGACGAGCACCTGCCGCCTAGATCTAGGCGGTTCAAAAAGATTAAAAAAAATCCAAAAAAATCTACTAAAGATTGCAGGAAAGAATCCATAAAATCCCAAGACATGCATAGTCGGTTGTCGGGGGGGGGGGGGGGGGGGGGGGGGGGGGGCGCTAGGCAGGCGCCTAAGCGGGCATCGGACGGACACCCGAGGCACTGCCTAGGCGGCCACCTTTTAGAACATAGGTAATAACTATCGAGGAATAAAGCTTATGAGTCATCCCATAAATTGTGGGAGAGAGTAATTGAGGAAAGACTAAGAAAATAAACTAGAACTTAAGAGAATCAATTTGGTTTTATGCCCTAGAGATCTGCTACGAAAGACATTTACTTATTAAGACGATAAATAGAAAAAAAAATTAAAGAGAAAAATAGAGATTTGTATATGGTTTTTGTTGACTCAAATAAAGCTTATACTAGAGTTCAAGGGAGATAATGTGATGGACAATGGAGAAGAAACAAACTTCTACTATCTATATCAAGTATTATGTATATGTATGATGGAATTACGATGACCGTGCGAACTATTACATGAGATAATATACCATCTCCTATCATTTTTGGATTGCAGTTATGTATCATCCCGTTTGCTCGTACGCTTATCTGTGGGACGTTCGTTGGGGTAGCCTTTGGTAAACACCTATTTGAGTTGCGAAATGGGTGGATCGTTTAAAGAATGCCCATATGGAACATAAAATGTTTGGCTTGCGCCTTGATTTTGGGACCAAATGGAGTCCTACATGATACGTAATTGCAATACAAATTGGCCCTAATTCTTTATCTTTTTTGCTTCAGGAGGAGGTTTCATGCTGTATGATGTTTGTTGACGATATTGTGTTGGCCGATGATGCTAAAATAGAAGTATAGAGAGAAACTTTGGAATCTAAGAATTTTAAAATTAGGACAAAAAGCTGAGTATATGAAAAGTAACTTCAATGAAAAGTCAAGAGAAATGAGGAAGAGTACATATAAATGGACAAGTAATACCTAAAAGTGAAAGATTTAGTTATTTATGATCAATTATCGATCATGATGGAGAAACTAGAGTATGGCTGAAATGGAGGAGTACTTATGATATGTTTTGTTATCACATGATACCTTTGAACTTGAAATGATACCTTTGAAGTTGAAAATAAAATACGATAAGACCGCTATAATACCAACCATGCAGTATGGATCATAGTATTGGGTATTAAGAAATATGTCCAGAAAATGAGTGTAGTCGAAATGAGAATGGTACGATGGATGAGCGACAATACATTAAAAGATACGATAAGAAGTGAGGCAGTCGTGAGAAGTTAGAGGTGGTGCATTGAGGACAAGATGAAAAAACTTAGGTGGTTGGACATGTGCAACTGCAAACAATAGATACTCCGATAACGAGCTATAAGATAGTTGTTGAAGAGCTGCTATGACTAGAGGATGCCTTAACGAACATGGATTGTAGGATTTTTTGTTTTTTTGTTACAAAGGACATGGGCCCTTAATTGAGCTCAATGGAAGAAAATGATTCAAACAACCGACCCCAAAATTTGGGATAAAGACTTTGTTGTTATTGTTGTTGCTTGCTATGAAAGCATAAAGATCTTTCGCACTGCAGTGACTGCACTAAGCTGTATCTTGCAGATTTTGCAAATGTAAATTTTTTCTTTATATGTAACTCATATGTAGTGCGTCCTTGAAGGAGTCACTTCCAAGACAGCTTTTCTATTTCTTGTTGATCATTTTGGTTGCTAACTCCGGATACCTACAGGTGTAGAGACAACACGACATTTCCTGTTGGAATGGCTGAGTTACACGTATAGATATATCCCTGTCGGTCTATTAGATGTCATCCCTCAAAAATTAAATTGGAGGCCTCCCACGTATTTTGGCCGTGATGATCTTGAGACCCTCATGGCGTCAGATTCTGCTGCTGACTGGGTAAGTGGTTCTGTATGTGTGCGTGTTTGGTGTGCATGTGTGCATTCACCTGTAATTGCATATTCATGAGATTTTATTATCTGGAATTGAAGCTTCCCCATTTGATTCACAGGTTCGGATCTCTGAGATGTTGCTCGGCAATGTTCCAGAAGGCTTTACTTTTGCTCCAAAACATAAATCTAATGCCTATGACCGAGCAGAGAATGGCTAATCTTGAGCAACCAGCTCATTAGTTAGTTATACAGAGAGATGGATGTGCGCATGTTCCCCCTTTTAGCCTGCCCCACTATCTGTTAGACCGTCTCAAGAAACTGAATGCAGATGTTAGTGCTAGAATGAACAGAGTCACAATCATGATTATCCGGAGGGCTTCCCTTAGCTGTAAGAACAGTGATACTCAGTGTTCTAAAGCGGACTTGTTTCTGAACTATATCTGCTGTAATTGGTCAATATGGTAGAATATTCACTAATCAAGGTAATTATCAGAAATGTGTTAAAACTTTTTAAAAATGCTGTTGTATGCATAAATTGATCCTGCTCAATAAATTTTAGCTGATAATTTGATTGACAATGATAATTAACCGAGTTCAGATACCTTTCCTTCGTCTTCATTTAAAGCTTTTGGGTTAGACAGAATGTCACGAGTTGATTCCTTCATATATGTTTGCCGTCAACTCAAGTAGTGGTTTGAGTTAAGGATTTTCCTGAAGTGATACTATTGGGTTTGGCTATTAAATATTATTAGGTGGTTTTGGTAGGTCCTGGACTGTTTTACTTGTGATTTCTTCATTGTCAGGACACGAGTAATATGCTGGAATTGTTAGCTACGAGCCAATGTGCTGAGGGCAATAAAAGGCGAGCAAACATGTGTAGGAACATCTCAAGTGACTTTAAATGAAAACATGTTATTGCTGTAAACAAAGTGATTTACACTTGGTACTTTAGCAACAGATACAAAAGAAGTTGCAAATTCCTAGAACCACCCTATGTATACATTAGGAAATGGATTCTATTCAGTGTTCATATGCCATAGAAGTAGATCGTATCACGATAGTGCCTGTAAGCTACTGGCTGAGATGTCAATACAACATTTCAGGAATGTAGATTCACCACCCTGAAATTACATGAAAATAATAAAGGTTGGTGAGTTTTATGCTGATTTGCACGACACACAGAAGATCATTTAAGATTTCTCTTGTTGAAGCTACTTAGTGTTGTCTGTAAATGAAAAACTAAATTTCTTTATCTTTTGAATAATAGGATGGTATCATACTAACTTAGCCCACTGTAGCCTGAACTCCATTATCAATTGGACGACAACACAAACAACTCCTCCATTTCATCACAAAAGAGAGAAGTGATATCAAACAAAGGTGACTTGCAATAATAGATTTCATCTACTTATAATTAGGGATTATTTGTCCAAATTTGTATTGTGCCTGTATCCAAACCGTGTCACTTGTCTTAATACAACATAAGGGACAGGGGCGGCCCTGGCCCAGGGTAGGCCGGACGACGGCCCAGGGCCCCCAGACGAAAGCGGACACCAACATGGATCTATCTATAATATAACTAGCATGTATCATGTGCCTTATTTTAATGAAAAAACTATTGTGGTGTACTGGTTATAAAGTTAGGCTTTTACTTTAGAGGTCCTTGGTTCAAATCTTGGTGGCAACAAGTTTTTGTTACATTTACTTCTTTTTTTTTACATTATGTACCGGAGGTCCATTTTGGAAGTTTCGCCTTGGGCCCCCATCAGCTTAAGGCCAGCCCTGATAAGGGAGTATCAATCAAAATCTATGTCATGTTAGCCGTCTATGCAACACATACACACAAAGAGGGCTCACCTAGAAGGAAATCATGATTATGTGAAGTACAATTGTAGAAGTCGAATTCTTGCCATGAGCAACATCATGTCTATATTGTTGGATTTCAGTCTCGAGAGGTGTGAAAGAATTGTTTGGACGTCGCGAAACATCGACATGAGTTGCGGCAAAAAACGGAGGATTGGTGACTGAATTGAGACTCGCCAAAACAATATCGACGGTATACTGTCGTATATCGGTATTTTTGGGATTTCGTTCAAGAACCTATTTTGAAGGCCTGCGGTATGCCGCGATATACTGCCTGTCGGAATTCGATTCATATGTGGCTCCAATTCAAAACCATGTGATCTAATATGGACAACCAAGATTATTGCTGGACTAATTTAAAGATTTTCTAACCCTACATTAGGTTTTGTTAACATATATAAAGAGGCTATAGGGGGTTGCTCAGCAGAAGTCCATGGGAGAGATTCAAGGGAGCAAGTTCACATGAATCTAAGAGAAAATTCGTACTTTGATCTTAGGGCTCCCAAGGGAGCAAGTTCACATGAATCTAAAAGAAAGTCCGTACTTTGCTCTTATGGCTCGTCTTTCAAGATAGATTGAAAAAAATTGTCTATGTGACATAATCATCAAACATATATTGTGTTTAATTTGTCTTTGTGCTTGCATAAGACGGAGTTAGTTATCTTTGGATGGATTGGTATCATTTTTGTTGCATTTTTAATGCGAACACATATTTAGTGTTTGTATAAAAGGACCTCTTAATCAGATTAGTCAGTCAGACTGGACATTGCTCTGCAAACAGGAGGTGCCTCTCGGCATGCCGGCCCGAGCTCATTGTCATGCCCCAGAACCAAAATACTGGAGAACGGGGGCGGACACAGCCAGCTACGTATATTGAAGTGCAACCCACCTCGCTATACGGTCTTGGCTGTCTAGATACATGAGGGTTTAGCTACAAGCCATCAGTCTCTTATGGTCATGACCAAGCCTATTGTCTCAATCTCAAGCAAATAATAGCAGTTTACAAGATGTCAGAGCACGAAATATACAATAGTAAGACGTCCCATACATTACATATTTGGATGATCATGAAGCTAGTCATACAAAAGGTGAAGACTAGCAAGAGTTTCAGTCATACATGATCAACCCTAGGATTCGTTAATCATGCTACAGCCCGTAGGCAGACAGTAAGTAAAGTGCAATCGAGCTAACACATATTCGTCGGCTAAACGCCTCAAAAGATTATTTTTACAATAGAGTGGGAGAGCAAAATAAAACCCACTCGTTGCCAGGGTTATGCCTGGTGGTCACCATCTGGCTGGAAGGTAGGGAGATCCTCTGGAGCCGCTCCGGTATCTGGTCACGCAAAACCAGCTGGGTCAGATCCCAGAAAGAGCAAGTGCCACAAAGGAGGCTTCACTTAAGAACTAAAACCAGCAATTAGCACAAGAACATAATTATATAATAAAGGACTGGAAATATGGAAAATCATGATGATATACGATAAGATAACCATGGGACTATTCAGATAACCAAGTTACAACCCGTAACCAAACAAGGACCGGGGTTATAACCCTTCATCTGAACGGAACTTGGTTTCCCACCATTTATCGATAAGGTAACACAAGCAATCGGATCATGTAACAATCTTGTACAAGATCAGGACAAGACTAGACTGGTTAGACTCCATCCAACATTCACGGCCAAGCAATAAGTACGGCTTGATACTTTAACTAACTAGGGTTATCACAGGCCTAGTTACTAGCAAGATGCAATGAGATTATTCCAACAGCCACAAGCCCTGCAGACCATCCAGGTTACCCGGACGCAATTAGGGGTTGAGTTTATGTGGGTACATCGTCCAGGAAACGCATGTACCCTTAAGTAGCTTGAAGGGTGCAACACATGACAGTGTGCTAGAAATGTGCCCTACTCGACGGCAGGCTACAAATCCCATGATGGAGCGCCCAGATAACGGGATTGCTTGTAGTTGAAAAATCTCTTCATGACTACTGGATTATTCTAGTTATTAGCCTTAGCCAGTTTCAGTAGGTTCTCCTGACCGTGGTACTCAGGGGTCCCTGCCCTAGACATGATGTAAGACAATACTGGTTCTTTTGTACAAACACAATCGCCCACGGTGTCCAGGTTATTCATTCTTGTCATGCCATGCTAGCCGTCGCAACAGCATATCGAGGTATATCATGTTAGGTTTACTTATCAAGAGTGCGTCACGACTGGCCACTATCATGTCATGTTACTTGTCAAGAGTGCACAACGACGGGTCACTATCGTGTTCTATCCCTATATTATCATGTCGTGCTCATGTAAAAGTCATGCCAATATTGAAATCATGCCACGTCCAACACATAACCCTGCCATGAGGGTTGCCGCAAAAGACTGGCCGCATGGGGGTTGCCGCAAAAGGCTGGCCGCATGGGGGTTGCCGCATAAGGCTGGTCGCATGGGGTTGCCGCATAAGGCTGGCCGTATGAGGGATGCCGCATAAGGCTGGCCGCATGAGGTTGCCGCATAAGACTAGCCGCATAGGGATGCCGCATAAGACTGGCCGCATGAGGGTTGCCGCATAAGACTGGCCGCATGAGGGTTGCCGTATAGGGCTGGCCGCATGGGATTGTCGCATAAGGCTGGCCGCATGAGGGTTGCCGCATAAGGCTGGCCGCATGGGGTTGCCGTATAAGGCTGGCCGCATGAGGGTGCCGCATAAGGCTAGCCGCATGGGGTTGCCGCAAAAGGCTGGCCGCATGGGGTTGCCGCATAAGGCTGGCCGCATGAGGGTGCCGCATAAGGCTGGCCACATGAGGGTTGCCGCAAAAAGACTGTTCTTCTTCTCCAAAGATCAGAGAAGAAGAACCATGGAAGCCATGGCTTCAAGCTCCATTAATTCTTCATTTAAAGTCAAAATCCGGACTTCCATAGGTCAAAATGGGGTAGAACGAAATTTTCTACAACATGGAACAATCAAAACTTGAAAATAACAAAGTTTGATAGATCAAAACCCAAGAAATTCAAAAATAAAACAAACTTAGATCTACATGAAATGAACCACGGAAATTAAAAATGCTAAGTACTAATGTGTCTTAGAATGTCGTGAGGAAGAAAATGGAACAACAAAAATTAAGTTCCTCCATGAAGCAAGTTGCACTTGCCTAAGCTCTTGGTCGGTGGAGAGAGTTAATGGAGGAAGAAGAAGAAGTAAATGAAGAAGTGAATGAGGAGAGAGAAAGGGGTTGGTGGCTTATAAAGAGGGGGGTTTAGCATGTTGGGTCAAGTCCTAACAACCGAGCCCAACCAAATACACCAAACCAAGCCAAGCCGAACCATGATGAACCCAAAATAAACCAAGGCAAGATTAAACCAGGGTCAAGCTAAGCAAGACAAGTCTACCTACGGGTTGGTATTTCGTACACGTATACTGAAAATACGTATAACGAAAAACGGAGGTGACAACTCTACCCACCTTAAAAGAATTCTGTCCTCGGAATTTAATCAAGAGGCTAGAGATGTCGGGGCAAGCTATATTAATCATAAGCAAGCTACGACTAGCAGTTAACCAAGCAATCATTCATGCAAGCAAGGAATTAAAAACATAATGCATAAGGAAGACATTATACCTTATGAGTCAATGAGGTGTGGATATCGCGAGCGGATATCATCCTCACGCTCCCACGTTGACTCACCCAAGGAGTGATGACCCCAAGCAACACGGACTAACTTGATAGTCTTATTCTTGAGTATCTTCTCTCTTCGGTCCAATATGGATACGGGTCTCTCCTCATACGAAAGGTTGGTACCAACAACCAATTCCGAATGATCAAGGACATGACTCGGATCCAGGATATACCGTCGCAATTGGGATACATGGAAGACATCATGCACCTCACGTAACGACGGCGGAAGAGCGAGAAGATAGGACACATCTCCTACTCGCTCTAGAATGTCGAATGGACCTATATACCTGGGACTAAGCTTTTCCCGTACGCCGAAACGAATGATGCCACGGGTAGGCGAGATCCTAAGGAATACATGGTCGCCGACAGAAAATTCAAGGGGATGCCGATGAGAATCGGCCCAATGGTGCTGGCGATCTTGTGCAACTCGAAGATGATCTCTGACTTGTCTGACCACCTCAATAGTCCGTGTGATCATCTCTGGACCAAGCATCTGCCTCTCGCCTATATCATCCCATGCTAACGGAGATCTGCACTTTCTGTCGTACAAGGCTTCAAAGGGTGCCATCTGGATACTGGCCTGAAAACTGTTGTTATAGGAGAACTCCACGAGATGCAGGTGATCTTCCCACGAACCACCGAAGTCGAGTGTACATGACCGCAACATATCTTCAAGAGTCTGGATCGTACGTTCTGACTGACCATCTGTCTGCGGGTGATAAGCTGAACTGAACTTGAGACGAGTCCCCAAACTTTTTTGAAGACTCTGCCAAAAGTGCGATGTGAATCTTGAATCTCTGTCGGATACGATACTGACTGGTACTCCATGCAACCTGACTATCTGCCTGAGGTACATCTCTGCAAGCTGATCCGTCGACTGACCAACCATGAAGGAAAGAAAATGTGCTACCTTGATGAGTTTGTCAACTATAACCCAAATAACATCTCTCCCAGCTGGAGATCTAGGTAATCCAGTTACAAAATCCATGGTAATGTGCTCCCATTTCCATTCTGGGATCGGTAAAGGTTGAAGAAGTCCAGCCGGTCTCTGATGTTCAGCTTTAACTTGTTGGCAAACTAAACATCGAGAGACAAACCGGGCTATCTTCCTCTTCATGCCATTCCACCAAAAATGCTGCCGGATATCACGATACATCTTCGTACCGTCCGGATGAATCGAATACTGAGAACTGTGAGCTTTTGCCATAATCTCCTGTCTGATACCACCACTAGGTACACAAAGATGCCTCCTATGCCGAAGTGTACCGTCCTCATGGATACATAATTCTGGTTTTTGTCTTGCTACACATTCTGCCCTAAGCCACTGAAGCTTAGAATCTGTTGACTGAGCTAACTTGATCCTCTCAACTATTCTGAACTGAACTTACATAATGGCCATCAATGCCACATTGGTAGGAAGGACAAATTCTATACCCATCTTCTGAAGATCTGCTAATAACTCTGGTTGTGCTGTTAGAAAATAAACTTCGGCTCTTCTGCTTAATGCATCTGCAACGACGTTGGCATTCCCAGGATGATACTGCAGGTTGATGTCATAATCCACAAGCAGCTCTAGCCATCTCCTCTGACGCATGTTAAGATCCTTCTGAGTAAACACATACTTTAGGCTCTTGTGGTCGGTGAAAATCTCCACCCTATCTCCATACAAGTAGTGTCTCCAAAGCTTAAGTGCAAACACTACTGCTGCCAGCTCTAAGTCATGGGTTGGGTAATTCCTCTCATGATCACGAAGTTGACGTGACGCATAAGCTATTACCTTCCCATGCTGCATCAAAACACATCCTAAACCTCTGCCTGAAGCATCACAATACACTGAGAATCCCCCGGTCCCATCTGGAAGCGTGAGAATGGGTGCCGTCATCAAACCCCGCTTCAACTTTTCAAAAGAATCCTAACATTCTGCGGTCCAAGCAAACTGCACATCCTTACGGGTCAACTGCATCAGTGGTGCTGAAATTCGAGCAATGTCTGAAATAAATTGCCGGTAGTAGTCGGCCAAGCCAAGAAAACTGCGAACTTCTGCAACTGTGCTGGGTACCGGCCACGTCTCAATAGCCACGATCTTCTGGGGATCCATTTCTACTCCTCCTCTGGTGATGATATGACCCAAGTATGAAATGAGATCGAGCCAGAACTCGCATTTACTGAACTTCGCATACAACTGGTGCTCTCTGAGAATCTGGAGGACAACTCTGAGATGCTGCTCATGCTCCGCTTCATTCTTACTGTAGACCAGGATGTCGTCTATGAACACAATCACGAACTGATCCAAATAAGGCATGAAGATACGATTCATGAGGTCCATGAATACAGCCGGCGTATTGGTTGCTCCAAAGGGCATAACAAGGAACTCCCAATGCCCATACCTGGATCTAAATGCCGTCTTCGGGATGTCCTGCTCTCTGACTCTGATCTGGTGATATCCTGACCACAAATCAATATTCGAGAATACTGCCGCTCCTCTGAGTTGATCAAACAAGTCATCTATCCTTGGTAGAGGATATCTGTTCTTGATTGTTACAGAGTTCAAGGTACGATAATCAACACATAATCTTGACGTACCATCCTTCTTTTTCACAAGAAGCATCGGGGCTCCCCAAGGCGATCCACTAGCACGGATGAATCCCTTGGTCCTGAGTTCTTCAATCATCTTATACAAGATCTCCAATTCTGATGGTGCCATCCGGTAGACTCTCTCTGACACTGGTGCTGTTCCGGGGATCAAGTCTATGGTGAACTCGATCTCTCTCTCTCTGGTGGCATACCTGGAAGCTCCTCGGGGAAAACATCGAGAAACTCCTCTACAACTCGGGAAAACTGAACTGCTGCTACTGCCATCCGCAACACTGGGGGAGAAGGTTCTACTCCGCCTCGAAAAAATGAAAACTCTGGCTCACCAGGAATACTAAAAATAATCTTGCCGATATGGCAATCTATTCTAGCATACTGGTCCCTCAACCATTCCATCCCTAAGACCACGTCATAATCGGCCATCGGAAATTCTATCAACCTAGCGAAAAACTCTCTACCGCTAACTACGATCCGACACGAGGAAAACACTCTATCTACTCCCACAAGTCCGTTACCAGTAAGTATATTGAGCCTTACTGATAATGACTCGGGCTCCAGTCCTATCCGTGTCGCGAATCGTACAGACATAAATGAATGCGATGCACCTGAATCAAATAATACTGATGCTGAAAAAGAGTTGACGAGAATGGTACCTGCCACTACCTCACCTGAAGCTAACTCTTCCTCCACGGTCAAGGCCATAGCCTGACCTTGCCCTATGGGTGCTGGTCCCCTCTGCTGGAAACCTCTCTGGCGGTTCTGGGTCTGAGCTTGGACTTGTACATACTGCTGGGGGTTCTGCTGCTGAAATGCTTGGGCCTGAGGCGGCAAGGGCCTCGGGAATGGGTGCTGCTGCTGCTGCTGGACTGATACTGGGGCTGGTCCCCTAACCAAGGGACTAGAAAAGGTTGAAGAATATGAACTCCCCCTATTCGGACAGTTCTCAACCCTGTGGTCCGGTGCCCCACAAACCAAGCACAAGCTATGTGCTCTGCGACATTCCGACACCACGTGCCCTGGCTTCCCATAATGAGTGCAATCCATTGCGGAAGACTGCTTCTACTGCTGGAGAAATGTTGGAGTCGAATGCTGAATCGACGTAACAGAAGCCGCCCGTCTCGGAGCTCCAATGGTCAAAGCCCTAGCTGCCGGGGCTGGTGCTGAAGACTGGTTCATCTGGCCGTGAGACCGCTTCCGACTTTCGGTCCGGTCCACAATCCTCTGGGAGGTATACTCATGCCTCCTAGCTGCTCTCAATACTGCATCGAAAGTCTGATGCTCAAACTGCTCTACTGCCAGTAAAATCTCTAGGTGGAGTCCCTGCTGGAACCACTGAGCTCTGTCGAACTCGGTCGCCACCAAGGTAGGAGCAAACCGACTAAGCCTGGAAAACTCGGTCGCATATCCATCGACCGTCCTGCCCATCTGCTTCAAATTAGTGAACATCGTCTGTAGATCATACCGAGCTACAACTTCAAAGTACTTGGTCCGGAATCTCTCACGGAACACTGTCCAGGCAATAGGTGCCACTAATCCAACGGCCTGTGCCGCCCACCAGCTGTGGGCTAGATCCAATAACTGCAGGCGCACCACGGCCACCTTCTCGTCTTCTGGAGTCCTGGCTGCTTCTAGAATAACCTCAGTGTCCTACAGCCAAGCGTCTGCAGTAATAGCATCTTTGCTGCCATCGAAGAAGGGAGGGTTCAAGCGTTTGAAGCTGTTGGCCGTACTGTTACCTTGATGACCACCTCTGTTCAAAGCATCTTATTCTGTCTGGTGCAACGCATCACCTCGATGATCCTGTGATGCAAGCAACTCCCTGATGAGTCCAACCAAGACTTCATCATCCTGCCTTGCAGGCTGGGCTGGCTGCACTGGGGGTTCTGGACCTCCGGGAAGCATGACTCAGGAAGCTGCTCCTGAGTGCTGAGCTTGATCCTCTTGTTGCGGGGGTACTCGCTGAGCTACTTCCGGCTGATTGGCAGGACCAGGAGAAATGCCGCTGAAGAAGACGACACAGGAAACAATAAGGAAGGACCAGGACAGGTCAAAGATACAAGCATGTGACCAGGTCAAGATTTCAGGAATTTAGAGGGTATGAGCAGAGATCAAGGGCGAGTGCTGATTGAGACATCTATTCGGTAAACCCTCATATATCTTGATTTACAAGACCTGCATGGGCCACCACTTAAACTGTATCACGCCCCAGAACCAGAATACTGGAGAACGAGGGCGGACACAGCCAGCTACGTATATTGAAGTGCAACCCACCTTGCTATACGGTCACGGCTGTCTAGATACATGAGGGTTTAGCTACAAGCCATCAGTCTTTTATGGTCATGAACAAGCCTATTGTCTTAATCTCAAGCAAATAATAGCAGTTTACAAGATGTCAGAGCACCAAATATATAATAGTAAGGCATCCCATACATTATATATTTGGATGATCATGAAGCTAGTCATACAAAAGGTGAAGACTAGCAAGAGTTTCAGTCATACATGATCAACCCTAGGATTCGTTAATCATGCTACAGCCCGTAGGCAGACAGTAAGTAAAGTGAAATCGAGCTAACACGTGCTCGTCGGCTAAACGCCTCAAAAGATTATTTTTACAATAGAGTGGGAGAGCAAAATAAAACCCACTCGTTGCCAGGGTTACGCCTGGTGGTCACCATCTGGCTGGAAGGTAGGGAGATCCTCTGCAGCCGCTCCGGTATCTGGCCACGCAAAACCAGTTGGGTCAGATCCCAGAAAGAGCAAGTGCCACAAAGGAGGCTTCACTTAAGAACTAAAACCAGCAATTAGCACAAGAACATAATTATATAATAAAGGACTGGAAATATGGAAAATCATGATGATATACGATAAGATAACCATGGGACTATTCAAATAACCAAGTTACAACCCGTAACCAAACAAGGACCGGGGTTGTAACCCTTCATCTGAACGGAACTTGGTTTCCCACTATTTATCGATAAGGTAACACAAGCAATCGGGTCATGTAACAATCTTGTACAAGATCAGGATGTCACGCCCCAGTCCCAAAATACTTGGGACTAGATATATATTATGCCAGCTGTATACATACGAGTAAATATACGGCTCATATGTATACATAAGCTATAAATATAGAAAGCCAAGACACTAAATCTCATCCACGAAGATAAATAATGATATAAAAGCAACTTTGAGTTTGTCATGTACACAATAGTTGGGCGGAGACAAATCCACTACCAACTAAATTAAATATGAAAAAATACACAAGGAAAGAATTGAGCAAGCGAGAGCAAGTGACGAGTCCAAGAGCAATCATCCCGAAGGAGGGAAGACATGGCCTTAGCTAGAGCACCTGCAAGAAATCAGGTAACACACACCTGGAGAGATCACCAGGTCCTCAGAGGGACGTAACAAGACACATAATATCATGCCAATAAACTGAATAATAAAAGCTCAACAGAAAATTATGCATGAGTAAAGGTTCCTAACCATTCTATGTGGACTGCACTTTAGAGGACAACGTTCTATGCAGGGGCTGTCACAAGCAAGTAATAAAGAGTGGCCAACAAGTAGCGTTCATCCGAGACACTATTGGCCGGGTAACACGAAGTGCTCATCCGAGACACTATCTCCCAAATGTGTGTAAATATAAATGTAGCCCCTACGCTAGTAGCTGTCCCCTCCCCCCAATGATACTATACGTGTGTCGTAACCATGACACACAAACACGTATCGTTTCTACCACACTGTTTTATAATAGATAACTGTCAAGTCTTCTAACATGCATCTATTGACAGTTATTCATACGCATGCGCACGGGGGATCAGTCCACACGAAAGTGACCTCTATATGATACTCACAACTCTCACACACAACTCGTGTACAATCGTGACAAGTCAATAAGACAAACTAAATTTGACGGTAGTCCCTTAACTCTAAGCCAATTGCATAAATATAGTAATTTGTATCTACATATAATTTAGAAAGAAATAACTGGAAAATAAACAAAACATGCATGATATTGAGCAGGAAATTTGAACAGTAAATGCAAGGTGTCTTGCCTGGGGGAACGTCTGGTGTGGTGTAATGTTCTGACATGTTCC
The DNA here is from genome assembly GCA_029216955.1 of Iris pallida. Taxonomy (NCBI): domain Eukaryota; kingdom Viridiplantae; phylum Streptophyta; class Magnoliopsida; order Asparagales; family Iridaceae; genus Iris; species Iris pallida. The sequence continues at coordinate 20,358,933 of JANAVB010003400.1, read as the reverse complement.
GTTGCGTCCAATAGCCATGGTTGGTGCAAACAGGATCCAATTTCGCGAGGAAATAGGAATGAGCGATTAGTCATGATCAATGGGGATAATTTAGAAGAAATTTGCAGAAGTAGAATAATATAATATTTTTGAAAATATTTTATATTACTTGAAAAGTACATTGGTAAAATAATAATTTTGATGAATACTTGAATATTGTGGACAAAATTATTTAGGTAAAACTATTTTAGCAATTACTTATAATTTTTGAAACTAGCTTTTATTATCTAAAAATACTTGGTAAACATTCGTAAATACTAGAAAATCCTTGTATAAATTTGGTAACATCATATGAAATTATTCAAGAATCTCGAAAAATCATTTTTGGTCAAAACTATATTACTAAGTAAATATTTTTTTTAATATATGTATATATATAATTACTTGAAAACAAGATATGATAACTTTTTGAAAATTGCCCTTTTATTAGCTCAAAAGTATTTATACATTAAATACTTGAAAAATACACAAAACATTTTATGCCACACATATTCTAAGTTTGTGAAATTATAGATTTACAGATAGAAAAACTATATTTAATTAGATAAATAAAAATTCTAGAAGTTAGTTTATAATCAGGAAATTCACATCTAGTAAATATGAGTATATTTATAATTCTCCAAAATATGATAATAATCCTATAAAATAATATGTAACTATTTTTCCAAAATATTAATAATAATAACAGTAATATAATAATAATAATAATAATAATAATAATAATAATAATAATAATAATAATAATAATAATAATAATAATAATAATGATGATGATAATAATAATAATAGTTCTAATAATAATAATGATAAATAAGGATTCAAACAGTTATAAATTGCTTCCTTTCCCAATACTATACAGTAAGAGTGAGAGAGGGGAAAAGAGGGTTTCTCACCTCGATTCGGCGGAGGGCGGCGAGCGGCGCCGGCGGAGGGCGGCGATCGGCGCCGGCGGAGTTCTCCAGTGGAGCTGGGCGGCTGATGTGGGCTGCACGGGTGGCGGGCGCTCCGATGGAGGCGGCGACGACTGCGGAGGAGGTCCTGCGCGTAGTGGCGCGCACGGCGGGGCGCTCGCCGACGCGGGGCGGCGTTCGACAGTCGCATGGCGGGGAGCGGGGAAAACAGCAGGCGAAAGAGGGAGGGGAAGGAGGCCTTGTGCGGTGGCCGGCCGCGGTGGATGGCCCGCTCGCGGTGAGGTGGCCGGAGCACGGTGGAAGGAGGATGCCGGGCTGAGGAAATGCTCGGCTGCACCGAGCACGGCTTCTGGCACCGGCGATCAACCGTGAGCGGGGCGGCGCGGACAGGCGCCGCGGCGACGGAGACCTCTGGTGGTCTGCGGAGGTGACACGCGCGGCTACGGGCGCTGCAGTGCGGAGGCTCGAGCGGAGAAAAACGGCCACGCGCGAGCAATCGGCGGTGGCAGCTCCCGAGGTCACGGCGGAGGTGGTGACGCGTCGGTCGAGACGCGGAGTACGGCTCGGCGCAGCAGTCGACGCCGGAGCGGCGGTCTGGTGAGGGTTAGGTTAGTTTTTGCCTTCTTTGTTTTCTGGGTGTTGGTGGTGATGTTGGTTTTGGGGTGTCGTCGTTGGTGGCGGAGTGCTGTGTGGCGATGGCGGTTGTTGCCTTTTGTGAGGTCAGGGGGTATGGTCGGCGATTGTGGCTAAGAACAGGGGTACGGTGGTTGTGTCGGGACGGGTCGGGAATTGGCCGAAGGTCGAGAGGATGACGGGGTGGTGCTGGCGATGGTGTGATGCTGATGATGGTGGTGTCGAAAATTTGGTGAGCGGGGTGACGGGGAGTCGGAGAACGGCAGCGGTCGTAGGGTTAGATTTTATGTCGTCGTGTCGGGGGCTGTCCGACACGACGTGGATCATTGTACTGAAGCTGGAATAAGATTCACAGAAACGATGAACGCTGGCTTGGGTTGGCACGGACACGATGCACGCACGTTGTGGAGAAATAATTTTGGGAGGAATTTGTGAATGGTAGCAATATATGGATGAGTACCTCTCCTTATATAGGAGGTGGGAATTCCCAGTTGGATAAGGACTTGCAATAGTTTAAACCCCGATGGATAATTCCATCTTTTTATTTAAATTGATTTAGAATTTAAGCAATCAAAATCAAATCGGTCTAGATAAACTTCCTTTAATTTAAAGTAAAATCTTTTCCCAATTTAAATTATCAAAATAATTCAAATATTAAATACAACAAAATTTTAAATATCTTTTCAATAAATATTAAAATATAGCAATAATTAATTTCGAAAATCAAGAATATTACTTAAATATTAAATCTTAAAATAGCTTTTATAATTAACAAAAATATGTTAATAATAAATTCCAAATTTTGTAAAATATTTGGAACACATTTCATATAACCCCAAATTTCCAAATCTCTACTTATTTTTAAACAACGAACAAAATAACTCTTTTATACAAAATAAAAATATTCATCATATTATTTTGAAAACTAAAATTCTTCTATATAAATTAAATCTCTAATAAAAAATATTTTACAAAAATATGTACCTCGCACATATTCGCACTCGACGAGACATACGAAAATGCGAACTCATACGCGACGTCCCATACGACAAATTCGTACGCGACGTGTAATACCACTATGCGACGTATAAACACCAAGTATAAATTTTAAATACTCAATTTATATAAAAAAATTTAAGTAGAAATTTAGGGGGTTTACATCCTACCCAACTTACAAGAATTTCGTCCTCGAAATTTAGGAATAGGTAGGGTAGGTAGGGTTGAGGCAATAGAAATTTGATCACGTTAAAAGGCATACAATAAAATCAATTTGAATAATCGAATATTACATTAGCTAGGAAAATGAATTCATGGGTATGATTTGGAAGATATCTCGTGACAACTATCAAATTCAATCAACAAAATGTGTACTCAAAATAGGCAAGAATCTCTTCTACCTCGATCTTACGATATATTCAAAATGTAACTTGTTTTTGATATTGCCATATCTCTTGGCATAATCACCAAGGCCTTTCTATATTCAATCTTCAAAATTCAACTTGTGTTTTTGATATTGTCATACCCATCGATATATTCATCAATGTCTTTTCGCATTCAACCTTTCGTCTATTATTCTTCACAAAATTTTGTAATCCACATTTTTTTTACCTCTAAAGTTTACTCACAAAATCCCGAATTCCCACTATATTTATATATCGAATCCGCTATCCGAACGATCGAAATTAGATAAGTCCAAAAATAAATTTAAATTTTACTTCTCTCCATCATATCATAGATATTTTCTCCAAATATATTTCGCCATTCATACTCTCCTCAAAATAGATATTCAATGAATCTCTATCATTCTTTTCCAACATAAATATGCGCATTCCTCAAGCTTTAATTTCCTTGAAATTCAAATTTCAAAATCTTTAGTCAAGATAGTTGAAGTAAAAGTCAAACTCTTCTAGAAAATTTAGATTTATTTATCAACATAAAGAAAATTTTATCCCTTATGCACCAAACATAAACTTCATTTCAACTTTGGATTAATCTCAAACCTTTTGGCACTCGCAAATATACTATCCTTTGATCTTTCCAAACATAATATCACACCTCTAAATCAAATAGCACATTTAACTAATGTCTCATAATCACGTATCATTTTACTTGATTAAGCCACTAATATCCTTTATGATGCCTTCCAATCTAGCCCCGGTCTAACCAAAGGGTGTCATGATCAAATCTTTATCTAAGCCCAAGGAATCACAAGAGCAAGGTCGCATGAATAACAGCAGAGCAAAGTAAAATTTTTGAAGAGAAAATCAAAACGATTTAGAAGAAAGTATTGGTTAGGCTCAATGGTCGTGATAGGGTTTGGATAATAAATACTAAGTTCTGCACGAAAATAACATTTAAGGGCCTAAGCAATTTAAGATAATGCACAAAAATAAAAGGCACGGGTTAACAATAAGCACAGGCTAAGCATTTAAGGAATTAAGTAGAACACTATCATAGATCGGGTTGAAGGAATTGAGTCGAGATCCACAGTCGGTAAATATATCGGTATCATGGTAAATGTTACAGTTTAGCTTATTCGACCCGAAAGTCGTATCAAGAAATTAGAGTACAAGAAGACACGTTTTAGCGGGATATATATACCTACATGAAGGTGGGCTCGTCTAGGTCTTGCATATGAAATTTGTTGGATAAAAAAGTCTAGTGTTGTGCTACAAATACCCAAGTCACGGTCAAGGACACAAAAGAATTTAAAATAGAAAGTGGGAGTTCATGAGATAATGATCAACGCACAAAAATAAATGACCAAGCTAAGGCATGAAATAATGATAATTCAGATTCTAGTAAATCAAGGTAAAATAAGTTAGAAATACAGTTTCTAAAGATATAATAGCCACTTAGATGGAGTATAATTGAGGAACAATCTAATCATTTCTCAAGTTTCAAATGGTTGGAAATTTACGATAAAATCTAGGTTTGAGGGAATGTCGAGTGAGTCAAGATTGAGATATCTTCACATAGTTTGGCAGATGACTTAACTACACTCGAGTACATACTACTATCATAACAATTAATGAGGAATACTTGTATCCCATTTGGATGACTTGCTTGCTTCTTGGTCCTCTACCAATATATGATCAAATTTCAAATTTCAAATTCCTCAATAGTTTCGAAATAAAATCTCAAGATACTCCATCGAGTATTTAATCATAACTTAAAGTTTAATTTCCTTTAAATAAATTCTAAATAACCTTCATCATATCTAATACGGCACAACTAAATTTTCATAATAAGCCATTACTTTTAAAATTTTCCAATTCTCAAATGTACCTCGAGATAAACTCTTAGCCCGTTTCATCAATCGTAAATCATGTAACTCAAATTAAATTTTTTTTACCAAAATTTAAATATCCATAATCAAGGCTTTAAACTTGAAATCTAATTTACTTTTTAAATCATAGATCATATGACACAATTTAAAATTTGAATTTTTCCTTCAAAGTCGCTTTCATATCCTCCAAATATTTAAACAAAATTTTACCATCATTAAATAAACTTATAAATCGTACGACTCAATTTTAAACCTCAAGCTCTCTCAAACTAAACTTTCGTCTTCTCTAGTTGTCTAAAAATCATAATTAAAACTCCTTAAATAATCTCGAGATAAACTTTATAATATTACAATCCAAACTTTTAAAGTTAACCGTAGATCATGCGTCACAAAAACTTAATTTATTTCTCAATCGATTTTATATCCCTAATAAATCATAACTATTTCACCATTTCAAAATTTTCGTAATTCACAAATTCGTTTTCTCGATCTAGCTATCCTCTTGTGTATACCACCTTGTAAAAATTCTAACTATCCTTTGAAGGCGGTAATATGCTACAACCCAACTTGGAATTAACTAATCCTTAAGATCATATCTCTAGGAAAAATAAATGCCTTTATACTCAAATATAACCTCAATGGATATTATTTTTCAATATAATCCTTCTAGCCATAGGGTTGACCAATAAGTATATAGTAGTGTAGTCATCTTTCTAACCATGTTTAAGCACGAGATGATAGGGTGTTGGTAGAAAGAGTTCAAGCAAGATGCGAAAATCAAGGGAAGCCACGGGAGTCGAAATATGGAAATCAAGGAAGGTCAAGGAAGGTGATCAAGTATGTGGATGAGATTCCTAGATTCTAATCCTATATTGCAGGCTCGCTCGGTACAGTCATGTAACCGAAACGACAAACTTGACCTGCATGGGGCACCACAAAAATATGTCACGCCCCAGTCCCAAAATACTTGAGACTAGATACGTATTATGCCAGCTGTATACATATGAGTAAATATACGGCTCGTATGTATACATAAGCTGTAAATATAGAAAGCCAAGACACTAAATCTCATCCACGAAGATAAATAATGATATAAAAGCAACTTTGAGTTTGTCAAGTACACAATAGTTGGACGGAGACAAATCCACTACCAACTAAATTAAATATGAAAAAATATACAAAGAAAGAATTGAGCAAGCGAGAGCAAGTGACGAGTCCAAGAGCAATCATCCCGAAGGAAGGAAGATATGGCCTTAGCTAGAGCACCTGCAAGAAATCAGGTAACACACACCTGGAGAGATCACCAGGTCCTCAGAGGGACGTAACAAGACACATAATATCATGCCAATAAACTGAATAATAAAAGCTCAACAGAAAAGTAAGCATGAGTAACACTACCAAAATACAGTAAATTAGCGACGGACAATTAACGACGGAAATTTTCAGTCGACGTTAGCGACGGCTTCGTGGCCGCTCGCCGACGGATTATAGACCACACGCCTTTACATTTTTTATTTTAATTTTAGGGGGGAGAAAGGTCGCACATCCGTCGCTAGGGTGTCGGAGATATAGCGACGGATCGTTAGTCGCCGCTACGTAGTCGATTATTTGGCAGGAATTGTGTAGAGAATTGGCGGGACATTTCTGTGACTACGTAGCAACGGATATTCAGTCGGCAAGTATCAAAAATAGCGACCACCGGGCGACGGATTCTAAGACGTCGCTATTCCGTCGCTAAATATACGTTCAAGACTTAAATTGAAACGGCGGGAGAAACTTTTTGCATTCCCCCCAATTTCACTCTCTCTCCTCTCTCTCTTCCGCGGCTTCGGTGATCGGCGTCGGCATCCTCTCCTCTCTCTATCCCGAAGGTAATCCCCTCTCTCTCTCTCTCTCTATCCCTCTCTCTCTGTCGCGGTGTCGACGTAGGGGCAGCGGGGGCGGCGGGCTTGGGAACATTCGGGGGCTGGACGGCAGGCTTGGGGCGGGGGCGTCGGGGGCTGGGCGGCGGGCTTGGGGTGGGGGCGTCGGGGGTTGGGCGGCGGGCTTGGGGCGGGGGCGTCGGGGGCTGGGCGGCGGGCTTGGGGCGGGGGCGTCGGGGGCTGGGCGGCGGGCTTGGGCGGCGGGCTTTGGTCGGGGGCGGCGGGGGTTTTGCTTCTCAAATTCATCTGAGTTTATATATTGGCTAAATAATGTGTTATCCATATTTGGTGTTATCCATTAGTTTGGTGGTGTTTGGATTAGTAAATGTGAATATGGATGTATATATCTATACATCTAACTGTGATATCAGTTGAGTGCTTCTATATAGATGTATCAGTTGTGTGCTTCTATATAGATGTATCAGTTGTGTGCTTCTATATAGATGTATATATCTATACATCTAACTGTGATATACATATATATGTGTATGTGTGCTTTAGAGAGTGAGGAATGAAGGCAGGCCTACCATGCCTATTAGCATGCAGGACGGCTTGGGGTGTAATGTGTGAGTGTAGACATGGTAGGAATTATAGGTAATTAATGCTAGTGTGACTAGACTAAGGTAGTGCTTGCTAGATAGTAAGGACACTTTAGTATCCTAACCAAGTTAATTTTAGACTAGATATTTAGGATATAGCTCCCATATCCTAGAAGTGGACTCTTGCAATTTAGAAATAGATAGATTGACTCAGTTTGATTAATTGACCTATAATGACTCTAAAACATGATTTGCTGCTGCAAGCATACAACACCACAAAAATATTTAAGAACTCATCAAGTTGAACCGTGTATAACATGCTCGACGTTTAAGAGGAATCATTTCGACTTAGTGGACTATCGAAGAATCGGTATCGGACTATCGATATCGGTATCGGTATCGAACTATCAGACTATCGGTATCGAACTATCGGTATCGCTAGCGGACTATCATACTATCGTACTATCGGTATCGGTATCGTACTATCGGTATCGGACTATCAGTATCGGTATCGCACTATCGGTATCGGTATCGAACTATCGGTATCGTATCAAGCTATCGGTATCGAACTATTAGTAACAACTGTACTTAGATTTTTTTCTTCTCGAGCTAGAATACCAGCGGATCCACCAGTTACATGATTATATACTAATTCTGTTTAGTTTGTCTTACTATACAGATTTTTACATCCAATCTGTGATGGATCGTTATTTCGTTGATCGTACATGGATGTACAAACGACAACACGAGAGCAGAATAGGTATGAGTGACGATTTTCTAGCAGGCGTGGAAGTGTTTCTTAAGTATGTCATGAGCAAAGCTCAGTTTATGGACGGTAACAAAATCAAGTGTCCATGTCGTAATTGTCGCAATAGACGTTACGAAGAAGTGGTGAGTGTAAGAGATCATTTGACCCGTAAGGGTTTCGTACGTGATTACGGCCTGTGGTCATCGCAAGGTGAACTATATACGGAAAGACAGGTTGCGAATGCTGCTACTTTTGCTTTTGATGATAATGCTGCAGCGGATTTTGTCGTCGATGACGACAAATGCTCCGTTGATTATGGAGACGTGCAGAACCTTGCACGAGATATGGTGTACGACGTGGCAGGGCCTAATTTTGATCCGGAGGATCCTAATCCCGAGGCGAAGGAGTTCTATGATATATTTTAGGATGCTGAAACTTCTTTATATCCTGGTTGTGAGCCACATTCCGTACTGTCAGTGACGATGCGGTTGTTGAACATAAAGTTCGATTTTAACTTGCCACAAACTTGCTATGATCGGATTACACAACTAATGAAGGAGGTGTTACCGAAGGAATCAAAAGTACTTCCAAAAAACTTCTACAAGTCGAAGATGATGGTCCGACAACTGGGACTGGGGTACGACAAGATAGATTATTGTTGCAACGGATGCATGTTGTACTACAAGGAGAATAAGGATGTAGAAAGTTGCAGCTTCTGTAATACGGATCGTTACAAGGAAGTCAGGGGAAAAGGAAAGTCAACTAGAAAACGACGTCCTTACAAGTATATGCATTACTTGTCGATCACAAAGTGCTTGCAGAGGATGTATATGTCTCAGAATACAGTAGAACACATGACGTAGCACAACGAAGAATGCACAAAAGACGATAGAGAATTGTCACATCCTTCGGATGGAGAGGCGTGGAAATATTTTGATTTTTGCCATCCAAATTTTGCTGCAGAGCCTAAAAATGTACGCATGGGGCTATGTTCTGATGGATTCGCCCCTTTCGGGCAGTCGGGATCTCAATACTCCTGTTGGCCGGTCATTCTGACCCCTTACAATCTGCCACCATGGATGTGTATGAAGACTCCTTATATGTTCTTGACAGATATCATACCGGGTCCTAAAAATCTGACGAAGAATATCGATATATATTTACAGCCGTTGGTGGATGAGCTGAAACAGCTGTGGGAGATCGGCGTCACGACCTATGATATTTCCAGGAAATAGAACTTTCAGATGAGAGCTTCACTGATGTGGACAATCAATGATTTTCCCGCATACGGTATGCTGTCGGGATGGAGTACTCACGACACCCTGTCTTGTCCGATATGTATGCAAAATAGTAAAGCGTTCCGCCTTAAGCATGGAGGAAAAACTTATTTCTTTGATTGTCATCGTCAATTTCTGCCCGCGAGTCATCCTTGGAGAACGAACAAGGACGCGTTCAGAGCTGGAAAACAAGAATTTTCTTATCCGCCTGCCAGATTTTCGGGATACGATATTTGGGAAGATGTAAAGGACTTGCCCACTGTAATGGAAGATCCATCGAACAATCGTGTCGATGGGTTCGGACAAACCCATAACTGGACCAAACGGAGTATCTTCTGGGACTTGCCTTATTGGAAAGATAATCTTATAAGGCATAATCTTGATGTTATGCATATCGAAAAGAATGTGTTCGATAATGTCTTCAATACCTTCATGGACATTAAATGAAAGACGAAGGACAATCCAAAAGCAAGACAAGACATTGCCGAGATATGTAAGCGTCCTTATCTGAACTTGATACAAAGGGGAGCTGCTGGACAATTAAGTAAGCCGATAGCACAATACACATTGAGCAAGGAAGATAGATTAATAATTTGCAAGTGGATATCTACTTTGAGATTTTCCGACGGCTATGTGTCAAATTTGTCTAGATGCGTTGATCTCAATGAACGCAAGCTAACGGGAATGAAGAGTCATGACTGCCACGTGTTTATGGAAAGATTACTGCCCATTGCTTTGAAAGAGTTGTTGCCTTCTGCTGTATGGGTTCCGTTGGCCGAACTATCAATATTTTTTAGGGATATTTGTTCAACTAAGTTGACTGTGCAACACATGGTTGAACTTGAGGAGAAGATTATCTTAACAATTTACAAGTTGGAGAAAATATTTCCTCCTAGCTTCTTCGACAGCATGGAGCATCTACCGATTCATCTAGCATACGAAGCCCGTGTCGGTGCATCTGTTCATTATCGATGGATGTACCCATTTGAAAGGTACATAAAAATCGATATAATTTAAGTTGAATTTCAGTGTGTTTTAAAATTCTTTCTTAATTCTCAAGATAATTTGTCTCTCTAGATACCTACACCATCTAAAGAAGAAAGTTGGCAACAAAGCTCATATAGAGGCTTCGATATACGAAGCATATCTTATCGAAGATGTGTCAAACTTCTGCTCCATTTATTTCGATACTCATGTTAAGACAAATCGAAATAGACCTCAAAGGAATGAAGAGGACGTTGAGGATGGAGGAATATTCAATGTAAGGGGCAAGCCTATTGGGGCTAGTAAAAGACGGTGGTTGACAGATGACGAGTATGATGCCGCTCACCGATATGTCTTGTTAAACTGTGACATACAAGAAGTGAGAGATTTGGAGAAGTAAGTCAGTACACTTGCACTCGTTATAATCTCGAATTTGATGAAGTAAGTGACTACACTTATATATTCTTATTTTCTCTAATAGTGTATTTAGAGATGAAGTCAAAATGAGGACATCCGATATTACCGATGAGGGACTTCAAAGAGAGGTTGATTGTACATTTCCGTCATGGTTTCGCAAATACGTAAGTAACTGTGATTATAATTGAGATTATAAATATATAATCTGAAACATTTAAATTATAAATATTTGTTTACTGGTTTTATTGCCTGAAACAACACTCACTCATGAGAGTGTTTGTTATCTGGCATTGGGACCGAAGAAGCAAATAAAGACTTGGCCAGGCTATGTCGTTAATGGCTTCAGGTTTAAGTCAACTCAGAATGCTATAAATGTCAAATTTATCAATGATGGCATCAGTACCAAGGATTCCGGTGTTTGTATAAGAGGCACCATCTATGACGACGAGCCGGACTTTGACTATTATGGAGTGCTTCGGGATATTGTAGATTTACAATATACTGGCCCATATGATATGCATATTGTGATGTTCAAATGTGAGTGGTTCGATACGACACCAAATATCGGTTGGAGAATCGATAAACAATTTAGATTCGTCGATATAAATCATCGCATGAGGTATAGAGGGTCCGATACATTTGCGATAGCAAATCAGACTGTTCAAGTCTACTATACAAGCTACCCAAGGCGTCGTAGAGATCGATTTGACTGGTGGGCAGTATGCAAGATTAAATCAAGAAATATATTCAACGTTGGAGACCCAGCATACCAAGAGGACCAGATCGAAAAGTCCCAATACTTGGGACAACACTCAGATATAATGGATGTTGAAGATATTGTTAAGGAAAATAGAGGGAAAGAAGAGGTTGATACACAAGACTTAGCTGTCAACTAGGGGAGAAAAAGACGTCTTGTCCCAAATTTTGAGGCAGAAGAAGACGAAGAAGAAGAAAAAGAAGAAGAAGAAGAAGAAGAAGAAGAATTTGATGGGGATGATGATACAGATGAAATCGACGATGAGGATGAGGATGAGGATGAGGATGAGGATGAGGATGAGAAGGATGATGATGAAGACGAGGCCGAGGATGAGAACGAAGACGATGATTAGATTAAATATTGTTGTATATTAAAAACACTTCCAATTACGTGAATTAAGTTTGACCTCATAAAAGCAATTACGTGAATTCATGCTTTTTTCATTCGATTATTTACTTATTGCAGATGGCACTCCTAGTCTTTTTCGTCGCGGCGGCACTCGTCTCCCTACTGGTGGTATGTATATTTTAGTTTAGTTTTTTATATCCATTTACACTTTTATATAGTTAATTATGTTTATGTGTTCTATTTACAGGTCAAGATGGCTGGTCGTGGTGGTGGTGGTGGTGGTGGTGGTGGTGGTGCTGGTGGTCGTGGTCGCATTCAAAGTTCCCGGAATGTGACCCCATCGAGCGACCCCGACCCGGAGAGTACCCCGGGCACAGACGCATCCCGCCCTCGATCGACCACTTCATCGAGGCATGAGTCCGGATCTGCTAGCGGATCCGTTCCGCTATCGGAACCACCAGCAACGGATCCACCAGGGGATGCCTCAGTTACTGCATAGTGGGCCCCGGAGTACCCCCATACTCGGTTCCATCCGGTTACTGGGGAGTACATACGCGGACCCGCGGATCCTCCGACGGCACCAGAGAGGCCGAGAGGCGAGTTCCGACGAGAGTTATGGCCCGCGGGGACCTCGTAAGTAAATTTAAGATAATTTATTAAATTTCTTTTATTTATTCAAGTTAATAATACAGTCGTTTCTTCTTTGTAGGTTTTTTTCGTTTAATGTTGGCAGGGCTCTTGGAGAAATTATCAGGACTAACTTCCACGGTCCCTACCTCAACTTTTCGTCGGTGCTCCTAAACGTAAAGTACGTCTGGCTCGACGAGTTGAGGGTATATATCTATATCTTCTGGTTAATTATTAGTTACTCTTTAATCAACCATTTTTTAAATTGCATGATAATTGAATTTTTATGTTAGACGACGTACTGGTGGCCCTCCCATCGCGAGGACGCGATCCGCAGGACCTACAGAAGCGCTGCCTCGAAGAAGATACATGATATGATTCATGACCTGAAAATGGGGCATACGAGGCCGAATTGGATCCGGCAGGAGTATTATGAGGACCTCTTAGGTATGATGGATACCCCTGCGTACAAGGAGAAATCGGAGAAGGCGAAGGCGAACCGACAGGCCGCGGGCCTTCATACGGGGGGATCAAGGCCCCATGCAGCGACGCTTGCAGATCTGGTGAGCTACCGTAAATTTATTTCACTATCGAATTAGGTATTATTAATTAAAGGAGTTAATTAGGTTCTACGAAAATTTCGTATACAGGCCCAACGGGCGGTAAAGGAGGAAAGGGCGCCAGAATCGATCACCATGCACGACGTGTTCCAGCATACGCACAAAAGACGGAAGGACGTGAGCTTCGTCGACGAGAGGGCCAAGGAGACTGATGTAAGTACTTATGTTTATGAGATTTACGTTAGAATTAAAAGTATTCGGACTATAACTTAGGTAAACTTCGGATTCACACTTAACTTAGTGAAACATAGGATTTAGATTACAACTTAGGTAAATCTTATAATATAAACACATTCATTTGATAGGCTGCGTATCGTGAGGCCCTTAGTCGGGCTCAGTTAACTGACACCGAGGATGTCGGTGAAACGACGTCCTCCCGGACGCCTTCTTCTTTGGCCGCTCGTAACGACTTGTTCGTAGATAACGTAGGCGGCTTTAGGAAAGGGCTCCTGTACGGACTCGGCTCCCTAGGGCCGTTGCACATGGCGACACAGAGATTTCTACCGACACCGCCTCCTCCCGTGGCCCCGGCAGACGATGATGTTAGGTTGCAGCTTACGCAGCTGCACGAGGCGGTATCGTCCTTGCGGGAGCAATTTGCCACGTACTTTCCGCCTCCGTCTGCTGCTGCCGGTCCGTCTGCTGATGGTGTTGGTCCGTCTTCTACTGGTCCGTCGACTGCTGGTGTCGGTCCTTCTTCCGTGGGTCATCTTTCTTTCAACCCTGATGCCCCTGTGGTACCGCCTACGACTGTGACGTCACTCCTGGATCTCATGTCGCCAGAGCAGCTACGCCGACTTCCAAGCAGTGTCTACAACGGCTTGCCGTCGTACCTAGTGGAGGAGTATATTCGTCGGTCGCAGCTGGGATTACTACCACCGGACAATCGACCTCCTCATTCTTCTTAAAATATTGTATTAAGAAAATTTGGAATATTTGTAAGAGCTTTGGATTAATTGTGCTATAATCGGATTATAGCACCGGATATTATGTTACTCTTCAGGATAATTGATGTTTATTTTCTATTAATTTGGTTTGGTCTGTGATTCTTGGATAATTGGTGTGCATTAAATTCGTATGTGCATATTTGGTCTATGTGATTCTTGGATAATTGGTGTGCATTATATATTTAGTCTATGTGATTGTTGGATAATTGGTGTGCGTTATATATTGGTTTGGTTTATGCATATTTTTGTGAACAGGGAAAGTGCTGCAATTTTTTTTTTCCAAAAAATCTCAGTTAGCGATGGACTAGTGACTGGTTAGCGACGAATATTCCCAGTTTCCGACTAATTTTCGACGGATGAGCCATCGCTAACTGGAGATTTGAAACTGTTTCCAGGTAGCGACGGGTAATTGACGGAATATCCGTCGGCAAGGTTCTGGTAGTATATAGTTCGACGGAATAGCGACGGAATATCCGTCGCCAGGGCGACTGATAATCAGCCACTAATCAGTCGCCCTCACGACGGTGTAGCGACGGACAATCCGTCGACAAGGTTCTAGAAATGCTTGACATTTCCAGAACCATGGCGACGGATAATCAGCCACTAATCAGTCGCTCTGTCGATGGCGTAGCGACAGATTAGCGACGACTATTCCGTCGCCATGGTGCTGGAAATGTCAAGCATTTCCAGAACCTGATTGACAGATTTTTCGTCAGCAAACCGTCGCTAATCCGTCCTTTGTTATCGACGGCGATCGACGGATTAACGACGGAACGATACACTCTGATACGCTATTACGACGGTTTACCGACGGAACTTTACGTCGCTATTGTCTAAACAGTTCAGTATTTAATACTTGAAATGGACGCCAGTCCGTCGGAAGGTAGTCGCTAATACTTCGTATTGTGAAGTCGAAATGTCGTCGCTAGTCCATCGCTTGACGACTACGTAGCGACGGACCGTTATTAGCGACGAGCTGATTGCCGACAGATTTTTTTGGTCAAAACCCGTCAGTGATCGATCGCTAATAGAAATTCCCGTCGGACTGGCGACGGATCTGGCCGTCGCTAAATCGACAAATTTTGGTAGTGTAAAGGTTCCTAACCATTCTATATGGACTGCACTTTAGAGGACAACGTTCTACGCAGGGGCTGTCACAAGCAAGTAATAAAGAGTGGCCAACAAGTAGCGCTCATCCGAGACACTATCGGCCGGGTAACACGTAGCGCTCATCTTAGACACTATCTCCCAAATGTGTGTAAATATAAATGTAGCCCCTACGCTAGTAGCTGTTCCCTCCCCCAATGATACTATATGTGTGTCGTAACCATGACACACAAACACGTGTCGTTTCTACCATACTATTTTATAATAGATAACTGTCAAATCTTCTAACATGCATCTATTGACAGTTATTCCTACGCATGCGCACGGAGGATCAACCCACACGCAAGTGACCTCTATATGTTACTCACAACTCTCACACACAACTCGTGTACAATCGTGACAAGTCAATGAAACACACTAAATTTGACGGTAGTCCCTTAACTCTAAGCCAATTGCATAAAATATAGTAATTTGTATCTACATATAATTTAGAAAGAAA
The DNA here is from genome assembly GCA_029216955.1 of Iris pallida. Lineage (NCBI taxonomy): Eukaryota > Viridiplantae > Streptophyta > Magnoliopsida > Asparagales > Iridaceae > Iris > Iris pallida. The sequence goes on along the minus strand of JANAVB010003400.1, from coordinate 20,343,269 downwards.
CAACTGAAAAATAAACAAAACATACATGATATTGAGCAGAAAATTTAAACAATAAAGGCAACGTGTCTTGCCTGGGGGAACGCCTGGTGTGGTATAATGTTCTGACATGTTCCGTTGCGTCCAATAGCCATGGTTGGTGCAAACAGGATCCAATTTTGCGAGAAAATAGGAATGAGCGATTAGTCATGATCAAAGGGGATAATTTAGAAGAAATTTGCAGAAGTAGAATAATATAATATTTTTGAAAATATTTTATATTACTCGAAAAGTACATTGGTAAAATAATAATTTTGATGAATACTTGAATATTGTGGACAAAATTATTTTAGGTAAATCTATTTTAGCAATTACTTATAATGTTTGAAACTAGCTTTTATTATCTAAAAATACTTGGTAAACATTCGTAAATACTAGAAAATCCTTGTATAAATTTGGTAACATCATATGAAATTATTCAAGAATCTCGAAAAAATATTTTTGGTCAAAACTATATTACTAAGTAAATATTTTTTTTAATATATGTATATATATAATTACTTGAAAACAAGATATGATAACTTTTTGGAAATTGCCCTTTTATTAGTTCAAAAGTATTTATACATTAAATACTTGAAAAATACACAAAACATTTTATGCCACACATATTCTAAGTTTGTGAAATTATAGATTTACAGATAGAAAAACTATATTTAATTAAATAAATAAAAATTCTAGAAGTTAGTTTATAATCAGGAAATTTACATCTAGTAAATATGAGTACATTTATAATTCTCCAAAATATGATAATAATCCTATAAAATAATATGTAACTATTTTTCCAAAATATTAATAATAATAACAGTAATATAATAATAATAATAATAATAATAATAATAATAATAATAATAATAATAATAATAATGATGATGATAATAATAATAATAGTTCTAATAATAATAATAATAATAATGATAAATAAGGATTCAAACAGTTATAAACTGCTTCCTTTCCCAATACTATACAGTAAGAGTGAGAGAGAGGAAAAAAGAGGGTTTCTCACCTCGATTCGGCGGAGGGCGGCGATCGGCGCCGGCGGAGTTCTCCAGTGGAGCTGGGCGGCCGATGTGGGCTTCACGGGTGGCGGGCGCTCCGATGGAGGCGGCGACGACTGCGGAGGAGATCCTGCGCGTAGTGGCGCGCACGGCGGGGCGCTCGTCGACGCGAGGCGGTATTCGGCAGTCGCATGGCGGGGAGCGGGGAAAACAGCAGGCGAGAGAGGGAGGGGAAGAAGGCCTTGTGCGGTGGCTGGCCGCGGTGGATGGCCCGCTCGCGGCGAGGTGGCCGGAGCACGGTGGAAGGAGGATGCCGGGCTGAGGAAATGCTCGGCTGCACCGAGCACGGCTTCTGGCACCGGCGATCAACCGTGAGCGGGGCAGGGCGGCGCGGTCAGGCGTCGCGGAGGCGGAGACCTCTGGTGGTCGGCGAAGGTGACACGCGCGCCTACGGGCGCTGCAGGACGGAGGATCGAGCGGAGGAAAATGGCCACGCACGAGCAATCGGCAGCGGCAGCTCCCGAGGTAACGGCGGAGGTGGTGACGCGTCGGATGAGACGCGAAGTACGGCTCGGCGCAGCGGTCGACGCCAGAGCGGCGGTCTGGTGAGGGTTAGGTTAGTTTTTGCCTTCTTTGTTTTCTGGGTGTCGATGGTGATGTTGGTTTTGGGGTGTCGCCGTTGGTGGCGGAGTGCTGTGTGGCGATGGCAGTTGTTGCCTTTTGTGAGGTCAGGGGGTATGGTCGGCGATTTTGGCTAAGAATAGGGGTACGGTGGTTGTGTCGGAACGGGTCGGGAATTGGCCGAAGGTCGAGAGGATGACGGGGTGGTGTTGGCGATGGTGGGATATTGATGATGGTGGTGTCAAAAATTTGGTGAGCGGGGTGACGGGGAGTCGGAGAACGGCATCGGGCGTAGGGTTAGATTTTATGTCATCGTGTCGGGGGCTGTCCGACACGACGTGGATCATTGTACTGAAGCTGGAATAAGATTCACAGACACGATGCACGCTGGCTTGGGTTGGCACGGACACGATGCACGCACGTTGTGGAAAAATAATTTTGGGAGGAATTTGTGAATGGTAGCAATATATGGATGAGTACCTCTCCTTATATATGAGGTGGGAATTTTCAGTTGGATAAGGACTTGCAATAGTTTAATCCCTGTCACTCCCCGTTCCCAGAATGCGTATTTTAATACGTATATTGCCTGAATGTATTTATTTAGCATTTATCATGTAGTATCCTGTATTTAAATTCTTAATAACTTCATGTTAATTAATTACCTGCATTTTATTTTCCGCACTTTATTTTTCTGCAATTCTATTATCTGCTCTCTAAATTTTCATGTTAATTAATTAGCTCCTCTTTAATTTTTATGTTAATTTATTTCCTGCAATTTTATTTCTATATTTCTTCCTGTAATTTTATTACCTGCATTTTATTTCCTGCTTTAGTCTTACTTTCGGGTTAGTCTTGTTGGACCCGTACAACCCGACCCATTGGACCCATTGGACCCGGTCCAACTCCCACCTACCACCCCTTCCATATTTAAAGCCACCCTCACCATTCTCTCTCCTCATTACTCATTCTCACCATTACTCCTCTTCTTCTTCTTCTTTACTCTCTCCACCTACCAAATCGTAGGCAAGTGCCAACTTGCTTCTTGATGGATCTCCATTATTATTGTTCCATCATCCTCCTTATTTGATTCTAAGTCTCTTTAGTACTTAGCATTTTCAATTTCCATGGCTAATTTGTTGTAGATCTAAGTTTGCTACATTTTCGGGTTTCTTAGGTTTTGATCTAGTAAACTTTAATATCTTCAAGTTTTGATAGTTCCATGTTGTAGAGAATTTCGTTCTACCCAATTTTGACCTAAGGAAGTTCGAATTTGGACTCTGGATGAAGGTTTTATGGAACTTTGAAGCTTGGGTTCATGGTGTTCTTCTTCTCTGAAACTTGGAGAAGAAGAACAGTACTTGACTTGACCGCATGAATAAATCATGCGGCAAGTGATTCCCAGCCGCATGGACTTTCCCACTTAACCGCATATGCGCCCTCGTCTTTCTTAAACCACATGAACTTGTACTCCTTCTCCTGGCCGCATGGGCTTGACTTGGCCGCATGACACTTCATGCGGCAAGTAACTCAGCCGCATGGGACTCTCAGCCGCATAGGACTGAATCCCTTTCTTGACCACATGGATTTCTCTCCTAAACCCAGCCGCATGAACTAGACTCACTCGCTGGCTGCATGAGGTCCTGAACCTTATAAACCGCATGAACTTCCCCCCCCGTCAGCCGCATAAGCAATCTCCTTGACCCGGCCGCATGGGGTTCGACTTGGTTGAGCCGCATGGACTCATTTACCGCCAGCCGCAGGAGTGCCCTTTCCGCTGACCGCATGTGTCTTGTCTTTTTCGGCCGCATGAGCCCAATTCATCCTAGCCGCATGGAACATCCCTTCCGCTTGCCGCATGGGAGCTAGTCCCACTCCCCAGCCGCATAGGTTCCTGCCTCTTCAGCCGCATGTGCCTCTACCCCCTGAGCCGCATGAACCCGACTCCTTTCCTTGCCGCATAAGATTCATCCTGGCCGCATTAGACTTAGCCGCATGACTATTCTATAGCCCTGAATATTGATATTTTATTAGATATTTTACGTCCATTTTATATCCTTACGCCTTTTGTCCTGAACTTGGTAAATTACGATTTGATTGACACGATTGAAATAAATTTTTATTTCCCGAATTTGGCAGTAATTAACATTGATTGTTACCTTGATTAATAATTGATCATGCCTTGTCACCATTGATAATAATTGTTAGCTTGACTAAATTGATCATGCGTTCCTAGTTGGAACTAAAGAGGCTGGCTAGTCGTCTTATTGAATTGAATGAATGAGACACGTTCATGAAATGAACTATTGTAATCGACTGGCTAATCTCGAATATTGACATACAGGCACATACAGGCTTCAAATTATTTATTTAATTATTTAGTTATTTTTCTACGAAAGAAGTATGTGTACTTTATGGTCAAGGCATGATTATCGTGGTTAGATTTGATTATTGCATTACGCTATGTAAGACCTGCAACCTAACCGCACTGGTATCGTTGTAGAGTTGTGCATATCGTACCCCGTACGAAAGTACTCATTTGAATGACCATGATCCACGGCATGGGATTTCACTCAACGTAGGGACTATTAAGTTAAATAAAATAATGATTGCATGGAGAGAATGGATTCCCGAATTCTTACCTGGCAGCCCCCTTGGAACGAGTAGTACCCGACGGGCCGGCTGGTTTCCACAGATACTGTAAATCTGCCACATGGGCAGGGAACAGTATCTGCTTTTATTATTATTGTATATTGTATATCGACGAGCGTCCTGCTAGGACTCGTCTAATTCATGCATGGGCCAATTGATTGACTGGATAGACTAGCCTTGCTTGCACATAGTAAGAACTGAGGAATCCCTAATTGCATTATTCCAGGATAACTTAGAACTCATAATAGCAAGCCGTAGGAGTTGATTGGCCGTTCAAGATGATTTGTTTGTGCACTATACTCTGTTACCTAACTGGGATGATCAGAATGTCAGGACATGACGGGCCAACTTCTGTCGTTGTTTGGTTGGAAGGTTGGTTCGAAGTGTCTTGATGTGATGTGAGTCCTAGTAGCAAGCAGAGATCTATTATTATATTCTCTTACTTACTGGTTTAGTCCTTCATATCGTTCTCCCTTGTGGTACTTGCTATTAGAGGTCTAACCTCTCTGGTTTTGCATGGCCAGATTTAGAGCCAGTCCCCGAGGATCCAGCTTACTTCTACCTCCAAGATGGTCAACACTAGAAGGATGATCGCAGGAGGACTCGAGTGGGTTTTCTTACTTCCCCGCTCGTTTTGTTAAATACTTTATACTTTGCCGTTTGGCACCGACATGTTAGTCGGATTGTCTTGTACTTACTTTTTACATAATTGTAACTAAAGTCAGACTGCAGCTGATAACAATTGTGTATACCTTACTACATCATCTGGCTATGTTTTGTAAAGCCAGATGTCAAGAACATTTTGACAAAACGTTTGGGACGCCTTACTGCTTTATCTTACATGTTCTCTATTTCTGTTCCTTGTTTGAATGATTGAGACAATAGATGTGAAGTGACCATAGTAGGACTTTTATGTAGTATGCACCCCCCTCGTCTGGTTAGACAGCATTGATCGTATTATACGGTATTCATCTACCCGTAATACGTAGCTGGCTGAGTCATTCCCCTGCTCTCCAGTATTCTGGTTCTGGGGCGTGACAAGGTTTTAGTGGTGGCCCATGCAGGTCTGATTTCAGACTTGTGGGGTGTTTAATAGGATGTCTCAATCACACATGTTTCCCCTTGATCTCATGATTCGTCAATTCTCAACTCTAGCTTGACATTCCAGTATCCTTTGACTTCATTGATCCTTCATGTCCGGTCGTTTGATTGTTCTCTTGTCCCTTTTCTTAGGGGCACCTCGTCCGCACCTGTCAGAGCTGGACAGCAACATGGACAACCTGACTAAGTTGGTTAGCAACAAGAGCCGGTACTAACTCAAGAGGCTACCCAAGAAGAAGTGATAGTGGAAGCAGCAGCTGGATCGCAGTATCCAGATGTTCCACCCCCACCAACAGTTCCACCTACCCAAGTGGACACACCAGCCCTTCTAGAGATTATGAGAGGGATGATGGCCACTCAGCAACACCAGATGTTAGCCCAGCAGCGCATGCACGCTGAGTTGCAGGAGCAGAATGTACTACTCAACCAAGGATTACAGACGGCATTGGAAAGAGGGGCGAGGCCAGATTCAGGAGCGTCAGCCCGATTTTGCAAGTACAACCCCTGCCGTTTCGAAGGCACGGAGGATGCCATCTCAGCAGATGCATGGCTTAAGGATATCGAGGCTATTCTGACAGCCGCTAAGGTGCCGGCAGAAGAACGTGTGGATCTAGTAAAGTTGTTACTTCAGGATCTCGCACGTGATTGGTGGGAAGCAGAGGAAGTAGGCATCAGACGTCCTGTGGCTTGGGATGATTTTACTGCAAGGTTCAAGACGAAGTATTATGGAGTTGTGGCGCAGTTTGAGCTGCAACAGAAGTTTATCAACCTCAGACAGGCTGGCAAGACTGTAGATGCTTATGCAGCGGAGTTCTGCAGATTGAGTAGGTTTGCCCCAGAGATGGTAGCAACGGAGCGCCAGAGGGCTATGAGGTTTCAGCAAGGGTTTCATCTTGAGCTCTTGCAATTGATAGAAGGGCACAATTACCAGACTTTTGATGAGATATTGACGGTAACCCGCAGGCATGAAATCACCATTCAGAGGCTTGCGGCAAGGACTGGAGGTCAGAAGAGATCCCACAGTCAGATTGAAGGAGGAGGGGGAGCAGCGCCCCGAACAACAGCACCATCCCCTGGCATTCGTATCCACGATGTGGCGATACGAGGGCCAGCACCACCACCCAGGCAGCAACAGCAACAGAGGAAGAACCAGCAACCCCCGGCGGGCTGTACTTATAGTGGAAAGGTATGACACACTAGAGATGTGTGTCGGACATTGAACGGGCAGTGTTTGATATGTGGAAACCCAGACCATCGGGTTACCACATGTCCCATGAACTCGAGGTCAGGAGGGCCCGTACAGCAATTTCCTGCTCTGCCAGCACCAGGGGCCGGACAGTATCGAGGACCAGCGATGGCAGTGAGGCCGTTGGCACAGCGTCCGTTAATGCCGCAGGCTCAGATGTTTCGGCAGCAGGGACCGCCGATGCAGCAACACCAGCATAGACCACCCCAGCATCATCAAGGAAGGGGCCAGCAGCAGTACCAGGCTAGGCCACAGCATGGAAACCAACAAGGAGGTCGAGGACAGGCATTCACTCTGTCCTTGGAAGAGGCATTGGCATCGGAAGATGTTGTGGCAGGTAACATTCTCGTCGCCTCTTATCCCGCAGTAGCATTGTTTGATTCGGGAGCATCCCACTCATTTATATCTGCACAATTTGCAACACGGCTAGGAATGGAATTCGAGGCATTGCCAGGGAGGTTGAATATACTCACTGGTAATGGGCTCGTAGGAGTTAGTAGAGTTATTCTAGCGTGTAGCATTGTAGTTTGCGGGCATTCTTTACCCGCCCAGTTGATAGAATTTCCTGTTGGAAATTTTGACGTTATCTTAGGCATGGACTGGCTGAAAGACAGTCATGCGACAATAGATTGTCGTAGAGGGAGTATATCTTTTGATATTCCAGGCATGAAGCGGTTCACCTTAGTCAGATCAGTGGCAACTCAACAAGAACAGGGAGTAGTGACGGCAATGGAAGAAGTTCAAGTTCCGAAGGTAGTTGAAGAATTTCTAGACGTATTTCCTGAAGAACTTCCAGGTCTCCCACCGGTTAGAGATATTGAGTTCAGTATAGAATTGGCACCAGGAACTAAAACGATATCAGATCGGGTTTACAGAATGGCGGATTCAGAGCAGGCCAAGGTATATCAGCACATAGAGGAATTGAAGGAGAAGAAGTTCATCCAAGCTAGCGTGTCACCATGGGCAGCACCAGTGGTACTTGTGGAAAAGAAGGATGGGTCGTCCAGATTGTGCATCGATTACAGGAAGCTAAATGCGGCAACAGTAAAGAACAAGTACCCATTACCCAGGATCGACGACTTATTTGATCAGTTGAGCAAGGCTAGAGTTTTCTCCAAGATAGATCTTCGTTCAGGGTATCATCAGGTGAGGGTTCGGAAGGAGGATATTCCCAAGACAGCATTCAGGTCGAAGTATAGGCATTATGAATTCTTAGTAATGCCGTTTGGTTTGACCAATGCTCCAGCAATATTCATGGATTTGATGAATCGTATCTTTATGCCGTATTTAGATCAGTTTGTCGTGGTGTTTCTCGACGATATTCTTGTGTACTCTTCTAGTGAAGAGGAGCATGAAGACCACCTCAGGAAAGTGTTGCAGGTTCTGAAGGAGAACCAGTTGTATGCCAAGCTCAGCAAGTGTGAGTTCTGGATGGACCACATTTCATTTTTGGGTCATATTATATCAGGAACTGGAGTAGCAGTGGATCCCAAGAAGGTAGAAGCAGTGAAGAGTTGGCCAGTACCCAAGACCGTAGCTGATGTACGGAGTTTCTTGGGATTGGCAGGATATTACAGAAGGTTTGTGTCAGATTTTGCAAGACTTTCAGCACTCATGACCCGCTTGACACGGAAGGATGTACCATTCGTTTGGTCTGTAGAATGCCAGGCATCATTTGAGAATATGAAGCAGAAATTGATATCAGCGCCTATTCTTACATTGCCAGTGGGACCCGGAGGTTTTACTGTATATTGTGATGCGTCAGGTAAAGGACTTGGATGTGTCCTTATGCAACATGGGAAGGTGATAGCATATGCATCTAGGCAGCTTCGAGACCACGAGAAGAATTACCCAACTCATGATTTGGAGTTGGCGGCAGCAGTATTTGCTTTGAAGCTATGGAGACATTATTTATATGGTGACCGAGTAGACATGTACACAGACCATAAAAGCCTGAAGTACATCTTTACTCAGAAGGAGCTGAACATGAGGCAGAGAAGATGGTTGGAGTTGATCAAGGATTATGACATGGAGCTTCAGTATCATCCAGGCAAGGCTAATGTGGTAGCAGACGCTCTCAGCAGAAGAGGCGGCGCATTTATGTTGACAACGCAGAAGCACATCTTAGAAGACCTTCAGGAGATGGGCATCGAAGTTATACTTCCTAATGGTATAGGAATTCTGGCGAGTCTACAAGTTCAATCCGACTTGGTAGACAGGATCAAGGCAGCTCAGGCACAGGACCCAAGGATTCAGAAGCTTAGGACAGAATGTGAGTCAGGACTCAGAAAGGAGATGCAAATCCATGAAGATGGTACACTTAGGTTTGGGTGACGCCTATGTGTTCCTAGTGGAGATATCAGATAGGAGGTTATGGCAGAAGCTCACAGTTCTCAATATTCTATTCACCCTGGAGGGACCAAGATGTACCAAGATATCAAGCAGCACTTCTGGTGGAACGGGATGAAGAGGGAGATAGCTAGATTTGTTTCCCGTTGCTTGGTATGTCAGCAAGTGAAGGCAGAACAACAGAGGCCAACTGGATTATTGCAACCGCTTCCTATTCCGGAATGGAAATGGGAACATATTACAATGGACTTTGTGACCGGTTTACCGAGATCACCAAGTGGTAAAGATGCTATTTGGGTGATAGTGGATCGGCTTACAAAGGTAGCATATTTTCTTCCTTTCAGAGTAGGGCAATCTACAGAAAAGTTGGCAGAGTTGTATATACAACAGATAGTCAGGCAGCATGGAGTCCCTGTCAGTATTGTGTCCGACAGAGATACCCGTTTTATATCACATTTCTGGAAGAGCTTGCATCATAGTCTGGGTACCAAGTTAAGATTTAGCACGGCTTACCACCCACAGACGGACGGGCAATCAGAAAGGACAATTCAGACTTTGGAAGACATGTTACGAGCTTGCACCCTAGATTTTGGAGGATCTTGGGAAAGCCACCTGCACTTAGTTGAGTTTTCATACAACAACAGTTATCAAGCCAGTATCCAGATGGCGCCATTTGAGGCATTATATGGTAAGAAGTGCAGGTCGCCACTAGCATGGGATGATATCGGAGAGAGGAAGATGTTAGGCCCAGAAATGATTGTTCAGACGGTTGAATTGGTTAAGGGAATTAGAGAGCGACTTTGAGTTGCGCAGGACCGGCATCGTCATTGGACGGACCAGCATCGTAGGCCGTTAGAGTTCTCTGTTGGGGACCACGTATTCTTGCGGATCTCACCTACTCGTGGGGTCATTAGATTTGGCGTTCGCGGGAAACTGAGTCCGCGGTACGTGGACCCATTTGTTATTCTTGATCGGATAGGCGATGTTGCTTATCGTTTATCACTCCCACCTTCGTTACGAGAGGTGCATGACGTATTTCATGTATCTCAGTTGCGAAGGTATGTATCGGACCCAAGCCATATCCTTGATCATTCTGAGTTGGTTGTTGGTACCAACCTGTCTTACGAGGAACAGCCTGTGTCCATTTTGGACCGAAGAGAGAAGATACTCAAGAACCGAACAATTAGTCTTGTCCGTGTTGCTTGGGGTCATCACTCCTTGGGAGAGTCAAGTGGGAACGTGAAGATGATATTCGATCACGGTATCCACACCTGTTTGACTCACAAGGTATATCTTTTTCTGTATACCTTGATTGTCCTGATTCCTCATGCTTATCACCTTATGGGTAGAATTGCTTGATATCGTAGATTGATGGATTTACATATATGTTACTTGCTATGGACATTGTAAAAGGATTGCTTCATTGAATTGCTTGTACTTAGATTAGTTTAGCCCCGATGTTTCTATCCTGCTTAGATTTGAAATTCCGAGGACGGAATTTTTCTAAGGAGGGTAGAGATGTCACTCCCCGTTCCCAGAATGCGTATTTTAATACCTATATTGCCTGAATGTATTTATTTAGCATTTATCATGTAGTATCCTGTATTTAAATTCTTAATAACTTCATGTTAATTAATTACCTGTATTTTATTTTCCGTACTTTATTTTTCTGCAATTCTATTATCTGCTCTTTAAATTTTCATGTTAATTAATTAGCTGCTCTTTAATTTTCATGTTAATTTATTTTCTGCAATTTTATTTCTATATTTCTTCCTGTAATTTTATTACCTGCATTTTATTTCCTGCTTTAGTCTTACTTTCGGGTTAGTCTTGTTGGACCCGTGCAACCCGACCCATTGGACCCGGCCCAACTCCCACCTACCACCCCTTCCATATTTAAAGCCACCCTCACCATTCTCTCTCCTCATTACTCATTCTCACCATTACTCCTCTTCTTCTTCTTCTTTACTCTCTCCACCTACCAAACCGTAGGCAAGTGCCAACTTGCTTCTTGATGGATCCCCATTATTATTGTTCCATCATCCTCCTTATTTGATTCTAAGTCTCTTTAGTACTTAGCATTTTCAATTTCCATGGCTAATTTGTTGTAGATCTAAGTTTGCTATATTTTCGGGTTTCTTAGGTTTTGATCTAGTAAACTTTGATATCTTCAAGTTTTGATGGTTCCATGTTGTAGAGAATTTCGTTCTACCCAATTTTGACCTAAGGAAGTTCGAATTTGGACTCTGGATGAAGGTTTTATGGAACTTTGAAGCTTGGGTTCATGGTGTTCTTCTTCTCTGAAACTTGGAGAAGAAGAACAGTACTTGACTTGACCGCATGAATAAATCATGCGGCAAGTGATTCCCAGCCGCATGGACTTTCCCCACTTAACCGCATATGCGCCCTCGTCTTTCTTAAACCACATGAACTTGTACTCCTTCTCCTGGCCGCATGGGCTTGACTTGGCCGCATGACACTTCATGCGACAAGTAACTCAGCCGCATGGGACTCTCAGCCGCATAGGACTGAATCCCTTTCTTGACCGCATGGATTTCTCTCCTAAACCCAGCCGCATGAACCAGACTCACTCGCTGGCCGCATGAGGTCCTGAACCTTATAAACTTCCCCCTCCCGCCAGCCGCATAAGCAATCTCCTTGACCCGGCCGCATGGGGTTCGACTTGGTTGAGCCGGATGGACTCATTTACCGCCAGCCGCAGGAGTGCCCTTTCCGCCGACCACATGTGTCTTGTCTTTTTCGGCCGCATGAGCCCAATTCATCCTAGCCGCATGGAACATCCCTTCCGCTTGCCGCATGGGAGCTAGTCCCACTCCCCAGCCGCATAGGTTCCTGCCTCTTCAGCCGCATGTGCCTCTACCCCCTGAGCCGCATGAACCCGACTCCTTTCCTTGCCGCATAAGATTCATCCTGGCCGCATTAGACTTAGCCGCATGACTATTCTATAGCCCTGAATATTGATATTTTATTAGATATTTTACGTCCATTTTATATCCTTACGCCTTTTGTCCTGAACTTGGTAAATTACGATTTGATTGACACGATTGAAATAAATTTTTATTTCCCGAATTTGGCAGTAATTAACATTGATTGTTACCTTGATTAATAATTGATCATGCCTTGTCACCATTGATAATAATTGTTAGCTTGACTAAATTGATCATGCGTTCCTAGTTGGAACTAAAGAGGCTGGCTAGTCGTCTTATTGAATTGAATGAATGAGACACGTTCATGAAATGAACTATTGTAATCGACTGGCTAATCTCGAATATTGACATACAGGCACATACAGGCTTCAAATTATTTATTTAATTATTTAGTTATTTTTCTACGAAAGAAGTATGTGTACTTTATGGTCAATGCATGATTACCGTAGTTAGATTTGATTGTTGCATTACGCTATGTAAGACCTGCAACCTAACCGCACTGGTATCGTTGTAGAGTTGTGCATATCGTACCCCGTACGAAAGTACTCATTTGAATTACCATGATCCACGGCATGGGATTTCACTCAACGTAGGGACTATTAAGTTAAATAAAATAATGATTGCATGGAGAGAATGGATTCCCGAATTTTTACATGGTAGCCCCCTTAGAACGAGTAGTACCCGACGGGCCGGCTGGTTCCCACAGATACTGTAAATCTGCCACACGGGCAGGGAACAGTATCTGTTTTTATTATTATTGTATATTGTATATCGACGAGCGTCCTGCTAGGACTCGTCTAATTCATGCATGGGCCAATTGATTGACTGGATAGACTAGCCTTGCTTGCACATAGTAAGAACTGAGGAATCCCTAATTGTATTATTCCAGGATAACTTGGAACTCATAATAGCAAGCCGTAGGAGTTGATTGGCCGTTCAAGATGATTTGTTTGTGCACTATACTCTGTTACCTAACTGGGATGATCAGAATGTCAGGACATGACGGGCCAACTTCTGTCCTTGTTTGGTTGGGAGGTTGGTTCGAAGTGTCTTGATGTGATGTGAGTCCTAGTAGCAAGCAGAGATCTATTATTATATTCTCTTACTTACTGGTTTAGTCCTTCATATCGTCCTCCCTTGTGGTACTTGCTATTAGAGGTCTAACCTCTCTGGTTTTGCATGGCCAGATTTAGAGCCAGTTCCCGAGGATCCAGCTTACTTCTACCTCCAAGATGGTCAACACTAGAAGGATGATCGCAGGAGGACTCGAGTGGGTTTTCTTACTTCCCCGCTCGTTTTGTTAAATACTTTATACTTTGTCGTTTGGCACCGACATGTTAGTCGGATTGTCTTGTACTTACTTTTTACATAATTGTAACTAAAGTCAGACTGCAGCTGATAACAATTGTGTATACCTTACTACATCATCTGGCTATGTTTTGTAAAGCCAGATGTCAAGAATATTTTGACAAAGCGTTTGGGACGCCTTACTGCTTTATCTTACATGTTCTCTATTTCTGTTCCTTGTTTGAATGATTGAGACAATAGATGTGAAGTGACCATAGTAGGACTTTTATGTAGTATGCACCCCCCTCGTCTGGTTAGACAGCATTGATCGTATTATACGGTATTCATCTACCCGTAATACGTAGCTGGCTGAGTCATTCCCCCGCTCTCCAGTATTCTGGTTCTGGGGCGTGACAATCCCCGATGGATAATTCCATCTTTTTATTTAAATTGATTTAGAATTTAAGCAATCAAAATTAAATCGGTCTAGATAAACTTCCTTTAATTTAAAGTAAAATCTTTTCCCAATTTAAATTATCAAAATAATTCAAATATTAAATACAACAAAATTTTAAATATCTTTTCCATAAATATTAAAATATAGCATTAATTAATTTCGAAAATAAAGAATATTACTTAAATATTAAATCTTAAAATAGCTTTTATAATTAACAAAAATATGTTAATAATAAATTCCAAATTTTGCAAAATATTTGAAACACATTTCATATAACCCAAAATTTCCAAATCTCTACTTATTTTTAAACAACGAACAAAATAACTCTTTTATACAAAATAAAAATATTTATCATATTATTTTGAAAACTAAAATTCTTCTATATAAATAAAATCTCTAATAAAAAATGTTTTACAAAAATATGTACCTCGCACATATTCGCACTCGACGAGACATACGAAAATGCGAACTCATACGCGACGTCCCGTACGACAAATTCGTACGCGACGTGTAATACGACTATACGACGTACAAATACCAAGTAAAAATTTTAAATACTCAATTTATATAAAAAAATTTAAATAGAAATTTAGGGGTTTTACACAGGACAAGACTCGACTGGTTAGACTCCATCCAACATTCACGACCAAGCAATAAGTACGGCTTGATACTTTAACTAACTAGGGTTATCACATGCCTAGTTACTAACAATATGCAATGAGATTATTCCAACAGCCACAAGCCCTGCAGACCATCCAGGTTACCCGGACGCAATTAGGGGTTGAGTTCATGTGGGTACATCGTCCAGGAAATGCATGTACTCTTAAGTAGCCTGAAGGGTGCAACACATGACAATGTGCTGGAAATGTGGCCTACTCGACGGCAGGCTACAAATCCCATGATGGGGCACCCATATAACGAGATTGCGTGTAGTTGGAAAATCTCTTCATGACTACTGGATTATTCTAGTTATTAGCCTTAGCCAGTTTCAGTAGGTTCCCCTGACCGTGGTACTCAGGGGTCCCTGCCTTAGACATGATGCAAGATAATACTGTTTCATTTGTACAAACACAATTGCCCACGGTGTCCAGCCCATTCATTCTTGTCATGTCATGCTAGCCATCGCAACAGCATATCGAGGAATATCATGTTAGGTTTACTTATCAAGAGTGCGCCACGACGGGCCACTATCATGTCATGTTACTTGTCAAGAGTGCACCATGACAGGTCACTATCGTGTTCTATCCCTATATTATCATGTCGTGCTCATGTAAAAGTCATGCCAATATTGAAATCATGCTACGTCCAACACATAACCCTGCCATGAGGGTTGCCGCAAAAGACTGGCCGCATGGAGATTGCCGCAAAAGGCTGGCCGCATCGGGCTTGCCGCATAAAGCTGGTCGCATGGGGTTGTCGCATAAGGCTGGCCGCATGAGGGATGCCGCATAAGACTGGCCGCATGAGGTTACCGCATAAGGCTGGCCCCATAAGGCTGGCCGCATGAGGGTTACCGCATAAGGCTGGCCGCATGAGGGTTGCCGCATAAGGCTGGCCGCATGCCGCATAAGGCTGGCCGCATGGGATTGCCGCATGAGGCTGGCCGCATGGGGTTGCCGCATAAGGCTGGCCGCATGACAGTTGCCGCAAAAAGACTGTTCTTCTTCTCCAAAGATCAGAGAAGAAGAACCATGGAAGCCATGGCTTCAAGCTCCATTAATCCTTCATTTAAAGTCAAAATCCGGACTTCCATAGGTCAAAATGGGGTAGAACGAAATTCTCTGGAACAATCAAAACTTGAAAATAACAAAGTTTGATAGATCAAAACCCAAGAAATTCAAAAATACAACAAACTTAGATCTACATGAAATGAACCATGGAAATTAAAAATGCTAAGTACTAATGTGTCTTAGAATCTCGTGAGGAAGAAAATGGAACAACATAAATTGAGTTCCTCCATGAAGCAAGTTGCACTTGCCTAAGCTCTTGGTAGGTGGAGAGAGTTAATGGAGGAAGAAGAAGAAGTAAATGAAGAAGTGAATGAGGAGAGAGAAAGGGGTTGGTGGCTTATAAAAAGGGGGGGTTAGCATGTTGGGTCAAGTCCTAACAACCGAGCCCAACCAAATACACCAAGCCAAGCCAAGCCGAACCAGGATGAACCCAAAATAAACCAAGGCAAGATTAAACTAGGGTCAAGCTAAGCAAGACAAGTCTAACTACGGGTCGGGATTCCGTACACGTATACTGGAAATATTTATAACGAAAAACGGAGGTGACACTCATGGAGGTCGGAGCCGAAATTCCAAAATGGAACTTCTATACATGAAAATTAAGTAACTAAAATAAAAATATAACAAAAAATTAGTTGCTACCTAGATTTGAACTAAGAACCTCTAGTCTCTAGTATGTAATGCTAACATGATAAACACTACACCACAATTAATTTGATTTAAAGAGTGGCCTATAGTACATCCTTATTCTATTCGAGATACGTCTATATTGGTCTCCCTATAATCTTTGGGCCTAAACTGTTGTCCAATCTGTCATGGACTAGGCCCGCCACTACCTCTCGGCAATGAAGTGAGCTACTTTTTATTTACAACAAATTTTATATAGGAGGGTAAAATTAGGTATATTTACCTAAAAAAATAGGATTTAATGAAAATTACAAATAGGAGGATGGGGCGCCATCTTAGATGCGCTAAGATGGCGCCCAAAAATTTCAAGAACCCGATGCCATCTTAGATGGCGCCTAAAACCTACACATTATCCGGCGCTATCTAAGATGACGTCCAATTGGAATCTCGTTTTCGATGGCGGCCAAGAGCCAAATTCAAATATTTCTTTTTGATTTGAAATGCTTGATTGTGATTTGCTGAGGTTTTTTTTGGGGTGGCTCTTGCCCTTATTATATTTTTTGTGATATTACTAATAGATGATTTGTTATTATCTATTCAAATATGTTATTATCTATAAATAAAATTAAATGGGGACATCAAATGAAAATTTATTGTTATCTAAATAAATAAATATTGGTTTGGATTTTTATTTGAGACGGGTGGAAATCAATTTTATTTAGATAATAATAAATTTTGATTTGATATCCCCGCTTAATTTTATTTATAGATAATAACAAATAGATAATAATAAAACATCTATTAGTAATATCAAAAAATATAATAAAGATAATAATAAATCAAAATATAATATGGATACTATCTTTACAAATAAAAACCCAAACCAATACACTAAACCCAAAAAACCAAACCAATGGATAATATCTTTACAAATTTCTTTCTTTCAAAAAATTTCAAGCATATTTCGTTTTATCTAATTTAAATAAATATATTATCATTATAGGAAATTTTCTGAAAAA
Organism: Iris pallida; assembly: GCA_029216955.1. Lineage (NCBI taxonomy): Eukaryota > Viridiplantae > Streptophyta > Magnoliopsida > Asparagales > Iridaceae > Iris > Iris pallida. Next base: position 20,326,204 of record JANAVB010003400.1, on the reverse strand, counting down.
AATTGACAGAAACCAATGGGACACCATCTTAGAGGACGCCAACCATCTCTAATTTAATTTGGACGTCATCTTAAATGGTGCCGAGTTCTTGAAATTTTTTGGACGCCATCTTAGATGGCACAGAATTTTTGAAATTTTTTGGATGTCATCTTCTATAACACCCCATCCTCCTATTTACATTTGTTGTTAACTTCTGAAAGTAAATATGCCTAATTTTATCCTCTATATAAAATTTTCTGTTTTATTTAGTCAAAGAAAAAACTGTGCAAGAAGCATAATGCCCTACTGCTGAAAGGTAGGCCATGACTAAAAAGCAGCCAAGACTTTTGTTAGCTCTCTCTCTCTCTCTCTCTCTCTCTCTCTCTTTATCGCTTTCCAAAGCATATATCAGAAACGCTTCGCTCGCACGCCTCAGACACCGACTGTTGTCGCTGCAGTACTGCCACTGCCACTGCCACTGCCAGGAGAGGTTGGTGCGTCACATGACACACTTTCAAGTCTGAACCACTGTCGCTGCTGATCGAGTCGAACCTTCACCGACACCGAGACCCTGCAGAGCAGAGCAGAGAGAAATGCGGAGCCTGCCTGAGTACATACCGAACATGTGGTGCGCACATGCACCGGGCTCTCCCTCTATATATGTAGGGACCATCCGTCGTGTAAGCTAATTCTTTCGGCTACATGACACTATGTGAGCGTTATTTTTTCTAACCTCTTTGGAAGATAATTCTTTGACTAATATCTCATGCCAATTCTGATAAACCGACAAATTAAGGAAGAAGAAGTAGTAGAAGAAGATTTTAAGTGTATTAATTTCATTGTTTAACAATGTGGTTGCCGGTCCTGGTCCTGGTCCAGGACGGCCAGGGCGACCGTCCAGTGCCCCATAGAATTTAGGGACCCAAAAAAATTAATTTGAATATATATATATATAATATATTTTTTTTTTTTGAAGCAATGGGTACTTGTGGCGAACTCGTCTCTACTGAGGCTCGAACTCCCGACCACTTGGACCGCATGCATCTCTCTTAACCATTAGGCTAGAGGATATATATATATATATATATATATATATATATATATATATATATATATATATATATATATATTAGTAAAGAAAAATTTGAGTGGCACCCCACATTTGTTACGCTTATTTAAGGTGCACCCCACATGATTACATTAATGCATAACACCCCCCACTTCACACGTTTTCCGTCGGAGACTAACGGTTGACCGCTTTGACCAATTTTTTTGGACGAAAATACCCCTCCCCGTCACACGTGGCCCAACCTCCTCCCCCCCTCCACGACCTCGCCGGCAGTTCTCCCCCCCCCTTCCTCGACCTCGCCGGCCCCCTCCCCGACCACGCCGGCACTTCTCCCCCATTCCCGACCTCGCCGGCTCCCTCCCCGACCACGCCGGCACTTCTCCCCCATTTCCGATCTCGCCGGCTCGACTCCCCGCCCAAGTAGAGCGCCTCCTCCACGATCTCCTTGAACCTCCCGGTCTCCTCCGGGTCCGCCACCCTCTTCCCCGATATCATCCTCATCATGACGTTCAGCACCAGTTGGAACAGGCTCGTCTTCATGTGACTCTCCTGTAAGAACCCGCGCTGCTCGAGTCGCAGAGTCGACGGAGGAGCGACTTGACCTCGTCGGCCCGGGCGGAGGAGAAGGAATGCAGGCGCGCGGGGGAGAGGATCTCGGCGGTGGAGATGCGGCGGAGGTTGCGCCAGTGGGGGCCGTAGGGGGCGACGTCGAGGGTGGTGTTGGCGTTGGTGAGGTGGCGCCCGGAGGGGAAGAGGGGGCGGTTGGCGAATGCGACGTCGTTCTTGGTGAAGCACTCGCGTGCGAGAGAGGGGGAGGAGACCACGAGGGAGCGGCGGCGGGGGCCGAGGCGGAGGAAGACGACGGGGCCGTAGCGGGAGGAGAGGTCGGCGAGGGTGCGGTGGACGGGTGCTTGAGGAAGTGGAGGTGGCCGACGATGGGGAGGGAAGGGGGGCTTGGTGGGAGATTTTAGGTCTTCTTGTTCTTCTCGTTGCGGTTGGAGAGGACGAGTTTAGTGAGGAGTACAATTGAGGTGAAGATGCATGGTGATGATGGTGGTGATAGTGGTGGTGGTGGTGGTGGTGATGGCCGGAGGGGGGGGGGTGCGGCGAGGTCGGGGAGGGGGGGGGGTGCGGCGACGCCGTGGAGGGGCCGAGCACGACGGGGGGAGACGAACATTTGACGCGGGGAAGAGGACAACAGACAGGGGGTATTTTCGTCAAAAAAAATTGGTCAAAGTGGTCAACCGTTAGTCTCCGACGGAAAACGTGTGAAGTGGGGGGTGTTATGCATTAATGTAATCATGTGGGGTGCACCTTAAATAAGCGTAACAAATGTGGGGTGCCACTCAAATTTTTCCTATTAGTAAACTTGTATCCGAATGAGATCAGGTGCTAACACTACTCCCTAATCCCAAGTCAATAAGTCAATCAAACAATCAATTGGATCCGAACGGGATCACGTGAGTCATGTGTCGATATAATGTTTCTAATGATGCAAAGTATTTAATTATCACTAAAAATACAAGTTTGAATAATATGAAACTTGCCTTGGTTTTTCGATGCTCGTAAGGGGACAAGAAAAGCGGCCTCAGACTTAGGCCCTGGAACCTACATTAATTTAATAATCTGGTTTAGAAACCATTCTAAGAGTTTTAATTAATAACGCCAACTATTACTTAATGATCAATTTATTATTAACAAGGCTTATATTTTATAAAAGTAAAGCTACAATTATTTTTAATACTTTTAACCACGTATAATAATTGGTAAAAATGATTTTCTAATAAAACTATTATTTTTTTTATAAATAATGCGAGAAATACTATATTTTATTTATTAGTACATAATAAACGATTTTTCATAAACTAATATTCTAATTAAATTTACTTATATAAAATATCCGAAAAAGTACTTTTGAAATTAAATATTGTTTTATTTACATGAACTAACCATAGTATTTTAATAGATACTTTTAAATATATAAAAAAAACCATTTTAGTAGTTATAATACTATGAGCATCATTTTGTTATAAATACTTGATACTTTAGGAATATATTTAAAAGTAGTAATTAAATATCGTCTTAAAACTTTATTTTAATAAGACAAAAGCTAACTAAATATTTTTAACGAGTTTATTACAAAAAATAATTTGCATTAATAATTAATGAGAAAACATTTAATTATGCGAATAATTAAATGATTTATTAAGGAAATATAACTAACATTTATTTCCTAAAAATATTAACTGTTCTAATGAATCTAATTCTGCCTATAATTTATTAACGAAATAATCATAGTCTTTTATTAATAAAATATAATATTTATTCTGAATAATTATATACATAAACCGACGATTATAACGACATCAATATTATTATTAGTACTAATAATCTAACTATTACACATCAAATGATTTAATTAATCTTATTAACAAACACAGACACAATTTGGAAACTAACTATTCCGGAATTGACAGAGCTTCATTTTGTCAATTTCGGTCGGACAGAAAGTTGGGTTTCACTACTGGAATTAAATACAGAAGTCCAGAAGGTCTACCGAAAGTCTGACGAAGGAGAACCGAAGGGTGGCTTCGGCCTCGGTGTCTCGCAAAGCGACGGAACTCGGCACACATGGACGGGGTGCACGCGAGCGGGATCGGCGCGCGCACGGGCGGCGCGCGCACGGGCGGCGCGCGCACGGGCGGCACGCGGACACGCGGGAAGCGCGAGCCGGCACGCGCACGACACACAGGTTGCTGACAGTGCTGGCGTGCGCAGGAAGCGCTGGTGCGCTGGCGGCATGCGGGGAGGGTCGCGCGGGGGTCAACCGGTCGGCGCGGGGCGGCAGGTCGACGGTCGGGACGGCCGGTCGGCGGTTGGGGCGACCGGTCGGTGGTCGGGTAACGATCGGCGGCGTTGGGTGACGATCGGTGGTGGTTGGACGCGACGGAAGTGCCTCGAATGAGGTGTCGAACCGTCCGGGGTGTCGCGGGGAGTGCCGGGGTGCGATCGGAATTGGGAGGGATGGAGTGTGGAGGAAGTTGTGGTAGAGTTTATGAAGGTAGATAGGAGAGACACTCCACCAAAATGGTCATTTTGGAACGGACAAATTATGTTCCAAACAATTTTTGGAACGCCTTTATATCGTGGCTATTTTTGGGCTGCCAGATTCTTGGAACGGAATAAAAGTGTTCCAGATGACGGTTATTGAAACACTTTATATGCGTGCAAGGCTTGGAACACGTACAAAGCGTTCCTAATAACGAGTTCCAAAGGATGATTTTTGGAACACATTATATTCATGACAGTGTTGGAACACCAATAAAATATTTCTAATAAGGAACAGTTCAAATTATTTTTTGCATTCATACTGGAACAGAAATAATGTGTTCCAATATTGGAATGGTAGCAATGCATTCCTATCAATTTCCCATAATCTTCAAAATACCATACCTGCTATAATATGTATTTTTATATAGATAAATAATTTTTAACTCTTAAGATTTTATAAAACTAAAACTGATTATAATATTAAAAAAGTAAACAAATGTCAATTAGCATGAGTACACAGATAATAGATAAAGATAAACATGTATAGAATAATGAAGTCAAAATGTATTACATAATATTGTATTATGTTTAATACAATTTTACAAGACTACAATTCTAACAAAATGCCCTAGTAAATAATGTGAAAATAATTTTAGATTTTTTTCTCGTTCTCTTTCTTCCCCGTAGCTAATTTCCCATCGCTTTGTGATCAAACTCTTTCATTGTTGGAATGGAGATTGGACCTGCAAAAATTTACCAAAATCAAAATATAAAACTACTGCATGGATGCAATAAACGCACAAGAAGGAGGTGCAAATATTACAACCCAAGATCATCTCAGATAAACAATAAAGCAAACAATGAAATATTTGTTGTAAACAGTCCATCAAATGAAAGTTTTTGCATGTGTACACATCATTCGGTCCATTAATATTGCACCAGATTATGCCTTGGAAGCCATACTATTCTATATACTGGCAGGCACAAACATATGAAAAGTAGGACAACTTGTGAAAATATATATTGAAACATCCAAAGCTTATGCCTTGGAGATGTTCATTCGAATAGAATATAAGAGATCTTTCAGTAGAGAAATATTACAGCTCTCACACCAATCTTTAAGACTTTCTCAACAACTTCGCCCTATATCAATGCCAGGCCTTTCATTCCTGCCTCCTCTTGAATTGCCACTATTTTTTCCTGAAATTACAATATGCGCATAGAAAAATTTCGCTTGATGTTAGCAGATAGATAGAACTATCTTTTGGATATGCAAGCTTAGGAAAAAAAAGTAGACCGGTCAACATTATTCAGAAAAAAAAAGCTATGCAAGAAAAATAATTCACCAATTAAGGTTTAGAAAGAAAAGGCCAAAAAGGTATCACGAATAGTGAACACAATCTTGATAATTTATTCTCCAAGTAAATGAGATCAAGAAGGAGCTCACATGCATAGGAGACCATGGCATGGCTGCTGTAAACTTCTGTGTATCCAGAAAAGTATTCGAGACAACTAATGATTTAACTCACTGTGGATGGTGTTGAGCAAATATCTGGGCCAAAAAACCTCCAACGGACGTACCATAAAAATGTACCTATTACAGGATAAACTGGTCAATATGCTAGATTACCATAGTTGCATAATACAAGATGACAAATATATCAAACTGAGGTTGACAACTATAGTCTAGTTGTCACTCCCGTTTTTCGATATACGTATTTCCAATATACGTGTACGGATTTTCGACCCATATCTTGACTTGTTTAGCATGGCTTGGCTTGGTTTGGTCTTGGTTTAGCTTGGCTTGGGTTATTTTGGCTATGTTTGACCCAAGTTGGTTCAAGATGAAACCACCCCTTTATAGTCCAACTTCTCTTTCTCTTTCTTCATTATTTCTCATAACTTCTTCTTCTCCATTAAAACCTCTCCCCCTCCAAAGGCAAGTGCTAGCTTGCTTCATGGAGGAACTCCATTTTTGTTGTTCCATTATCTTTTCTACATGATTCTAAGACTATTTAGTACTTGGTATTTTTGGTTTTGAAGGATTAGTTTTTGTAGATCTAAGTTTATGCAAAACTTGATTTTCTTGGGTTTTGATATCTCAAACTTAATTATTTTCACGTTTTGATTGTTCCATGTTGTATAAAATTCAATTTTACTCAAGTTAGACCTTTGAAAAATCGGATTTCAATTTGTTTTGAGTGATTTATGATCTTGAGAAGTTTATGGGTTCAATGAACTTGTGCTCTCGGGTTGGGGAAGAAGCACAGCGTTGGGCGCATAGATTTGTTATGCGCCCACTGCACGCTTCCTTGGGCGCCTAGCCATATGTATGCGCCCAAGTCTCCTTTACTCCCTCTAGTGGGCACATAGCCCCAAGGCCCTCCCTGGCTTGGGCGCATAGTTTTGTATGCGCACAAGTGTACCATGTCTCCTTCCTTGGGCGCATAGACCCTGTCATGCGCACACTTGTCATAGAGTGAGTCTCTTGAATTTCTCCAAGACACCCTGACTCCACCCTTTGGGCGCATGCATGTGGGCGCATAGCTCCAAGCGCATGCCTTCCCAAAACCCTTGTCTCTCTTAGGCGCATAGTCTTGGGCGCATGACTTCTGGCACATGGTCCTAGACACCTAGTCCTGGGCGCATGCCGTAGGCCCATAGCCTTGGTTGCATGCCACTCCTAGTGTGTGCTAACCCCTAGGCACATGATCCCCTTGGACCATGTTGGCCGTAGGTGCGTGCTATCCATGGCACCCCATTTGTCCCTTTGAGCTTGATGGGCATACCCCTATGATAGCCTTGTCTAATGCCTTCTCTGTGTCACGTACGGGCTTTGAGCTTGAACACGATCTCAGCATGGCACGTACTCTCCTTTAGTGGCCCGCCGTGGCGCACTCTTGACCAAGTGAACTCTTGGTATACATGTACCCTCTTAGCATGAGCACGACATGACAACATAGTTTTGCTTAATAACTCATTGATAGTGACCCGTCGTGGTGCACTCTTGACAAGTAACATGATATGATAATCCTTGATGGTGGTCCGTCGTGACGCACCCTTGACAAGATAAGTAATAACATGACATGAGTAATCTTGATAAGTAACCTAACATGATAATCTGGATATGTTGTTGCGACGGCTATCTTGACTTGCTAAGTAACCCTTGTCTTGACACCATGGATGATCGTTCTTGAATGTGCTCGTATAAGCTACCAGTCTCGTCTCGCATCATGTCTAGGACTTGTATCCCTGGTTACCACGGTCAGGGATTCATATTGAATCTGACTAGGTAAATAACTAGATTGATCAAAGTAGTTCATATATAGAGATGTTTCCAGTTACATGCGATCCCGTTATCCCAGCCACACCTGATGGACTTGTAGCCTGCCGACGAGTAGTGCACATTTCCAGCCCACTGTCATGTGGGGCACTCCTTGAAACAAGCACCATGCACACTGTCATGTGTTGAACTCCAAGTCATCTAATAATTCTTGATAACTCTTAAATGAACCTCGCCTGGATAACCTGGATAGCTGCAGGGCTTGTGACTGCTGGAACATCTCGTTGCATCTTGCTAGTAACTAGGCATGTGATAACCCTAGTTAGTTAAAGTATCAAGACGTACTCTTTGCTCGGCCGTGAATATTGGATGGAGTCTAATCCTGTCTATTCTTGTCTAGATCCAGTACATGGCTATCTCAGGACATGTTTGCTTATGCTTTACTCTTAGCAATAAATGACTAGAGATCCGGTTCTGTTCAGGCGAAGGGTTACAATCCCGGTCCTTGTTTGGTTTAAGAATTGTAACCTGGCTTTCGAAATAGTTTCTGGTCCTCTCGTCATTTGTTGCCTTGTTACATTCCATGTCTTCCTGTTATTATTCTTATTTATGTTCTGACATGCTGGTTTTAGTTCTTAAGTGAAGCCTCCCTTGTGGCACTTGCTCTTTCTGGGGTCTGACCCAGCTGGTTTTGTATGGCCAGATTTCGGAGTAGCTCCCGAGGATCTTCCAGCCTTTCAGCCAGATGGTGAACGCCAGGCGTAACCCTGGCAACGAGTGGGTTTTACCTTGCTCTTCCACTCCATTGTAAATTATTCTTTTGAGGCGTTTAGCCACCGAGAAAGTGTTAGCTCGTGTTAAATTTACATTCCTGTCTGCCTAAGGGCTGTAACATAATTGACAAATCCTATGATTGATCATGTATGACTTGAACTCTTGCTAGTCTTCATATTTTTATGACTAGCTTCATGATCATCTGAATATGTAATGTATGGAATACTTTACTTTGTATGTCTGATGATCTACCATCTTGTTACATTTACTTGCTTGCTTGGAATTGAGACACTAGGCTTGTTCTTGACCATAAGCGACTGTTGGTTTGTAGTTAAACCCTCATACATCTAGACAGCCGTGACCGTATTGCGAGGTGAGATTCACTTCTATATACGTAGCTAGCTGTGTCTGTCCCCCGCTCTCCAGTATTCTGGTTCTGGGGCGTGACACGGTTTAAGTGGTGGCCCATGCAGGTCTTGTAAATCAAGATATGTGAGGGTTTTACTAAATAGATGTCTTAATCGGCACTCGCCCTTGATCTCTACTCGTATCTTCTAATTTTTTGGAATCTTGACCTGATAACATGTTTAAAATCCTTGATCTATCTTGGTCCTTCCTTATCGTTCTATATGTTATTGTTTCAGTGTCATTGTTCCTACCAATCAGCCGGGAGGAGCTCAACCAGCACCCCAGCAGCAACAAGAAGACCAATCCATGCACTCGGGAGCAGCATTCCGAGCCATGCACCTTGATGACCCAGAGCCCCCTGTTCAGACAGTCTAGCCTGCAGAGTCCGACAACAGGGTCTTGATTGGACTTATCAGGGAATTGCTTGCATCGTAGGATCGCCGAGGTGATTCCCTACACCAGACAGTACAAGATGCCATGGGCAGAGTTGGTTACCATGGTAACAGTGCAGCCAACAATTTCAAGTGCCTGAACCCTTCCTTCTTTGACGGTAGTGAGGACGCGATTGCAGCTGATGCCTGGCTCCAGGGCATCGAGATTATCTTGGAAGCAGCCAAGACTCCAAAGACAGAGAAGGTGGCTGTAGTACGCCTACAGTTATTGGACTTAGCCCGCACCTGGTGGGCGATGTTAGCAGTTAGATTGGAGACGCCTGTCCCATGGGCGATATTCAGTGACAAGTTTTAGACCAAGTACTTTGATGCAGTGGCTCGATATGATCTACAAACAAGATTCACCAATTTGAAGCAGACGAACAGGACGGTCGATGGATATACGACCGAGTTTTCAAGACTGAGTCGGTTTGCTCCCACCTTGGTGGCAACCGAGTTGAATCGAGCGCAACGGTTTCAGCAGGGGCTCCACCTAGAGATTATTCTAGCTGTAGAGCAGTTCGAGCATCAAACTTTTGATGCTATCTTGCGAGCAGCCAGGAGGCATGAGTATACCTCTCAGAGGATAGTAGATAGAACCGGAAGCAGGAAGAGGTCTCATGGGCAGATGAGTCTGTCCTCAGCACCAGCCCCGACAGCTAGGGCTTCGTTGATTGGAGTTCTCCGAAGGACGAATTCAGTTACATCGGTTCAGCATTCAACACCGACGTACCCTCAGCAACAGAAGCAGAAGCAGTCTTTCGTAATGGGCTGCTCTTATTGTGGGAAGCCAGGGCATGTTGTTTTGGAGTGTCGCAGAGCACAGGGATTGTGCTTGGCTTATGGGGCACCGGACCACAAGGTAGGGTCCTATCCAAATAGAGCCAGTTCATTATCATCAAACCTAACCAGTCCATCGGTTAGAGGTCCAGCTCCAGTGCAGCAGCAGTACCAGCCTTCGAGGCCATTGCCGCCTCAGGCACAAGTTTTCCAGCAGCAAAGGCCACAACAGTATGCTCAGGCCCAAGCTCAGATTCAGAACCGGCAGAGAGGTTTCTAGCAGAGGGGACCAACACCAAGAGGGCATAAAGAATATTTCTTATTTTTTTGGAATAAGGGCTGGTCATTTACTGTCCTGAGACTCGAACCCCTTTGCATACCCAAGGTCTAAACTCAACCTATGTTGAACCGACACAGATACACCACAAAACGGCCCCAATATTGTGCTGCTAAATGTCATCAATTTTTGGAGTGTCTGTATCGTGTCTAATACGTGACCAAACGTCATCAATTTTTGGAATGTATGTGCTTCTTTGGTCTCAACATTGTGCTGCCCAAACCTTTGGTGAATGTTTGCACTGTTATAGTTGTGATTTTGAAATAGTTTGAGAAGTTCAAGAATTAGAGTGCAGTAAAGGTTAGTGGACTAAGATGGTAGAATCAAGTGGAGGGTAGTTTCTGTAAGAAGTCTATAGACGTTGCATAGTATCAAATAGATAACGGACTATTTAACGTTACCCAGGTAGACCTGAAAACATCATTAATCATAAACCCAAGTTGTAGATACGGTAAAAATAACCTTTCCAGAAGATAATAGCACGAAACCATATCTGTAATGCCTGTGGTTCGTATTACGTATTTTTGGAATACATGTACATATTTTATTTTGTATTGCATGATTCCTTACTTAGCTTCCTTCTTGACTTGGTTTATTCTTGGGTTGGTTCGGCATTGGCTTGGTTTTGCTTTGGTTCATCATGAACCAAAGGTGAACCCCTACCTACCACTACCATTAGTATTTATTACCCATTCTTCCTTCTCTCTCTTTATTACTCTTCTTCTTTCCTCCATTAATTCTTCACCTACCAGAGAGAGAGAGAAAGAGAGGTCTAGGCAAGTGCAACTTGCTTCATGGAAGAACCCCAATTTTATAACTTTATTCTCTTCCTTACAGCATTTTAACTTACTTTAGTACTTGGCATTTTTACTTTCCATGGCCTGATTCGTGTAGATCTAAGTTTATCTTATTTTCGGATTTCTTGAGTTTTGATCTACTTAATCTTGTTATTTCTAAGTTTTGATGGTTCCATGTTGTAGAGAATTTCGTTCTACCCCATTTTGACTTATGGAAGTTCGGATTTGGGCTCCGAATGATGGAGCTATGGAGCTTGAGAACTTGGCTCTCATGGTGTTCTTCTTTTCAGAATTTTGGAGAGGTTGAACTATGCTTGACTTGATCGCATGAACATTTCATGCAGCAAGTGTTCTCCCAACCGCATGTATATCTAGCCGTATGAGACCCTCGCACTTCTAGCCGCATGGACTTCTCCCCACCCAACCGCATGCGCCACCTTGCCAATGCAGCCGTATGGGTGCCCGCCACATTTAGCCGCATGAATACGAATTCATTGACCGCATAAGTCCTCAGTCCCTTCCAGCCGCAGGGGGTCCAACTCGCCCTCAGCCGCATAAGCCTACCCCCTTCTTGGCCGCATACAGCCCTTTCTGTTTGCCGCATGGAGCTTCGATCCATGACAGCCTCATAGGCTCGCTTCCCGTCTGCCGCATGCGCTCACCCAGCCAGCCGTATGGACTACTCTTCGGCCAGCCGCATATGCGCCCTTGCCTCCCTGACCGCATGGACTTGCTTTCCGTCAGCCGCATGAAGCCCACTCTTCCGCTGGCCGCATGAGACCCAACTTCTTGGGACAGCATGCGCCTTTGCCTCCCTAGCCGCATGCGCCCTTGCCCTTCTATCCGCATGCCCCTGTCCTTACCAAGTTGCATGCGCTCTCCTTATTAGCCGCATGAGTTCTAGTGACCCCGAGCCGCAGGGCTCCTCCATGTGCCTTGCCCTGCCATTTAATTATTATTATTATTATTATTATTATTTCTCTATTAGTAATTGATCTTTACTGATGACTTGTGTCTTGTAACCTTAGCATAACTTGGATCTCCTGATTGAATGCTTGCACTATACTGTCCTGCACAAGTACCCAGAACACGACAGTGACCCGTAGTGGTGCACTCCTGACAAGTAAACATGACATGACCTGATAGTGGCCCGTCGTGGCGCACTCTTGACCAGTAAACTTGACATGATAGGCTGACATAATATATCTTGATAAACTGTTGCGACGGCTACCTGACATGACATGACCTGTATAAATAACCTGGACACCGTAGGCGATTGTGCTTGTACAAATAATCCAGTCCTGTCTTGCATCATGTCTAGGAGGGGTCTCCTGAGTACCACGGTCAGGAGTACCTACCGAAATGGACTAAGGCTAATAACTAGATTAATACATTAGTCATAAAGAGATCTCCCAGCTACAGGCAATCCCGTTACCTGGGCACGCCTGGGATCTGTAGCCTGCCGTCGAGTAGGGCACATTTCCAGCACACTGTCATGTGTTGCACCCTTCAAGCTACCTAAGGGTACATGCATTTCCTGGACGATGTACCCACCTGAATTCAACCCCTAATTTTCGACCTGGGTAACCTGGATAGTCTGCAGGGCTTGTGGCTGTGGAATAATCTCACTACATCTTGCTAGTAACTAGGCCTGTGATAACCCTAGCTAGTTAAAGTATCAAGCCGTACTCATTGCTTGGCCGTGATTGATTGATTGAGCGATAATCTGTCTAGTCTTGATCCTGTATAAATTGTTCATGTCCTGATTTTCTTACATTATCTGGCTGATAAATAGGAGAAAACAAGTTCGGTTCAGACGAAGGGTTACAATTCCGGTCCTTGTTTGGTTTAAGGATTGTAACCTGGTTATCTGAATGGTCCCATGGTTATCTTACCGTATATCCTCGTGATGTTATATTTTCTCCAGTTTTACTATATTACTATCTTTTGTGCTAATTGCTGGTTTTAGTTTCTAAGTGAAGCCTCCTTTGTGGCACTTGCTTTTTCTGGGATCTGACCCAGCTGGTTTTGTATGGCCAGATTTCGGAGCAGCTCCAGAGGATCTACCAACCTTCCAGCCCGATGGTGGTGACTAGGCGTAACCAGGGCAACGGGTGGGTTTATTTTTGATCTCCCACTTTATTGTAAAAATATTCTTTTGAGGCGTTTAGCCGACGAGCACCTGTTTAGCTCGATTACACTTACTTACTGTCTGCCTACGGGCTGTAACATGATTGACAGATCCTAGGGTTGATCATGTATGACTAAACTCTTGCTAGTCCTAACATTTTGTAACGACTAGCTTCATGATCAACTAAATATGTAATGTTTGGGACGCCTTACTATTGTATATTTGGTGATCTAACATCTTGTAACATTTACTCACTTGCTTGTATTGAGACACTAGGCTTGTTCATGACCTTAAGAGACTGTTGGCTTGTAGTTAAACCCTCATGTATCTAGACAGCCGTGACCGTATAGCGAGATGGGATCCATTTCATATACGTAGCTGGCTATGTCTGCCCCCGCTCTCCAGTATTCTGGTTCTGGGGCGTGACATGGTTTAAGTGGTGGCCCATGCAGGTCTTGTAAATCAAGATATGTGAGGGTTTATCGAATAGATGTCTCAATCAGTATTCGCCTTTGATCTCTGCTCGTATCATCTGAATCCCTGGATTTTTGTCCTGATCATATGCTTGTATCGTTGATCTGTCCTGGTCCTTCCTTATTGTTCCCCCTGTCGTCTTCTTCAGCGATATCGTTCTTGGACCTGCCAGTCAGCAAGGCAGAGCACTTCCCGTGGATCAGCAGCAACCCGGGGATCAAACCCAGCATTTCGGAGTAGCCTCCAGAGTCGTGCCTTCTGGTGGAGAGCCACCAGTCCAGCCAGTTCTGTCTGCCGAACCTGATGATGGCACTTTGGTAGGACTCGTCAGGACCTTGATAGCTTCCCAAGATCATCGAGGAGATGCCTTGCACCAGGCAGTGACGGATGCTTTGACCAGGGGCGGTCATCAGGGTAACAACGCGACCAACAGCTTCAAGCGCTTGAACCCTCCCTTCTTCGACGGTAGTGAAGATGCGATCGCCGTAGATGCTTGGCTTCAGGACACAGAGGTGATTCTAGAAGCAGCCAGGACCCCAGAGAACGAGAAGGTGGCCATGGTGCGCCTGCAGTTGCTAGATCTTGCCCGCAGCTGGTGGGCGGCTCAGGCCGTTGGATTAGCAGCACCCATTGCTTGGGCAGTATTCAGGGAGAGATTCCAGACCAAGTATTTTGATGCTGTATCTCGGTATGATCTACAGACCCGGTTCACCAATTTGAAGCAGATGGGCAGAACGGTCGACGGATATACAGTCGAGTTTTCGAGGCTCAGTCGGTTTGCTTCCACCTTGGTGGCAACCGAGTATGATAGAGCCCAGCGATTTTAGCAAGGGCTTCACCTGGAGATTTTGTTAGCAGTTGAGCAGTTTGAGCATCAGACTTTTGATGCAGTCTTGAGAGCAGCTAGGAGGCATGAGTATACCTCCCAGAGGATTGTGGATAGGGCCGGAGGTCGGAAGAGATCCCACGGCCAGATGAATCAGTCTTCAGCCCCAACCCCGGCAGCCAGGGCTTTGACTATTGGAGCTCCGAGGCGAGCGGCCTCAGTAACGTCGGTTCAGCATTCAGCCCCGACGTACCCTCAGCAGCAGAAGCAGAAGCAGTCTTCCGCGGTAGGATGTTCTCATTGTAGGAAGCCAGGCCATGAAGTGTCAGAGTGTCGCAGGGCACAGGGATTATGTCTGGCTTGTGGAGCAGCAGACCATAGGGTTGGATCCTGCCCGAATAGGGGTGGTTCATCATCGTCCAACCTTTCTAGCTCTTCGGTGAGAGGACCAGCTCCGGTCCAGCAGCAGCAGTATCCATTGCCGAGGCCCTTGCCGCCTCAGTCCCAGGTATTCCAGCAGCAGAACCACCAACAGCATACTCAGGCCCAAGCCTTGAGTCAGAATAGACAGCGAGGATTTCAGCAGAGGGGACCAGCACCCCGAGGGCATGGTCAGGCTATGGTGATGACCGCAGAGGAATGATTGGCACCAGGAGAGGTAGTGGCAGGTACTATTCTCGTCAACTCCTTTCCAGCTTCAGCTTTATTTGATTCTGGTGCATCGCATTCTTTTATGTCTGTACGATTCGTGACACGGATAGGATTGAAGCCCGAGTCATTATCAGTAAGGCTTAATATACTTACTGGTAACGGACTTGTGGAAGTCGATAGAGTGTTTTCCTCGTGTCGGATCGTAGTTAGCGGTAGAGAATTTCCCGCTAGATTGATAGAATTTTCGATGGCCGATTATGATGTGGTCTTAGGGATGGATTGGTTGAGAAACCAGTATGCTAGAATAGACTGCCATGTCGGTAGAGTTGTTTTTAGCATTCCAGGCGAGCCAGAGTTTTCCTTCTCCCGGGGCGAAGTTGAGCCTTCTCCTCCAGTATTGCGGATGGCAGTAGCAGCAGTGCAGTTACCCCGGATAGTCGAAGAACTTCCAGATGTTTTCCCAGAAGAGCTTCCAGGTATGCCGCCAGAACGGGAGATCGAGTTCACCATAGACTTGATTCCTGGGACGGCTCCAGTATCAGAGAGAGTCTACAGGATGGCGCCTTCAGAATTAGAGATCTTGTACAAGATGATTGAAGAACGTAGAACCAAGGGATTCATTCGTGCTAGTGGATTACCTTGGGGAGCCCCGATGCTTCTTGTGAAAAAGAAGGATGGTACGTCCAGGTTATGTGTTGATTATCATACCTTGAACTTAGTGACAATCAAGAACAGATACCCTCTCCCGAGGATAGATGACTTGTTTGATCAGCTCAAAGGGGCAGCAGTATTCTCGAAGATCGACTTACGCTCAGGATATCATCAGATCAGAGTCAGAGAGCAGGACATCCCGAAGACAGCTTTCATGTCTAGGTATGGGCATTGGGAGTTCCTAGTGATGCCATTTGGAGCGACCAATGCGCCGACTGTATTCATGGATCTCATGAATCCACTACCAAAATAAGTCATATTATCGACGTAATTTGCGACGTTTTCCGAAAACGTCGCAGATAAAAAACAATTTACCGACGTTTTCTTATGACGTCGCAAGACGTCACTACTAGCGACGTTCAGCGACGTTCAGCGTCGTATAGTAACTGCGTTTGCGTATTGAAAAACTCACGTCGCGGATATGTCGGTGAACGTCGCTAATATCATTGATATTAGCGACGTTTGGCGACGTTTTTACTATGGCGTCGTTAATATCAATAAAGTTGCGACGGTTACCGACGCGCTTATGTTACGTCGCTAATGTGCGAATATAGGTCAATTTCGATTTCACTTCCCCCCATTTCCCCCCCCCCCAATATTTTCCTTCCCCCCCCCATTATTTTCCGACCCCGAGCACCCCTGTCCCCTCGACCCCCGTCCGACCGCGCCCTCGGCGACCCCCACCGACCGCCGCGAGCACCGACCCCGTCCAGCCTCCTCCTCCACCGCCCAGCCTCCTCCTCCACCGCCTCTCCGACCTCCTCCTCCTCCTCCTCCTCCTCCTCCTTCCCGGCAGCCCCCGCCGAACCCGACCCCCTACCGCCGCCGTTCGCCAGAGCACCTCCACCGCCGCTCCTCCTCCTACTCCTTCCCGGCAGCCACCTCCACCGCCACTCCCCCTCGCCGTCGTCGCTCCCCCTCGCCGTGACGGTCAGGTAAACCCTAACCCTAACCGGTTGTATACCTTACAGATTTGGGCTATCTATTTATAGATATGTGTTGATTTAAAGGAACAAATGGAAGAGAGGGTTAGATGTTAGTGAGTATATTATACATATTGCTATAAATGTGTGTGAATGCAAGTAGATAGTTAGAGCATCTCCAACCCTATTGTGACTTTGGAAAAAAGTTGTTGCCACATAGGAATAACAAAATTTTATTCAAAAGTTCTTCTCCAATGCAATTGTCAAGTCAATTGTGAAGCTTATGTGGCAAAAATTAAACAAGACATTGTGAAGTTGGTTGTCTAGTTCTAGACAATGCACTTGACAATGTCTTGTTCTCCATGTCATTAATTATGAATAAAAAATATTAGGAAAAAGAAAGAATATGAGTAGTTGTCTTGAAAGTTGGGAAAGAAGTAAATATCTTAATACTTTATCTTCCAAGTTGAAAAAAGTAAACATTTTGCATTGGAGAAGATTTTCTTACTTCATTGTCATTTGTCAATATAATCTTGCCACCTAGACAAGACATTGTCTTGTGCCTAATGCCACATATGATTCACAACATATAACAAGACAATAGGGTTGGAGATGCTCTTAGAGTATGGTGGGTAACAGTTGAGTTATAGAGCAGGTAATGGATTAGAGTATAGGTATATGGCTAATGAGATGCTACACTATGTAATGTGTTTGAGAGTCCTTGTAAGGGATATATGTTTAGACTATAGACATTGGGTATATATACCTTGATATGTATATATGATATAGTATTATGGTATCCTAGGATATCCTAGTTATATTGGCCTATAGTTAGTTATGAGTTAGTATATCATAGAATTGACTTAATAGTCTAAGTGACCTTGTTGACTAGTCTAGGTTTGACCAAACCCTAGATTTTGACTTAGTTTGACTAGAAAGTTAACCCATATTCAGTCAAACCCTAGATTTTGACTTAGTATATGGTTACTAGATCCTAGTGTAGAGTAGTATGTAGAGGAGTATGATCAAACCCTAGATTTTTACTAGATTGTTGATCGAAAAGATAAATGCAATGCATGAATGAATGGATGAAAAGATAAATGCATGTATAATAGTAGGTAATGATATGCAAAACTGAAAAGATAAATGCAATGCATGAATGAATGGATGAAAAGATAAATGCAATCCATCGGAAAAGCTTTGACACTTGCATATCATTCACTACCTTGATGTATCTATCTTACAGAATTATGGAGCTGAATTACTATCTGTGTTTGGATTGGATGTTAATTAACTTAGATTAAAGCTATATGTGTAGCATCTTGAATTATGAGTGGGGGTTTGAATGCGCTGTGATTTGGAATTATGAGTGGGGATTTGAATGTGTACCTATATGTGTAGCATCTTGAATTGTGAGTGGTAATATAGAATCTGTGTTTTATTTTTTTTATTTTTTTTACAATTTTAGCGACGTTTAGCGACGCTTACTGACGTTTATCGACGTCATTTTCTGACGTTTACCGACGACAAGCTGCAAAAAATACATTTTTCCGACGTTTTTTCCGACATTTACCGACGACTAACTGCAAAAAAAGTACAGGTCTCTGACGCTTTTCCGACGTTTACCGACGACTAGCTACAAAAAAATGTACAGGTCTCCGACGTTTTTCTGACGTTTAAACGTCGGTGAGTGTCGGTATTATCCAGGACCGTTACCGACGTCTAGCGACTACATTCACGTCGCTATATTACCGACGAAACGACGATAGACGTCGGGAATTATTCCAGGACTTCACCGACGTGTAGCGACTACATATACGTCGCTAATATACCGACGACACGACGGTAGACGTCGAAAACTCACCGACGTACAGTTACGTCGCTGGATGTCGGTAATTGCGACGTTCAGCGACGTTTTTGTAATCAGTGACTAAGAAAATGGCGACAAAACTTAAACGTCGGTAATTGCGTCGGTGCTTCATATTAGCGACGGATTTTATTGTTTTAGCGACGTTTTTGGACGTCACTAAAACCACTTATTTTGGTAGTGATCGTATTTTCATGCCTTATTTGGATCAGTTCGTGATTGTGTTTCTGGATGACATCCTGGTCTATAGCAGGAGCGAAGCGGAGCATGAGCAGCATCTCCGTGTGGTTCTTCAGATTCTCAGGGAGCACCAGTTGTATACCAAGTTCAGTAAATACGAATTCTGGCTCGATCGTATTTCGTACTTGGGTCACATCATCACCAGAGGAGGAGTAGAAGTGGATCCCCAGAAGATCGTGGCCATTGAGTCGTGGCCAGTGCCCAGTACAGTCGTAGAAGTTCGCAGTTTCCTTGGATTGGCCGGCTACTACCGGCGGTTTATTTCAGATATTGTTCGGATTTCAGCGCCATTGACCCAGTTGACCCGCAAGGAGGTACAGTTTGCTTGGACAGTAGAGTGCTAGGATTCGTTTGAGAAGTTGAAGCGAGGCTTGATGACGGCTCCTATCCTCGCACTTCCAGATGGAACCGGAGGATTTTCAGTATATTGTGATGCTTCAGGCAGAGGCCTAGGATGTGTTCTGATGTAGCATAGGAAGGTAATAGCTTATGCGTCACGACAACTTCGTGATCATGAGAGGAATTACCCAACCCATGATTTGGAGCTGGCAGCAGTGGTGTTTGCACTTAAGTTGTGGAGGCACTACTTGTACGGAGATAGGGTGGAGATTTTCACCGACCATAAGAGCCTGAAGTATGTTTTCACCCAGAAGGATCTTAACATGCGTCAGAGAAGGTGGCTGGAACTTCTTGTGGATTATGATGTCAACTTGCAGTATCATCCCGGAAAGGCCAACGTCGTTGCAGATGCATTGAGCAGAAGAGCCGGAGTTTATTTCCTAAAAGCGCAACCAGAGCTGTTAGCAGATCTTCAGAAGATGAATATAGAAGTTGTCCTTCCTACCAGTGTGGCATTGATGGCCAGCATGCAAGTTCAGTCCACTATAGTCGAGAGGATCCGGATGGCGCAGTCAGCAGATTCCAAGCTTCAGCGACTCAGAGCAGAGTGTGAGGCAGGACGAAGACCAGAGTTATGTATTCATGAAGACGGTACACTTAGGCATGGTAAGCGTCTTTGTGTACCCAGTGGAGATATCAGACAAAAAATCATGGCAGAGGCTCACAGTTCTCAATATTCCATTCATCCGGGCGGTATGAAGATGTACCGTGATATCCGGCAGCACTTTAGTGGAATGGCATGAAGAGGGAGATAGCCCGGTTTGTCTCTCGGTGTTTGATTTGCCAGCAGGTTAAGGCTGAACATCAGAGGCCCGCTGGACTTGTTCAGCCCTTGCCGATTCCAGAATGGAAGTGGGAACATGTGACCATGGATTTTGTGACTGGATTGCCTAGATCCCTAGATGGCAGAGATGCTATTTGGGTTATAGTTGACAGGCTCACGAAGGTAGCTCACTTCCTCCCATTCAGAGTTAGTCAGTCGACAACTCAGCTAGCAGAGATGTACCTCAGGCAGATTGTCATGCTGCACGATATGCCAGTCAGTATCACCTCGAACCGAGATTCAAGATTCACGTCACACTTTTGGCGTAGCCTACAGGAGAGCTTGGGAACTCGCCTCCAGTTCAGTTCAACATATCATCCACAGACAGATGGTCAGTCGGAGCGTACAATCCAGACTCTTGAAGATATGTTAAGATCTTGCACACTCGACTTCGGTGGTTCGTGGAAAGATCACCCGCACCTGGTAGAGTTCTCGTACAATAACAGTTTCCAAGCCAGTATCCAGATGGTACCGTTCGAGGCACTGTATGGTAGGAAGTGCAGATCCCCTCTAGCATGGGACGATGTCGGAGAGAGGCAGATGCTCGGTCCAGAAATGATTGTCCAGACAGTTGAAGTAGTCAGAAGAGTCAGGGATCATCTTCGAATTGCTCAAGATCGCCAGCACCATTGGGCCGATTCTCATCCGCGCCCTCTCGAGTTTTTATCGATGACCATGTATTCCTGAGGATTTTGCCTAACCGTGGCGTCATTCGTTTCGGCGTGCGGGGAAAGCTTAGTCCTAGGTATATAGGGCCATTTGACATTCTGGAGCGAGTAGGAGATGTGTCCTATCGTCTCGCTCTTCTGCCGTCGCTAAGCGAGGTGCATAACGTGTTCCATATATCCCAATTATGACTGTATATTCCGGACCCGAGCCACATCCTAGATCATTTGGAATTGGTTGTTGGTACCAACCTTTCGTATGAGGAGAGGCCCGTGTCTATGTTGGACCGAAGGGAGAAGACACTCAAGAACAAGACTATCAAGTTAGTCCGAGTTGCTTGGGGTCATCACTCCTTGGGTGAGTCAACGTGGGAGCGTGAGGACGATATCCGATCACGATATCCCGACTTGTTTGACTCGTGAGGTATAATATCTTCCTTATGCCTCATGCCTTCGATTGCTTGCTTGAATGAGTGATTGCCTGCCTAGTTATAACTTGCTTGTGATTAATATAGCTTGTCCTTGTCTCTCTAGCCTCTTAATTAAATTTCGAGGACGGAATTCTTTTAAGGTGGGTAGAGTTGTAATACCTGTGGTTCGTATTACGTATTTTTGGAATACGTGTACGTATTTTATCTTGTATTACATGATTCCTTGCTTAGCTTCCTTCTTGACTTGGTTTATTCTTGGGTTGGTTCGGCATTGGCTTAGTTTTGCTTTGGTTCATCATGAACCAAAGGTGAACCCCTACCTACCACCACCATTAGTATTTATTATCCATTCTTCCTTCTCTCTCTTCATTACTCTTCTTCTTTCCTCCATTAATTCTTCACCTACCAGAGAGAGAGAGGTCTAGGCAAGTGCAACTTGCTTCATGGAGGAACTCCAATTTTATTATTTCATTCTCTTTCTTACAGCATTTTAACTTACTTTAGTACTTGGCATTTTTTACTTTCCATGGCCTGATTCTTGTAGATCTAAGTTTATCTTATTTTTGGATTTTTTGAGTTTTGATCTACTTAATCTTATTATTTCTAAGTTTTGATGGTTCCATGTTGTAGAGAATTTCGTTCTACCCCACTTTGACCTATGGAAGTTCGGATTTGGGCTCCGGATGATGGAGCTATGGAGCTTGAGAACTTGGCTCTCATGGTGTTCTTCTTCTCGGAATTTTGGAGAGGATGAACTGTGCTTGACTTGACCGCATGAACATTTTATGCGGCAAGTGTTCTCCCAACCGCATGCATATCTAGCCGCATGAGACCCTCGCACTTCTAGCCGCATGGACTTCTCCCCACCCAGCCGCATGCTCCCCCTTGCCTATGCAACCGCATGGGTGCCCGCCACCTTTAGCCACATGAATACGAATTCATTAACCGCATAAGTCCTCAGTCCCTTCCAGCCGCAGGGGGTCCAACTCGCCCTCAGCCGCATAAGCCTACCCCCTTCTTGGCCGCATACAGCCCTTCCTATTTGTCGCATGGAGCTTCGATCCGTACCAGCCGCATAGGCTCGCTTCCCGTCTGCCGCATGTGCTCACCCAGCCAGCCGCATGGACTACTCTTCGGCCAGCCGCATGTGCGCCCTTGCCTTCCTGACCGTATGGACTTGCTTTCCGTCAGCCGCATGAAGCCCACTCTTCCGCTGGCCGCATGAGACCCAACTTCTTGGGACAGCATGCGCCTTTGCCTCCCTAGCCGCATACGCCCTTGCCCTTCTAGCCGTATGCCCCTGTCCTTACCAAGTTGCATGCGCTCTCCTTATTGGCCGCATGAGTTCTAGTGACCCTGAGCCGCAGGGTTCCTCCATGTGCCTTGCCCTGCCATTTAATTATTGTTATTATTATTATTATTTCTCTATTAGTAATTGATCTTTACTGATGACTTGTGTCTTGTAACCTTAGCATAACTTGGATCTCCTGATTGAATGCTTGCACTATACTGTCCTGCACAAGTACCCAGAACACGACAGTGACCCGTAGTGGTGCACTCCTGACAAGTAAACATGACATGACCTGATAGTGGCCCGTCGTGGCGCACTCTTGACCAGTAAACTTGACATGATAGCCTGACATGATATATCTTGATAAGCTGTTACGACGGCTACCTGATATGACACGACCTGTATAAATAACCTGGACACCGTGGGCGATTGTGCTTGTAAAAATAATCCAGTCATGTCTTGCATCATGTCTAGGAGGGGACTCTTGAGTACCACGGTCAGGAGTACCTACTGAAATGGACTAAGGCTAATAACTAGATTAATACATTAGTCATAAAGAGATCTCCCAGCTACAGGCAATCCCGTTACCTGGGCGCGCCTGAGATCTGTAGCCTGCCGTCGAGTAGGGCACATTTCCAGCACACTGTCATGTGTTGCACCCTTCAAGCTACCTAAGGGTACATGCGTTTTCTGGACGATGTACCCACCTGAATTCAACCCCTAATTTTCGACCTAGGTAACCTAGATGGTCTGCAGGGCTTGTGGCTGTGGAATAATCTTACTACATCTTGCTAGTAACTAGGCCTGTGATAACCCTAGCTAGTTAAAGTATCAAGCCGTACTTATTGCTTGGCCGTAATTGATTGAATGAGGGATAATCTGTCTAGTCTTGATCCTGTATAAATTGTTCATGTCCCAATTTTCTTACATTATCTGGCTGATAAATGGGAGAAACCAAGTTCGATTCAGACGAAGGGTTACAATTTCGATCCTTGTTTGGTTTAAGGATTGTAACCTGGTTATCTGAATGGTCCCATGGTTATCTTACCGTATATCCTCGTGATGTTATATTTTCTCCAGTTTTACTATATTACATCTTTTGTGCTAATTGCTGGTTTTAGTTCCTAAGTGAAGCCTCCTTTGTGGCACTTGCTCTTTCTGGGATCTGACCCAGCTGGTTTTGTATGGCCAGATTTCGGAGCAGCTCCAGAGGATCTACAAACCTTCCAGCCCGATGGTGGTGACTAGGCGTAACTAGGGCAACGAGTGGGTTTATTTTTGATCTCCCACTTTATTGTAAAAATATTCTTTTGAGGCGTTTAGTCGACGAGCACCTGTTTAGCTCGATTACACTTACTTACTGTCTGCCTACGGGCTGTAACATGATTGACAGATCCTAGGGTTGATCATGTATGACTAAACTCTTGCTAGTCCTAACATTTTGTAACGACTAGCTTCATGATCAACTGAATATGTAATATTTGGGACGCCTTACTATTGTATATTTGGTGATCTAACATCTTGTAACATTTACTCACTTGCTTGTGATTGAGATACTAGGCTTGTTCATGACCTTAAGAGACTGTTGGCTTGTAGTTAAACCCTTATGTATCTAGACAGCCATGACCGTATAGCGAGATGGGATCCATTTCATATACGTAGCTGGCTATGTCTGCCCCCGCTCTCCAGTATTCTGGTTTTGGGGCGTGACAATATCAGATATGATGATTAGCGTTGACTAAAAAAGCGTCCTTTAGCCACAAACCTTTTAGCAACGAACATTTTGTGCAGAACAACAAGATTAAACAATCTAATTACAATATAGATTAGGTTCGCTAGTAGTTTATTTCCAACACAACAGATGAGCAGAGCAAGTTGACAATCTTGGCAGCTAGGAGCTTCATGGGAACATGCTCTCTCGTTCATAAAGGAGAGCTTGCCGGAGTCGAGGCCAAGGACTTTGCACAACAGATTAATCGTTAACAACAACTTTACACAAATCCAATTCATTTGCACAAAGCGTGTCTCAAGGACAACCAACTTCTCATGTTCCTGGGTCATACTCCACACTAATGTTGAACCCAACATAGCATTTTGCACAAAGATGTCTAGGCCAAAGATCAGAAGAGTGCAATGGGCATAAAACTTGTCCATGCCCAATCAATTGGACACAGAATCATTCATCACCAGCAGCTGCTCCTATTGTATTGTATCAAATTTCGGGTATGTGATCATGTCAAGCAATAAAAGCATATCAAACAATGATATAGGGTAAAGTGCATTTAAACCCCCCTTAGATATCACTAAAAGGCAAATAAAGACTTCCTGATTTGAAAAACCCAAAAAGTTACGAAAATGCTTAAATCACCCCCTAATCCAACTTTGCTGTTAACCGGTGTTAACTCTTGGGTGAAATGACCCAATTACCCCTGCGATATAATCGAAGCAGCGAACCGACGTTTCATTCTCAACTCTCTCTCTCTCCCGTCTCGCTCTCTCCCGTTCTCAACTCTCTCTCCCCCGTTCCAAACCCTAAATCTCTTTGTAAACCCTAAATCTGTTTGCAAACCCTAAATCGATTTGCAAACCCTAAATCGAATCAGCGAACCGACGTTTCATTCTCAACTCTCTCTCGCTGCTGTTGGTCGATCGGAGTGGAGGTCGGAGTGGAGGTCGGAGTGGAGATCGAAGTGGAGCTTCTTCCAGTATTTTCGGCTTATTAGGGTATTCTCGTACTGGTACATTCGAAAACCCTAGTTCTCAAATTTTTTTACACTTTCGAACGTAGTGCATGAATGATGTAAGTTGGAGCAGAAATTTCTGAAATTTTTGAGAAAAAAAGCATGAATGATGTCTGTTTGTAGTGTATGAGTTGTTAAATTTCTGAATTTGTTGAGAAAAATGCATGAATGATGTCTATTTATAGTATATGAGTTGTTAAATTTCTGAATTTTTTGACAAAAATGCATGAATGATGTCTGTTTGTAGTATATGAGTTGTTGAATTTCGTAATTTTTTGAGAAAAATGCATGAATCATGTCTGTTTGCAGTATATGAGTTGTTAAATTTCATAATTTTTTGAAAAAAATGTCTGTTTTCATGCATGATATTTGGTGCTGTTTGTAGTATATGATCCTTGTATGTACGTAGGATTAAATTAGATGAATTTATATTAAAGTAGTTGTCTGTTGTCCCTCTCTTTGTCTATACATTGTTTAATTTATATTAAAATAGTTGAATTTATATTAAATTAGTTGACTTTCTGTTTGTCTATACATTTTTGTTTCTACATTAATTAGTTGTTTGTCTGTTTGTCTGTTTGTGTATATTAATTAGTAGTACATAGGGAACTGTCTTTTGTTAGTTATTTCATATATGTTGTTGCCTGTGTGTGTATGTGCAGAGGGATTAATGGATACCAAGTATGTTATTAATATATTTGTTAGGGGAGATTTTAGTGTTGATAACCAATATGTGGGGGGTATAGCATTAGAACTTAAAGAATGTGTGGACAGAGATGAGATGTGCTGGTTTGATCTTGATGGGTTATGTGCATCTGCTGGGGTCCAGGCTCCATGTGAAATTTATTATTTTGACCCTGTAGATGGAAGTAAGACTCAGATATTGGGTGACAATGATATATTGAGCTTTTTTGAAAAGTTTCCAATCCCTTGTCTTATCAAATTTTATGTACTGGGAAAGCTTGTTGAGTCACTCATTGACTATGGTGAATATGTTAACATTACTGAGTTTACAATCACCAGAATTCTCTGTGGTCCTTCTGAAGCAGCTGATGAGATTGATGTGCAGTTGGGTGATGATTTTTGGGCAATATAGACTTGACTGGGCCTGCTCAAGCTGATGAAGATGTAGAGTTAGGATCTGGGCCTCCTCAACATGTACAAGATGAAGGCATGGCTGAGAATGAAGGCAATGTTGAGAATGAAGACAATGTGGAGGAAGAAAGGACTGAAGGCAATGTGGAGGAAGAAAGAACTGAAGATGTGGAGGAAGAAGCAGTTGGTGTTGACTTTAGTAGTTTTGTCCCCCATGAAGACATTGACCAAGACTCTAAATATGCTTCCAGTGATGAGTTGGCTAGTGTACACTCCTCAGAAGAAAGTTTTGATGATGAGGATGAAGGGACTGCTCATGCAGAGCCTCTAGTGACCAAAAAAAGGTTAGTGAGGGAGAAAAATGTGGATCTTTATATAGGGCAGAGGTTTGCTTCACATGCAGAATTCAGGAGTGCATTAAGGCTCCATGCCATAAAGAACAAGTACAATATCAAGTGGGTACACAATGAAACAAAGAGGGTGACAGCTAGATGTGCAAATGATGCTTGTTAGTGGAGGATTCATGGGAGTATTTTTGGTGGTCATGGGAATTTTGTATTGAAGAAGTACGTGTCTGACCATTCAAGGGACTGTGTTGAGGTGGACAACAATAGACAAGCTACTGCCACATTCCTTGCAAATAGATATGTACACAGATTCAGGAATGATCCAGACTGGAAGTATGCTGGGTTTAGAACCCATATTACAGAAGATTTGGATATTGACTGTTCAAGACACAAAATTGCAAGGGCAAAGAAGAAGGCATTAGAGTTGATTGAAGGGCATGCCCAAGACCAATATGCTTACATCAGGGAGTATGCAATGCTGGTGATGTCTACCAATCCTGGCAATGATGAATTCGAGTTATGTGGGTATAAGGATATATGTGGCAATGATGAATTGGGACCCATTATGCTCTGTATGTGGGGTCTTTATCATTTTGGTGACCCATTATGCTGCTGTCCCTACCTGTTTAAGTGGGGTGCTCTGTCTGTGGGGAGCTCTGTTACGTTGCATGATGTTGTCCCTACCTCATTTTGTCATGCTAAATGTTGCTGTGGGGTCTTTATCATTTTGGTGACCAGTTATCCTTTACTCACTAACTCATCTGAGCCACTGTCCCTACCAAGTTTATCATTTTGTCATGCTGAATGTTGCTGTGGGAGGCACTATCATTTTGGTCTTGCTGCTGTCCCTACCAAGGTTTGTCATACTACAGGTTCATAACTCTTCTTCATTTCAGCACTATCCCTACCTCATGCTGCTGTCACTAACTCTTCCTTTTTTTTCTGCAGTATACAAGCATGTGGGAGCAAAGCATATGGAAGTGCAGTTTATATATTTTAGATGAAGAATGGATGTGCAGTTTAAGAAACGATATGTTGATGAACATTTGAACTCTTAAGAAATGGATAAAATGTGTTTAAGTACTTGTCTCACCTGTTCTTGTACAGATGAAATGTTGTTGAAGAAATGATATGTTGATGAACATTTGATTTTGATGAAAGTTTATATTGTGCTGTATGTGTTCATTGTCAGTTCATTTGCAGTTACATGTTGGTGAACATTTGATTTTGATGTCTGTTTAAATGATATGTTGATGAATATTTGATTTTGATTTTGATGGCAATTTACAAATGGATGAAATGATGTCTGTTTAAATAATATGTTGATGAACATTTGATTTTGATTTTGATTTTGGCAGTTCATTGGCAACTTGCTCATGTTGCTGTTCATATAGGAACATGTGTTCCATTTGGCAGTTCATATAGGAACATATTGGAAAGCAACTGCAGTTTACATTTGCTCATGTTGCTTTTTATCATTTTGGAATGCAACTGCAGTTCATATAGTTCATATATGTGTTCCATTTGGCAGTTCCTATTGTGTTTACATTGGCAGTTCATTTGCAGTATACATGTTGCAATTTCCTCATATTGGAATGCAACTGCAGTTCACATATGTGTTCCATTTTGCAGTTTACATGTTTACATTTGGAATGCAACTGCAGTTTACATTGGTAATTTCCTCATGTTGCTTGGATTGGAAACTTGAATTCTAAATCTTGATACAAAACATGTAAAATATGATCTGGGTACAATACTTTAATTGCAACTGCAACATTCATCACATCCGTATTGCTTAAACGAATAACTTTAATAGTACTAAATATGTCAAAAATCCTAAAATAAATTGCAAAACATATATGTTGAAGCATGGTCTGGGTTCAGTTGCTGCCACCGCCTCTGTCGATTCTCTTGGAATAGGCTGTAAACCTTGGCCTCGATGCTCATTTACTTCTTTCATTAAATTCCACATTAGAATTTGATAGTGTTCTGAAAGTTTCTCATCCTCCCATAGTAGAAAACCACAAGAATTTGTTGGAAAATTTGTACACCCGTAAAATCTTCTTCCAGGATTGGTTGGTGTCCATGAAGTCTTCAGTGGACTAATTAATCCACAATAGTAATAAATTGTTCTTCCATAATTTCTATTTGGACGTCTTGAGAATGAAGATTGCGAGCTGCTGGCCATAATTTGCAGTTGGATTTGAGATCTGTAGGTAAGAAAAAGCTTCAACACATTAAATGATAGCAAATAAGTAAAATAAAAAGGAATATGAAAAAATAAAACGTTATTTTCCCTACCAGCCAACCGGTCAAATATGTAGAAAATAGAAAGTTTGTGTTTAATGTTATGTTTCAAACAAGCTTCCTTCAAACAATCCTATATATAGAGAATGGAATAGGCTGCTGTCCCTAACGGTACAATAGAGGGGTATTTTGGGGAGTAAAAAAATTCATCTCTCCTAAAATTGGGTGCTAACGGCTACTTCTAACGTCATTTTGACGGAAAGGGGTATTCTGAGCAAAACATGGTTTGCGGGAGGTGCAAACTGCTTAAGTTTTCTAAAAGGTCTTATTTTGCGAACGAGGCAACTCTAAGGAGGGTTTAAATGCACTTTACCCCATTGATATGCCAACCAATAAAAGCGGAGCAAACATTGATAAGAAGGTCTTCCCCATTTCTATGAGTAATAAATTAACCTTGACGATAACAATGCATAGCAATCACCATAAGATAAGATACTGAATGCACAAAAAAAGGATATTGAACCCAAAATAAATAAAAAAAAGTCAACAACCAGACTCACAAGCATAATAATTTGGCTACTTATGCATTACACGTCCATAAGAACAAATAGTAACCATAAGACATTACAAACCTTTTTTTAGACGCATGAGAAGGGCCTAAACTCTGTTACTAGCAATTAAAACTAGTCGAAGCAGGGACACGACACCCAATTTTTTGAAGCGTGCGTGATTCCTACCAGCACAGTACTTGAATTTAAAAAAATAGACGAGGGCGCTAAAGTAAAAGTTTGACGAAGGAAGGGAACGAACCAACTCGATGGAGAGAGGAAAGGTGGAGGTCCAGATGAGGTCTGGATCGAAGATCCAACGGCTGAGGATGCGGCAGGACTGAGGGTCGAGGCCGAGTCCGGTGCCGGTGGGGCTAATGGAGGGAGAAGAGACGGACTTCTTGATGACCTTCACCTCCCATCCCGCGACGACGAGGGCGTGGGCGCAGTACAGGCCGGCTATGCTCCCACCGACCACCACCCCTCTCGGTGCTGCTGTAGTCTTCTTAGGTTTTTTGTGGAAAGAAAGCAAAAGAGAGAGTACTCCTTTTTGGGGGAAGAGAAAGCAAAAGAGAGAACTCTTTTTTTGGGTGCCAGATGAAAAAAAATAGAGTGGGCGTTTTGTAAAGGTCACGTGAGATCACACGAACTAAATTTTTATTATTGGGAATAGTTTTGGAATGGTTTATATGTGTTTCAGATTACATAATTTTTATTAAAAAAAGAAAAAGTAATATTTGGAACATTTTTTTTATTTTGGCACAGTTTTTGTCCGTTCCAAAATCTAGGCACACTTAATAGACGTTCCAGATTGAATTATGTCTAATGTTCCTAATTAGCTATTTTGGTGTAGTGAGAGTTTCTGTGGAGTTTCTGAGAGTTTGTATGAGGGAGAGAAGATGATAGATCCGGGAGTGCGGGGTTCGTGCGGGGTAGTAGGGTGATTGGGGTAGTGGGGTTGAACGGGTAGGGGTTTAGTTAAATGGGTTTGTGTTAAAGGGTTTGGGTTAAAGGGTCCGGACAAGAACACCATCCAATAATTAATATTAAAAATCGAAATCTAATTTTTGACTAATAAAATAATAATAATAATAAACTAAAATAGGAAATAAAAGCCAAATGATTTTTTTTGTTGTTGCAAATCTCAATTTAATTAACCTATTTATAATTAGGGTTTTACAACCTTTCCTCCTTAGAAAATTTCATCCTCGAAATTCTATGGGTTGAGATAGGGGTATAATCAAGCCTCAACAAGCAAAGGCATTACTCTATTAACTACCTCAAACAAAACTACGTTAGCTGTCCCATGGCTAATCTAAAATGGAAAAATATATTGGTCAATTCATGCACTCTCTTTAAAATAACATATCTTCTCTCCTTAGAAACACACTCACTGTCTCCAATTGTGAATTTCTGCTTCTATTTCTGAATTATCAATTATCGAAGGAATTGTGCAAATTTAGTCATTTTATCATTGCTTACCAAGCAAACATAATATTCTCGCAATGTTTTTCCTCCAATCACTCTAGAACGTTATATTTATTGATCAAGATTTCTTCTAATATTCGTGTTCCATCCGAACATCAATTTTGCCCTAAGTTTCAAAGATACTAATACCAAAAAGAAATGACATAGTCTGACTAGTAATTACATAATACACATAACAATATATGTAACACACAACATGCCTAAAGGTGTCTTTACTAAGAGAAATTTATATGGTGCATCATGTCATAGTACGAGAAAAATGAAATTGAACAGGATAGATGATGTCCTTCATTTTTTTTCCTCAATGATATAACATTCGTCCGTTTATCAATAACATCCTAATCAATTCATAATCACCTTTTAAACTCGTATAATTCCTTCTCTAAGTGGTAATCCTTAAATATCATGATGAACAGTCATTGTCAAAATTTTTTCATACTCATACATGTTCTTGCTTGTCGTAGTCTTCCTCTCTCTACCAATATCCTATTTCTGGAAAACTCAACAATGCTACAATATCCAAGAATTGAAAAAGACAAACTAAATAGTAGTTACACTGATTTGGCAAAATTACAATCATAGACTTGTCACTAATCTATACAAGAATAGTGTTACTGAAAATATGATATCGCCTCCAATAATCATGAGTACCTTCGCCTATCAACATATATCTAAGGATTCATATCAAAATTATATTCTTCCAAACCTTAACATTAATATATATTTGACAAGTCCTATCTCAATAATTCTTACCTACCTTCTCCCTAAAATTGAAATACTCAAGTTTTCAGAAATTGTATTGTAAGGAAAATATGACATTATGAAAGACATTCGTCAAAATAAGAGTGTAACTAAGGATTCATTTCACATCATCATAGAATTATAGGAAGATTCTTCTAAACTTCTTCTAAAGTTATCTGGTTACAACTTCACAAAGAATCACCTAGTGCTACTAACAACTCTAGATTCTCTTAGCACTAGTTCTCAAAGTCTTGGTCCTCGGTGTGGGAGCAGTCTCCAACTGCTTCATCTTCTTCTACAACCCTTGAACTTGGGTCCTGCTTTCTTATTGCAAATAATAGGGTCTAACTATAATACATGGGTGTTTGAAATGATAAATATGCTAAGAAAGTTCAAACTCAATAATGATATGAATGATTTGCAATCTGAAATGCTAATGGAACTATTGAGATAATGAATTTGATAAAATGGGTGAAAGGACCAAGTATAAGAATAAGAGTTTGATCCGAGAAGTCAATGATTGTCTGAAAGTGATACAAAGCTGATAGTAATCATATTTTTAATCTAATACCATAATGCTTAAGAACATATGCCTCGCTAGTGCATATACATCTAGCTGCAGTAAGCCCTTGGCTTCATAGCTCAGATTAAAACATAAGGATCTAGGACGTAGTCTCAACAATACTCAAAAACCAATGTGTACCTATAATCACCTTAACTAAAGTTTACGTCCCGTCAGTGCGCATCTGGCTGCAGTAAACTTACAGTTTTTGTGAATTGGGTAAATGGCTACAGTGCACATCTGTAATGCCATGGTGGTTTGTTGAATACTCTTTCAACTAAATCCATAAGATTTTCAAAGGGTAAACGCATCAACGAAATGTTATCAAGATGAATGTGACATTTTCCTTGGGGTCAAATAGGAATGTCACATTCGAAGCAAAGATGTTTGTAGAAATTATAAAGTTGAATGGTCAAAAATGGATAAAGATCATACTAATGTGAATACACCAGTAGTTGCAAGGATTCTGGGTTGATTAAGTCGAATATGGTAAGGGTTATGTTTCACAAGTCAAAATAAAGACATCACAATTTGATCAAGGTATTCTGATAATGAAATCTGATTTAGGAAAGTAGAAGGAATGGGTTAAAGCTTAGTGACTGGTATTAATGGCAGGCATAGATTCTAAAACAATTGGGATGGTAACTATAGCCTCAACTTCCAACTAATCCTATAATTTTATACAACATTATTATTAAGAAAATAATGTCAAACACAACTTAAAAGATTTGGCCTAACTGGGTAAGGTTTCTAGTTAATAAAGATCGAGTAAGTCCTTCATCAACCATTCTCTGGAATGGAAGGAAGGAAGATAAGTAACAAACATAAGCAAGGTAACCTACGAAACTATAAGCAAGCAAAACTAGATTATATAAATAGATAAATTCAGTCCTATGTTGTGACAGGTTGGAAATAGTCTAAGTGTGCTAATTGTTTCTAGAGTCTGTTTTTCTAAAGTCATTCTTAAATCTAAAGTCAGATTGCAAGACTGCATATTTTTCTAAACTAAGTTGACTAGACTAATTTGCAGAACTGGACCTGTATGGGCCACCACTGAAAATATGTCACGACCCGATCCCAAGATACTGGGTCTAGTCGGATCATGCTGTAACCACCACTTTTTCGGAATAGGGGTATTTTTGACTTTTTCCTAATTATTGTTATTAGTGTGATTTCACGTTATATCTTAAGTGACAAATTAGTTTTCAAAACTAGAATTTATATTTTGATTAATTATCTAAATAATTAATAGTGCATATGTGTTATTAGTGAATATGACTAATGGTTAGCCTTTGACTAGAATAGTGGTTAATGATCCTAGATGACCGAAACTAACTAATCATGACTATCAAACTAGATGATTAGGACTAGCCTAAATGACCTTTAGTTAGTCTATGGCTAGATTAGAATATTTAGTTAGAAAACTTGACTAAACACCTAATTAGGAAGGGTGGTTTAATCCCAAACTTGTCATAACTAAAGGGAGGGGTGTGGTGGACCTTTCCTAATTAACCAAATCCTAAATTTAACACCATATGGCAGCCTACCTTCCTATTAAAGCCCCACATCATCTACTTCCTCTTTCCATTTTCATTTCAAGCCCTAATTTAGGAGTTTTTCCCCCAAAATTGCTCATACACCTAAAATTTCTCCAAATTGAGCCAAATTCGTTTGATTCTCTTCCCATTGGAGAGGAGAAGCCTCTATTGGCTAGCTAAGAAAGGATTAGAAGGATTTCGAGCCTTGAAGCTTGGTGGAGATCTAGATCTAGGAATTTTACATTGGAAATCCATCTCCCTTTTGGTATGAGCTCTCTAAACCCTTCCATTTCATTTATTAGTGTAACTACATTCATTTAAGACCCTATTTATATTAGGGTACCATTAGAGAGGAGTTAAGGCTCTCCTCTTCCTATTTGAAGGTTTTTTCTATTTTATTTTGATACAAATTAGGGAAAATCGAATTTGTGACCACCAAGTGTTCGATACGTGTCCCCAAATGAACTTTCGTGTCCTTTTTAAGTCGAGATTGGGTGTATGCATCCTAAATAGGATACGTGGTGTTATGTCATGGTATCTCATGAAATACATGGTTATATTTGGGTATATACATGTGTTTCTTTTGTCCAAAATAACCCAAATTCGTCATAATATTCATCCACATTTTTAGTAGCCATATCAACTTAGAAATGTCATAACTCCTAGCTCAAGACTCCGATTAATCTTTCGTTTTTTTTAAAGAACCGTATCGAAGTTAGCTTTCCAAATATATATATATATATATATATATATATATATATATATATATATATATATATATATATATATATATATATATAGACCAAATTAGTTCTAGAACTTTCTGTAAAACTGTTTGAGTGTCAGCGGTCCGAAAGACGAACGCATTTAAGTGTTTTCGCGATTCCGAAAGCTTCCGGACACGAAAATGCGATCCGTTTGAAGTTTTGGAAAGCTAATACGAAGGACTATGACATACTTTAATTCTAGAATTTAGTGAATAGATCTAATAGGTACAGTATTGGTTTTAAGTAGAAAACTAACTATACGACATAGGCATTTTATGTATTCTATGAGCCTATATAGTATGGATATCAAGTGAATGTAGGTATCATAGGTTATTATCAAGAATATTTATGATATAGTACACACACACACACACACACACACACACACACATATATATATATATATATATATATATATATATATATATATATATATATATATATATATATATATATATATATATATTATTGTTAGGTAATATGTGTTAGTTAGTGTGTGTTAATGTTGATACAAATGGTTATCTAGTAAGCCAAATATAGATAAGTTATGTGTCAAGATATTAAAGTTGTGGGCAATGTACTAGTGTAATACTTGGATACTATGAGGATATTGGTATCGTGACACTCAAGTATCATAAGTAAGGATAAGTGAGTATTGGGACTTGAGTAAGGTATCCTAGTTGGTATCAAGTATTAGTATTAGAGTTAGTTGGATAAGTATATGAGAGGATAAGGTATTGGCCAAGATACTAAGATATTGGGTATTAGAACTAGGTAATAGATAATATCAAGATGTCAAGTGCTAAGAGTAGGATGAGTGAGTCCATGTGTGTACGATTGGTAGGGTATGGTAAGCATAGGACATCCTAGGATAATTTTGATAGGTAATGGAATAGAAGGGTAAATTTATATATTGATATATAGGTAAACATATTGCTATAATCTATAGCTATACATGTCATAAGGTAAGGATATAGATATCTTGGTATCAATTGTAGGTAACCTAGGATACTTATTTATGCATATATGTATCGAAGATCAAAGGTAGATATCTAGAGGTATATGTACATATAGAAATAGGATACTAGAATACATGTTATGTTACATAGGGTATAGGTAAGACAGCCAAGACATGGTGTAAAAAATGTGGGATACTTAATGAATTAAGGTATCATGACATATCATGGTATATGATATGTCAAGTATTAGGTAGAGCATGGTATCCTAAGGATATGCTATCTATATGCGTATATATATAAGTGTATATGTACATATATAGGTTGTTAAAGTAATTCTAAGGGTAAAGGTAAATACCTTAGTAGCAAGGTAACTCATGGGTATGCATAGAATAGTAAGGATACAATATCACATATATATAGGTATCATATAGATACAAATATTATAGGATACATAGGGATATATATATATATATATATATATATATATATATATATATATATATATATATATATATATATATATATATACTATATTTATACGTATAGTATAAGGGGTATATTATACCATGTGGATATGGTATATGGGTATCTTGGTGTACTATGACATGTAGGGTGTATATATAGATATCATTAGTATTATATATATATAGATAAATATATATATATTATATATATATATATATATAGATTATATAGATATATATATATAATAATATTATATTATTATATATATTTAATAGATATAGATATAATATGATATATATATATATAGAATATAGATATATATCTATATATATTTAATATATTATATAATGGATATATATAGATAATATATCAGAATATATATATAATATATATATATGATACTAATATATATTAATAGTATTTTATATATATATATATTTTTTATATATTTTTATATATAGAATATAATATTAGATATATAATATATATATCATATATATATATTTATTATATATAATAATCTATAGATTATAATTATATAATATAATATATAAGATATTTATATATATATTTTAATATATAGCTTTATATATATATTATAGTATATATATATATATATATATATATATATATATATATGAGTAAGGAAGTAACCAAGCACCATAGGTAAGTATAGTCAAACATGTATGAGGATATAGTAATGGGTAAATGGTTAGCGATATGGGTCTATATTAGGATATATAGATATATCAATATAATATAGGTAAAGGGTAAATGTTTAGATATGGGTAAAAGGTATATTGGTATATGTTATGGGTAGGTAAAGTTAATGGTATATGTAATAGACATTGGGTACATCCTTGTATATATAAAGGATAAATTGGCTAAAGTAATCCTAGATAGTAGGTAACTAGTAGAGATGCATGATATATGTATTGATACTTGGTAATATTAGCTATTATGGCTAATATGTTCAAGGTATAGACCTAGTATTGATTAGCATGGACTAGAAAATCTAGTTTACGCAAGGTATTGACCCTAAAACTAAAGTATTAGCTAATAGTTAAGGTATTTGAGATATGAGCTAAAGGTAAGTGGATAGTATCTATAGATAATATATGTGATTTAGGATACCATAGTATATGTGGCTTGTTGAGAATTCATGCATGATATATATGTATATGATATAGTACTATAAGGTATCCTAGAGTATATGGGCTATGGTTAGAATTATGACTAGCTTAGATAGAATTGATCCCTTTGATTAGACAGTTGACCAAACCCTAGATGTTGACTTAGTTTGACTAAGAGTTGACCAAGGGTTGACTTTTGACCTAGAGAGGCCTAGTATAATGTAGATTGTATTGTACACTTTAATTTTTATATTACGAACTCACTGTAACCTGTATTACTCTAAATAGGACTCTGTGACTCCAGTTTGGACATCTATACATATCAGTTGCTCAGGGTATCAGGCGAGTACATTCTCTGATAGTTTTTATTTTTGTGATATCTACTATATCCGATTCAGTTGTAGTGTTTTACTTGAATTACGACACGATGGTACACCGACTAGTATACGTCGGATCCTGTCATGAGATGTCATTCCTGGGTTATCATGGTATATTGGTATATTGTTCGATCTTGTTTCCTGTACTTGTTTAGACGTCGATTCCTAAGGGGATTTGTTACCCTCTTAGAGAATCCCATGTCATGACGTGATATGTTCGGATCCATATACTACTCAGGGATGGGAAGTTATTAGTGGTTATGTGATCAATATCCCTCTTGTATTCTACTTGTTCACTGTTCTTAGCTCCACCCTCACTGCACGTAGGGTGTAGCCTGACCTGATACTACTTGTTCATAGCTTTCCATTGTAGCCAGCCTGATCTTATTTTTATGTATTTCTAGTTCATAGCCGGTCAAATGGAACAGCCTGATCCTGACCCAAGCCGATCACATAACGCTCTAATATCTTAAGGCACTGTTTATGTTTACATTATATATCAGATATTTATGTACTGCTTTACATTCCAGTATTTCATACCCTGACATGATATCAAGTTTTATATATACTGTTTATTTTCAATCTTGATATTTCAGCTTATATTCCATTATAATTGTCTCTTATAGAATTTGTCAATTCACATGGAACTGCTGTTAGCGTTTGTACTTGCTCATATCCTGACAAGATAATCCCGTTGATGTTTACAGAGGATTTAGATGCTGAATGCTCGACCTTCTATGGGTTTGGCACAGACGGAGACTTTGACCAGGATCTACCCTTGGTGATAGTGTTCGTAGAGGACGTACCTTCTGTAGTGACCTAGTCTAGTAGGTTGACTGGACTACATTCCAGCTGGATATTTGAGACTTGTAGTATACTTTATATTCGAGATCTTGTGTTATGTCTTAATTTCTGAACTTCTGTCTATGACTTGCATCTATTTCAGTTTATCTATTTCTATTATATCTTTATGATATTCGTGCTTATCTTTCTTAGATGTCTTGTGATTGAGTTGAGATTATATACCTCCGTACGGAGATGACAGGTTTATATATTTTGTGTCTAGATGTTATATTTCTAGTTGACCTGTACAACATTCTACCACCGACACTGCGGCGTAGGCTAGACATACCCACATTCTCGTGCCCCTAAACAGGGTGCGGGTCGTGACACATTTTTGTGGTAGCCCATGCAGGTCAGAGTCGCAACTAATGCAATTTCGTAATGGTGCTCGACTTAGAGTACTAATTATGAGCCTGCAATTAGGATGAAGATTCTTGGTTATGATAGGAGTTGCTCAATCACAATTAGAACTTTTTGAGAGATTCCTCGGATGACCCTTGAGAATCTTGTTTGAACGTCAATTTGAAATCCTTTCCTTTTGTTTCTGTTCGCCATTGCTCCTTGTCATTGAATTTGATTTTGATGGATCATTGTTGATTTTGATTTTTATATCGAGATGAATACTATGGCCCGAGTTACGGTATCTTCTGATAACATATGTTGACGGGAATAATAGGAAAGGTAAAACATCTACTTGGTTATGGAACCTGGAGTTTATCGCAACTATATTAGCCGGCGTGACGAAAACGTAGAGACCTGACTTCGGATGTACATATCTTGGTTATAAGATTTGGCATTTCTTGCAGCTATACTAGTCGGCTTAGCGAGGATTCCAGACGACATGATTATAAAGGTGCATACCCAGTTATGGAATCTTCCATTTATTACAGCCTTGCTTACTGGCATGGCGAGGATTCTGAGTATCATGATTTTGGACAGATGCATATTATTATCAGATTATATCTTGAGAAGGTTCTTAACATGTCATCTCTATCTTTCATTTCTGTTATTTTAGAATTATATTCCATCATTAATTAACTTAGGAGTAGGAATACTTTCAGTTATTTTTAGTCCAGTTCCTTATAAGATTTCATTCTATTAGTTCCGAAGTTCTTTGGATAGTATAGTAGCTTGGTAGCTTGCAGATAGGTTTGTGTCCTTGAGTATTTGTGTTGGTTGTTAGTATAGCTTGTGAGTCTTCAAGTTGTTCCATTAGATAGGTGAGCGTTAAGTATCAGTGTATAAGCCTAGAAGTAACTCATAGTGTAGTACCATTTATAGCAATAGTTATAACACATGTGTCAGAGTATAGTTAACATTTGGTATCCTATAGTATCATGCATTTGTCCAGTATAGTTATGGAGTTAGTGACTGTGTACCAAGGGTGCCTAGAGGGTGCAAGTGTCCAGGATGTATCATGATTGATGAGTAATAAGTGATAGGTGTAGCGTATCAATTTAGTATTAGTGAGTGTTATTGAGGGTGATAATATTAGCTAGGTGTATCAATGTGATATTAAATATAGGGTATTATAAGGAAGTATCATAAGAGTAGGAGTGCAGGTGTCTAAGGTAGTAGAGAGGGGGAGCTAGGCTACCTCTGGCACGACATCATACCCCGCACCATCAGAAGGATATACCCCAGAGGGGCAGGACTTTTGCGTTGACGGTCGAGGAGCCCGACGCTATGGGTGACGGGTTAGCAGGTCTGTCTTTCTTGTCCTTCTTTTCCATCTTATTGTGTGATTCCATTAGCACCTGTCAGAATATTTTGTGTTGTGATAGATAGTGTAGTGAACATGTTCGAGACTATGAGATTACGACCAGTAGAACCATGATCTTGCATATTATTAGATAGAATTTTCTTGACATTGATTGTTGGGGGCTTGACCTAGAAGGGGTACGGCCATCTTAAATTTCGAGGATGAAATTTTTCTAAGGGGGTAGACTTGTAACCACCACTTTTTTCGGAACAAGATTTTTTTGACTTTTTTCTAATTATTGTTATTAGTGTGATTTTACGTTATATCTTGAGTGAAAAATTAGTTTTCAAAACTAGAATTTATATTTTGATTAATTATCTAAATAATTAATAGTGCATATGTGTTATTATTGAATATGACTAATGGTTAGCCTTTGACTAGAATATTGGTTAGTGATCCTAGAGGACCTAAACTAACTAATCATGACCATCCAACTAGATGATTAGGACTAGCCTAAATGACCTTTAGTTAGTCTCTGGCTAGATTAAAAGATTTAGTTAGAAAACTTGACTAAACACCTAATTAGGAAGGGAGGTTCAATCCCTAACTTGTCATAACTAAAGGGAGGGGCGTAGTGGACCTTTTCTAATTAACCAAACCCTAAATTTAATACCATATAGCAACCCACCTTCCTATTAAAGCCCCACTTTATCTTCTTCCTCTTTCCATTTTCATTTCAAGCCCTAATTTAGGAGTTTTTCCCCAAATTGCTCTTACACCCAAATTTTCTCCAAATTGAGCCAAATTCGTTTGATTCTCTTTCCCTTGGAGAGGAGAAGCCTCTATTGGCTAGCTAAGAAGGAATTGAAAGAATTTGGAGCCTTGAAGCTTGGTGGAGATCTAGATCTACAAATTTTACATTGGGAATCCATCTCCCTTTTGGTATGAGCTCTCTAAATCCTTCCATTTCATTTCATTAGTGTAACTACATTTATTTAGGATCCCATTTGTATTAGGGTACCATTAGAGAGGAGTTAAGGCTCTCCTCTTCCTATTTGAAGGTTTTTTCTATTTTATTTTGATACAAATTAGGGAAATCAAATTTGTGACCACCAAGTGTTCGATACATGTCCCCAAAGGAACTTTCGTATCTTTTTTGAGTCGAAATTGGGTGTAAGTGTCCTAAATAGGATACGTGGTGTTATGTCATGGTACCTCATGAAATACATGGTTAGATTTGGGTATATAAATGTGTTTTTTTTGTCTAAAAACAACCCAAATTCGTCATAATATTCATCCACGTTTTTGGTAGCCATAGCAACTTAGAAATGTCATAACTCCTAGCTCAAGACTCCAATTAATCTTCCATTTTTTTTTGAAAGAACCATATCGAAGTTAGATTTCCATATATATATATATATATATATATTAATTGGACAAATTCGTTCTAGAACTTTTGTAATACTGTTTGAGTGTCAGCTGTCCGAAAGACGAACGCATTTCGGTGTTTTCGTGATTCCGGGAGCTTTCGGACACGAAAATGCGATCCGTTTGAAATTTCGGAAAGCTACTACGAAGGACTATGACATACTTTAATCCTAGAATTTAGTGAATAGTCTATAGGTGCAGTATTGATTTTAAGTAGAAAACTGACTATACGACATAGGCATTTTGTGTATCCTATGAGCCTGTAGTATTGGATATCAAGTGAATGTAGGTATCATAGGTTGTCAAAAATATGTATGATAGTACATACATACATACATATATCTAATATATAATAATATATATATATATATAATATATATTATATATATATATATATATATTATATATATAATAAGGGAGGTAGGGTGCCACCTCACGGGAGGGTGTCTACTTGTTACCCCCCATGCTATCATCAGCACATGGGTGCATGATGATAGCATGTGGGGGTGACAAGTAGACACCCTCCATAGGGTGGCACCTCACCCTCATCCTCTCCTCTCTCTCTCTCTCTCTCTCTATATATATATATATATATATATATTTATATTTTATATATATATATATATATATATATATATATATATATTGTTAGGTAATATGTGTTAGTTAGTGTTGTTAATGTTGATACAAATGGTTATCTAGTAAGCCAAATATGGATAAATTATGTGTCAAGATATTAAAGTTGTGGGTAAGGTACTAGTATAATACTTGGGCACCATGAGGATATTGGTATCGTGACACTCAAGTATCATAAGTAAGGATAAGTGAGTATTGGGACTTGAGTAAGGTATCCTATTTGGTATCAAGTATTAGTATTAGAGTTAGTTGGATAATTAGTATATGAGAGAATAAGGTATTGGTCAAGATACTAAGATAATGGATATTAGAACTAGGTAATAGATAATATCAGATGTCAAGTACTAAGAGTAGGATGAGTGAGTCCATGTGTATGATCTGTAGGGTATGGTAAGCATAGGATATCCTAGGATAAATTTGACAGGTAATGAAATAGAATGGTATATTGATATATTGATATATAGGTATATAGGTAAACATATTGCTATAATCTATAGCTATACATGTCATAGGGTAGGATATATATACCTTGGTATCAATTGTAGGTAATATAGGATACATATTTATGCATATATGTATCAAAGATTAAATGTAGATATCTATAGGTATATGTACATATAGAAATAAGATACTAGAATACATGTTATGTTACATAGGGTATAGGTAAGGTAGCCAAGGTATGGTGTAAAAAATGTGGGATACTTAATGAATTAAGGTATCATGACATATCATGGTATATGATATGTCAAGTATTAGGTAGAACATGGTATCCTAAGGATATGCTATCTATATGCGTATATATAAGTGTATATGTATATATAGGTAGTTAAAGTAATTCTAAGGGTAAAGGTAAATGCCTTAGTAGCAAGGTAACTCATGGGTATGCATAGAATAGCAAGAATACAATATCACATATGTATTTCATATAGGTATCATATAGATACAAATATTATAGGATACATAGGGATACAAATATATATATTTATACGTATAGTATAAGGGATATATTATACCATGTGGATATGGTATATGGGTATCTTGGTGTACTATGACATGTAGGGTGGATATATATATATATATATATATATATATATATATATATATATATATATATATATATATATATATATATATTTTATTTTATATATATATATATATATAATATATATATATATATATATATATATATTATATATATATATATATATATATATGAGTAAGGAAGTAACCAAGCATCGTAGGTAAGTATAGACAAACATGTATGAGACATATATGAGGGTACAATAATGGGTAAATGGTTAGCGATATGGGTCTATAGTAGGATATATGGATATATGTATATAATATAGGTAAATGGTAAATATTTAGATATGGGTAAAAGGTATATTGGTATTTATTATGGGTAGGTAAAGGTAATGGTATATGTAATAGACATTGGGTACATCCATGTATA
The DNA here is from genome assembly GCA_029216955.1 of Iris pallida. Lineage (NCBI taxonomy): Eukaryota > Viridiplantae > Streptophyta > Magnoliopsida > Asparagales > Iridaceae > Iris > Iris pallida. Next base: position 20,282,793 of record JANAVB010003400.1, on the reverse strand, counting down.
TATAAAGGATAAATTGGCTAAAGTAATCCTAGATAGTAGGTAACTAGTAGAGATGTAAGATTTATGTAATGATACTTGGTAATATTAGCTATTATGGCTAATACCTTCAAGGTATAGACCTAGAATCAAGGTATTAACTAGCATTGACTAGAAAATCTAGTTTACGCAAGGTATTGACCCTAGAAATAAGGTATTAACTAATTGTTAAGGTATTTGAGATATGAGCTATGGGTAAGTGGATAGTATCTATATATACTATATGTGATCTGCGATACCATAGTATATGTGGCTTATTGAGAATTCATGCATGATATATATGTATATGATATAGTACTATAAGGTATCCTAGAGTATGTGGGTCTATGGTTAGAATTATGACTAGCTTAGATATAGTTGACCCCTTTGACTAGACAGTTGACCAAACCCTAGTTGTTGACTTAGTTTGACTAAGAGTTGACCAAGGGTTAACTTTTGACCTAGAGAGGCCTAGTATCATGTAGATTGCATTGTAAACTTTAATTATTATATTACGAACTCATTATAACCTATACTGCTCTAAATAGGACTTTGTGACTCCAGTTTGGATATCTATACATATCAGTTGCTTAGGGTATCAGACTAGTACATTCTATGATAGTTTTCATTGTCTTGATATCTACTATATCCGATTCAGTTGTAGTATTTTACTTGATTTCTGACACGATGGTACACGGACTAGTATATGTCGGATCCTGTCATGAGATGTCATTTCTGGGTTACCATGGTATATTGGTACATTGTTCGATCTTATTTTCTGTACTTGTATAGACGCCGATTTCTATGGAGATTTGCCACCCTCTTAGAGAATCCCGTGTCATGACGTGATATGTCCGGATCTATATACTAATCGGGGATGGAGAGTTATTAGTGGTTATGTGATCAATACCCCTTTTGTATTCTACTTGTTCACTTGTTCATAGCTCCACCCTCACTACAGGTAGGGTGTAGCCTGACCTGATACTACTTGTTCATAGCTTTGTATTGTGGTTGACCTGATCCTGTTTTCATGTATTTCTTGTTCATAGCCGGTCAAATGGAACAGCCTGATCCTGACTCAAGCCGATCACATAACACTCTAATATCTCAATGCACTGTTTATGTTTACATTATACAACAGATATTTCTATACTACTTTATATTCCAGTATTTCATACCCTGACATGATATCCAGTTTTATATATACTGTTTATTTTCAGTCTTGATATTTCATCTTGTATTCCATTATAATTGTCTCTTATAGAATTTGTCAATTCACATGGAACTGCTGTTAGCGTTTGTACTTGCTCATATCCTGACAAGATAACCCCATTGATGTTTACAGAGGATTTAGATGCTGATTGTTCGACCCTCTATGGGTTTTGCACGGACGGAGACTTTGACCAGGATCTACCTTTGGTGACAGCGCCTGTAGAGGATGTACCTTCTGTAATAACCTAGTCTAGTAGGTTGACTGGACTACATTCCAGCTGGATATTTGGGACTTGTAGTATACTTTATATTCAGGATCTTGTGTTATGTCTTAATTTTTGAACTTTTGTCTGTGACTTGCATCTATTTCATCATATTTGTATGATATTCGTACTTATCTTCCTTAGATATCTTGTGATTGAGTTGAGATTATATACCTCCGTGTGAAGATGACAGGTTTATATACTTTGTGTCTAGATGTTATATTTTTAGTTTACCTATAGAGAGTTCTACCGCCGACACTGCGGCGTAGGCTGGACGTACCCACATTCTCGTGCCCCTAAACAGGGTACGGATCGTGACACATATCCATCATGCACCGTTGTAAGACAGCGGCAGTAAGTTGTATCAAGCAGTAGTAACTCAAGCACAATATTCTAAGCCGCGAAAAATAAAACTTTTATTTAAAATATTCAATGAAAAACTAGATGTCTATCTGGAACAACACACAAGCAGAGAAAAGTGTTACGTTATTACAACTTGTTCTTTTATTACAACATTAAAAGAAACTAAAACAGTAAAGTACGACTAGATCCTGGGCTCTCTGTCCGGGTTCAACTATCTCCTCGGAACTAAAGTCGGGTCCATGGTAAGTGTAACTTCTCTTCCCGAATTTTTACAAATTTATTTATTTTAATTAATTTCTTGTCAAAAATGATAGTTAAATTAAAAGTTTTGAGGATGCAAATTTTTATCTAATTATTAAATTATATTTAAAATTGTGAAAGATGTTTGTTTACTACTTTGGATTTTATTACATTCGAGATTTGTTTTAAATTATGAATATTTTGTAGGAAATTTTGAGTTACTTGATAATGCTCATATTACTTGAAATATGATCTAAAATGACTATGTTGTCATCGAATATTATTTTTGAATTACCATTAGAATCAAATAAATAAGCTTTGATTTGGTATGTTTGAATATTACTCTAAGTTACTGCGTCAAACAATTATTTAATTTTGGGAATTTAATTTATGTGTGAATTAAAGTATTTTGATGGTATCGTTATAGCTATATTATTATATGGAAATTTATTATGATTGGAATCAAGATAGATACTAATAAGTTTAAATTATTTTGTTTTAAGTTAATATTATCTTAAGATATTATTATAAGTGATTTGGAATTATTGTGCAAAAACAGTTAGAAGAAAGAGGTTAATTGAAATTGAACCAATTTAAAGGGCAGCCCTAGCCGACCCTCTTATGAATAGCTGAGTTCAAATCCCTCTTATAATCGACCACTTTCCTTTGAATTTAAATTTTAGTTCGTTTATAAGATTATGCTCGAATTCTTAAACTTTGATCCAAATCCGATCTCGGCCCTATCTGCAAACATGTATATATGTATAGCAAGGGATCGGCCTACTCCTCTTCCCGCAAACCCTATATTCTTATCGACGAACTCATCCTTTGATCGATATTGTAACACCCATCACCAGCATCATCACCATCACAGTCATGCCTACCACCACCACCACAGGATTCATCGTGTTCGGACCCGTGTGTCCATGTCCATCATTCTTATTCCACCTCCCATTATATTTACATCAAAACCATATCGTGTCCGACACACCGGACACGCCAAGCCACCATCGCCAAGACAAAATAATCAAAGTAATCCTAACCTTCGCCGGACCCGGAACCATGGAGCGCGTCAAATCCACGCCAAAGCCAGCGATCCGCTCCTTGGTCCGTACACTACGGTCGATCTCTTCGTCCACAACCTCGTGTCGAGATCGCGCGACCGCAGCACCGCGCCTCGTCGCCCCGACCGCTAGGGAAGTCTTCCGCTGCTCGCCTCTCCAAGGCCCGAGCCGTGCGTGCAGACCGCGTGCTCCTCATCCATTCCACCGTACCATCGGAGAACTCCTCTACCCGCGTTCGCACGAGCCAGCGCCACCGAAGGCGTGCAGCCCGTGCGTTGACGCTGCCTCCTGTCTCCTCCGCACGTCGAGTGCTCCACACCCACGAGCGCGCAGCCTGTCTCTTCCGGCAGCTTCGGCCAACGTCTCGGCGCTGCCATCTTCTGTGCAAGCCGTCCTTTGTCGCCAACAACTCGTCATCGCGGTCGTACCTGTGCGTACATACGCGTGTCTCTCTTCGGAACCCTAGCTTCCGTCGAGTTGCCCTCCTCCAGGGACCAGCACCGCCACGGCGCCGCTATCTTGGCCGGTGTTTCCACGCCTCCGACCAGCTCCGTTCCCCTCGGTGCTGACTGCCGGTGACGTTTCCACCAGCGTTGGCATCTCGACCTCCTCTTCTTGCTGAGCACCACCGCACCTCCGATCTCTCCGATGACCGACCCTCTCTCCCGGTGAGCATTTTCCCGCTCTCTTTCTCCATCTTTTCTTCTCCCTGAAGAAGAATGGAACTCATTTCTCTCCTAAAGGATTTGTTTGGGTTTTATTTGCATTAAAGGATTAGTGAGTTGGTTATGGGCTTCAAGCCCAACACCTGTAATATTTTCCTTGAATTTTCGTGGGCTGTGGTGTGGGCTTAGAAATATAGGTATATATATATGTATCATTATAATGTATGTAGGTATATACATACACTGTCATTACGATTATTACTATTATTGTCTTATTTATTTTATGGTGGTTGTTATAATTATTTATAATGACAGCGTATGCATTAGTATGTATACATGGGTATTAAAAGTAATATAATATTTTGGTATTAATTATATGTACTACTTTATTTAACTATATATATTAGTAATTTTTCCTAGAAAGTATACTTGTAACAATTATAGTTTTGGGTCATTGGGCTTGGGCCTGAGGGTTTTTAAACTTAGAAATTTATTATGGGCTTTTAGTGTCTTATTTATATTTTATTTGGTTTGGGCTTCAATGATTTTTAAAAAGTATTATATGGAGCTAATAGACCATTACTTTAAAATAGGGTTTTATATAAATCTATAAGTATATTTTAAAGGGCTTAAAGGCATATTTTCGTTATGGGCTTTATAATATTTTTATTATTTTATCTAGAACTAATGGGTTTTAAATCTTATTTCTTATCGGTTTTAGAAATATTATTTTAAAATCCTATTTATATGTAAGTAATTAGTGGACCTTATATATATGTTCTTAAATGCGTGTCTTAAAAACTATCTATATTATCTTGACAAAATATTATTATTAGTTCCTAGAAGAACGATAATTTCTAGATAGTTATAAATGCTTTGTAAATAAATGCATATATTATTATTTTTCTTATTGAGAAATATGTTTCTTAAATGATTTTTCTCTTAGATTAATCGTGATCATAACCAACCTAATCATACTTCTATTTCTTTGCCAATCCACATCGAGCATAACCAATCATACTATACTGGACCCAACGGGATTGTCGGTTTCACCAGCTAAGGACCACAGGCAAGTACACTTTCTGATTGCTTTTCGATTCATAGTAGTCTATACATTTTATGTTTATACATATATCTTGCTGCTTGTTGACACGCTCGTCACACGAGGATTAGTATCATGGATCTTTATTTACTATATTTCATGATTATCGAGTTTTTGTGTTTTATGATTTGTTCGAGTCCATGAGTACTAGTCGGGAGGGAAAATATCTTAGTAGACGTGTAAACCACCCCATACCCATCCTATGATGTCTATTCTTGAATAGTAGCAGCTGCACACGACACGTGCAGGGTGCCAGATTTACCCCTTAGCCGTTCACATGTCAAAACTGATATTTTAAACCACATAGATAGTTGTCTTTTATTTGTTTCCTTGTTTTCTTCACCGCTTGCCATGACATCAGTTACCTTCTAGTTTTTATTTCACATATGATATTTTCATGTCTTGTGAATTCTATTGTGTTTTCGATTTGTCGTCGGTTTGTGTGCTTGTTCCATTTCTGACTGGAAACCAACATTTTTCAGGTTTAGCCGCGATCACTCTTAGCACTGGGAAGGCATAGGTATGCTAGGTCAACCTAGATAGTTGAATTAGCTGTCTTTTCTATTTTGTGAGACATTGTATTTTCTAGCAAATGTGAAGTTGTGAAATCTTGTAATTTGTAAAATTGATTTAGTAATGTGAATGAGCAATATATGTTACCTTTTGTAATTTTGAGCATCTTGGCTGTGACAGCGTTCTACCGTCGACTCTGCGACGTAGGCTGGCTTGGACACGTCTCGTATTCGAAAAGCGGGTGCGGGTCGTGACAAGTTTTTGTGGTGGCCCATACAGGTCAGTCTTCGCAAATTGTGCGAACTCGTGGTAGTACCATATTAGTCGTACTGCTACGAGCCTGCGACTAGGAATAAGTCAATTTTAGGAGAATGGTTAGGACTAGGAGTCCCTAGTTTAATTTGACAGTTGGGTAGTAAGGTTGCTACATAGGCCTCATCAAATTCTAAATCCTATTAGATGATTTTCATAGAAGGATGCACTATTGTATTCTGATTCGATAGTATTTCTAAAGTGGGTAGATTTATAACCCCTCTTTCCGAAAGTTTGGAAAATATCCTTTTATTTATTTGTTTGAATTAAAATGTGATTTTTAGAATTTTATAAATATTTATTATAGAAGGCCTTAGTCACGGTTAAGTTTTGGAGTACAAGATAACCAAGAATTTTGGCACTGATAGTGTGGTCGAGTGCTTTGACTAGTGTTCTAGCCATGATGGAGAAGGCCGAGTCATAGGTGTGTACTAATTAGGAAAACCAGGCCAAATCGTGACATAACCCTAGGAATAATTTAATTACTTATTATTAAGATTATTGGATTTTAGAAGACGTGGTTGTTCCAAACTAGCCCGAATCCAACCCATGTCCTGGTGGTCATGTAGTGCGACCAACGTCGTCCACGTAGATATATAGATGTGTATATATATTGGTAGTCCATTTTTAGTATTGTGAATAATTTCTGTAAATTATATATTAATATAATATATGTATTATTGCTATTTAAATTTGTATTTTCTTGGAAATAGGATAACCTCCTCTTAGAATGATAATTTGGGATTTTGGGATTTACTTAGGCTATACCTATATATTTGTGTATAAATATATTCATAATAGGTAGACATAATGCTTTATATATATTTTCCCTCGATCTTGAATATTAGAGTAATATAAATTTAAGTTTATATTTCTTTTGCCTTCGGTCATTTTCTTCCTAATCATGATCATTTGTACAACTTTATCTTGTATCTTTTCTAAACATCGTCATATCATAAATTCGTATCACTTATATTCTTTTTCTTGGACCTAAGGAATTATTTTAAAAGAACTTCTCACTCAATTGTCTATTGATCTCGAGTTAAGTTTTTGGATTCAAAAGTTTTCTCTCAATCGTTGAATATTGAATATCCGTGAAATAAGGATTATAAGATTTTACTTATTTTGACTTCGATCATTATCCTTCCTAACTAATTGTTTTCAAGAAGCTGATCTTATACTTGAAGAACAGATACTTGTACTTTTTCTATCTTTATCAACTTGTATGATATTTTAAACTCCTTTGATATTCTTAGGGATATAGTTGGAATAATTTTGATGACTTGCGATGACAAGACAGCAGCGCACTGTCGTCACTTATTTGAATTATCGTGACTACGGGTTCATTGCAGCCAGCAGCGCACTGGCGTGGCATGATCCCTAAGTTGAAATAATTTCAAGTAAGCGTGGGTGATCGAACATTATTAAAATTATGTACGTCTTGGTCATCTTATTTCATCCTTGAGTTGTTATGTCAAGATTAGATAGAGTTGATAGGGTATTCGTTGCTGCAACGTAGCTCGAGTTGTGGAACCAAGGGTTTAATGCAGCTAGCTGTACACTGGCGAGGCATAAATTCTCGGTAAAGTGACTTCGATTATGTTTACGAGTTTCGAATACCAAAGAGACTACATCTTATTGGCATATAACTATTAAATTTTCAAATTGATTTGCGCTTATTCCTAGTCACGATCTTCTCCATAAACCGGTAATTCTCCCTTCCTTTCTTATCCCTCTATTTTTCAGATTGTCATCTTTTAACGTAATTTCGACTAGATTCCTAAACTTATCTAGATTTTGATTCTAAACTCATGCCTAAATAATTGTGGATAAATAATTTAAGCATATCGAAATGATTTTGGATTTGATCATCCTTGAACAATTTTGATCATGACTAGACTCCTTTTATTATATTTCGATCGAGTCAATTCGTATCCTTTCCTAGGTTTGATTCTATAATCATGCCTAAATAGTTTTGTTAACTAATTGATCGTTCCTAAACAAAGTTGTCATGACTAATCTCTCTTGACTATAATCATAATCGTGCATACATTTCAAATCAATTATTGCTAATATTATATTTTGCATCCAATTTTGATCATGACTATTTTGACCTTGTTCATGCTCGTGCCAACTTTCAAATTTTATCATGCATGAATGATTTGCATGATTAACCTTGATCGTGACTGTATCTTAACTTATATCTATGGGACTATAGCCTTGTTTAGATTGCATCTAGAACCTTGATCATTCTTTAGAAGTTCGGTCGTAACTAGACCATGTTGACTGTAATTGGATCATGCCAAATCATTTTATTTTAATCATTCTTAAACATTTGGTTGTCAACTAGACCATTTGATCAAAGGTCAATCGTGCCCAATCACATTCTCCTTTTTTTTATTATTTTTATTATTATTTTGATCACATCCGCGATTACGTATGACTAATTTGATCATGAATCATATCACCCCTTGATTATATCATTGGTCGTTTTATTCGTACCAATTAAAATTTTGCTTCTTGATTATTCTCCGTAGTCGTGCCTAATTGTGTCCCTTGAAATTTCTAGGAGAAAGTTTTTCTAAGGTGGGTAGAAGCATAAGCCACTTTCCGATTTCTTGCAATTTTCTTTTTATTTTAAGTAATTTTTATTTTATTTCTATTGTAGATATTTTTGAAAAGAAATGAGATTTGCAAAATTTTAGAAGAGATTTTATTCTAAGATTATTTGAAATACTATTTTATCGAGAGTTATATAAAATTTAAATTATTACTATATTATTTTAGAAGATATTGTATTCATGAAAAATATACAGCTATAAATATCTGAATTATTTTTAACAATATTTTGACAATTGATTTTATTACAAGGATTATTTAAAGTAATAGGTATTATTTTAGACAGTATTTTATAATTGATTTGGGATAAGATTGGGTCAAATCCTTAGATTCCCTTTCCCGGAGTTTTAGAAATTTTTATTCATTTATTCATTCACATCTTTTAATTGTCGGAGTTGAAGGCAGTTTTCGTCGATAGTTTGTTTATAGTTATTTTCCTTATCAAGCTTGTTTCAAAAGTTAAGTTGAGAGCATTTTAGGACTTTTAGAGTTTCAAACTCCTTCTTCCTATTTTGGTTATATTTATTTATTTGATCAATTTTTCTTTATTATAAAGTTCTACTACCTCTCACCAATCTACCAAGTCTGCCTATCCTAATAGTCCTTAAATTCGAGGACGAATTTATTTCTAAGGTGGGTAGATTTGTAACTCCTCTTTCCGAATTTTTGCAAATTTATTTATTTATTTATTTATTTATTTATTTTAATTAGTTTCTTGTCAAAAATGAGAGTTAAATTAAAGTTTTGAGGATGCAAATTTTTATCTAATTATTAAATTATATTTAGAATTGTGAAAGATGTTTAGTTACTACTTTGGATTTTATTACATCCGAGATTTGTTTTAAATTATGAATATTTTGTAGGAAATTTTGATTAATAATAATAAGTCTTACTGAATATTATTTATAGCAATATTCAATTATTGTTTTGATTAAAAATGTGTTATTTGCTAAATATTACTTCAAAAATTTTTACTCTTCTATGAATTTAAATGGTATGGTTTAGTTACTTGATAATACTCATATTACTTGAAATATGATCTAAAATGACTCTGTTGTCATCGAATATTATTTTTAAATTACCATTAGAATCAAATAAATAAACTTTGATTTGGTACGTTTGAATATTACTCTAAGTTACTACGTCAAACAATTATTTAATTTTGGGAATTTAATTTATGTGTGAATTAAAGTATTTTGATGGTATCGTTGTAGCTAGATTATTATATGGAAAATTATTATGATTGGAATCAAGATTGATACTAATAAGTTTAAATTATTTTGTTTTAAGTTAATATTATCTTAAGATATTATTCTAAGTGATTTGGAATTATTGTGCAAAAACAGTTAGAAGAAAGGGGTTAATTGAAATTGAACTAATTTAAAGGGTAGCCCTAGTCGACCCTCTTATGAATAGCTGAGTTCAAATCCCTCTTATAACCGACCACTTTCCTTTGAATTTAAATTACAGTTCGTTTATAAGATTATGCTCGAATTCTTAAACTTTGATCCAAATCCGATCTCGGCCCTATCTGCAAACATGTATATATGTATAACAAGGGATCGGCCTACTCCTCTTTCCGCAAACCCTATATTCTTATCGACAAACTCATCCTTCGATCGATATTGTAACACCCATCACCAGCATCATCACCATCACAGTCATGCCTACCACCACCACCACAGGATTCATCGTGTCCGGACCCGTGTGTCCGTGTCCATTCTTCTTATTCCACCTCCCATTACATTTACATCAAAACCATATCGTGTCCGACACACCGGACACGCCAAGCCACCATCGCCAAGAAAAAATAATCAAAGCAATCCTAACCTTCGCCGGACCCGGAACCACGGAGCTTGTCAGATCCACACCAAAGCCAGCGATCTGCTCCTTGGTTCGTGCACCACAGTCGATCTCTTCGTCCACCACCTCGTGTCGAGATCGCGCGAACGCAACACCGCGCCTCGTCGACCCGACCGCCAGGGACGTCTGCCGCCGCTTGCCTCTCCAAGGCTCGAGCCGTGCGTGCAGACCGCGTGTGCCTCATCCATTCCACCGTACCACCGGAGAACTCCTCCGCCCGCGTCCGCACGAGCCAGCGCCACCGAAGGCGTACAGCCCGCGCGTTGGCGCCGCCTCGCATCTCCTCCGCATGCCGAGTGCTCCACCACCACGAGCGCGCCGCCTGTCTCTTTCGGCAGCTCCGGCCAACGTCTCGGTGCTGCCATCTTCTGTGCGAGCCGCCCTTTGTCGCCAACAACTCGTCATCGCAGCCGTACCTGTGTGCGCATGCGCGTGTCTCTCGTCGGAACCCTAGCTTTTGTCGAGCTGCCCTCCTCCAGGGACCAGCACCGCCACGGTGCCGCTATCTTGGCCGGTGTTGCCACGCCTCCGACCAGCTCCGTTCCCCTGGGTGCTGACCGCCAGTGGCGTTTCCACCAGCGCTGGCATCTCGACCTCCTCTTCTTGCTGAGCACCACCGCACCTCCGATCTCTCCGACGACCGACCCTCTCTCCCGGTGAGCATTTTCCCTCTCTCTCTCTCCATCTTTTCTTCTCCCTGAAGAAGAATGGGAACTCATTCTCTCTCCTAAAGGATTTGTTTGGGTTTTATTTGCATTAAAGGATTAGTGAGTTGGTTGTGGGCTTCAAGCCCAACACCTATAATATTTTTCTTGAATTTTCGTGGGCAGTGGTGTGGGCTTAGAAATATAGGTATATATATATGTATCATTATAATGTATGTAGGTATATACATACACTGTCATTACAATTATTACTATTATTGTCTTATTTATTTTATGGTGGTTGTTATAATTATTTATAATGACAGCGTACGTATTAGTATGTATACATGGGTATTAAAAGTAATATAATATTTTGGTATTAATTATATGTGTTACTTTATTTAACTATATATATTAGTAATTTTTCCTAGAAAGTATACTTGTAACAATTATAGTTTTGGGTCATTGGGCTTGGGCCTGAGGGGTTTTAAACTTAGAAATTTATTATGGGCTTTTAGTGTCTTATTTATATTTTATTTGGTTTGGGCTTCAATGAGTTTTAAAAAGTATTATATGGAGCTAATAGACCTTTTAATTTAAAATAGGGTTTTATATAAATCTATAAGTATATTTTAAAGGGCTTAAAGGCATATTTTCGTTATGAGCTTTATAATGTTTTTATTATTTTATCTAGAACTAATGGGTTTTAAATCTTATTTCTTATCGGTTTTAGAAATATTATTTTAAAATCCTATTTATATGTAAGTAATTAGTGGACCTTATATATATGTTCTTAAATGTGTCTTAAAAACTATCTATATTATCTTGACAAAATATTATTAGTAGTTCCTAGAAGAACGATAATTTCTAGATAGTTATAAATGCTTTGTAAATAAATGCAGATATTATTATTTTTCTTATTGAGAAATATGTTTCGTAAATGATTTTTCTCTTAGATTAATCGTGATCATAACCAATCTAATCATACTTCTATTTCTTTGCCAATCCATATCGACCCTAACCAATCATACTATATTGGACCCAACGGGATTGTCGGTTTCACCAGCTAAGGACCACAGGCAAGTACACTTTCTGATTGCTTTTCGATTCATAGTAGTCTATACATTTCATGTTTATACATATATCTTGATGCTTGTTGTCACGCCCCAGAACCAGAATACTGGAGAGCGGGGGCAGACATAGCCAGCTACGTATAATGAAATGGAATCCACTCCACTATACGGTCACGGCTGTCTAGATATATGAGGGTTTATCTACAAGCCATCAGTCTCTTAGGGTCAATAACAAGCCTAGTGTCTCAATCACAAGCAAGTAAATAGAGTTACAAGATGTAAGATCACCAAATATACAATAGTAAGGCGTCCCAAACATTACATATTCAGCTGATCATGAAGCTAGTCGTTACAAAATATGAGGACTAGCAAGAGTTTAGTCATACATGATCAACCCTAGGTTGCCAATCATGTTACAGCCCGTGGGCAGACAGTAAGTAAAAATGTACACGAGCTAACACTTGTTCGGCGGCTAAACGCCTCAAAAGAATAATTTTACAATAGAGTGGGAGAGCCAAAATAAACCCACTCGTTGCCCTGGTTACGCCGGGTGTTCACCATCGGGCTGGAAAACCGGTAGATCCTCTGGAGCTGCTCTGGTATCTGGCCACACAAAACCAGCTGGGTCAGATCCCAGAAAGAGCAAGTACCACAAAGGAGGCTTCACTTAGGAACTAAAACCAGCAATTAGCACAAGAGTAAAATATATAAAAGACAATAATTAAAGAAAAGCAGGACATGTGATATACGATGAGATAACCATGGGACTATTCAGATAACCAGGTTACAACCCGTAAACCAAACAAGGACCGGGGTTGTAACCCTTCGTCTGAACCGAACTTGGTTTCTCCCACCATTTATCGGCAAGATAAATATAAGAAATCCGGACATGTAACAATCTTGTACAGGATCAAGACAAGAATAGACTGGTAAACTCCATCCAACATTTCACGGCCAAGCAATACGTACGGCTTGATACTTTAACTAACTAGGGTTGTCACAAGCCTAATTACTAACAAGATGCAGCGAGATTATTCTACAGCCACAAGCCCTGCAGACCATCCAGGCTATCCGGACGCAATTAGAGTTGAATTCAAGTGGGTACATCGTCCAGGAAATGTATGTACCCTTAGGTGACTTAGAGGGTGCAACACATGACAGTGTGCTGGAAATGTGCCCTACTCGACGGCAGGCTACAGATCCCAAGTGGGGCGCCCAGATAACGGGATTGCCTGTAGCTGGGAAATCTCTTCATGACTACTGGATTTATTCTAGTTGTTAGCCTTAGTTGATTTCAGTGGGTATCCCTGACCGTGGTACTCAGGGATCCCCATCCTAGACATGATGTAAGACAAGACGGGTTCATTTGCACAAGCACAATCGTCCACGGTGTCCAGGTCATTCAATCTTGTCATGTCGTGTTAGCCGTCGCAACAGCATTTGAAGGAATATCATGTCAGGTTTATCATGTCAAGAGTGCACCACGGCGGGCCACTATCAAGATTTATCATGTCAAGTTATCATGTCAAATTTGTCAGGTCAAGTTATCATGTCGGGAGTGCACCACGGCGGGTCACTATCAAGTCATGCCATTTATCAAGGAAGGAAAAAACTTGAGCAATTAAAATAATAATATAATATAATATATATATATATATTCTTGAAGCTAAGGAGAAACTCTACAACTTTCATGTTGGGAGTGGGAAGAAATTCGGACCACAATTCACGCAAATAAGACATTTAAACAATCAAAGTGGGACCCATGCGGTCCAAAAGTGGGAGAACAAACATGCGGTCAAAGAGAGTGGGAGGCCACCCATGCGGCTAGCCAAAGCTTATGCGGCCAGAAAATAACTAAAAGGGGTCATGCGGCTAAGAGTAAATGCCTACAAGAAATACTCATGCACCCAGAAAAGACCGAGAGTGGGAAGGCAATAAATACGAGCTTCCACTCAAACAAAGAAAAGGGGCACGTGGCCACTCAAGTATAGTGGCCATGTGGGACCCAACAATAATCAATACATTAAACCCACGTGGCCAGCACACAATGACAATTTTCCATGCGGCCCAGGAATAACCAAGGCCATGCGGCTCACCCTCACATGTACTTGCATAAAATACAACAAATAATAAATAATTAAATAATGACCATGCGGTTGATAGTTTCCATGCTCCCATATGCGGCTCACTTTAGTGGCCAGACGCAATGCAAAAAGGCATGCAACAATTTCAAGCAAAAATAAGGCCATGCATTAATATAATGCACTAATCTAAGGCATGCATTAATAATATAAAACATTAATTCTAATCTGGTATGCGGCTGAGCTTAGCTCCCCATGCGGCCAATAAAAATTGTATTAAATATTAATACGGCTAAGCATGCAAGCTTGGCCATAAATATTTTATATATGGCCATTCGTCCAAGCAGACTTGGCCATGCGGCCATTCAAAAATTGCATGCGGCCAAATGTATTGTGTATGCGGCTCATACTACTACTAGTAACAGCATGCCTCCTTGCATGCATGCAAAGGTAAGCAAAAGTAGGACATAGACATAATTATTAGCTAAACACATGCATTGGAGCATCTCCAACACAATGCATTAATATAATGCATACAACATTTACATTCATGCAATTTCATGCATAAGGCATTCAGTACGTGCATATGCATGCACCAACAATGCATTATTAAATATAACTTGCTACAATGCATGCACCAACAAATGCTTAAGGCCTACTGTACTTTGCTTCATGCGGCTACTAAATATAACTTGCTCCATGCGGCTACCTTAGGAAAAAGTATTAACAATTGCATTAGAAAAATGCATTCAAGAATGCATTAATATACATCAGAGAAGGCACATGCGGCTCTCATGGGTTAATGCATTCAATTCTTAATTCATTAAATAGTGGTGCCTATGCGGCTCACTGACTGTATTGCATTAAATAATGTATGTAAAATAAATACTGGCTATTGCATTTATAGGCCATGCGGCTGAGCAAAATTTCATAGGTCCAATCTGGACCAAACGAAATTCTCTACAACATGGGATCACCAACTTAGCAAAATATACAAGTTTGATGGATCAAAATCCTAGAAAACTGAAAATACCACAAAACTAGATCTACAAATTTAACCATGGAAATAAAAAATGCCAAGTACTAAAGTGGTTTAGAAAGACATGAGAAAGACAATGAAACAATAAAAATGGGGTTCCTCCATGAAGCAAGATGCACTTGCCTAAGCTCTCCACTCTCTTCTGATAGGTGGAGAAGTAAAGATGGAGAAGAAGAAATGAGTAATGAGTAATAATGGAAGAGAGAGAGTGGGATAGATATTTATGGTGGGAGTGGTGGTAGGTAGGAGTGGTGGTAGGTGGGAGTGGTCCTCCACATAAAACCAAACCAAGCCAAACCCACTAAACCGAACCAAACCAAGCCAATACAATCCCATAATAAACCATGCTAATGCAACATGCAAAATAAAATCCAAGGCTAACTAATTATGACAAACCAAAAATACGAGCCCGAAATACGTACACGTATTTCCAATACGTAATACGAGATATGGGCATTACAACTCTACCCACCTTAAAAGAATTCCGTCCTCGGAATTTAATCAAGTGTCTAGAGATGCAATGACAAGCTATACTAAGCAATCAATCATGCAATCATGTATGTAAGCAAGGAAATCGAAGGCACGAGAAAGAGAAAGGATATCCTGCTAGGAACCTCTCTGTCGGTTCTGAATCTGAGCTTGGACCTGGGCATACTGCTGGGGTCTCTGTAGCTGGAAGGCTAGGGCCTGAGGCGGCAATGGCCTCGGAGGCTGGTACTGCTGCTGAAACACTTGGGCCTGAGGCGGCAATGGCCTCGGCAATGGATACTGCTACTGCTGCTGGACTGGGGCTGGTCCCCTTACCGAGGGACTAGTCTGGGCTGATGAGGAGGAACCTGTTCTATTCGGACAGGACCCTATCTTGTGGTCCGGTGCTCCACAAGCCAAGCACAATCCCTGTGCTCTGCGACACTCTGAAACAACGTATCCTGGCTTCCCACAATGAGTACAGCCCATTGCGGAAGACTGCTTCTGCTTCTGTTGTTGAGGGGACGTGACCGACATTACTGAGGCTGCCTGCCTCGGAGTTCTAATTGTCAAAGCCCTGACTGCCGGGGCTGGTGCTGTCGACTGGGTCATCTGACCGTGAGATCGCTTCCGACCTCCGGTCCTGTCTACTATCCTGTGGGAGGTATACTCGTGCCTCCGAGCTGCTCTCAACACTGCATCAAAAGTCTGATGCTCAAACTGTTCCACTGCCAATAAAATCTTGAGATGGAGCCCTTGCTAGAACCGCTGGGCTCTGTCAAACTCGGTCGCCACCAAGGTGGGAGCAAACCGACTAAGCCTGGAGAACTCGGCCGTATATCTATCGACCGTCCTGCCTCCTTGCTTCAGATTGGTGAACTTGGTCTGTAGATCGTACCGAGTCACCGCATCGAAGTACTTAGTCTGGAATCTCTCTCTGAATAGTGCCCATGGAATAGGGGCCACTAATCCTACGGCCTGTGCTGCCCACCAGCTGCGGGCAAGATCCAATAACTGTAGACGCACCACGGCCACCTTCTCATCTTCTGGGGTCTTGGCTGCCTCTAGAATGACTTCAGTATTCTGGAGCCATGCATCAGCAGCAATAGCATCTTCACTGCCATCGAAGAATAGAGGGTTCAGGCGCTTGAAACTGTTCGCTGCACTGTTCCTTGGATGACCATCTCTGTTCAAAGCATCTGCCACTGCCTGTTGTAAGGCATCTCCTCGACGATCTTGGGAAGCTAACAATGATCTGATGAGACCCACCAAAGTGCTATCATCAGGCTCTGCAGGCTGGACTGGCTGAACTGGCGGCTCTCCTCCAGTAGGTACGACTCGGGAGGCTGCTCCTGAGTGCTGGACCTGATCTTCTGGTTGCTGCTGGTCCACGGGAGGTGATCCGCCTTGCTGATCGGCAGGTCCAGGTTCAATGCCGCTGAAGAAGACGACATGGGAACAATAAGGAAGGACCAGGATAGATCAACGATACAAGCATATGATCAGGACAAGAATCCAGGGATTCAGAAGATATGAGCAGAGATCAAAGGCGAATACTGATTGAGACATCTATTCGGTAAACCCTCGCATATCTTGATTTACAAGACCTGCATAGGCCACCACTTAAACCATGTCACGCCCCAGAACCAGAATACTGGAGAGCGGGGACAGACATAGCCAGCTACGTATAATGAAATAGAATCTACTCCACTATACGGTCACGACTGTCTAGATATATGAGGGTTTATCTACAAGCCATCAGTCTCTTAGGATCAATAACAAGCCTAGTGTCTCAATCACAAGCAAGTAAATAGAGTTACAAATGTAAGATCACCAAATATACAATAGTAAGGCGTCCCAAACATTACATATTCAGCTGATCATGAAGCTAGTCGTTACAAAATGTGAGGACTAGCAAAAGTTTAGTCATACATGATCAACCCTAGGTTGCCAATCATGTTACAGCCCGTGGGCAGACAGTAAGTAAAAATGTACACGAGCTAACACTTGCTCGGCGGCTAAACACCTCAAAAGAATAATTTTACAATAGAGTGGGAGAGCCAAAATAAACCCACTCGTTGTCCTGGTTATGCCTGGTGTTCACCATCGGGCTGGAAAACCGGTAGATCCTCTGGAGCTGCTCTGGTATCTGGCCATACAAAACCAGCTGGGTCAGATCCCAAAAAGAGCAAGTGCCACAAAGGAGGCTTCACTTAGGAACTAAAACCAGCAATTAGCACAAGAGTAAAATATATAAAAGATAATAATTAAAGAAAAGCAGGACAGGTGATATACGATGAGATAACCATGGGACTATTCAGATAACCAGGTTACAACCCGTAAACCAAACAAGGACCGGGGTTGTAACCCTTCGTCTGAACCGAACTTGATTTCTCCCACCATTTATCAGCAAGATAAATATAAGAAATTCGGACATGTAACAATCTTGTACAGGATCAAGACAAGAATAGACTGGTAAACTCCATCCAACATTTCACGGCCAAGCAATACGTACGGCTTGATACTTTAACTAACTAGGGTTGTCACAAGCCTAATTACTAACAAGATGCAGCGAGATTATTCCACAGCCACAAGCCCTGCAGACCATCCAGGCTATCCGGACGCAATTAGAGTTGAATTCAAGTGGGTACATCGTCCAGGAAATGCATGTACCCTTATGTGACTTAGAGGGTGCAACACATGACAGTGTGCTGGAAATGTGCCCTATTCGACGGCAGGCTACAGATCCCAAGTGGGGCGCCCAGATAACGGGATTGCCTGTAGCTGGGAAATCTCTTCATGACTACTGGATTTATTCTAGTTGTTAGCCTTAGTTGATTTCAGTGGGTATCCCTGACCATGGTACTCAGGGATCTCCATCCTAGACATGATGCAAGACAAGACGGGTTCATTTGCACAAGCACAATCGTCCACGGTGTCCAGGTCATTCAATCTTGTCATGTCGTGTTAGCCGTCGCAACAGCATTTCAAGGAATATCATGTCAGGTTTATCATGTCAAGAGTGCGCCACGGCGGGCCACTATCAAGATTTATCATGTCAAGTTATCATGTCAAATTTGTCAGGTCAAGT
Organism: Iris pallida; assembly: GCA_029216955.1. NCBI lineage: Eukaryota > Viridiplantae > Streptophyta > Magnoliopsida > Asparagales > Iridaceae > Iris > Iris pallida. Next base: position 20,264,166 of record JANAVB010003400.1, on the reverse strand, counting down.
TATCATGTCGGGAGTGCACCACGGCGGGTCACTATCAAGTCATGCCATTTATCAAGGAAGGAAAAAACTTAAGCAATTAAAATAATAATACAATATAATATATATATATATATATATATATATATATATATATATATATATATATATATATATATTCTTGAAGCCAAGGAGAAACTCTACAACTTTTATGTTGGGAGTGGGAAGAAATTCGGACCACAATTCACGCAAATAAGACATTTAAACAATCAAAGTGGGACCCATGCGGTCCAAAAGTGGGAGAACAAACATGCGGTCAAAGAGAGTGGGAGGCCACCCATGCGGCCAGCCAAAGCTTATGCGGCCAGAAAATAACTAAAAGGGGTCATGCGGCCAAGAGTAAATGCCTACAAGAAATACTCATGCACCCAGAAAAGACCGAGAGTGGAAAGGCAATAAATGCGAGCTTCCACTCAAACAAAGAAAAGGGGCACGTGGCCACTCAAGTATAGTGGCCATGTGGGACCCAACAATAATCAATACATTAAACCCACGTGGCCAGCACACAATGGCAATTTTCCATGCGGCCCAGGAATAACCAAGGCCATGCGGCTCACCCTCACATGTACTTGCATAAAATACAACAAATAATAAATAATTAAATAATGACCATGCGGTTGATAGTTTCCATGCTCCCATATGCGGCTCACTTTAGTGGCCAGATGCAATGCAAAAAGGCATGCAACAATTTCATGCAAAAATAAGGCCATGCATTAATATAATGCACTAATCTAAGGCATGCATTAATAATATAAAACATTAATTCTAATCTGGTATACGGCTGAGCTTAGCTCCCCATGCGGCCAGCAAAAATTGTATTAAATATTAATGCGGCCAAGCATGCAAGCTTGGCCATAAATATTTTATATATGGCCATTCGTCCAAGCAGACTTGGCCATGCGGCCATGCAAAAATTGCATGCGGCCAAATGTATTGTGTATGCGGCTCATACTACTACTAGTAACAGCATGCCTCCTTGCATGCATGCAAAGGTAAGCAAAAGTAGGACATAGACATAATTATTAGCTAAACACATGCATTGGAGCATCTCCAACACAATGCATTAATATAATGCATACAACATTTACATTCATGCAATTTCATGCATAAGGCATTCAGTACGTGCATATGCATGCACCAACAATGCATTATTAAATATAACTTGCTACAATGCATGCACCAACAAATGCTTAAGGCCTACTGTACTTTGCTTCATGCGGCTACTAAATATAACTTGCTCCATGCGGCTACCTTAGGAAAAAGTATTAACAATTGCATTAGAAAAATGCATTCAAGAATGCATTAATATACATCAGAGAAGGTACATGCGGCTCTCATGGGTTAATGCATTCAATTCTTAATTCATTAAATAGTGGTGCCTATGCGGCTCACTGATTGTATTGCATTAAATAATATATGCAAAATAAATGCTGACTATTGTATTTATAGGCCATGCGGCTGAGCAAAATTTCATAGGTCCAATCTGGACCAAACGAAATTCTCTGCAACATGGGATCACCAACTTAGCAAAATATGCAAGTTTGATGGATCAAAATCCTGGAAAACCGAAAATACCACAAAACTAGATCTACAAATTTAACCATGGAAATGAAAAATGCCAAGTACTAAAGTAGTTTAGAAACACATGAGAAAGACAATGAAACAATAAAAATGGGGTTCCTCCATAAAGCAAGATGCACTTGCCTAAGCTCTCCACTCTCTCCTGGTAGGTGGAGAAGTAAAGATAGAGAAGAAGAAATGAGTAATGAGTAATAATGGAAGAGAGAGAGTGGGATAGATATTTATGGTGGGAGTGGTGGTAGGTAGGAGTGGTGGTAGGTGGGAGTGGTCCTCCACATAAAACCAAACCAAGCCAAACCCACTAAATCGAACCAAACCAAGCCAATACAATCCCATGATAAACCATGCTAATGCAACATGCAAAATAAAATCCAAGGCTAACTAATTATGACAAACCAAAAATACGAGCCCGAAATACGTACACGTATTCCCAATACATAATACGAGATATGGACATTACACTTGTTGACACGCTCGTCACACGAGAATTAGTATCATGGATCTCTATTTACTTTATTTTGTGATTATCGAGTTTTTGTATTTTGTGATTTGTTCGAGTCCATGAGTACTAGTCGGGAGGAGAAATATCTTAGTAGACGTGTGAACTACCCCTTACCAATCCCATGATGTATATTCTTGAATAATAGCCGCTGCACACGACACGTGCAGGGTGCCGGATTTACCCCTTAGTCGTTCACATGTCGAAATTGATATTTCAAACCACATAGATTGTTGTCTTTTATTTGTTTTCTTGTTTTTTCTTCACCGCTTGCCAGGACATCAGTTACCTTCTAGTTTTCATTTCACATATGATATTTTCATGTCTTGTGAATTCTATTGTATTTTTGATTTGTCGTCGGTTTGTGTGCTTGTTCCATTCCTGACTGAAAACTAACATTTTTCAGGTTTAGCCGCGATCAATCTTAGCACTGGGAAGGCATGGGTATGCTGAGGTCAACCTAAATAGTTGAATTAGCTGTCTTTTCTATTTTGTGAGATATTGTATTTTCTAGCAAATGTGAAGTTGTGAAACCTTATAATTTGTAAAATTGATTTAGTAATGTGAATGAGCAATATATGTTACCTTTGGTGATTTTGAGCATCTTGGCTGTGACATCGTTCTACCACCGACTCTGCGGCGTAGGCTGGCTTGGACACGTCTCGTATCCGAAAAGCGGGTGCGGGTCGTGACAGTAAGAATTAAAGTAAGCTCCTCGTCATCGCAGTCATCTAAAAATGTTGGTCTCTAGTTAGGAGGGGAGCAATAACATATATATCCATGCCAGTATTTTTAATGAATAACTTAAGAGACAAGAAGTAGTTTTGTAACATAAATTATTTTCTAATAATAATAAAGAAGCAGTGAAGCAGTGAATCTCTGGAAATGATAATGATGCAATCTACAACTAGCAATAGTGTTTTGAGTGTGTAACATCCTGTGGTCGGCTGGGGATGGAGGCAATATGTGTTCTAGTGAACACGGTCCGGCTTCAGCCCAATTGAGGTGGGGCTTCAGCTATCCACAATGAGGCAATAAGGGAGCTTTGACCACAGGTGCTAACACTACTTCCCAATCCCAAGTCAATGAGTCAATAAGTCAATCAAGCAATCAATTGGATACGAACGGGATCCCGTGAGTCATGTGTCGATACAATGTTTCTAATGATGTAAAGTATTTAATTATCACTAAAATACAAGTTTGAATAATATGAAACTTGCCTTGGTTTTCCGATGCTCGTAAGGGGACAGAGAAAACGGCTTCAAACTTAGGCCCTGGAACCTACATTAATTAATAATCTGGTTAAGAAACCATTCTAAGGGTTTTAATTAATAACGCCAACTATTACTTAATGATCAATTTATTATTAACGAGGCTTATATTTTAGAAAAGGAAAGCTACAATTATTTTTAATACTTTTAACCACGAATAATAATTGGTAAAAATGATTTTCTAATAAAACTATTATTTTTTATAAATAATGTGAGAAATACTATATTTTATTTATTAGTAAATAATAAACGGTTTTTCATAAACTAATATTCTAATTAAATTTACTTATATAAAATATCCGGAAAATACTTTTGAAATTAAATAGTGCTTTATTTACATAAACTAACCATAGTATTTTAATAGATACTTTTAAATATTAACAAAAACTATTTTAATAGTTATTTTGTTAGAAATACTTGATATTTTAGGAATATATTTAAGAGTAGCAATTAAATATCGTCTTAAAACTTTATTTGAATAAGACAAAAGCTAACTAAATATTTTTAACGAGTTTATTACAAAAAGTAATTTGTATTAATAATTAATGAGAAAACATTTAATTATGCGAATAATTAAATAATTTATTAAGGAAATATAAAAAATTATTTCCTAAAAATATTAACTGTACTAATGAATCTAATTCCGCCTATAATTTATTAACGAAATAATCACAATCTTTTATTAATAAAATCTAATATTTATTCTGAATAATTATATACATAAATCAACGATTATAACGGCATCAATATTATTATTAGTACTAATAATCTAACTATTATGCATCAAATGATTTAATTAATCTTATTGACAAACACAGACATAATTTGGAAACTAACTATTCCAGAATTGACAGAGCTTCATTCTGTCAATTCCGGTCGGACAAAAAGTTGGATTTCACTACTGGAATTAAATACAGAAGTCCAGAAGGTCTACCGGAAGTCTGACGAAGGAGAACCGAAGGGTGGCTTCGCCTCGGGATCGCGCAAAGCGACGGAACTCGGCACACACAGACGGGGTGGCGAGCGGGTTCGGCGCGCTCACGGACGTACGCAGACACGCGGGAAGCGCGCGGCGGCACGCGGACGGCATGTGTGGCGCTGGTAGCATTGGCGGGCGCGGGGGTTGGCTTGGCCGGCTGGCGTACGCGGGAAGCGCTGGTGGGCTGACGGCACGCAGGGAGGGCCGCGCGGGGGTCGGCCGGTCTGCGCGGCACGGTCGGTCGGCGGTCGGGGCGACCGATCGATGGTCGGTTGACGATCGGCGGTGGTCGGGTGATGATCGACGGCAGTTGGACGTGACGGAAGCGCCTCGAATGAGGTGTCGAACCGTCCGGGGTGTCGCGGGGAGCGCCGGGGTGCGATCGGAATTGTGAGGGATGGAGTGTGGAGGAAGTTGTGGAGATTGTGAAGGTAGAGAGGGGAGAGTCTTGTAGAGTTTCTGAGTGTTTTTGAGAGTTTGTACGAGGGAGAGAAGATGATAGATCCGGGAGTGGGTGGTTCGTGCGGGGTAGTCGAATTATTGGGGTAGTGGGGTTGAAGGGTAGGGGTTTAGTTAAATGGGTTTGAGTTAAAGGGTTTGGATTAAATGGTCCGGACAAGAACACCATCCAATAATTAATATTAATAATCAAAATCTAATTTTTGACTAATAAAATAATAATAATGATAGACTAAAGTAGAAAATAAAAGTCAAATATTTTTGTTGTTGCAAATCTCAATTTAATTAACCTTTTTAGAATCATGGTTTTACAAAAGTCTACTGAAAGCAAGATCAAGATATCAAAAAGAGGGGAGGGATTTCATGTTGGGAGAGCACAAGTAGCACAGAGGTCATGTGAGATACTTTCCTATTGAAGTCCATGCCACCAATACTAAAAATTGAAGGGATGGTGAGAGAAGGCATAAAATTTTATATTTTGATTCTTTGGCCAATTTGCATTTAAATACCTTCGTCTTCCTCTATTATCGGACTAAAGAAATAAACTAACAAGTGCATTCTGTATATCAAATTGTTTCATCTTATCATTTATGTAGACTCTTTTGTAGACTATGAAAACTTAGTAGCTCCTAGATATATTTAAATGGTTAGTCTACCTACTCTTTAACAGACTATCTAGATTTTATGGCACGGCTCTTTGATGGTCATAACTACCATGACTAGAAATTATAAAAGTTGTCAATTGAACTTTCTTATGCTCCACAGTTACTCCATCTCTATTATTATAAAGAGGCTTCAAAACGGCTCAATCTTGAGCCGTCTAAGCCGTGTATATCATCAACCATTTTCTTTTAAAAAAATATAATAAAATTTTAAAATTAACTACCTTTTTTTATCTTGTGTGTGGTTAACCGAACTCTCTCCTCACGTAAAAAATTAAAAACTACCCAATACTAAAATATATTTAAAATTAAAATTATGTTTAAACTAACTACATAATATTATCTAATTAAACACATATGCATAATTTTAAAAATAATCATAACAAATTATATTAAAATATATTAAAATTATATTTAAAATATTCTAATATAATTTAAATTTTTATATATTTTATTAATACTATCATTGATTTTTTTATACGTGCAACGCACGTGAAGGTGACTAGTGTAATTATAATAGGAGAAGATTCGGATGATGATAACGACCATGATGAACAACCTGCCAATGAGTGAAAGTTGAAGGTATTGAGTGGAAATTTGGCTAATTCTCGTCTTCCCATGATAAACAATTTTCAAATGCTTTGGTAAAAAGCCGTAACCTCTCTCTCTTTGGCAATTTAACTTGAGAACTTGAGAGAGAACACATATGTTGTTTTTTTCCCTAATGATGCATCTTTTCCGAAGAGGATGCTGAGGAGGACAATTCATCTCTCACCAATCAATAGCCTACTTTCTCTTCATGTGATGTTATGGGCTCTATGCAAGCATTTTTTTTTCTCTTCCGGAGGGCCACAGGTCTCATATTAATTGCCTAGAACTCATACTTCCGCAAGTCTCTTCTTCTTATAATAAGTGTACCAAAATCAAGAAAACTAGTCATTAAACAAGCACTCTTATATATGGAGAACATGGACATGCCAACGATTGCCGCTCAAACAATATTATGCTAACAAATTAAGTAAAGAGGTGAGCAACATGGACATGCCAACGATTGCCGCTCAAACGATAAAGTAAGGGAGACTCCTTTCCAACTTTAGTAAGGTCTACTTTCTCCCTCTGTGGTTGACAATTTGGGTTTGAGAGTTTCTGCCACCGTCACATTATTCGGTCATCGCCTATTTGAAACTCAAGGTTTCAATCAGATCGAGATTCCCTTTTGATTAGAATACGAAAAGATGCAGAAAGAAGAAATTAAGATAGTTGTTGTTTATCTATACGGCATGCAATTGATGATGTTGGATGGGGTTCATGGCCTATTAACCTATGTGAAAAATATTTCGGAGTGCGACAAATACTATCTGTGTGTCTGAGAAGCTCGTGGGAGTCGAAGGCGATAAGGGAACTCATTTTTGTTGGGTTTTTGGTTTTTCCTTTAGAAAGGTTTAGTCCCACATCGGAAAAAACAAATGGTTTGTGTCTCTATATATTAGCTTTGCTATTATTGGAGATGCACATGTGGTGTGGAGGTGCACATGGATTTGCCATGTGGGATTATTTTTCTAATGAGAAAAAGGCTAACATCAACAATTAAAGCATTCATGCTTTTTGCTCTTGGGAAATTTATTTCCATAGGAGCTAAGCCCAGACTCGAAATCGGACTCGGGCTCATGAGGCGTAATGTGGCATTTTGTTGGCGCACTTAGCACGTCAGCATCGTCAGCCCAGTACTCAGCCCAGTACGCGCAGTGTGCGCAGCGTACGCAGCGTGCGTAGAGTGCGTAGGGTGCGTAAAAGGGGCTGTGTGCGTAAAGTGTAAATTACGCTGGTGGCACAACTTCCAGCAGAACGTGTCATTGCATGTTCTGAGCGGTTGCTCCATGTTCGGGGTGGTTACTACCACGTCCCTAACATTGTGCTAACCGGGCAGTTGTTGCAGGGGCTTATATAAGGCCTCCTCCTCCTCTCTCACAGGTTATATAACAGAAAGAGAAGCCACCAGAAAGTTTACGAAGTGTTCTTTAGCACAAGTAAACAGAGATTTTCAGACGTGTTCTAGCACAAGTAAACAGAGATTTTCAGACGTGTTCTTTAACACAGTTCTGATCTGCAGCCTTCGAGAGAGAGAGGAAAGGCGCCGCACCAGCGTTGCTTTTTGCACGGGAGATCGTGTCCATCCGAGGAGTCAGAAGAGCAGTAGTGTTCCAAGTTCTCCGACGAACTTGCTGGTTCCTGGAAGCTGTTCGTGTAGGGCGAATAAAGTTTTGAGCAACGGTGATCATTCACCCCAGCAGGCGTTCTTCCATCTTTCGCCAGTCACCTTCTTCGTTGCTGCCAGTAACTCTGATTGTATCTTCTTTTTAGAAGTACTACGATCTGATTGCTGTGATTACGAAATCTTTTTAGATTCTCGTAATATCATAACGATATCTTTTTAGATCTTCGTTATCCTTGCGCAACCTTCCTAGAAGTGTTGCATTGGAACATTATTTTTACAATTGTTTCATATTCTCTGTTTTCCATTGAAAAAATTGTGCCCCGACAATAACAATCTCAAAGCTTTATTGCTACGATGGAAAACATTAATGCTTCACTCCTAAACACTGACTTCTGTAAGTTAGAAAAGTTTGATGGAGAGCATTATCAAGTCTGGAAGAAGAAGGTTTATCTCACTCTTCAACTCAGAGACGTGGATCACGTGCTTCTTGAAGAGGAACCTACCGTTCCAGATACTGGGTCTGCTGTCGCAATCTCTGCGGCTACTAAACTTCAGGCCAAGTGGAGAAGGAAGAATAGCATTTGCAGGTTGCTTATCCTGAATGCTATGGAGGATTCCCTAGCAGAATCGTATTCTAAGAAGAATAACATATGGAGTCTCTAGAAAAACTCTACGAAGAAGACAAGAACCGCAGTAAAATATTTGTGGTTGAAAAATATCACAAGTGGTTCTTTGAGGACGAAAAGTCTATGTTGCCGCAGGTGAAGGAGTTCCTGAAACTGCGACAGAAGCTGGAAGACGAGGCGATGCCCCTCCCCGACAAGTTTGTTGTTGGAGGAATTGTCTCAAAGCTCCCCGCTGGGTGGAGCAAGTTCTATGCAAACATGCATAGGAAGAAGTTGGAGATCACCCTTGAAGATCTCCTACAGGAAATCTATGTTGAGGACCAGATGCGGGCTCAACTGAAGGTGGACACACTGTCCAAGCAATTGGCTAACGCCAATCTGGTTCAGACCAAGAAACCAAAGGAAAAGCAGGCGGCTTTCCACAGCAAGAAGAAGAACCCTGACAATCTAAAAGTCAAGGGAACTTCTATCAAGAAAAAGAAGCCAAAGTCAGAAATGCCTTGCTTCAAGTGTGGCAAGAAGGGCCACTTTAAGAATGAGTGTAAAGTAAAGACCAAGCAATCAGAGCAAGGAGAGCCTAGTAAGGTATCTATGATCACTGACGTAGTTGCTATGATTGCACAGGTTGATGCAGTAAGAACTGACTCTGACTGGTGGGTAGACACTGGAGCCTCCTGCCATGTCTGCTCCAGTAAGGAGTGGTTCACCACCTTTACACCTACTTCTGAAGTGGTTATGATGGCGAACCAAGCACAAGTTGAAGTGCTCGGGATCGGGACGGTGGTGTTGAAGCTGACTTCGGGGAAGTCTCTGACGCTTCAAGGCGTAAAGCACGTACCTGCTATCGCCAAGAACCTGGTCTCGGGAGGCCTACTCTGCAATGCAGGCCTCAGGATGGACATCAATGCTGGTCAGATGGTGATGTCTATCAAGGAAACATATTTCGGGAAAGCTTTTTATACCGAAGGAATGTTCAAGATTCAGCTTGTAAATCAGTCCAATGTAATTAATATAATTAATGAAGTCACTCATTCTGCTTATACTCTTGAGTTGTGGCATAATAGGCTAGGACATGTTTATTGTAAACGAATAAACAGAATGTCTAGTCTAGGACTTATCTCAAATGTGGGGGTAAGGTAGAGAAATGTGAAGTTTGTGCTCAAACGAAGATCACAAGGAAACCCTTTCCTCGGGTTAATCAAAGTACAGATCTTCTGGAGTTGGTTCACTCCGATATCTGTGACTTCAAACAGTTCTCTACAAAGGTCGAGATGAAGTATTTCATAACCTTCATCGATGACTTCTCAAAGTATGCGTTCGTCTACTTGCTGAAGGCTAAAGACGAAGCATTCGAGAAGTTCAAGGAGTTCAGAGCCGAAGCTGAGCGGCAGACTGGACAACAACTCAAAAGGATAAGAAGTGATCGAGGTGGGGAGTACCGGTCTCATGAATTCGCATCGTTCTGTAAGGAACATGGAATTGTCAATGAGACTACGGCTCCGTACTCTCCTCAATCAAACGGAGTAGCTGAGAGGAAGAACATAACGTTGACAGAAATGATAAATTCAATGTTGTTGACTGCTGGCCTTCCTAAGTGCTACTGGGGAGAAGCTGTATTGACGGCCACTTTTATTCTAAATAGAGTGTCTCATGCAACTTCAGACGTTACTCCTCATGAACTCTGGTTCAAGGTCAGACCTAACTTGAATGTCATTCGAGTGTGGGGGTGTCTGGCGTAAGTCAAGCTTCCAGATCTAAAGATTCAGAAGCTTGGGACAAGGACTACAAAGACGATCTTCTTGGGGTATGCCGAGAAGAGTGATGCTCGGAGATTTCTTGATATTGAGTCAAATCATATCATTGAATCTCGCGATGCAGAATATTTTGAAGACAAGTTTGCAAGGCACAAGAATATTGTTCTTTCGGATGTTCCGGAGAATAATGAGGGTGCACAAGAAACTGAAGTCTTCAATGAAGATGTGGTCCAAGAAGATGTTGTTGTTGAAACAACGGTTGAACCAGAACAAGCTGAGCCGTCAGCTAAGCGTGTGAGGAGGCCGAAGGACTTCGGAAGTGACTTTGTCACCTATCATGTGGAAGCAGATCGCTTACCTATGATGAGGCGATGAAGACCAGAGACGCGGTTTTCTGGAAGGAGGCGATTGACAATGAGATTGATTCCATCACCTCAAATAACACTTGGGTGTTGGTTGATCTTCCTGAAGGAGCGAAACCCATCGGATGCAAATGGATCTTCAAGAAGAAGATGAAAGCAGACGGAACTATTGACAAGTTCAAGGCTAGGTTGGTAGCCAAGGGGTTTTCTCAGAAGCAGGGGATTGACTATTTTGACACGTATGCTCCAGTAGCCCGGATGACCACCATCAGAATGTTGATTGCTCTTGCAGCAATACATAAGATGGTGATACATCAGATGGATGTGAATACAGCTTTCCTAAATGGCGAGCTGACCGAAGAGATTTACATACAACAGCCAGAGGGATTTGTCATCAGGGGTCTTGAAGACAAAGTCTGCAAGTTGGTAAAATCTTTGTACGGTCTTAAACAGGCTCCCAAGATATGGCATGAGAAATTTGACAAAGTTATAAGGTCAAATGGCTACATGGTCAGCGATACGGACAAGTGTGTTTACACGAAGTTCGCTGATGGAAGAGGTGTGATCGTTTGTCTGTACGTGGACGACATGCTTATCCTAGGTACGGATATTAGCTGTGTCACAGAAACAAAGAAATTCATCTCAAGCAAGTTCAGTATGAAGGACTTGGGGGAAGTTGATATGATCTTAGGGATCAAGATCATCCGGACAGACACTGGACTAGCGCTGTCACAGTCTCATTATATTGAGAAAATGATCACTCGTTATGGGTATTGGGATCTTCCAGGGATCGATACGTCGTACATGTGTGATCTGAAGCTGAAGCCTAATTCAGGGGAAAGCATCAGGCAGTTGGAGTATGCAAGCGTAATGGGAAGTTTGATGTATGCTACTACTGCCACAAGGCCTGACATAGCTTTTGTCGTAGGAATGCTGAGTCGTTTCACGAGCAACCCAGGTGCTGAACACTGGAAAGCTGTGAAACGGATTATGAGATATCTCAAGAAGACTCAGACATATGCACTATACTACAGCGGAGATCCGTCGGTAGTGGAAGGCTTCAGTGATGCCAGTTGGTGCTCAGAGCTGGAGAGCGAGAGGTCCACAGGTGGATACATTTTTACAATGGGTGGAGCTGCTATATCGTGGAAATCGAAGAAGCAGACTATGCTCTCGCGGTCATCCATGGAATCTGAGTTCTTTGCACTAGATACCGCAGCCGAGGAAGCTGAATGGCTTCAGAAGCTCATGTATGATCTTCCATTGGTTGGGGTGCAAATACCGGCGATACCGATATACTGCGACAACCAGACGACTGCGGCGGTGGCATCAAATGACCTCTTCAACGGGAAGAAGAGGACTGTGCGGTTGAAGCACAGGGCAGTACACGATCTTATCAAGAGAGGTGTTATTGCAGTGATTGGTGTTCGGAGTCAGGAGAACCTGGCGGATCCGTTCACCAAGGGCCTCAAGCGCCTGCTGGTCAATGACACAGCTTGTAAAATGGGCTTGAAGGCATTCTGATATTGGATTATTGTATTCCTACCATAAAGTTTTATGCTAATAGTTCAAAGATTTATCTACTAGGCATCTAGCTTTTGGTTCAAGGGAGGACCACTAATCGGAAGAATATCAGGAACGGTGGGTACATGTTCTATTGGGCATAGAGAGGTTACGGACCTATAACCACTGTTGTCTACTATTGTTTTCTGCGGAAAACGGTTCCTGTGGGAAGGTTGGCTTTATTGTCTTAATGAGTTCTCAGGCAGAGTGAATGCCTGGAGTACTTTACAGGAAGCACGGTAGAGCAGCACTACAAGGAGTGAAACTCCATGCTACAGTGGGGTGACTCCATAATGAGGTTCCTATATGTGGGGTGCTGCCCAGGAATAGGATAAAGCCTCGGCTTTGTAGGCCAAGTCACAGCGGCGTAGCACCGCAAATAGGCAGTTAGCCTAATGCTGTATGTTAAATATAAAGAGGGGTGTAGTCAGCACTACAAAGAGGAGGAGTTCCTCATGTTACAGTGGCACGACACCACTATGAGGTACCCGGTTAGGGATAAAGCCTCGGCCTTGCAAGCCATATCGTTGCGACGTAACACCGCAAGGGAGCCTAAGGCTTCATGCTGGGTAGTTTGGCACTACAAAGAGGCGGTTGCCTCATGCTACTGTAGTATGACACTACGATGAGGTTCCCGGTACGGGGTAAGGCCTCGGCTTTAAGCTATGTCATAGCGGCGTAGCACCGCAAGGGAAGCACAAAGCGCTTCATGCCATGTCTCTTTATAATGAACTCACCTATAGTGTATGACAGAGATATCAGGCCGTCTCTTGAGGGTAAACTTGTAGACACCCAAAATTATACACTGAAACCAGGCTGGCACAGGGCCTTTAATGTGTAGCCAGAAGCACATGTAACTACATTATGTGAGTAGAAAGAATTTCAGCTATGATGCAGAATTCAAGGCTTAGTCCATTCTTGTATTATAGTTTGATTTTTGACCCATGTGGGAAGATTCAAGTCGTAAGCGACATCTCTCCTAATGCATGATGGACAGTTACTGTAGGAAACACTTATATCCATATATAGAGATATGTGGGGGATTGTTGGGTTTTTGGTTTTTCCTTTAGAAAGGTTTAGTCCCACATCGGAAAAAACAAATGGTTTGTATCTCTATATATTAGCTTTGCTATTATTGGAGATGCACATGTGGTGTGGAGATGCACATGGGTTTGCCATGTGGGATTATTTTTCTAATGGGAAAAAGGCTAACATCAACAATTAAAGCATTCATGCTTTTTTGCTTTTGGGAAATTTATTTCCAAAGGAGCTAAGCCCCGTTGGGGCTTAGCGACTAAGACTCGGACTCGGACTCGGACTCGGACTCGAACTCGGGCTCGAACTCGGGCTCAAGGGCTCATGAGGCGTAATGTGGCATTTTGTTGGCGCACTTTGCACTTAGCACGTCAGCATCGTCGCTAGGCGCATAGTGCGCTTAAGTTGCGCTCGTTGCGCGAGCCACTTGCGCGACCACGTTGCGCGGCCCGTTATGCGAGCCCAGTTACGCTGGCCCAGTATGCAGCCCAGTACGCCCATTACGCGCAGTGTGCGCAGCGTACGCAGCGTGCGTAGAGTGCGCAGTGTGCGCAGCGTACGCAGTGTGCGTAGAGTGCGTAGTGTGCGTAGGGTACGTAAAAGGGGCTGTGTGCGTAAAGTGTAAATTACGCTGGTGGCACAACTTCCAGCAGAACGTGTCATTGCATGTTCTGAGCGGTTGCTCCATATTCGGGGTGGTTACTACCACGTCCCTAATATTGTGCTAACCGGGCAGTTGTTGCAGGGGCTTATATAAGGCCTCCTCCTCCTCTCTCACAGGTTATAGAACAGAAAGAGAAGCCACCAGAAAGTTTACGAAGTGTTCTTTAGCACAAGTAAACAGAGATTTTCAGACGTGTTCTTTAACACAGTTCTGATCTGCAGCCTTCGAGAGAGAGAGGAAAGGCGCCGCACCAGTGTTACTTTTTGCACGGGAGATCGTATCCATCCGAGGAGTCAGAAGAGCAGTAGTGTTCCAAGTTCTCCGACGAACTTGCTAGTTCCTGGAAGCTGTTCGTGTAGGGCGAATAAAGCTTTGAGCAACGGTGATCATTCACCCCAGCAGGCGTTCTTCCATCTTTCGCCAGTCACCTTCTTCGTTGCTGCCAGTAACTCTGATTGTATCTTCTTTTTAGAAGTACTATGATCTGATTGCTGTGATTACGAAATCTTTTTAGATTCTCGTAATATCATAATGATATCTTTTTAGATCTTCGTTATCCTTGCGCAACCTTCCTAGAAATGTTGCGTTGGAACATTATTTTTACAATTGTTTCATATTCTCTGTTTTCTATCGAAAAAATTGTGCCCCGGCAATAACAATTTTGATCCCATTTCAGAAGTCTATACAAAGCTTATCAAAGGGGACGGTACATCGAGTACGCCGTTAATGCCATATTTTGTTCCAAAACATTCTGACCGTATTCCGTGGTATGCCGTCGATGATGTTGCTGCTCCAGAATGGTTTTGCGGTATACCATCGACATATCGCTGTCGGAGCTGAAGGTTCAATTTCGATATTGTACTAACATCGTTGGATCGTGATCAACGTCCAGATTATTTCGAAATTGAAGTGGTTTAAATAAGGATTTTATACAGAAAATTGTATTATAAGCATACAACTTCCAAAGTATTGTGTAAAAGGAACCAATTTAGTGGAATATGTAAATTGGCACATGTTACATCCCAAACTTAGACGTCAAAAACAATTTTTTATTGTTTAAAATTTGGTTCCCGTAGTTACATTATTCTGGCAAAAATTTATATGCCCAAAATTTGGACGTTTGTTTCATGTTGTTAGGTGGCTACTAAATGGCTAATCAAGCCAATTCATTTTTACGCTCAATTTTTGGACGTTTTATTATTTATATATAATAAAAAGTTGGTTTGATTAGCTAAAGTTTAAGCTTAAAATTGGACGTTGATTAAAAAAAATAATAATAAAAAGAAAAACGCCCAAAAGTTGGGCAACAAATATTGTAGCAGGCTGACTATGGCTAACGCGGCAATAAGCTTAGCTAAAGATTAAGGCTAGCTTAGCTAAAGCTTCAGGCTAACTTTGCCAAATATTTTTTAACAATTAAAAATTGTTTTTTAGGCCTAAGTTTGGGACGTATTTTTTGTATGCTCAAATTTGGGACGTAACAGGTCCCAAAATTTTTTAACTTGATTCTTTTTACACAATATTTTGAAAGTTGCATGCTTCCGATACAATTTTTGGATTTTCTAACCTAATTCATGTTAGTCCCGGAGTGTAATTTTCGATGGAAAGTTGAAAATTATGCAACACTTCAAAGAATGTGCATAACATAGATCTTTGGAAGATTCTGAGAAACGAAAAACTAATGTGTTACTTCGAAGAAGACACAGAAGAATTCATAGCAGCAGTAGCAACGAACGTCACTAACTTTTCGGATTAGATCAGAAAAGCTCTCGTTCAGAATGAGTTGCAAGTGGATAATAGAAGAACAGAAGGTTCTGATTAGGTCAGAAAGAAAAAAAGCCTACTGGGGTGAATGATCACCGACGCTCAAAGCTTGATTCGCCCTACACGAACAGCTTCCAGGAACCAGCAAGTTCGACGGAGAACTTTGGAACACTCCGCTCTTCTGACTCCTCGGATGGCCCGGACTCCTGCGCTAAATGGCACTGGTACACAACTTCTTTTTTCTCTTGAACTCTCAGAAATTCGTAAGGAATTGTGTAATGAACACTTAGTCCCTGAGAGAGAGAGAGAGAGAGAAGAGAAACTTATATAGGCCCACACCGTAACCGTCCAGTTAGCAAAATGTTCGGGACGTGAAAAAAATCGTCCCTAACATTCAGTAACTGCTCAATCGTACATAGACACGATCTGAGCCAACTGGCGCACAACGCACGCCAACTGCGCCACTGCGCCAATGGCGCCATCTGCTCCCGCACGCACATGCGCAACACACGCACCGCATGCACCCCGTGCCAACCGTTGCGCTAACTGTTGCACCAACTGGCAGCGCCATCTGGTCACGCGATCGGGCGGCACGAACTGGCGTGCGAACGGCTGTGCAAGAGGCTCGCGCAATTTAAGCGCACTATGTGCCTTGCGACGATGCTGACGTGCTAAGTACAAAGTGTGCCAACAGAATGCCACATTACGCCTCATGAGCCCGAGTCCTAGTCCGTGTCCGAGTCGCTAAGCCCCTACGGGGCTTAGCTCCAATGGAATAAATTCCAAGAGCAAAAAGCATTAATGCTTTACCATGGAGTCTTATCCTTACCTCCTAGTAAAATCACCCACAAGGTTCCCTTCTTAGGGTCACCACCCTATGTGCACATCTCAACAACATACCATGTATATATTGAGATACAACTCATGAATTTTTTCCAATGTGGGACTAAAATACTAGGCATGTGTTGAGTGTAATTAAACTCTCTACATGTCAAGAAAAAACTCCAACAATCCTCCACATATCTCGATATATGGATTTGAGTGTTCCCCACAATAACTGTCCATCATTCATTAGGAGAGTTGTCGCTGACGACTTAAATCTTCCCGCATAGGTCAAACAACGGACTATAATACAAGAATGGACTAAGCCTTGAATTCTGCACCATAGTTGCAATTCTTTCCATTCATATAATATAGTTACATGTGCTTCTGGCTGCACATTAAAGGCCCCGTGCCAGCCTGGTTTTAGTGTATAATTTTCGGCGTTTACAAGTTTACCCTCAAGAGACGGCCTGATATCTCTGTCCATACACTATAGGTAAGTTCTTTATTAAAAAGACATGGCATGAAGCCTTGCGCTTCCCTTGCGGTGCTACGCCGCTATGAGATGGCCTAAAGCCGAGGCATTACCCCTACCCGGGAACCTCATCGTAGTGTTATACTACAGTAGCATGAGGTCACAAGCCTCTTTGTAGTGCCAAACTACCCAGCAAGAAGCCTTAGGCTCCATTGCGATGTTACGCCGCAACGACATGGCTTGCAAGGCCAAGGCTTTACCCCTATTCGGGTACCTCATCGTGGTATCATACCACTGTAATGTGGGGACATCCTTTCCTTTGTAGTGCTGTCTACCCCTCTTTAATTTCATCATACAACATTAGGATACTTATCTATTTGCAGTGCTACGCCGTTGTGACTTGGCTCGCAAAGTCGAGGCATTACCCCTAACCGAGAACCTCATGGTGGAGTCATCCTACTGTAGATTGGAGTTTCACTCCTTGTAGTGCTATGCTACCATACTTCCTGTAAAGCACACCAGACATTCACTCTGCCTGAGAACTCATTAAGGCGTTTAAGCCATCCTCATCACAGGATCCGTTTTTCGCAGAAAACATATAGTAGACAACTATGGTTGTAGGTCCGTAACCTTTCCATGCCACAGAGGACATGTACCTACTGTTCCTGATATTTTCCCAGTTAATGGTCCTCCCTTGAACCAAAAGCTAGATGCCTAGTAGATTTCTCTTTGAACTAATAGCATAAAACTTTATGGTAAGATTACAACAACATAATATCAGAATGCCTTCAAGCCCATTTTACTTGCTGTGTCATCGACCAGCTAGCGCTTGAGGCCCTTGGTGAACGGATTCGCCAGGATCTTCTGACACCGAACATCAATCACTGCAATGACACCTCTCTTGATGAGATCATGTACTGCCCTATGCTTTAACCGTACAGTCCTCTTCTTCCTATTGAAAAGGTCATTTGATGCCACCACCGTAGTCGCCTGGTTGTCGCAGTATATCGGTATTGCCGGTATTTGTGCCCTAACCACTGAAAGATCATACATGAGCTCCCGAAGCCATTCTGATTCCTCTGCTGTGGTATCAAGTGCAAATAACTCTGATTCCATGGAGGAACGAGAGAGCATAGTCTGCTTCTTCGACTTCCACGATATAGCGGCTCCACTCATTGTAAAAATGAATCCACTTGTGGACCTCTCGCTCTTCAACTCTAAGCACCAGCTGGCATCACTGAAGCCTTCTACTACCAGCGGATCTCCGTTGTAGTACAGTTCATATGTGTGAGTCTTCTTGAGATATCTTATTACCTATTTTACAGCTTTTTAGTGCTTAATGCCTCGGTTGCTCGTGAAACGACTCAGCATTCCCACGGCGAAAGCTATATCAGGCCTTGTCGCAGTAGTATCATACATCAAACTTCCGATGACGCTTGCATACTCCAACTGCCTGACGCTTTCCCTCGAATTAGGCTTCAACTTCAGATCACACCTGTAAGGCATATCGATCCTTGGAAGATCCTGGTACCCGTAGCGTGTGATCATCTTCTCAATATAATGAGACTGCAACAGCGCCAGTCCAGTATGTCCGGATGATCTTGATCCCTAAGATCACATGTCACGACCCGCACCCGGATATACGGATACGAGTACGTGGGCCACGCCCAGCCTACGCCGCAGTATCGGCGATAGAACGCTGTCTAGTACCCAATAAATATACACTACATCTAGAAAGTCCATGAACTACAAATGTACTCAATCACAACCCAACATCTAAAGAAGATAAGACAGGAAAGATTACTAAGGCACAAGAACAACTAGAAACTACTAGAAGGAATCATAAGACAGGAAAATAAAGAAGGAAAAACAAGACGAACTAAGAACAACTACCAGACAACTCACAGAGAAGAAATAGTGAGATCTACCTCAGCTAGCAACATCATGAAGTCCACTAATAGTATAACAACTCCTAAAATATTATCAACGGTATTCTGTCAGGAAAATGAGCAAGTACAAACACTAACAGCAGTTCCATGTGAATTGACAAATTCTATAAGAGACAGTATAATGAACTACAAGACAAAGATATATGAAGACTTGGGAACCGTTCGGAAGCTGAGTTACAACCCTTAAACCAAACAAGGACCGGGGTTGTAACCCTTCTTCCGAGCAGAACTTAGTCTCCAATCAAGGTATAACATAAAGGCATGTAGAACATGTGAGTCACTGAATATCATAGCATGGTGAGAAAGTACTGAATGTAGAACAGAAAAGGATATATGATAAGTAAATATAAAATGTGCCTTGAATTATTAGAGCGTTATGTGATCGGCTTGGGAAACATGATCAGGCTTTCCATCCGACCGGCTATGAACAATGTGTATAATAGAGCGGTAAGGCCGGTCACCATGGAAAGCTATGAACGACGTAGGGTAAGGTTTTACCCGTCGTGAGGCGAGGGTATAGCTTTGAACAATGTGTATAATAGAACAATGTGGGAATTTGATCGCATAACTACTAATAACTCACCATTCCCGAATAGTATAAAGGATCCGGACATAACACATCATGACACTGGATTCAAAAGCAGGTGATCAACCCACTCCCAAGTCCATGTCTATACAAGTACAAGTAACAAGTCGAGTCATGTACCAATATACCAAGTAACATGGGAACAACATCTCATGACAGGATTCGACATATACTAGTCCGTGAACCATCGTGTTAGGAATCAAGTAAGACACTATAACTGAATCGGATATAGCAGATATCAAGACAATGAAAACTATCAGTGAATGTACTCTCCTGCGGTCCTGAGCTGTCAAATGGGGTCGATGCTCAGAGTGATGCCACAGACCTAAAGATAAGATATATATAAGCTAATTAGGGTTTCAACAGTGTTAGGCTTGATTCTATAGTATAAGCTACACAATCTAGGTCAGACTTAGTCAACTAAGTCAAACTAGGTCACACTGAGTCACACTAGGTCAAACTGGGCCAATGGTTGACTTACAGTTGACTTTTGGTCAACTGGTCAACTCTAGTCAACTCTGGTCAACTCTAGGTCAAAACTAGTCTAACCTAGGTCAAATGTTGACGCTACTTCGACGTTCAGTCAAAGTAGTCAACCATGGTCAAACAGGGTCAAGCTAGTCTCTATAACATCTACAGGGTCAACATATAAATTCCAGTGATGGTGAAATCATTGGAATCGATGGATCTCAAAATACCACAAAAAGAGAAAGATTATAATAATAGGGTGAAAACCTAGAGATGTTGTCGGATGGTGAAACAACCATCACCAACGTGTCCAGAATGGTCAAATTAGCTAGGATAGCCTATCCATCAGTCCAATTTGGATATAGGGGTAAGAAGGTAATTTCGGGCCAAAATGGTGTCCGTGTCGGACCTACTTTGTACCGAAAAATGTGCCAAAATAAAAGTGCACTAAACCTAACAAATTATATGTCCATGAATCCAGAATGATGAAACGAACTCAACGGTATATCCGAAATTGGATTCCGATGAACCGATCTCAGATTGGTCCGTTGACCCGGATATTGGAAAACGATTTGCACGGAAAAGCGTGTTGGAGCCAATGTCCTAAAAAATTAGCAAATTATATGTCAACGAGTCCAGAATGACGATACAAACCTAACGGTATATCCAGAATTAGATTCCGATGAGCCGATCTCAAAATGATTCGTTGACCCGGCTATTGGTATCTGACTTGCACGAAATGCGTGCCGGAACCAATGTCCACTAAAACCTAGCAAATTATATGTCAACGAGTCCAGAATGACGATACGAACTCAACGGTATATCCGAAATTGGATTCCGATGAGCCGAAATCAAAAAGTCCCGTTTATCCGGACTGTGGGACCCGCTTTGCACCAAAATACGTGCCAAGGTCCACGTCCTCCAAATCTAACAAACTTCATATGAAAACGTGCCAGAACGACGCCACGAGTCTACTTGTGGTGTCAGAAATTGAATCCGAAGTCCCGGGTTCAAAAATGGAATTTAACAACTTGGAACTTACGAATTCGGACGACCAACTTTGGCGTCGAATTCAACCAATCAAACGTGCTCACAATGAAACGAAACTGGAGGGGTAGGAAGAGGGTTATACCTGCTGCACACAGGAACTAGTAGCGCGCGAACCAGAGCTGCGATGACGGAGTTACGAGCTGACGAAGTTGGCTCCACAAAACTGTCCAAAAATAACACAATTTAAAATGTCAACTTGGTGGCCAGTTTTGATGTATCAAACGACGAAATTAACGGATGAAATTTGAGAGGGATGAAGGGGTATAAACCGAGATGGTGACGGAGCAAAGAGTTTGTCGATCCAACGGTCGGATTGTCCAAATATCTGTACAAAGTTGTTGTCCTGAAATGAGATTCTGACTTCGTTTTCGAGCTCGTCACGACGGGAACCCGTGCCAAACGCACGGATCGCCTCCGATACACGTCGGAGAGAGGAGCGGAGGCCATGGGGCCTGCCTGAGGGGTGCGCCCGGCCAAGGGGGGCCGGCCCACGGCGGCCACGGGCGGCGACAGCGCCGTGCTGCGGCACGGCGGCGCGGCAGCGCGCGACGGCGGCCCGCGCGCGCGTACAGTGCGTTGCTGCTGCTGCTATACGGGTGCGCGGGCCTGGCTAGGCGGCGGTCAGGCATGGCGAGGGTGGCGGTGGCCATGGACGTGGTGGAGCTCGGTGGTGGTGGTGAGAAGATGATGGTGGTTGATGGTGAAGGTGATGGTGGAGTGTGTGTGTGTTTGTTGCGAATGGTGATGGAGGTGGTAGGGAAGAGGAGGAGAGGGAGTCGGGGAGGAGATAAAGTCGGCCGGCCAAGGCTGTCGGGGGGGGAGAGAGATGAGGTTGCTGTTGATGGTGTTTGGGGAGAGAGAGAGAGGAAGAGAAATAATTTATGTGTATGTGTATATAAATATATATAGAAAGGGAGAGAGGGAGTATGAATATAGAGAGATGGGGGGTGTGCTGGTGCTCGTGTACGTGAAGGGGAGGGGGAGTGCTGAGTGTGATAGGTGAGGGGAGTTGTGTTGAATAAAAAATGAGAGAGAGAGAGAGAGAGAGAGAGAGAGAGAGAGAGAGAGAGAGAGAGAGAGAGAGAGAGAGAGAGATTGTTAGTATATATAATATATATATGTGTGTGTGTATTATTATATATGGAGATAGAGGGAGAGAGAAAGAGAGAGATATTTAGAGAGATAGGGGAAAAGTAGGTCGACTGTGAGGGTGAGTTAGGAGAGAGAGGGTGGTGAGGATGAGAGAGAGAGTTATTATATACATATATATATTATGTATATAAATGGAGAGAGAGAGAGAAAAAGATATATTTATATAAAATAGGGATATTTTGAGTAGAGAAAATGTAAATACAATAGTGGGGTGATATGGGTAGACATGGTAGGGTTACACCAAATTGGGTTGGGTATTGGGCTAAGTTTGGACAAGCTTGGGACCAAGATTTAATTAAAATAATAATTTTAAACCAATTAATTCATGGATGAATTGGGGGCACAAGAGAGATCAATTTGATGGCACGCAAGTGGCATGTGCATAGTAGACTCAAAACAGGCCAGGGCCATATATTGGGTCAACTGGATTGGATCGATGTCGGGTCCTGAAATTAAATTGGAAATTAAATCAGGTTTCACGGTAGATAATTAATTGTCCTAAATTGAACCGAAAGTTGTGCGAAGAAAATGAAGCACAAAATGGAGTGTCTGAGTGGGACACGAAGGTCATGGGTGAAGAGCGTCTCGAGTAGATCATTCATGAGAAGTTGGTTTCGAGAGAATGACTAGCCTTGTGCTCCTAAATTAAAAGTCATGGTAACGTGCATATGATGATCAAGGAAAATAGTGGGAATTCAATTAATAATTAAAGGGTCTAAATTGACCCGAACTTGCGCGACACAGAAAGAGTACAAGGGAACAAGTTCGAGTGGGACACGAAATATCAATATGAAGATAATCTCGTCTACTACTAACTTCAAGAAGGAAGTTTCCAGAGACTGGCATCCCTGATGCTTTAGAATTCCAAGTCACGGTAAAGAGCATTTAATGATCAAAATTAATTAAATAAAAAATGAATTATCGAGAATAAATTATTTAGAAAAATTCAAAAATAAATCCCAGAAATTTAGGGGGCTTACATCCTACCCACCTTATAAAAATTTCGTCCTCGAAATTAAAGGTTGGTAGTAGGGTTAAAACATGATAGAAGATTTAGGCAATATTTTAGGCACGATCCAAGAATGACAAGTTTTGCACGATCAAGATAATCAATTCAAAATTGTTCAGGCACGATGAGGGATTTGGCATGATAGAATCATAATATGAACAAAATCATATGTGCATGATTTCAAAATAAGTCAAGTCTTTGGGGCACGATTTTAGAGACGATTAAGAGAATCGAAGATATACATGAAGTTCAAGTACGGGGTGATCTGTAGGACTTAGGTTGATGGAAATCAACCCGAAAGTCGCACAGGCCCGATCAAGATGAAAAGCTAACCATGACCAAAATAAGGTTTGGCATGGTTGGGATAAAATTTCAGACACAAACAAGGATCAAAGTCAAGGTCTTATAGGCCCGATCAAAGATTAAGGAGTATGATTAATAAAATCATGAAATACGATCCAAGTTCGAACGTGATTAAAATTGGAAATAGTCTAAGTTCACTTGGCACGATAGAGGTATGATAACGAAATCAAAACTTGAGCTTCGTCCGATTACAATCAAGTCAAAATTTTTTTGGCACAAGTTTGAGGCAAGATAAAATATATAGTTATGATCGTTAAAATCATGATCAAATGATTTAAGTCGGCGTAGTCACGCCAGGTCATCTGGGTACGACTAAGCACAATGAGTTCAGATATAACCAGAAAATTAAATCAGGGTCGAAAAGAGTTTAGGCACGAGTATTCAAAATCCAAACATGATCAAAATCAGAAGGCAATGCACGAGGGTTAATAGCATTGAAATCCAACCACGATAAAGAAATTTGTCTCAACACGATCTAAGTTGATCAACCTTCGAGTAAATCAAAATTTGGGCAAGATGGAGAATAAGATCAACGAAGTCTGGACACGAGCGTCCAAGGATGAAAATCCAAGTCACAAAGGAATAGTCAGCAACCAAGACTCTTTGGTACGATAAACAAGACGACCAAAATTGATTGGTCTTGGACAGAAGGGAATCAAAATCTTAACAGTATCGAAATTTAAGAAACAATTGAGATATGAAAATTTCAAAATTTTTAGAGTTTTCAAGTGTAGATGACAAATGTAGATATGAGATAAGTGATTGGTGTAATCAAGACATAGCAAAACAAGTCAAAGAAAATGATGGCAAGATGAGGAAATCATCATACGATGAGAAAAGAAATGAATGATAAGTTGAGAAATAAGGGTATGAATTATCCTCATCATTTGGTCAAAAAGAAGTGAATCAATTTAAGATATGACCTGATAACTATACACGTCTATCCAGAATCATATTGCCAGAATTTTGCCACGCCAGTAAACATAGCTGCAATAAACGATAGAGTCCATAACTAGGGTATACACCCTAAAATCATGTCATCTAGATTCCTTACCACGCCAACCGGTATGGCTGTAAGAGAATCTAAATGCCATAACCTGGATAGTATATCCAAAATCATGCTCCATGCCCTTGTTAGGCTAGCAATATGACTGCGATAAATTTTAAACTCCATAAATAAAGTAGACATTTATCGTTCTCATCGTCTCTATCAAATATATTTACCAGGATATCTTAACTCAATCCTTAAAAACTTATCTCAAACAAAATCAAAATCGAAGTCAACAACGAACGAACATCAAGATTTAAAATTTAACAACGAATCAAAGATAAGTGAATGGAAACTAGCGGAAACAAATTTCGAGATAGGGTTTAGAAGAAAATTCTCAGGAGATGTCCAAAGGTACTATCTAGGTCAAGATAAAGGAAGTCATTGGAATATAATCTAAAACAATCTCAACCTGATATGAGACTGGCAAATCATATTCTCGTCTCAACCTAGAAGATATATAAGTTCAACTTATATCTTCCCTCTGGGGTCCACAAACTCATTCCAAGAAAGAATAAAGTTGATAACGGACAGATGTTTCAGAAATCAGGACGGATAGGAACAAATGGAAAAAGTTTCAAAAAGTTTGAAATAAGATTTCCAGGGGTCATCCATGGAATCTACCAGGAGTTCCTAATATGTGACTGAGTACCAAATTCCTAAAATATTTCATTACTCAACCTTAATCCTAGGGCAGGCTCGCAGTAGTACAGAAAAGCTCAAGTACTACCACGACTTCGCATTAATTACAAAGACTGACCTGCATGGGCCACCACTAGAAACGTGTCACGACCCACACCCGGATATACGGATACGAGTACGTGGGCCACGCCCAGCCTACGCCGCAGTATCGACGGTAGAACGCTGTCTAATACCCAATAAATATACACTACATCTAGAAAGTCCATGAACTACAAATGTACTCAATCACAACCCAACATCTAAAGAAGATAAGACATGAAAGATAGCTAAGGCACAAGAACAACTAGAAACTACTAGAAGGAATCATAAGACATGAAAATAAAGAAGGAAAAAACAAGACGAACTAAGAACAACTACCAGACAACTCACATAGAAGAAATAGTGAGATCCACCTCAGCTAGCAACATCATGAAGTCCACTAATAGTATAACAACTCCTAAAATATTATTAACGGTATCCTGTCAGGAAAATGAGCAAGTACAAACACTAACAACAGTTCCATGTGAATTGACAAATTCTATAAGAGACAGTATAATGAACTACAAGACAAAGATATATGAAGACTTGGGAACCGTTCGGAAGCTGAGTTACAATCCTTAAACCAAACAAGGACCGGGGTTGTAACCCTTCTTCCGAGCAAAACTTAGTCTCCAATCAAGGTATAACATAAAGGCATGTAGAACATGTGAGTCACTGAATATCATAGCATGGTGAGAAAGTACTGAATGTAGAACAGAATATGATATATGATAAGATAAGTAAATATAAAATATGCCTTGAATTATTAGAGCATTATGTGATCGGCTTGGGAAACATGATCAGGCTTTCCATCCGACCGGCTATGAACAATGTGTACAATAGAGCGGTAAGACCGGTCACCATGGAAAGCTATGAACGATGTAGGGTAAGGCTTTACCCGTTGTGAGGCGAGGGTATAGCTATGAACAATGTGTACAATAGAACAATACGGGAATTTGATCACACAACCACTAATAACTCCCCATCTCCGAATAGTATAAAGGATCCGGACATAACACGTCATGACACGGGATTCAAAAGCAGGTGATCAGTCCACTCCCAAGTCCATGTCTATACAAGTACAAGTAACAAGTCGAGTCATGTACCAATATACCAAGTAACCCGGGAACAACATCTTATGACAGGATCCGACATATACTAGTCCGTGAACCATCGTGTTAGGAATCAAGTAAGACACTACAACTGAATCGAATATAGCAGATATCAAGACAATAAAAACTATCAGTGAATGTACTCGCCTGCGATCCTGAGCTGTCAAATGGGGTCGATGCTCAGAGTGATGCCACAGACCTAAAGATAAGATATATATAAGCTAATTAGGGTTCAACAGTGTTAGGCTTGATTCTATAGTATAAGCTACGCAATCTAGGTCAGACTCAGTCAACTAAGTTAAACTAGGTCACGCTGAGTCACACTAGGTCAAACGAGGTCAAACTGGGCCAATGGTTGACTTACAGTTGACTTTTGGTCAACTGGTCAACTCTAGTCAACTCTGGTCAACTCTAGGTCAAAACTAGTCTAACCTAGGTCAAATGTTGACTCTACTTCGACGTTCAGTCAAAGTAGTCAACTATGGTCAAATAGGGTCAAGCTAGTCTCTATAACATCTACAGGGTCAACATATAAATTTCAGTGATGGTGAAATCATTGGAATCGACGGATCTCAAAATACCACAAAAAGAGAAAGATTATAATAATAGGGTAAAAACCTACAGATGTTGTCGGATGGTGAAACAACCATCACCAACGTGTCCAAAATGGTCAAATTAGCTAGGATAGCCTATCCATAAGTCCAATTTGGACATAGGGGCAAGAAGGTAATTTCAGGCTAAAATGATGTCCGTGTCGGACCCACTTTGTACCGAAAAATGTGCCAAAATAAAAGTGCACTAAACGTAACAAATTATATGTCCATAAATCCAGGATGATGATACGAACTCAACAGTATATCCGAAATTAGATTCCGATGACCCGATCTCAGATTGGTCCGTTGACCCGGATATTGGAAACCGATTTGCACAAAAAAGCGTGTCAGAGTGAATGTCCTCAAAACTCAACAAATTATATGTCAACGAGTCCAGAATGACGATACGAACCCAACGGTATATCCAGAATTGGATTCAGATGAGCCGATCTCAAAATGATCCGTTGACCCGGATATTGGTATCCGACTTGCACCGAAATGTGTGCCAGAACCAATGTCCACTAAAACCTAGCAAATTATATGTCAACGAGTCCAGAATGACGATACGAACTCAACGGTATATCCAAAATTGGATTTCGATGAGCCGGCATCAAAAAGTTCCGCTGATCCGGACTGTGGGACCCGCTTTGTACCGAAATGCGTGCCAGGGCCCACGTCCTCCAAATCTAACAAAATTTATATGAAAACATGCCAGAACGATGCCACGGGTCTACTGGTGGTGTCAGAAATTAAATCCGAAGTCCCGGGTTTAAAAATGGAATTTAACAACTTGGAAATTATGAATTCGGACGGCCAACTTTGACGTCGAATTCAACCAATCAAACGTGCTCACAATAAAACGAAACTGGAGGGGTAGGAAGAGGGTTATACCAGCTGCATACAGGAACTAGTAGTGCGCCAATCGGAGTTGCGATGGCGTAGTTACGAGCTGACGAAGTTGGCTCCACTAAATTGTCCAAAAATAACATAATATAAAGTGTCAACTTGGTGGCAGTTTTGATGTATCAAACTACGAAATTAACGGATGAAATTTGAGAGGGATGAAGGGGTATATACCAAAATTGTGACGGAGCAAAGAGTTTGCCGATCCAACGGTCGGATTTTCCAGAAAATTTGTACGAAGTCGCTGTCCTGAAACGAGATTTTGACTTCGTTTTCGAGCTCGTCACGACGGGAACCCGTGCCAAACGCACGGATCGCCTCCGATACACGTCGGAGAGAGGAGCGGAGGCCACGGGGCCTGCCTGGGGGGTGCGCCCGGCCAAGGGGGGCCGGCCATGGCGGCCACGGCCAGCGGCAGCGCCGTTCGACGGCGCGGCGGCGTGCGACGGCGGCCCGCGCGTGCGCACAGTGCGCTGCTACTGCTGCGGCTGCTGCTGTGGGGGTGCCCGGGCCTGGCTAGGCGACGGTCAGGGATGGCGAGGGTGGCGGTGGCCATGGACGTGGTGGAGCTCGGTGGTGGTGGGGAGAAGATGATGGTGGTTGATGGTGAAGGTGATGGTGGAGTGTGTGTGTGTGTTTGTTGTGAATAGTGATGGAGGTGGTAGTGAAGATGAGGAGAGGGGAGTCGGGGAGGAGATGAAGTCGGCTGGCCAAGGCTGTCGGTGGGGGAGAGATGAGGTTGCTTTTGGTGGTGTTTGGGGAGAGAGAGAGGAAGAGAAATAATTTATGTGTGTGTGTATATAAATATATATAGAAAGGGAGAGAGAGTATGAATATAGAGAGAGGGGGGTTGTGCTGGTGCTCGTGTACGTGAAGGGGAGGGGGAGTGCTGAGTGTGATAGGTGAGGGGAGTTGTGTTGAATAAAAAATGAGAGAGAGATTGTTAGTATATATAATATATATATATATATATATATATTTTTTTTTTTTTTATATATATATATATATATATATATATATATATATATATATATATATATATGTGTGTGTGTGTGTGTGTGTGTGTGTGTGTGTGTGTGTGTGTGTGTGTGTATTATTATATAAGGAGATAGAGGGAGAGAGAAAGAGAGAGAT
Organism: Iris pallida; assembly: GCA_029216955.1. Taxonomy (NCBI): domain Eukaryota; kingdom Viridiplantae; phylum Streptophyta; class Magnoliopsida; order Asparagales; family Iridaceae; genus Iris; species Iris pallida. Next base: position 20,235,312 of record JANAVB010003400.1, on the reverse strand, counting down.
ATTTAGAGAGAGGGAAGAAAAGTAGGTCGGCTGTGAGGGTGAGTTAGGAGAGAGAGGGTGGTGAGGATGAGAGAGAGAGATATTATATACATATATATATTATGTATATAAATGGAGAGAGAGAGAGAGAAAAAGATATATTTATATAAAATAGGGATATTTTGAGTTGAGAAAATACAAATACAATAGTGGGGTGATATGGGTAGACATGGTAGGGTCACACCAAATTGGGTTGGGTGTTGGGCCAAGTTTTGACAAGCTTGGGACCAAGATTTAATTAAAATAATAATTTTAAACCAATTAATTCATGAATGAATTGGTGGCACAAGAGAGATCAATTTGATGGCACGCAAGTGGCACGTGCATAGTAGACTCAAAACAGGCCAGGGCCATATATTGGGTCGACTGGATTGGATCGATGTCGGGTCCCAAAATTAAATTGGAAATTAAATCAGGTTTCACGGTAGATAATTAATTGTCCTAAATTGAACCGAAAGTTGTGCGAAGAAAATGAAGCACAAAATGGAGTGTCTGAGTGGGACACGAAGGTCATGGATGAAGAGCGTCTCGAGTAGATCATTCATGAGAAGTTGGTTTTGAGAGAATGACTAGCCTTGTGCTCCTAAATTAAAAGTCATGGTAACGTGCATATGATGGTCAAGGAAAAGAGTAGGAATTCAATTAATAATTAAAGGGTCTAAATTGACCCGAACTTGCGCGACGCAAAAAGAGTACAAGGAAACAAGTTCGAGTGGGACATGAAATATCAATATGAAGATAATCTCGTCTACTACAAACTTCAAGAAGGAAGCTTCCAGAGACTGGCATCCCTGATGCTCTAAAATTCCAAGTCACGGTAAAGAGCATTTAATGATCAAAATTAATTAAATAAAAAATGAATTATCGAGAATAAATTATTTAGAAAAACTCAAAAATAAATCCCAAAAATTTAGGAGGCTTACATCACATCAGCTTCCCCCAAGTCCTTTATACTGAATTTAGTCGAGATGAACTTCTTTGTCTCCGTGACACAGCTCATATTCGTACCGAGGATCAGCATGTCGTCCACGTACAGACAAACGGTACACCTCTTCCATCAGCGAACTTTGTGTAAACACACTTGTCTGTCTCGCTGACCCTGTAGCCATTTGACCTTATAACCTTGTCAAATTTCTTATGCCACATCTTGGGAGCCTGTTTAAGACCATACAAGGAATTTACCAACTTGCAGACTTTGTCTTCAAGACCCTTGACGATAAATCCCTCTGGCTGTTGCATATAAATCTCTTCGGTCAGCTCGCCATTTAGGAAAGCCATTTTTACATCCATCTGATGTATCACCAACTTATGTATTGTTGCGAGAGCAATCAATATTCTGATGGTGGTCATCCGGGCTACTGGAGCTTACGTGTCAAAGTAGTCGATCCTTGCTTTTGAGAAAACTCCTTGGCTACTAGCCTAGCCTTGAACTTGTCAATAGTTCTATCTGCTTTCATCTTCTTCTTGAAGATCTGTTTGCATCTGATGGATTTTGCTCCTTCAGGAAGATCAACCAACACCCAAGTGTTATTTGAGGTGATTGAATCAATTTCATTGTCTATCGTCTCCCTCCAGAAAATAACGTCTCTGGTCTTCATCGCCTCATCATAGGTAAGCGGATATGCTTCCATATGATTGGTAACAAAGTCATTTTCAAAGTTCTTCGGCCTCCTCACACGCTTAGCTGACGGCTCATCGAGCTCTGGTTCAACTATTGTTTCAACAACAACATCTTATTGGACTACATTCTTATTGAAAGCCTCAGTTTCTTGCGCACCCTCATTGTTTTCCGGAATATTCGCAAGAACAATGTTCTTGTGCCTTGCAAACTTGTCTTCAAAATATTCTGCATCGCGAGATTCAATGATATGATTTGATTCAATATCAAGAAATCTCCGGGCATCACTCTTCTGGGTATAACCCAAGAAGATTGTCACGACCCGTACCCTGAGGAAGGGCACGAGAACGTGGGTACGTCCAGCCTACGCCACAGTGTCGGCGGTAGAACGCTGTATAGGTCATCTATAACATCTGACATCTAACAACAAGATATATAAACCTGTCATCTCCGCACGGAGGTATAATATAACATCTCAACTCTATATCTCAATCACAAGTCTAGGGAAGATAGAGCACGATATAGAATAAGATAAAAAGGAAGAACTAAATATATAAGTAAAGTTATCACAACACACATATAGATATCCAACACAAATAAATACAAGTCCTGAATATAACTAAGTCTCAACTAACAATCAGAACAATCCGATACAAACTGAAAGCTATAAGTACTAGACTAAACTAGGCATCCTCTACTGAGCTAGATGCTCCTTAGGCTCCTGAATGTCACCCTCATATGCCCCATAGAAGGTAAGGCAGTCACCATCATCATCTGTAATATTTTCAACAGGTCCAGTCAGGACAGGACCGAGCACAATACATCTCACGCAGTTCATATCATGTTGGAAAATATAAAGCATGCAAAAGAGTAAGATACATGGACTGTAAGGAAATATATATAAAAATGAGAGAGATTTGATAACTGGAAATATCTATATACATGATAATTAAGAACTGTAAGTAACCTATGATTTAGAGCATGAGATGATTATATAAACGGATTAGGACAATACAAGGGTAACTCCATCATATGTGAGTGTACAATGGATATATACAATAGTTTATACAATATTTGTACAATGGGATTTGATTACATAACCATTTCCTACTCACCCTCCCCAATCAATACACAAGGATCCAATCCAGTTACGTTACCTTGTACAATAGTTTCTCCATGAAGCTCATGTGATCATGAGAGTACAAGATGCACAATGAGTATACATGAATAGGGGTGTAATATAAATATAATATGTTCATAAAATGCACATCACAATATGTATCTGCTGAACACAATGGGGATAACATCGCAAGAGAAGATCCATATAGTACCAATCCGTGATAACAATCGTGCCAGTATCAAGTAAAGTAATTGTTTGCCATTGATTGTAAAAGTACAGAACAGTTTTATGGGAGGACTGAACTTAGACTCACAATACAAACTCGCTTGTACAAAGAAAGCCTAGGGACGAAAGCCTAGGTACAGCAGACTAAGTACAATTGTTTATTTTAGATTCTGGGGGGTGACGATAGAGGCTCGGAAAGGCGACGGCAGCCCTGCCTTACTCCTTGGACGATCGGTGTGCAGCCTTAGCTCCAGAAGATTTGCTTAGCATTAAAAAAATGCTCTCTTTGCTCTCTCTCTGCTCTTCTCTCCAAGTACTCTGGTGCTCTCTCTGATCTCGAAAAGTGCTCCTGTGTGCGCCTCTCTCTATGTAAGTATCTCTCCCCTCCTTGCAAGGGAATGGTACCCTGCTATTTATATGAATAGAGTGTGATCATTAGGGTTGCAAATGATTGCTTCTTGGAGATGGCGGCGGCCTGTGGATTGGTCAATCTAGGCCATTCATTTTGGTTGTGATGAATCTGGACCATCAAGTGTAGATTACACCAAATCTCATCAGCAATTAATACTGATTGAAATAAATCTTCCTCATAATGATCCTCTGACGTCTGCAAATAAATTTGATTTATTCTCCTGCCACGTGTCCCAGATTATTGAGATTTGACCCAATCTCTGATTGCAATAAATCTGGGAGATTGATCGGCTTAGGACACGTGTCCTAGGAGCCATTGGGGGGATCTGAACCACATGAAGATTGAGCCGCATAAGAGTTGGGCCGCATAAGGTTCGGGCCACGTGTCAGGGCTGCTTGGGTAGTGGCCTTCCTTCGAACTTTTGAACTGCATGGAGGTGATCATTACGGCATAAGGATTCATCCGCTTGAGCCGCATAGAAATGGTCCGCTCCAGCCGCATGGAAAGGTCTCCGTTTGAGCCGCATGAGACTATCTCGGCCTGAGCCGCATGGCACGGCTTCATTCTGAATCGCATGGGAAGTCTTCGCTCGAGCCGCATATGATCGTCCACGTGGCAAGACTACGTGTCATTTTATGGATCTCGGGGAATTTGTGTCAGAGATCTCTTTCTCTTCCCTAGGGGACTGTCATTATGACAGAGTCATAATTACCACTTTTGTGTCAGGGCTGTCACTTTTTTAGAGTTGTCAGCCGTCAAAGTAATTAATACAGCATGGGTCGAAGGGGAACGATATTATGCCACGTGTCTTCGGAGCCGCATAGGATGTCTTGAGCCGCATAGCCCCTCGTACCGCATGAATCTGTGAGCCGCATGGGCTTCCTGAGCCGCATGGGGTTTCCTGGCCGCATGGATCCTTCTTTAATATTTTCCATGCTTCTACAAGACCCCCTTCAAAGTTTTCAATTTGCAAAATTGAAATACTTTGAATAAGAAGTATGGTCATATTCTTCTGGCCGCATATGAAGTCCTGGCCGCATGGATGTTTAAGCCGCATAGATAGTTCAACTGCATAGATGGCTTAGCCGCAGGGGACTCTTCGGCATAGCTCTTTGCCACGTCATTATTGTCACATATAGCAATCTTTTGCATTTAAATATTGTTGATTTGCTGTCAGTTTTAAAGGCCACTTTTTGGTGCGGGATCCTAGGAGTTTGGCCTTCATTTTCGGCGGCTCACCTCGATAACTGAAGGGTCAGTGTACGAGAATCGTAACGCCTCCTTTTTTGTTTATAAATATGGATGAGTTTGGCTGAAGGGACTTCTTTACCTTCTCCTTCGTTCACTCTTTTTGCTGTCTCCTCTTCCTTATCTTCTTTTTCCGACCGTCGAAGCAAATGGCTCCTAAGTCTTCCAAAGTCGCCTCCGCCGCCGCGAAGGGCAAGAAGGTGACGTCCTCGTCGGCCGTCGAGCCCGAAGCGCCCGAAGTGCCTTCTGATGTTCGTTCTGCTTTCAATGGTAAGGGTTGCATTTGAATCTTGAGAACCCATGGCTCTGTTGCATATTTATGCACAAGCCTCCACCCAAGTTGATGGTAGAGCCGCATATGCTGTATGGGCCGCATGACCCTCTCATATCCGAGCCGCATAGAAAATATCCTATTTTTGAACTGCATGAGAAGGATTTGAGTCTCTAGATAAAAACCGCATAAAGTCTCATCTGAATGGAGCCGCATATGTTTCTAACAGGCTGAACCGCATGGCATTTTGCGCCACATGAGCTCTTCTGTTAGAACCGCGTATATTCAACTGATCCGCATAAGCTATCGAGCTAGTGTCATATGGAACTCCCGTCTGATTTGGGCCGCATGAGACTGTGTTGACCCGAACCGCATAGGCTTCCTCGAAACCGCATTTCCTGAGGCCCAATTGGAATGGAGCCGCATAAGGCTTCGTTGATCCGAGCCGCATAGGCTTCCTTGGAAGCGCATTTTCTGAAGCCCAGTTGGAATGGAGCCGCATAAGGCTTCGTTGACCCGAGCCACATAGGCTCGTGGGAACTTCTTTATTCATTGATTTTTTGCTTTAACCATTTTTTAATACTATTTCTTTTTGTCCTTTTTTCAGTGAACCTCCCAACCAACCCAGCAGGAGAGCTTCTTGTGGGTTCAGCTCAGTTCGCCGTGGGCGTGCGGCTTGATGACTTAATCCATCGTATAGTGGATCAGCTTCCCGCTAATGAACCTAGGGAGAGAGTGGCTGCCATTAATAACCAACCTTTCCACTTTCTTTGTTCCATGATGAATTCGGAGAAGCTGGATGAAGAATATCTGAAACCGACTTTTCTCTTTGGGGATGCCTTTTCCATAAAGAACTCCCGATTGCTGGATGTTTCGGAGCACTGGGATTTTTCTGTCGACGGAGTAGAGATCCATATTCCCGAGATAGAGCGGCACTATCCTCTCTCATGGTTTAACATGGTACCGTTGGGCAGGACAATGGTGGGCTCCCTAACTTCCACCCAACAGGGAATGTTTGTGAGCAACATCCACTACAACAGGCGCACGGGTTTAGTATGTGCGGGCAAGGAATCAGTGAGTCGGACTGTGATGGGGCTGCTCCCTGGCACTTTTGTAAACATGACTGGCCCTAATTTTACTTTTACTCTAGCTGATACCTTTCTGAATCAGCTCGCTCGCAAGGGGTCTTATCCCGTGGGCAGGTTGTCGCTGCTGAACTGGATCAACCCCATTCCCACATGGGCTAATCTTACCTCATGGATCTTGAGGAAGTATGGGGAATCCCTTCGGGAAATTGACCTCTACTACGCCATCAGGGGTACCTGCTACGGGTTGCCCATTAACAAGCCTTTGTTTATGGCTCTTTTGGTGCTGTATAATCGGTGTATAGGAACTTTCTTTGCCCCCGGAGGAGAGCTGGGGCTTGCTCTCCATGAGATGCACGCTGTTTCTAGACTGCCGTGGGGATGTGAAGCTTTTGAAGCATATACACCGACGAACGAAGAATTCGAAGACCTGGATCGACGATTTCCTGGTTTCGTCACCGTGTACCAAGAACTGTTGTGCCATCATAGCGCCTGCCACCAGATGGCTATCAAGAAAGAAAATAGCTCAGAAGGGAGCGCCCCTCACACTACGGCCTGGGTTTCGTATCTTTTCAAGTTGCGTCCCTCCGGCCAAGTTTCGTCTCGAAGTCCTCGAACCCCGGAGGAGGTGAAGGACATGATGTTGAAGGTCAAAAGGTCGAGGTCTACCCGTGATCGGTTTGGGAGTCGCACTGACTCCCTCAGTTACTTCCACTTTAGTACCCGGGAGATGTCCGATAAAGCGATCTTAGCTGGGTTCTTGATGGTGTGGCTACGTAAATGCGTAGTCTCGGGCGGCGCGGGTTCTATGGAAAGGATCAGCCGTCATTTCATTCTTCCTGCTGTGAAATTGGTCTTCAAGGTAAGACTGGCGCTCCTCCCGGCCATGGTGTGTAGCATACACCACGGCCTTCGCACCTTTTCATCCAAAGTCATTGCTCGTGATGTGACGATGGACTTTGAACGGATAGAACTACCATACCACTACCTCATGGGGTGGTTATTGATGCACTATCGGTCATTGATGAGGCCAGGAACTGATGAAAATATTACTGATGATGATGCCTTTCTTTTCTGGTACCGTCATCAGCCTTGGGAGCACGATACCATGCCGGCCTGCCGGAGGGCGTTGGCGAGAGTTGATGGGCCCAAATTCTTCGTATCTCTCCCTGAATTCACCCCTAGAGAAGTGAGGAGGGTACACATTGACGGCGTTGATCCTCTCCAACTTTTATCTGAGAAGATGCTTCTTTGGTTACGCAACATCCGCCCCGCGCACCTGGTGTATCGTTACCGGAATAAATTATACCTGGAGCCTTATCTGCCCAGTAGATTTTCTCGTCAATTTGGGTATAGTCAATTGTTCCTGGATCGTCCTAGCGCTTGCTTGAGCTTTGAGGGCAGTGTACTTGATGGCGTCCGGGCTTGGCATTATTATAATGCGGCCCATACCCAGGCCAGCTTCTCAGGCCCCGATGCCAAGATGGCAGGGAATATCTTGTATATAGTGGCCCTTTATCATGTTGCAGCGAGCAAGCCTCCTGTCGATTTTGATATAAATACTAGCTTCATCGCTGGCACCGGTTTGGCTGAGAAGCCAGAGGGGTCCAAGAAGAGGAAGAGGGGTACGAACAGGGTTCTTGCGCCGGACTCAGAGTCCACTAGGGCGGATAAGGAGGATGACGAACAAGACGCCGATGACTCATCGCATTCTTCGGACGAGGAAGTTGGGAATCAACCCCCTATCATGCCGGATGAAAGGGCTGCGGGTCAACCGTCTACTTGGTCTGACGAGGTGGTAGAGGATCAACCGTCTGCAGTACCTGGCCCTTCGCGTAAATAAAGCAGGCGCGTGACTACCGCTGATGACCGAACCTATTCTACGAAGCACGCTGCGGTAAGACGTCGCAGGCTGTTTGTTGATGATATGGACGTTGTTCCTGAGGTGATTTGGGCTTCAGCTGTTTCCTTTCTTCTTTTTCTATGTTATGGCCTAATCATTTGTTTCTTTTGTTCTTTATAGGCGTTGGATGAGCTCGCTCCTCAGGACCCGATTACCGAGGCTGACCCGGTCATGTCTCATTTAGTCAGTGATGTGTGCACTGCTATCATTGCTGCTGGGGTGCTTCCGGTTGCGGTCGAGGATTCCCACCTTGCTGGGATCTCAACCCAGGGGGATGGGGGTTTTACCGTGCCCATCCCCGAGACATCTGAACCCCAGCATGATGACTTTGTGGGTGGGGAAACTACGCTGGCTGTGAATGAACCGTCGCCTCCACGCTCTTCCCCTGGTAATACAAATCAAACCATAGCTCGTGAATAAGCCTATGTATTCCGTCATCTTATCTTTCAGATTATGTCGACTAATGGTTGCTTTGGATGTTCAGTCCCAACCCTTCATTGCCAGTGATGGATATTGCTGGATCGAACCCTACCGGAGAGGGCCTGACGAAACCTCCCTGTATCGAGAGACCTTCGTCTGGGTCGAGCTCGGGGTCTCAGGTAGCAGTGCAGCTGGGACAAGGGACGATGCTCCCTGTGTCCTCCTTTGTGAATGTAGTTTCGGGGGTCAACCTTTCCTTCCTGCCGAGCATCCAGGCTCTTCGGGCGGCGGAAGAGGAGTTAGCCGCCATTCAAGCATCTTTTCGTACGGAATTTGCTTCCTTGGTGGCGGGTGTAGTAACTTCTGAAGCTGCTCCTTCGATACCGTCTGCCATTCTCCCTCTGACGCCGTCCTCTACAGAGGTCTTGGACGACGCGTTACAGGACGTGGTTGCCAGTTTCCATCACCACCTGAAGAGGGGGATCGAGGCAGCGGTGGAAAGGGGGACTCCCTTTACTCTGGCCCGTCGATGTGCCGGTGGCCAGATTAATATCCTTAAGACACTCCCTGGCAGAGGGGAACTGGCTGCGCTTCTGGAGCCAAAGCTATTAGAAGCTGATCGTCTCGTGGCCCAGTTTTGCTTGTTGCAACAGACTGATTTACCCGCGGTCATAAATCAAGAGCGCAACTTCCTCATTACCGCGGTGGAGAAGGTGATGGCTACCCGGGAATCGCTCAAGCCGGCTATATTGAAGGACCGCCGGGATTTGACCCGGTTGCACGATCAGTGGAGCCGTCGGGCTGACGATTGTGCGGCTCGGGAAGCGGCTACCTCTCGCGGGGTAACCGACACCCGGGAACAAATCCTCGAATTCCAGAGAAAGCTGGCCTTCTTGGAGTTCGAGCTGGAAGCTGCTTGTACTGAAAAAGGAATTACCATCCAGGAAGCTGACAAGCTTAGCAGGGCCTCAGCCAATCTAGAACTTGCCCTGAAGAAGATAGAGACCAACTGGCAGGCGTATATGTATCTGAATGATGTGGAGCAACTATCCCAAGAGGCCGAGCGCCGAGCTAAACAGAGGCTTGAGCGGGGGACTGTCTTGGTGAGAGATCGCCTCCTGGAATTGTGTAATGCTGAGCTGTAGTCGGCCTCTTCTTCTTGTTTTGTTTCTGTTTTCTCTCTTTCTGAAAGGGATGTGATCCCGAAATATGTAATACTTTTTTCTTCCTTCAAATAAAGAGTACTTTTCCTTCTACCCTTTATTTGCGTTTGTTTATTGTACCTGCGATATTGCGGTGATGTTTTCCCCCACATAGGGGGTATATTTGTGGACCTGTTACCCATGGCATACCTTGGTTTTAGGTACAGATAACAAATTTTGGTCAGGATACCTGAAGCAGCCATGGCAAAGTGGTCATGGGTGCTCTTGGTATTTGGAAAAAGGAATGCCGTAGAGCAGCTGGGCTCCTGGGGCATGATGAGATGGTAGGTTTGTGCTAAGAAACTTAGCTGAGGATATTTGTGGGCCTGTTATCCTTGGCGTACCCTGGTTTAGGATACAGATAATAGGATGAAGGGGAACCGACATACTTGCTTAGAGGTAATGAGGACGTGGCAAGTAGGAAAGTTTTTTAAACGTAGAGTCTTCCTACTCAGAGGTAATGAGGACATGGCAGGAGCGAACTCGACGGAGGATATTGGTGGTCAACAGAGGACATTTGTGGTCAACAGAGGACATTTGTGGACCTATTACCCTTGGCGTACTCCGGTTGTGGGTACAGATAATAGGTCGAAAGGGGATCATCATACTTACTCACAGGTAATGAGGACATGGCAAGTATGAAGGTTTCTTCGACGGAGCCTTCCCATTCAGAGGTAATGAGGATATGACAGGAGTGGGCTCAATGAAGGAGGGTACATAGAACGACTCAGAGGTAATGAGGACATGGAAGTTCTATGTAAGGGGTAATTTGTTTTTGGCGGTAGTGGAACGACTCAGAGGTAATGAGGACATGGCCGTTTTGGAAATTTGTGGATCGATTACCCTTTTTGTGCACTGGGAGTACGGGTATTAGATCATGAGGGAGGATCTCCTTCAAAAAGAAAGTTCAGAGGTATGATCATACATGACTTGCTACCTGAAAGAGTGACCGAGATGTGAGTTCAGAGGTACCAGCGGGTACATGACTCGAGAATCTGGAAAATGGTGAGCGTGAATTCAGCGGTACCAGCGGGTACATGATTTGAAAATCTGGAGAATTATGAGGGCGAGTTCAGCGGTACCAGAGGGTACGTGACTCGAAATCTAGAAAATTGTCGTCTAGACATAGTATTTCTTTAGGAACTTGCCGTTGACGGGCAACATGAGCAAATCTCTATTCTGTTTTACGAGGCGGTAAGCTCCGTTGGAGAATACGACCTCAATGATAAATGGGCCTTCCCATTTTGGCTGGAATTTACCGGCGGTCTTGTGAGTCATGACCATCGGTCTCCGGACTGCCAGAACGAGATCGCCCACCTGGAATGTCCTGATTTTGACCTTCTTATTGAAGGCTCCAGAGATGCGTGCTTGGTATAGTTCAATCCTTTGCTGAGCTAGGAGGCACTTTTCATCTAAGGCCTCTAACTCTTGTAGTCGACGTCGGTAGTTATCATCCGTCGTCAATTGATAAGTGAGGGCAACGCGGAGTGAGGGTATTTGAGTCTCTAATGGAAGAACTGCATCACTCCAGTATACTATAGAGAATGGTGTGTTCCCGGTAGCTGTTCGGACTTTAGTACGGTATGCCCATAAATACTCGCTGAGCTTCTCGTTCCAGTCGCGTTTGTTGGAGGAGACAAACTTCTTGAGGAGTTTGATGATTGTTTTGTTGAATGCCTCTGCCAACCCGTTCGCTGCCGGGTTGTACGGTGTCGAAGCAATATTTTGAATACGGTGCTTATCGCAAAATCGATAGAAAGCGTGGCTTGCAAACTGCGGACCATTATCATGGATGATCCTTCGGGGCAGTCCAAAGCGGTAGATGACGTGATGCTTAAGGAAGCTGATCACGTTTGAAGTCTTGACTTCTGCGAGTGGGACAGCTTCCGCCCATTTGGAGAAGTAATCAGTGATCGCAAGTATGAAGCGATGTCCTCGGGAGGAAGGTGGGGTGATTGGACCAATGATATCCATTCCTCATGCTTCGAATGGCCAGGACGCCACTGTCGGATGTAGAAATTTGGATGGTTGGTGAATGAAGTCCACTATCGCATCTGCCACTATCGTGGGCCAATAGTAGCCCATTCGGCGAAGACGGTCCTGCAATTTAGGATCGGGCTCGTGGGCCCCGCAAACACCATCGTGAGCTTCTCGTACGGCTTCTTTGGCTTCTGCGTTTGACAGACACCGAAGCAGTAATCCGTCGTAGGAGCGGCGATACAGCATTTTAGTCTCTGTATCGTAGAAGAATCTGAGAGAACGTCGTCTGATGGAAGTGGCTTCCTTTGGGTTCTCGGGCAGGATGTCGTAGACGACGAAGTCGATGAATGGTTGTCTCCAGTCTGGGGCATCATCGATCGTCTAGGCGGAATAACTCGCCACGAATTGCACGTTGTTCTTGGGACAGACCAGTTCGTGGCTTATCACATCCACTGATTGGCGATCATAGTTCAGAACTGCTAGGGAAGCGGCAAGACCAGCTAGGGCATCAGCTTCGATATTTTGGAGTCTGGGGACATGTTCGATGAAGAACCCCTCGAACGATGAGATGATGTCAATCGCTGTTTGGTGATAAGGGATCATGTCTTCGTGGCGGACCTCGTATGAGCCCCGGATCTGATTGACGATTAGTTGGGAATCGCCGTATGCTTCAAGGTATTCTATCCCCAGCTCTCTTGCAAGTTGGAGGCCAATAACCAGAGCGTTGTACTCGGCCACATTGTTAGAGCAGGGTTCTGAGAGGGAATAAGCGCGGTTAATCTCCAATTCGGAAGGAGAGACCAGCACCACCCCGACTCCGACGAAGATGTTGCCTTTAGGTCCGGTCCTTGAAGCACCGTCGAAGAACATTCACCATATATCGTCGTGTGAGGTTGCATGCGAGTCGGCGACCTCATCTGGGATCTCTTCATATATTCTGGAGGACTCCGAGCCTGGGTGGGCTGCTAAGAAGTCTGCCAGGGTTTGACCTTTGACTGCCTTTTGTGGGACGAAGATCATATGATAAGGGGACAACAATATTGCCCATGTAGCGAGGCGAGAGCTGAGTGCCCCTGGTTTGGTCATGAGGACCCTGAGAGGATTGACTCGTGAGATCACATGTATCGTTTGTCCCGTGACATAGTGCCGCGTCTTCTGAATGGCGAACACCAGGGCGAGGCATTCCTTTTCCACGACGGTGTATCGGTACTCTGGCCCAATCATCATTCGACTGAGGTAATATATGGCTTGTTCATGGCCTGCATCATTGTTTTGTGCTAGCAGGGCGCCAAGGGAATGCTCCATTGCTCGTACATAGAGCAGGAATAGTTTTCCAGCAACCGGGGCCACCAGGACTGGAGGGTTTGATAAATATTCTTTGATGCTGTCGAAGGCACATTGGCATTCTTCATCCCATACGAATGAGATGCCTTTCTTCATGAGATGGGTGAATGGCTGACATCGCCCGGAGAGGTTAGAAATGAACCTCCTGATGTAAGCTAACCTCCCTTGAAGGCTTCTGAGTTCACGGAGATTTCTCGGAGGACCCATCTCCATGATTGCTTTCGTCTTCTCAGGGTCTACATGGATACCCTGTGCAGTGATGATGAAGCCCAAGAACTTCCCGCTGGATACACCCAGAAAGGACTTCGTAGGGTTCATTTTCAAATTGTGCGCTCGCATTAGGTCGAATACCGTCCTTAGATCCTGCAGATGGTCTTCCTTGCAGCGACTCTTAACGGCAATGTCGTCAACATAGCACTCCACTGTCTTGCGTAAGTGGTCTCTGAAGATGATGCTCATGGCTCTTTGATATGTGGCGCCGGCATTCTTCAAACCGAAAGGCATGACTGTGTAGCAGTACGTGCCAATTGGTGTTCGAAATGATGTATGCTTTTCGTCATCAGAAGACATTTTGATTTGGTTGTACCCCGAGAAGCCATCCATGAATGACATACGTTCGAAGCCGCAGGTATTGTCGATCATGATGTCTGTGATAGGAAGGGGGAATTCATCTTTTGGGCACGCCTCGTTCAGATTATGGAAGTCGATGCAGATTCGAATCTTTCCATTCTTCTTGAGGACGGGCACTATATTGGCGACCCAATCGGGATGTTGCATCTCACGAATGAAGCCGCTGGCTATCAGTTTGTTGACTTCGACTTCGATCGCGTCCATGATGCCTGGGCGGAAGCGTCGCTGTTGTTGCTTGACCGACTTCACATCTGGCCGAATGTTGAGTTTGTGAAGAGCAATGTCAGGATTTAACCCTGACATGTCTTCATAGCTCCAGGCGAACACATCAATGTATTCTTTGACAAGTTCTAATAGCGACTCCCGCTCTTCGTCTGCTAGGCTTTTACTGACAAAAATTGGTTTTGGAAAAGATTCGCTGCCGAGGTCAACCTGTATGACTTCATCTTCAGTAGGAGGTTCTCTCAGTTCGAACCGTTTTCCCATTGTGCATCCAATTGCTGGGCCCACGACTCTAGCTCGAGGATCTCGGGGATGTCTTCGTCTTCTTCGTAAGCGTCAACGAATGCCATGTTAACTGACAAGACTTGTCTGAACACGTCTCCGATACTGGTATCCGAGTCAGAAGTTGGTGACCCGGTTGAAGGTGACTGCCAGTCGTATTCTTCATCTGAACTCTCAGGGGTCGTAGTAGGCGTTACATACCCTAACCCGCATCGAGTTATGCTATAGTAGTCCCGTGGTTTGCCCGCCGGGACTGGCGGCTTCAAAGGTAATCGTCGCCCAGTGCCGTAGTTCAAACCTGGCGTCATCCCCAGATCATACCCCTGTTTCTGTATGAGATATTTGGATTGGGGGCTATAAAGATACAGAGGCAGTCTTCCGACATCTGACCCGAGGTCGGCTTCCTCTATGGTGAAGGGATGCGGGTCATCCTTCCGGCCGAAGATGATTGGACGGTCCCCTCCCTCGATTATTCGGTAAGCGTCTTCTACTGGAGTAAGCTGGATCGCGGTGTACACATTTGTCACCTGTGTGTAGGTGAATGCCTATACCGTGTTCCATAGCATACATTGTACATAGCTTATTGAGCTCGGTGTAGTTCAAAGATAACCCTTTATTGATGAAGTAAGGTATCTTTTCTAGGGGGATTACATCATCAGTGGAGGGAACATCAGTGTGGGCAGCCACATACTTGGCTAGCTCCGGTTCCTCTTCGGCTACCCCGTGTGTGAATGAAGACTGAGAGGGCGACCTGGGGAGCCTGATCGTCAGCGGTTCAGTTGATGGAGCTGAGCGTGGGGTTGTTGGCAGACTAGCAACCTCCAGTTTGGCACTTGATGTGGAGCGAGGAGTGGCTGGTTCGCTAGAAGTGTCAGATCTTGCATCGGGGTGATGACCCTTCTTGGGAAGGCGTATCGTCAGTGGCCTATCGGAGGGATTGAGCTTCTCCGTTTGGGGTTGACCGACTCTCGGCAGTCTGATTGTTAGTGGCCCCGTTGTGGGTCTCGACACTTGGCCGGACCTTGGCAGCCGAATTATCATCTGCTCCTCCTGCGCCGAGAGGCTGATTGCGTCCTTCCGCAGAGTGGCAGTAAGGGGTGCGGACCTGCCCGGTTTGCGAGCTTGGAGGTGAATCGTCAGAGGTTCTTCTGATCCTGTAGCTGTCTCGGTATAAGCTTGTACATTTCTTTCATCAAGGTGCCTCTTTGACTTTTCGTATAGGCAGGAGTCTGAGTAGTAGGTTCGACCCCTTTGAAGGGATCGATATCAGCAAATTCTGTCCTCACGAAGCCGTGTTTGTCGACATATTTGAAGCATTGGTGCAGTGTGGAAGGTACGATCATATAATCGTGTATCCAAGGGCACCCCAAAAGGATGTTGTAAGAAGTGTCGGCATCTATGACGTAGCAGGTGACTTCTGATTGGAGATCGCCGATCTGACACTTCAGACGAATCTTCCCAATCGGGTAGCTTCTGCCCGAATTGAAACCGCTGATGGCGGTGCTTGTTGGCGTCAGGCGATGCATCGGGATATGGAGATGATGTAGCAGACCTTTCGGAATGATGCTTATGGAAGACCCAGGATCAATGTGCATCCAGTCCACCTTCACGTCCCCGATGTACCCCGTATAGTACAACGGACGATCATACAGATTGCTCTTGATGAGCATGTCTTGTGGAGTGAAGACAATGTTGGGCATCGCTCTTGTGCAAGCGCCGTCGTAGAGATCCACAAACGAGTCCTCCCCGGTGAGGTTGGATTGAGCCAGATAGGCATCGACATTTTGGAGTGCTTCGCTTAATACAATACGAACGTCCTTGGAGAGCCTTAGGAGTTTGTACAGTGACAACTTGGCCGGTGTGTTAGCCAATTGCGCTAAGATGTCGAAGTTATAGGGCCTCTCCAGCCCCTGAGGTGTCTCTTTTCGGAGGGATTTGTCGAAGCGAGTCTCCTTTGGCCTAGGCTTGTCGATCGTCGGAGGCTGATGAGGTGCTGGAGCGTCAGTGGTAGCTGGCGGATGATCATCAGTCGAGTTCTCAGCCACGGGTTGGAATTGTGCTCCAGATCGAGTAACGACAGCCGTGACTTCTTCTACATCTGTCGAGACGGTGTGGCAGGATGTGACTCTTCCACTCTTCTTCTTGTGAATAGAAGGCGGAGCGGACTGAGTCACTTCAGGTACTAGATCCGGGTAGACCCACATGATTTTCCCCCGTGATGTGGTGAGGGGCACTAAACCAGCAGCCTGATCCCGGGCAGGTGAAAGATTAGCAATCTCCATCGTCGCCAGAGGGATGGGTATAACACCGTCTTGAGTCTCTGTTGGAGGGAAGCTACCAAATTGTATGGAGACCATGTTGGCTGCTACGGTTACCTCCTCGAAATCGATGGCCAGAGCGTTTGAATCAATAAGGTTTTGGATGTATCGTTTTAGCTGGTAGCAGTCATGTGTAGCATGGTGAACGTAGCGGTGGTAATGACAGAACTTCGGGTTCTCCAGATCTGCTGGCCGAGGTTCCCGTCTTGGTGGAGGAAGCTGAATTCTGTCTCCTTGTATGAGTATGTCCAAGATGGGCTTGACGTGACCGTCTTCGAAGGAGTAAGTAATTTGTGGCCATTTTTTGTCTGCCAGCTTTGGCTCAGGTTTCTGTGCCGTGTCGGTCACCATAGCCTGCTTTCCTCTGCTGTCCCGATTGTTGGATGGGCTACCCCCATTGTCGTTGTTGGTGTTGGGACGCTTGCCCTTGTTCTCTCCCTCCGAGATGTGTAACCCTAGTTGGCGAGCCTTCTTCAACCGTTCTTCGGCACTTGTAGCGCTGATGATAAATGCCTTCCAATCCTTGAATTGACTCTCGTCCATCCAGAGACTGATTGTTGGGAGCAGTCTCTTTTGGCAAATTTCAATCAAAGAGGAATCCGGATTACCAGATGGTAACTTTATTGCGGTTTGGCGGAACTGCTCGATGTAGTTCCTTGTCAGCTCTTTCTCCCCTTGGACGACATCTATGAGGGTGGACATGGTGATGTCCTGCCCTACTTCGTAGAATCTCTCCAAGAACATGCGCTTGAAGCCGGCGAAGGAGTGGATGCAGTTGTCCGGCAGGTTGCGATACCAGTCGAAGGCGACTCCTTCCAATGCCCCGATGAATAATCGTGTGAGAATGGCATCGTCATGGGGCAGATGGTCAGTGGTGACCTCGAAGTAAGTGATGTACCGACTTGCTGAGGTCTTGCCATCATACGGATTGATGTTGAACGACTTATATCTTGGTGGGAAGGGGACATCCCTCCATTCAGCAGGGTATGGTTGCCGTATTCTGAGGTCTTGAGAGTTTTCTCGAGCGTGAAACATGGCTCGGAGCTCCTGGACCTCTCTTCTTGCTTCGTGGGCCTCATCCACGGCGGTGGGGGCCGTTGTTTCAGGAGGATTGTTGCCCAGGTTCAGTGTCGTCGAGTTCGAGTCCGCATTGACCGCGGGACCTGCGCTTGCTTGGCCAGGCGTTCCCCCTTGCAGAGTTGGAAGGGCCGTTTTAATCTCGTCTACAGACTTGACCAAAGCAAGCAATATGGCTTCGAGACTGTCGATGCGTTGGCGATCACTGGAACCACTTTGGTTGCTGTCTGTCATGAATACCGTCTTCTCATGAGGAGAGATAGACGGAGCGGTGGAGGAAGTGCCCTCTGAATCGTACCCCTGTAATGAGAAGTCATCGGGGTATGTAGGTATGTTCCCTTCTGATTCAGACTCGGAAGGAACAGTACCCCTAGTCTCCGAGTTAGCCTCGTCTTGGGAGTTGTGGACGTCCTCGGGGACGTCGAGGTTTGCTACCTCCGATGGGAGAGTTGTCTCCCCTGGCGCGTCTTTTTGGAACATCGGGTTGCTGTAGAGGCTCGGAGGGGTGCTACCCCCAGCCCTGGCAACCCTCTGTGTTGCGGACGATGAATCCCCCACTGTAGCAGATTTCGTCTTAGAGCGAGTACCTTGGAAAACTTCGGTGGTGGGCACCCACTTAGACGACAGTCTTTTAGTCGCAGTGGTTGAGATCTTCGGGCTGGGAACATTTGTCTTCTTTCCCCTTCCATCAGCGGGGATTTTCCGAGCAGAGTTGCAGGAGACGACGGGTGGTGCCTCGTCTTCTGAGGATGGCTGTTGCAGTCTTTGAAAGACAGACTGCCGGTCTTTTTGTATATTGCAGCAGCAGTTGACGATGACTTGGGTGCAGTGACGTCCGTGGAAGGACTCTTTGCACCGCGATGCATCTTCTCTTTCCTTGCGTTTGTGGAGGATGGCCTCACGCAAGTCGGATGGGTCTGGATAGACCACGTTTGCTCTCGGGATTTTGGGAGACTTTTGTGAACCTCTTTGTCCGTCTGCCGCCGGGGGCTGGACTCGAGTGGTTCTGTACAACTTCCCATCCGAGGCCCGCGTAATAGTATGCGAAACGCTCCGATGGTCAGAGGTCAGATCAGCGGACCGAACTCGCCAGGCTCGCGCTGCTTTAGACTTCTTCGCTCTAATGCGTAAGGGCACATAGTAGGAAGAGTCTAAGTGATACTGGAGAGAGTCGGACATATCTTCTTGGGAGCACAAGAGATCAGGACCGTACGAGAGGCGGTCGAAGACAGAGCCGCGTGGAGTAGGCGTCATGCGGTTGTCATCATTGGTCCATATGCGGCTGGCAGACGTAGCCACATAGGCTTTCTTCATGCGGCTGGAAACCCTGACCGCATGAGTATTCTCCATGCGGTTGGAAATCCCAACGGCATGAGTATTCTCCATGCGGCTGGAAATCCCAACCGCATGAGTATCATCCATGCAACAGAAAATCCTGGCCGCATGAGTGTCATGCATCGGGATAGCAGTTTCAGCCGCATGGTCATCATTCATGCGGCTGACCAACTTGGCCGCATGAGTCTTCGCTTTGCAGATTGTCCCCTTGTTCGGTTTCTTCCTGGAGCCCATAGAGTCGCTCTTTGCCCCTGTAAGTCCAGCATCGTAGTGCTTTCCTCTGTCGGACATGGGGACAGCGGAGTTTTCTAGGGCTTGCAGTGGGGCCGTGCGAGAGTCGCCTTCACCGTCTTGGGTAGCATCGAGGACTTGGGGAGGAGCAAATGATTTTGGCCTCCACTCTTTGCGAGCCTTCGTTGGGCGGGTACGCTTCTGGACCGGGCCAGCGCTTCCTTCGGAGAGCATTCCTTCGAACGCCTGTTGGTCGAAGCGGACGACCATTTTTTGTTGTGTGGAGCCAAGTTTGGCTGCATCCGATTGCGTCACCAACTCCTCGGCCGTGGAGAAGTTTGTCCCTAGCAGAGTCGCCATCGTGTTTGCCATTGATTGTAAAAGTACAGAACAGTTTTATGGGAGGACTGAACTCAGACTCACAATACAAACTCGCTTGTACAAAGAAAGCCTATGGACGAAAGCCTAGGTACAGAAGACTAAGTACAATTGTTTATTTTAGATTCTGGGGGGTGACGATAGAGGCTCGGGAAGGCGACGGCAGCCCTGCCTTACTCCTTGGACGATCGGTGTGCAGCCTTGGCTCCAGAAGATTTGCTTAGCGTTAAAAAAAAATGCTCTCTTTGCTCTCTCTCTGCTCTTCTCTCCAAGTACTCTGGTGCTCTCTCTGATCTCGAAAAGTGCTCATGTGTGCGCCTCTCTCTATGTAAGTATCTCCCCCCTCCTTGCAAGGGAATGGCACCCTGCTATTTATATGAATGGAGTGTGATTATTAGGGTTGCAAATGATTGCTTCTTGGAGATGGCGGCGGCCTGTGGATTGGTCAATCTAGGCCATTCATTTTGGTTGTGATGAATCTGGACCATCAAGTGTAGATTACACCAAATCTCATCAGCAATTAATACTGATTGAAATAAATCTTCCTCATAATGATCCTCTGATGTCTGCGAATAAATTTGATTTATTCTCTTGCCACGTGTCCCAGATTATTGAGATTTGACCCAATCTCTGATTGTAATAAATCTGGGAGATTGATCGGCTTAGGACACGTGTCGTAGGAGCCATTGGGGGGATCTGAACCACATAAAGATTGAGCCGCATAAGAGTTGGGCCGCATAAGGTTCGGGCCACGTATCAGGACTGCTCGGGTAGTGGCCTTCCTTCGAACTTTTGAACCGCATGGAGGTGATCATTGCGAGCCGCATAAGGATTCATCCGCTTGAGCCGCATAGAAATGGTCCGCTCCAGCCGCATGGGAAGGTCTCCGTTTGAGCCGCATGAGACTATCTCGGCCTGAGCCGCATGGCACGGCTTTATTCTGAACTGCATGGGAAGTCTTCGCTCGAGCCGCATATGATCGTCCACGTGGCAAGACCACGTGTCATTTTATGGATCTCGGGGGATTTGTGTCAGAGATCTCTTTCTCTTTCCTAGGGGACTGTCATTATGACAGAGTCATAATTACCACTTTTGTGTCAGGGCTGTTACTTTTTCAGAGTTGTCAGTCGTCAAAGCAATTAATGCAGCATGGGTCGAAGGGGAACGATATTATGCCACGTGTCTTCGGAGCCGCATAGGATGTCTTGAGTCGCATAGCCCCTCGTGCCGCATGAATCTGTGAGCCGCATGGGCTTCCTGAGCCGCATAGGGTTTCCTGGCCGCATGGATCCTTCTTTAATATTTTCCATGCTTCTACAGTAATCTAGAGCAAGAACATAAGTCCTGACAAGTATGAAACGATCAGAGAATGTACTCGCCTGATACCCTGAATGACTGATATGAATAGATGTACGAACTGATGTCACAGAGTCCTAATTAGAGCAACACATGTTATAAAGAGTTCAATTTACATGGTAATTGAAATTATAATGCAATCTACATGAGTCTAAGTCAATCTAGGTCAAGTCAACTATTGGTCAACTCTGGTCCACCTTGGGTCAAACTAGGAGTTAAGGTTAAGCTTCTATAGTTTTGGTCAAACTTAGATTAGTGGTCAACATCTATGATACTTAGGATATATTAATATATATACATACCACATATATCCTTACCCATATAGTACCACCCTAACACATACATATAGATATCATATATCAAGTATATACATATCCTCACTACGAACCATAACCTATATCTATATAATCTCATAATATATATAGATACTATATAACCCAAAAATATATATACCTATCTATATAACCCTTCCACAATCTAACATCACCTACTCAAACTCAAACACTTAGACACTAACCCACTAACACTAGAATACCATATCGACCTTGGTCATATCGGCATCCCAATATCAATACCTTGGTCATAAGGTAAACTAATCATTTACCTTGAAGGTAAAGGTAATTCATATTTACCTTAAGATACTAACTTGGTATCATGAGATACCAAGATATCCCTCAAATAACTATCTAATGTACTAACATAACATCTTAACTAATATCTAACATATGACCTATAGAGACTAACTTGCTAACATACCAATATCTAGAACTAACATAACCTACTAACATATTAATATCTAATATACTTGATATCTAACATCAAACTATCTAACAATATATCAAATATCTAATAAAATAATAACCTCTACTATCTAACTAACATTCATACGAACAAATATAACTTACACTAACATATAATTAACTCTAATATATCTAACCCTCTACTAACCAACATCTAACAAACATACTTACATATATAACTTACACTAACATATAACTACTCTAACATATCTAACCCTCTACTAACCAACATCTAACAAACATACTAACATATATTATCTAACAATTATATATATATGTACTATATCATACATATACTCGACAACCTATGATACCTACATTCATTTAATATCCATACTACATAGGCTCATAGGTTTCACAAAATGCCTATATCGTATAGTCACTCTACTTAAAATCAATACTGTATCAATTAGAAATTCACTAAATTCTAGGACTAAATTATGTTGTAGCCCTTCGTGTTAGCTTTCTGAAACTTCAAACGGATCGCATTTTCGTATCCGGAAGCTCCCGGAATCGCAAAAACACCGAAACGCGCTTGTCTTTCGGACAGCTGACACTCAAATAGTTTTACAGAAAGTTCTTGAACGATTTTGGATTATTAAAATATATATTTGGAAAGCTAACTTCGATACGGTTCTTTTAAAAAAAATGGGATATTTATCAGAGTTTGAGCTAAAAGTTATGACATTTCTAAGTTGCTATGGTTACTAAAAACATGGATGAATATTATGACAAATTTGGGTTGTTTTGGACTAAAGAAACACATGTAGGCCAAGATACTTAGATACCAACATAGGTATCCAAATAAAACTCATTCTAACTGTCGTAACTAAGATCAATCCACTCTCTAACCATTCTAAAACTGAATTCAAAACACAATTAATTCTATTAGGCGATAAACCAAACATATGGGATATCCTAATTTGGGATCTATCAAGTATGACACAAAATACATATCTAAAATCCTCAAGAGAGCTTCAAATGGCCTCAAACTTTAATCTAAAGGGGATACATGCATGAGGGTGGATCCTATGGATTCAAAACTAACTAATATGCATCGAAAATCAATTTAGAGGGTTGGTTTTACCTATTGGGAGTGGGATCCCAATGATACTCTCAAGGACACGGCTTCGATACGAAGATCCTTCCAAAATGGATACTCCTCCTTGCACTTTGTCCAAATCTTTGCTAGCACCCTCCCTTGGTAGTATGAGAATGTTGGATGGAAGTTTTGGTGGAGGAATGAAGAGATTTGGAGATCAAATCAAAGAGGAAAGCTCTCTAATTTGTGGAAGAACACTTTGTGAAGGAAAAGAGGCAAGATGGAATAAAATGAAAGGAAGGGAGGCTAACCTACCTATAGTGGCTTCCATTAAACCCTATTGGGCCTTGGGGGAAAGCCCATTAATGCCTCAACAAGTCCTCTTGGTTAATTTTAAGTTAGGTTCAAGTTTGGGATCAAAATGGTTAAATTTAAGCCTCTAACTTAACCAATCTAACAAGTAGGATTAGTGTAAACTTACTAACTTAATTAGTGGGCTTTGTGGCCATGATTAACTAATCTTGGGGTCCCGTCTAGAGTCTAATCTACCCGGATCACTAACACAAGTCGGAACGAGGCAAAACTCAAACCCGACTAAACAAATCCCGTAAAATTAATATTAAAATATAAAAATTCCCAAAATATTAAAATATGAAAAATGACCAAAATAATAATACATCAATTTAAATATTATTAAAATAATCTAAAATTTACCAATTAATCAAAATCCTAAATAATTCAAAAGTTACAAAATGACCAAAATACCCTTAGCCTAAAAGTGGTAATTAGCTAATATAATCACATGGGTTAGGCCTCCATGGTCATGGTTAGTTTCTAGGCTAAGCAGCTCTAAGGTTACACTAGTCAAAGAACAAACTCACAAAACACTAATTTAATGATATTAAAATAATCAAAATTTACCAATAAATTAATAACATGATTTAAACCTATTATTAAATAATCAATTTTACAAAAGTTCAAAATTACCCTCATTTTAGAAAAGTAGTGGTTACAAAGATCGTTTTCATAGTCCTTGTCCCGAGCTTCTGAATCTTCAGATCTGGAAGCTTCACATATGCCAGACACTCCCATACTTGAATGACATTCAAGTTAGGTCTGACTTTGAACCAGAGTTCATGAGGAGTAACGTCTGAAGTTGCATGAGGCACTCTATTTAGAATAAAAGTGGCCGTCAATGCAGCTTCTCCTCAGTAGTATTTTGGAATATCCGCAGTCAACAGCATTGAGTTTATCATTTCTGTCAACGTTCTGTTCTTCCTCTCTGCTACTCCGTTAGATTGAGGAGAATACAGAGCAGTAGTCTCATTGACAATTCTATGTTCTTTGCAGAACGATGCAAATTCATGAGACCGGTACTCTCATCCTCGATCACTTCTTATTCTCTTGAGTTGTTATCCAGTTTGCCGTTCAGCCTCGGCCCTAAACTCTTTGAACTTCTCGAATGCTTCATCTTTGGCCTTCAACAGGTAGACAAACACGTACTTTGAGAAGTCATCGATGAATGTTATAAAATACTTCATCCCGACCTTTGTAGAGAACTATTTGAGGTCACAAATATCAGAGTGTACCAACTCCAGAATATATGTTCTTCGATTAACCCAAGGAAATGGCTTCCTTTTGATTTTCGTCTGAGCACAAAATTCACATTTTTCTACCTTACCCTCACACTTGGAGATAAGTCCTAGACTAGACATTCTGTTTATTCTTTTACAATGAACATGTCCTAGTCTATTATGCCATAATTCAAGATGTAGAACTGTTGAGCACCTCTAGTGGGGGGAATAAAGTGAGTGCGAGTGCAGCAGAAAATAATCACCAATTAAAAAAATTAAAGGCAGATAACTATGACAGTGAATAAAGAGACAGTAAATAAATGTAGCAAGAGTTCAGAGAATCAAACTCAGTGGACACCGCGATATATACTGGTTTCCCTCTTGGAGGACTAATCCAGTTGCAGGTACTCTTTACAATACCGTACTTGGTGACAAGTGCACGATCGACTTCACAACGCTGTGCTTGGCGACGAGCGCACGACCGGCTCCGAAAACAGAAATATGTTTTGAACTTGAACAACCTCTTTACAACTCTGACAACCAAAGACTCTAAATTAAATAGATGTTACTGGCTTTGGCTAAGAGATGTATAGGTGAAGTATGAAAGCTTTAGATCAATGTAAACACTCTCGGATATAGATAGAGAGAAGAGAAGAGAAGATGAATTGATGAGTGATTTGAAATAAGAAATTCTCTTCTATTTATAGGTGTTTTCTAGGACCGAACTCGGACAGAGTTCGGGCAGAGTTCGGATGCAAAGATTTCGCAAACGAACGTTGCAGGCAGATTTGGAGGCAACAAACATTTGAATTTGAACTGACCGAACTCGGACCGAACTCGGCCAGAGATCTGTCTAAGTTCATCCAATACTTAGAAGAATGTTTGGTCCAATTCTGTTTGCATAGGAAATTTATTATTGATGGTATAAGGAATTTTGGTGGATAGGTAGGCTTTTTAGATATGTGGACTGTGGATAACCTAAGCCAGTAATATCCAGTCGATTTTATAATTTGTATCCTAGACTCAATAAAGATAAAAATACATAATAAATTGTAAAATAACTTAGACCGATTCCAATACATGAACGCTTCGAAATGATGATTGACATGCTTCCAGATGTTGTAGTACACTCTTGATATTGATTTCACTTGACCTGAAATGTTAGCAGCAGTTTGTATATTTTGTGTATTGACTTAAGTCATTGTTGATTTATCAAAATCGGGTGTGACCATTTAGGAATGGACCAAAAATCTCTCTCATTTTGATAAATGAAAAACTTGAGTCTATACCAAAATATATCTAAAATAAAATAAAAAAAACCTGATTTGTTCTATGAAGCTTTTGAAAAAAATTTCTTTTGGTAGTGCCTCTTTTCTTCCCCTTTGTCATGTTCAAAATGTGCGGCTCCCCTGTAAAGTGTGAAGCCAACAATGTTAAGCATTTAACAAAGACAAAGACAGCGACAGAGTAATTCCATAGATAATAAATCTCATAAAAAAATGAACTAAGAGAAGCAGTAACATAACTAAAATATGATATAATAAGATCAACTGAAGTGCAACTAATATAATCATAATCAGTCATAACTGACTTTTAAAACAAGTCTAAAAGTCTAACTTATCAATTTAGACTAGTGCCAAAAAATACTACAATGATCATCATCTAACAGCAGCATCCATGAAACCAACTGAAGTCCCACATCACAGCGGTGTGTCATCACCTCCAGGGGCATCCGGTGGAAAGTAGGCCGTGATATGATCGAAGTGAGTGAAAGTAGCCTCATCATCGAACCTCAGTCCAGTAAACCCAGGGTGACGAGTCATTTGAATCGAATGAGTGGGATCATGAGATAAGCTCCAGTGGATATCAGCAAGGCTGTTCTGCATCACCTGAGCCTGAGTGATGTGGCAGAACTTAGCGTCAATATAGCTCTGATGATGTTGCATAGAAAGTGCAACAAAATCATCAAAGCACTGATGACGTTGCGCTGAGAGGACAACGAACTCATCAAATCGCTGATAGAAACCTGGGTAAAACCAGGTTCAGTAGCTGGAACAGCAGGGGCGGGAGCCTGAGGATCATCAGCATGAACCAGAGCAGCAGGTTCAGCACCAGGTGGAGGAGGTGGATTGGGATAAGTCTTGGATCTACTTAACTCAGAAGTAGTAGAAGAGAAAGGACACTGAGAGAGATCAACTCCAAGACGTCTAAAGATATTAGCCAAATGCATAGGGTACAAGAGGTTACGCCCCATCCTCCTACAACTAATAATCCAAGCAATGAAAGTCTTGGGGACAGAGGAAGTGACACCAAAGTACAAGTGATACATAGCAGACATCTCGAAAAACGTGACATCGTCTGAAGATCCCGTCTTGGGAAGCAAAATAGATAACACAAAACGATGTAACTCATAAATTTTTTGATTAAGGTACCGTGAGTACACCCTACCATTTCTAGGAACATGACGAGGATGACACATGGCGACTTTGAAAGAATCAAGAGTCATGCCCTCAGGAAATTGGACATAATTGATGTCAACTAGGGATTCACCCACATCAGGCATGTAAAAAAATTTACTGACATCTGTAGAGTTGAATTCAATTTCTCTACCTCCAATACATGAATAAATACCGTTCTCTACAACTTGTAAGTTACAGTAAAATATGCGAACGACATTATCATATATATTGTCGGCGGTCTCGAAAAAGTCACGAATAGATAGATTTTCAAAAGTAGTGACATACTCAGAAAATATAGTGAAATTTACGTAACGACCGGAACAAATATCTCTATAACAAAAGTTGTCAAACCAGGCACTAGAAAGGTCTGCAGATGGGAAAAGTCTACAATCATAGTCATCGTCGTCGGTAGGACGAGCGGGACTAAAAATACTAACTGGTTCATACTCACCGGAGGAGGATCCAACATGAGAACCACTCTTGGAAGATGGTTTCTTCCTCTTGTGGTGGAGTTTGGGTGCCATGATAATTGAATTGAAAAAGAAAGAATACCTCAAAGAGATTGATAAGGGAGCTATGAAGATCTGCGACGGAGGGAGAAGGAAGGCTAGGAAGTAGTAAAAATTTACTTTGAGGAGGCTCTTGGTTTGTGAGATGGTGAAAGAATGAGGTAAAAATAAAATATATATAGGCTAGGGCCGGCTGCTGGTGTTCTAGAAATTCGCACCGGCTCCATCCGAACTCGGTCCGAACTTGGTTCGAGTTCGACAAATTGTATTTCCAATGTCATTAATGCTGTATAATTGATAAACTTCATTGTATAACATTCATACTTTTTCATTTAATAATTTCTATTACTTTGGGTTAGCTGTAGGGGCCAGATCCCAGCTAGCGGTAGTCCGAAGACTAATACACCGTGTCACTTCAGGCTATTTACGCCTGTATGACAGAAGGACCCTTTCGAGTTGTACCCAAAATAATGTCCATTAATAAAGGCCAAAGTTTTGAGTTATAAATTGATTTACTAATCATACTACATTATGAATCTAAAAATTCAAATATGCCGAGCTCTCGACGTAGATTGTTAAAGCGGTCTTCAGCCAATGGTTTTGTGAAAAATGTCTGCTAGTTGATGATCTCTGTCAACAAATTCTAAGCAAATATCCCCGTGTTGTTGGTAATCACGTAAAAAAGTGATGACGAATCTCTATGTACTTTGTGCGTCAGTGACATACATCATTCTTAGTTAGGTTAATAGTGCTAGTGTTATCACAATAATTAGGAATCTTAGTGTAGTACAGATTGTAGTCTTCTAAGGTTTACTTCATCCATAAAATTTGAGCACAACATCGTCCTGCGGCGATATACTCAGCCTCAGTAGTTGATAGTGCTACATAATTTTATTTCTTACTAAACCCTGAGACTAAGGCTTTTCCTAGGAAATGACACGTACCGCTGGTACTTTTATGGTCTAATTTGCATCCTGCAAATTCCGCATCCGAGTAATCTATCAGGTTAAAGGATTTGGTTTTAGGATACCATAAGCCGATTGTTGAAGTTCCCTTAAGCTATCGAAATATACGCTTAATGGCACATAAGTGTGATGCCTTAGGATTTGTCTGATATCGTGCACAAATGCAGACACTAAACATAATATCAGGACGACTAGCAGTTAAATATAATAAACTACCAATCATACCTCGATACTTGCGCTGGTTGACAGGTTTACCACTTTCATCAGTGTCAAGCTTTGTTGATGTAGCCATTGGAGTTTCGATTGGCTCTACATTGTCGAAGTCGTACTTTTTCAGTATGTCCTATATTTAGTTTGATTGATGAATGTTCCTTTTGAGTGTTGTTTGATCTGAAGTCCTAGGAAGAAGTTCATCTCTCCCATCATACTCATCTCAAATTTACTCTATGTATACTTAGCAAACTCTTGACAAAGTTTTTCATTAGTAGATCCGAATATGATGTCATCAACATATATTTGCAAAAGAAGAATATCATCATCTAACGACTTGATAAATAAAGTAGTATCAAATCTTCCCTTTGAAAAACTATTTTCAAGTAAGAAGGTACTTAGGCGTTCATACCAAGCACGAGGTGACTGTTTGAGTCCATAGAGTGCTTTCTTAAGTTTGAAGACGTGATCAGGTTTTTGAAAATATTCAAAACCAGAGAGTTTTTTCACAAAAACTTCTTCTTTCAAAAATCCGTTTAAAAATGCACTTTTCATGTCCATTTGAAATAATTTAAAATCATTAAAACATGCATATGCACAAAACATGCGGATAGTTTCTAGTCTAGCAACAGGAGCACATGTCTCGTCATAATCAATACCTTCTTCTTGATTATAACATTGTGCCACTAGACGTGTTTTGTTGCGTAGAACTTGTCCATTTTCACTTAATTTATTTCGGAACACCCATTTGGTACCAATTATCGATTGACCAATAGGTTTAGGAACAAGTTCCCGAACTTGGTTTCTCTTAATTTGATTAAGTTTCTCTTGCATGGCATCAATCCAAAAATCATCATTAAAAGCATCTGCTACATTATTAGGTTCTACTTGTGAAATAAAAACTATATTTGTTGCTATTTCAGAATCTCTATAAGAAGAGCGTGTACTTACACCTTTTGATATATCACCTATAATGAGCGTCTCTGGATGATCTGGCAAGAACTTCAATGATTCGAATCTATGAGTCAGATCTTCCACAGGACTTTTATCTGTTCTGGCTTGTACATTTTCATCATCACTGTCGCTAGATCTGTGACTATTGAGCTCATTAAAGGTAACGTTAATGGATTCTTCAACAATCATAGATCTTTTATTAAAAATTCGATATCCTTTACTCTTAGCAGCATAGCCGAGAAATATCCCTTCATCTGCTTTAGCGTCAAACTTTCCCAAGTTGTCATTGGTGTTCAGGATAAAACAACGACATCCAAAAACTTTAAAATAAGAAATATTTGGAATCCTTCCAAACCAAAGTTCATAAGGTATTTTCTTCGATATAGGTCAAATTAACACTCTATTTAAAACATGACAGGCTGTACTAACAGCTTCTGCCCAAAAATATTTAGAAAGATTATGCTGATTCAGCATGACTCTAGCCATCTCGCTTAGAGTACGGTTCTTCCACTCCACAACACCATTATGTTGAGGAGTTCTAGGACAGGAAAACTCGTGGTAATATCTACTATCATCACAAAACTTTTTGAAATCAGTATTTACGAATTCGCCACCATGATCACTTCGGATACGAGTAATCATGGAGCCTCTTTCATTTTGTACCTTTTTACAAAATATCTAAAATTCAAAAATTGCGTCACTTTTGTTTGATAAAAAGTAAACCCAAGTAAAACGAGAGAAATTATCAACGATAACAAAAGCGTAGAGCTTACCGCCAAGACTAGCGACTCTACTAGGACCAAATAAATCCATATGTATCAACTGCAAAGGTCTAGAAGTACTTATAATGTTGATAGATTTAAATGAAGATCTATGTGCTTTGTTCTTTTCACAGTCTACACATACCATATCTCTCTTGAATGATATCTCAGGGAGCCCTTTTACCAACTTTTTATTCCTTAGCCGTGAGATAGTGTCCATATTTGTATGTCCTAGCCTCATATGCCACAGCCAGCTTTCATCTAAGTTTGTGACTAGGCATCTTCCTGCATTATTAGTACTCTCTAGAAAGAAAACATAGATATTGTCTTCTCTAATACCTTCATATACGGCATTACCAGATGACATATCATATATTGTACATTTGTCTTTAACAAAATTGATGCCATAACCATTATCTGGACTTATGCTCAGTAGGTTATGTTTCAATTCTGTAACTAGACAAACATCTTTTATCACAGGATAAGGAGATATACCAACAATGCCATTTCCAATGATATCACCTCTAAGATTGTTTTCGAAAGAGACGTATCCTTCTTTCTTCATCGATAGCGTGGCGAACAAGGATGCATCACCAGTCATGTGTCACGAACATCCGCTATCGAGGATCCACTTGCTTTTAGCATGAGAGGGTTGAGGGTCCACCTATAAAACAAGTAGATGAATCCTTTGGTACCCATTTACTGAAGGGTCCATATTGATTAGTCTTAGGTCTCCAAATCAGTGTGTGATTGTCAACAAGCTTTCTTGCTAGACAATACCGTGATATGTGCCCATGAGTACCACAGTACGTGCAAGTAAGTTTTGAAAATGTGTTAGTTGATTTTGTGTTGACATGCATATGTGGTTTCTTTGAAAACCTATATGTGAAAGCATGGTGATATTCGTATTTCTTACGTGCTTTCTGTGTTTTAGTCCTCTTAGGTGTATGCTTAGCATTAGTACTAAATTTAGGCTGTGTCACAGGTATAGCCTGTTTGCCTAACTTGATTTCTAACTTTTTAGAAACTGCATAAGACTCTTCATATTTAGAGGTCATATCAATGAGTCTTTGCTCTGTGACTAAGTGCTTCTTCTTCTCTATGTCATATAATTCTTATATCTTGACATAGTCTCTTTTTTTTTTAATTTTGGGGATAGCCTCATAATACTCTACTTTAAGCTTGGCTATCTCTTCCGTGTTACCGGTAGTAGATGTCTCTTTAATGTCTTCAATGAGACTTGACAGTCTAGCTACTTCGGTTGTGCATGCCTTAACCTCTTTTCGAGATTGCTTATACTTGTCAAGCATATTTCTGTGTTCTTCAAGTAGTTCGCCGAAGGTATTTTCTAACTCATCGAAAGTAAAATCATCAAACAAAGGATTTGAGGATACCTTATCAAAAGCCATAAGACAGATATTTGCAGTGCTACAGGGTCTATCTTCTTCCTCTGATTCACTAGTGTCACTTTCATGTCAGATACTTGTATTTGCATACTTTCGACCAGTTATTGTTCTTCGGCTTAATCTTGCTCTATCGTATGGACTGCTTTTCTTTGGAGTTGGGCAGTCCTTCTTCATATGCCCTGACTTCTTGCATCCAAAGCAGATTATTTCTTCTTCATTGCTTTCATGGACATCTTTCTTCTTTCTGTTTGATTTCTCAAATTTTAAGAATTTTCTGAAATTCTTCACTAGTAGGGCTTGTTCATTACCACTGGATGATTCTTCATCAGAATCTTTGCATATTGATCTTCTGGCTTGAGCTTTGAAGGCGATTGTTTTCTCTTTTGGAGTAGCTTCTTCAAACTCTTGCAGATCCAGCTCATGTGTTATTAGCTTGCCCATAAGTGTTTCCAGAGTCATGGTGGTGAGATCGTTTCCTTCAATAATTGTAGTTGCCTTTGGGTTTCAGTTCTTGGTTAGAGCCTGTAGCACTTTTCTGATCTTCTCGTGATTACTGTAATCCTTACCAAGAGATTGCAAAGGATTAGTAATATCAAGAAAACGAGTGAACATCTGTGTAATTGACTCGTCGGGTTTTATTTTGAAAGATTCATATTCCTATGTTAGTCTACTGATTTTGGATTCCTTCACTTTGGAAGTACCTTCATGAGTTATCCCAAGAAGTTTCCAAATCTCATAAGACATCTTACAGGTTAAAACTCGATTGAACTTTGTCATGTCAATTGCACTGAACAGTGCATTGATGGCATATGTATCTAGACTAGCCTTTGCTTTTTCTGCCTCAGTATATTTATCATGAGGCTTGTCTGTAAGTATGCCATCAACTACTGTAGGCGACGGTTTCTTAAAGCCGTCAATAACTATAGACCAAAGATCAAAGTCAAAAGACTTTAAAAAGAATGTCATACGTGTTTTCCAGTAAGTATAGTTTGTTCCATCAAATAGTGGGGGTCTATTTGTGGATTGCCCTTCATCATTGAATATTAATTCCACGGCTGCCATATATATACTCTCTAAGGTTGTTATATTAGAATATAACCTTGCTCTGATATCAATTATAGGACCTTTGAGCACCTCTAGAGGGGGGATGAATAGAGTGAGTGCAAGTGCAACAAAAAATAATCACCAATTAAAAAAATTAAAAACAGATAACTATGGCAGTGAATAAAGAGACAGTAAATAAATGTAGGAAAAGATCAGAGAATCAAACTCAGTAGACACCGCGATATATGCTGATTTTCCTCTTGGAGGACTAATCCAGTCGCAGGTACTCTTGCCTACTGTTAATCCACTATTCACAAGCTGATTGAGAGCTTGCAGTCTCTTTATAATACCGTGCTTGGTGACAAGTGCACGACCGACTTCACAATACCGTGATTGGCGACGAGCGCACGACCGGCTCCGAAAATAGAAATGTGTTCTGAACTTGAACAACCTCTTTACAACTCTGACAACCAAAGACTCTAAATCAAATAGATGTTACTGGCTTTGGCTAAGAGATGTATAGGTGAAGTGTGAAAGCTTTAGATCAATGAAAACGCTCTCGGATGTAGAAAGAGAGAAGAGAAGATGAATTGATGCGTGATTTGAAATAAGAAATTCTCTTCTATTTATAGGTGTTTTCTAGGAACGAACTCGGACAGAGTTCGGGCAGAGTTCGGATGCAAAGATTTTGCAAACAACGTTGCATGCAGATTTAGAGGCAACAAACATTTGAATTTGAACTGACCGAACTCGGTCTGAACTCGGACCGAATTCGGCTAGAGTTCTGTCTAAGTTCAACCAATACTTAGAAGAATGTTTGGTCTAATTCTTTTTGCATAGGATATGTATTATTGTTGGTATAAGGAATTTTGGTGGATAGGTAGGCTTTTTAGATAGGTGGACTGTGGATAACCTAAGCCAGTAATATCCAGTCAATTTTACAATTTGTATCATAAACTCAATAAAGATAAAAATACATAATAAATTGTAAAATGACTTAGACCGATTCCAGTACATGAACGCTTCGAAATGATGATTGACATGCTTCTAGATGTTGTAGTACACACTTGATATTGATTTCACTTGACCTGAAATGTTAGCAGCAGTTTGTATATTTTGTGTATTGACTTAAGTCATTGTTGATTTATCAAAATCGGGTGTAACCATTTAGGAATGGGCCAATACAAGAATATAAGCAAAATGAGCGATTGCATTTACAATATTAGACTGATTTACAAGCTGAAAATTAAACATTCCTTTGGTATAAAATGCTTTTTCGAAATATGTTCCCTTTATGGACATCGCCATCTGGCCAGCATTGATGTCCATCCTTAGGCCTGCATTACAAAGTAGGCCTCCAGAGATCAGGTTCTTTGCGATAGCAGGTACATGCTTCACACCTTGAAGCGTCAAAGACTTCGCAGAAGTCAGCTTCAACACCACCGTCCCGATCCCTTGCACTTTAGCTTGTGTCTGATTCGCCACCATAACAACTTCAGAAGTTGGCATGTAGGTGGTGTACCATTCCTTGCTTGAGCAGACATGGTAGGTGGCACCAGTGTCTACCCACCAGTCAGAGTCAGCCCCTACTGTAGTGACCTACACAATTATTGCAACAACATCAATGATCATTGAAACCTTACTAGGATCACCTTGGTCTGATTGCTTGGGATTGGATTTGCGTTCACTCTTGAAGTGGCCCTTCTTGCCACACTTGAAACAAGGCATCTGAGATTTTGTCTTTTGTTGTTTGAAGGAAGTTCCCTTCACTTTTAGATTATTGGGGTCTTTCTTCTTGCTATGGGAAGCCACATGCTTTCCCTTGTTTTCCTTGGTGTGAACCAAATTGGCGTTAGCCATTTGTTTGGACAGTACGTCCACCTTCAGTTGAGCCCTCATCTGGTCCTCAACATAGATTTCTTGTAGGAGATCTTCCAGACTGATCTCCAACTTTTTCCTATGCATGTTTGCATAGAACTTGCTCCACCCAGCGGGGAGATTTGAGACGATCCCTCCATCAACAAACTTATCGGTGAGGGGCATAGCCTCATCTTCCAACTTCTGTCGTAGCTTCAGGAACTCCTTCACCTGCGGCAGCATAGACATCTCGTCTTCAAAGAGCAATTTGTGATATTTTTTAACAATAAATATCTTGCTTATGTTTTTGTCATCTTCGTAAAGTTTCTCCAAAGACTCCCATATCTCTCTGGCAATTGTCTTCTTTGAATATGATTCCGCTAGGGAGTCCTCCATAGCATTTAGGATTAAAAGCCTACAAATGATATTCTTCCTTCTCTATTTGGCCTGATTTTTAGTAGCAGCAGTAATTGCGGCTGTAGATCCAGTTTCTGGAACAGTAGGTTCTTCCTCGGTTAACACGTAGTCAACTTCGAAAAGTTGAAGGTTGAGAGTAACCTTCCTCTTCCAGACTTAATAGTGCTCTCCATCAAATTGCTCTAACTTGGTGAAGTTAGGATTGACTAGTGAAGCATGAAAGTTTTCCATCTTGTGAAATCAAGGTTTTAGATTGTTAGTCCCGGGGCGTAATTTTTGATGGAAAACTGAAAATTATGCAACATTTCAAAGAAGGTGCAAGACAGAGATCCTTGGAGGATTCTGAGAGACGAAAAACTAATGTGTTACTTCGAAGAAGACACAGAAGAATTCGTAGCAGCAGCAGCAACGAACGTCCACTAACTTTTTGGATTATATCAGAAAAGCACTCGTTCAGAACGAGTTGCAAGTGGATAATAGAAGAACAGAAGGTTTTGATTAGATCAGAAATGGAAAAGCCTACTGGGGTGAATGATCACCGGCACTCAAATCTTGATTCACCCCACACGAACAACTTTCAGGAACCAGCAAGTTCGACGGAGAACTTTAGAACACTCTTCTCTTTCTGACTCCTCGGATGGCCCGAACTCCTGTGCTGAATGGCGGTGGTGCACAACTTCTCCTTTCTCTTGAACTCTCAAAAATTTGTAAGAAATTGTGTAATGAACACTTAGTAGAGAGAGAAGAGAAACTTATATAGGCCCATACTGTAACTGTCTAGTTAGCAAAATGTTCGGGACGTGGAAAAAAACTGTCCCGAATGTTCAGTAACTGCTCAATCGTGCACAGACACGATCTGACCCAACTAGTGCACAGCGCGCGCCAATTGTGCCTATGGCACCATCTGCTCCAGTGCGCACATGCGCAACACGTGCACCGCACGCACCCGTACCAACCGCTGCGCTAACAGCAGCGCCAAAGTGCGCCAACAAAATACCACATTACGCCTCATGAGCCCGAGTCCGAATCCGAGTCCGAGTCGCGGGACTTAGCTCCAATGGAATTAATTTCAAGAGCAAAAAGCATTATTGTTTTACCATGGAGTCTTAGCTTTACCTCCTAGTAAAATCACCCACAAGGTTCCCTCCTTAGGGTCGCCATCCCATGTGCACATCGCAATAACATACCATATATATATTGAGATACAACTCATGAAGTTTTTTCAATGTGGGACTAAAATACTAGGCATGTGTTGAGTGTAAACTCTCTAGATGTCAAGAAAAACTCCAACAATTCATACTCATAACTAGAAATAATAGGGTTTTCTCATTGGTGCAATTTTTTTTTGAAAAAACGTGTCTTGAAGTTTCGGGGGTTGGTTTGAAAAAAAAAATTGTTCGAAGGATTTCTTTTTTTTTCCTTGAAGCATCAGTGCAATAGAGTGCATACATGTATTCCTGCACACATCGCCACATAGTCCAGTCAGTATGTATCTGCCTACTTTTTCTTTTTCCCTTATTTGTTAATGCCGGGGCACAATTTTTTGATGAAAAACCGAGAATATGAAACAATTGTAAAAACAATGTTCCACCCCAACACTTCTAGGAAGATTGCACAAGTATAACGAAGATCTAAAAAGATATTGTTATGATATTACGAGAATCTAAAAAGATTTCGTAATCACAGCAATCAGATCATAGTACTTCTAAAAAGAAGATACAATCAGAGTTACTGGCAGCAACAAAGAAGGTGACTGGCGATAGATGGAAGAACTCCTGCTGGGGTGAATGATCACCGTTGCTCAAAGCTTTATTCGCCCTACGCGAACAGCTTCCAGGAACCAGCAAGTTCGTCGGAGAACTTGGAACACTCCTGCTCTTCTGACTCCTCGGACGGACACGAACTCCCGTGCAAGAGCAACGTTGGTGCGACACCTTTCCTCTCTCTCTCGAAGGCTGCAGATCAGAATTGTGTTAAAGAACACGTCTGAAAATCTCTGTTTACTTGTGCTAAAGAACACTTTGTAAACTTTCTGGTGGCTTCTCTTTCTGTTCTGTTCTGTCACCAATGAGAGAGGAGGAGGAGGCCTTATATAAGCCCCTGCAACAACTGCCCGGTTAGTACAATGTTAGGGACGTGGTAGTAACCACCCCGAACATGGAGCAACCGCTCAGAACATACAATGACACGTTCTGCTGGAAGTTGTGCCACCAGCATAATTTACACTTTACGCACACAGCCCCTTTTACGCACCCTACGCACACTACGCACTCTACGCACACTGCGCACACTGCGCACTCTACGCACGCTGTGTACGCTGCGCACACTGCGCGTACTGGGCTGCTGCGCACTCTACGTACGCTGTGTACGCTGCACACACTGCGTGTACTGGGCGTACTGGGTTGCATACTGGGCTGCGTAACTGGGCCAGCGTAACTGGGCTCGCGTAACGGGCCGCATAACGTGGTCGCGTAAGTGGCTCGCACAACGAGCGCAACTTAAGCGCACTATGCGCCTAGCGACGATTCTGACGTGCTAAGTGCAAAGTGCGCCAACAAAATGCCACATTACGCCTCATGAGCCCTTGAGCCCGAGTCCGACCCCGAGTCCGAGTCCGAGTCGCTAAGCCCCAACGGGGCTTAGCTCCTATGGAAATAAATTTCCCAAGAGCAAAAAGCATGAATGCTTTAATTATTGATTTTAGCCTTTTTCCCATTAGAAAAATAATTCCACATGGCAAACCCATGTGCACCTCCACACCACATGTGCATCTCTAATAATAGCAAAGCTAATATATAGATATACAAACCATTTGTTTTTTCCGATGTGGGACTAAACCTTTCTAAAGGAAAAACCAAAAACCCAACAATCCCCCACATATCTCTATATATGGATATAAGTGTTCCCCACAGTAACTGTCCATCATGCATTAGAAGAGATGTCGCTTACGACTTGAATCTTCCCGCATGGGTCAAAAATCAAACTATAATACAAGAATGGACTAAGCCTTGAATTCTGCATCATAGCTGAAATTCTTTCCACTCACATAATGTAGTTACATGTGCTTCTGGCTACACATTAAAGGCCCTGTGCCAGCCTGGTTTCAGTGTATAATTTTGGGTGTCTACAAGTTTACCCTCAAGAGACGGCCTGATATCTCTGTCATACACTATAGGTGAGTTCATTATAAAGAGACATGGCATGAAGTGCTTTGCGCTTCCCTTGCGGTGCTACGCCGCTATGACATGGCTTAAAGCCGAGGTCTTACCCCGTACCGGGAACCTCATCGTAGTGTCATACTACAGTAGCATGAGGCAACCGCCTCTTTGTAGTGCCAAACTATCCAGCATGAAGCCTTAGGCTCCCTTGCGGTGTTACGCCGCAATGACATGGCTTGCAAGGCCGAGGCTTTATCCCTAACCGGGTACCTCATGGTGGTGTCGTGCCACTGTAACATAAGGAACTCCTCCTCTTTGTAGTGCTGACTACACCCCTCTTTATATTTAACATACAGCATTAGGCTAACTGCCTATTTGCGGTGCTACGCCGCTGTGACTTGGCCTGCAAAGCCGAGGCTTTATCCTATTCCTGGGCAGCACCCCACATATAGGAACCTCATTGTGGAGTCACCCCACTGTAGCATGGAGTTTCACTCCTTGTAGTGCTGCTCTACCGTGCTTCCTGTAAAGCACTCCAGGCATTCACTCTGCCTGAGAACTCATTAAGGCAATTAAGCCAACCTTCCCACAGGAACCGTTTTCCGCAGAAAACAATAGTAGACAACAGTGGTTTTAGGTCTGTAACCTCTCCATGCCCATTAGAATATGTACCCATCGTTCCTGATATTCTTCCGATTAGTGGTCCTCCCTTGAACCAAAAGCTAGATGCCTAGTAGATAAATCTTTGAACTATTAGCATAAAACTTTATGGTAGGAATACAATAATCCAATATCAGAATGCCTTCAAGCCCATTTTACAAGCTGTGTCATTGACCAGCTGGCGCTTGAGGCCCTTGGTGAACGGATCCGCCAGGTTCTCCTGACTTCGAACATCAATCACTGTAATAACACCTCTCTTGATAAGATCGTGTACTGTCCTGTGCTTCAACCGCACAGTCCTCTTCGTCCCATTGAAAAGGTCATTTGATGCCACCGCCGCAGTCGCCTGGTTGTCGCAGTATATCGGTATCGCCGGTATTTGCGACCCAACCAATGGAAGATCATACATCAGCTCCCGAAGCCATTCTGCTTCCTCGGCTGCGGTATCTAGTACAAAGAACTCAGATTCCATGGATGACCGCGAGAGCATAGTCTGCTTCTTCGACTT
This sequence comes from Iris pallida, assembly GCA_029216955.1. Classification (NCBI taxonomy): domain Eukaryota; kingdom Viridiplantae; phylum Streptophyta; class Magnoliopsida; order Asparagales; family Iridaceae; genus Iris; species Iris pallida. The sequence continues at coordinate 20,196,292 of JANAVB010003400.1, read as the reverse complement.
CCACGATATAGCAGCTCCATCCATTGTGAAAATGTATCCACCTGTGGACCTCTCGCTCTCCACCTCTGAGTACCAACTGGCATCACTGAAGCCTTCCACTACCGACGGATCTCCGCTGTAGTACAGTGCATATGTCTGAGTCTTCTTGAGATATCTCATAACCCGTTTCACAGCTTTCCAGTGTTCAGCACCTGGGTTGCTCATGAAACGACTCAGCATTCCCACGGCAAAAGCTATGTCAGGCCTTATGGCAGTAGTAGCATACATCAAACTTCCCATTACGCTTGCATACTCCAGCTGCCTGATGCTTTCCCTTGAATTAGGCTTCAGCTTCAGATCACAACTGTATGGCGTATCGATCCCTGGAAGATCCCGATACCCATAACGAGTGATCATTTTCTCAATATAATGAGACTGTGACAGCGCTAGTCCAGTGTCTGTCCGGATGATCTTGATCCCTAAGATCACATCAGCTTCCTCCAAGTCCTTCATACTGAACTTGCTTGAGATAAATTTCTTTGTCTCCGTGATACAGCTAATATCCGTACCTAGGATAAGCATGTCGTCCACGTACAGACAAACGATCACACCTCTTCCATCAGCAAACTTCGTATAAACACACTTGTCCGTATCGCTGACCATGTAACCATTTGACCTTATAACTTTGTCAAATTTCTCATGCCACATCTTGGGAGCCTGTTTAAGACCGTACAAAGATTTCACCAACTTGCAGACTTTGTCTTCAAGACCCCTGATGATAAATCCCTCTGGCTGTTGCATGTAAATCTCTTCGGTCAGCTCGCCATTTAGGAAAGCCGTATTCACATCCATCTGATGTATCACCATCTTATGTATTGCTGCGAGAGCAATCAACATTCTGATGGTGGTCATCCGGGCTACTGGAACATACGTGTCAAAATAGTCAATCCCCTACTTCTGAGAAAAACCCTTGGCTACCAACCTAGCCTTGAACTTGTCAATAGTTCCGTCTGCTTTCATCTTCTTCTAGAAGATCCATTTGCATCCGATGGGTTTCGCTCCTTCAGAAAGATCAACCAACACCCAAGTGTTATTTGAGGTGATGGAATCAATTTCATTGTCAATCGCCTCCTTCCAGAAAACCGCATCTCTGGTCTTCATCGCCTTATCATAGGTAAGCGGATCAGCTTCCACATGATAGATGACAAAGTTATTTTCGAAGTCCTTTGGCCTCCTCACACGCTTAGCTGACGGCTTTGCTTGTTCTGGTTCAACCGTTGTTTCAACAACATCTTCTTGGACCACATCTTCATTGAAGACTTCAGTTTCTTGTGCACCCTCATTGTTTTCCGGAATATCCGCAAGAACAATATTCTTGTGCCGTGCAAATTTGTCTTCAAAATATTCTGCGTCGCAAGATTCAATGATATGATTTGACTCTATATCAAGAAATCTCCGAGCATCACTCTTCTCGGTATACCCCAAGAAGATCGTCTTAGTAGTCCTTGTCCCAAGCTTCTGAATCTTCAGATCTGGAAGCTTGACATATGCCAGACACCCCCACACTCGAATGACATTCAAGTTAGGTCTGACTTTGAACCAGAGTTCATGAGGAGTAATGTCAGAAGTTGCATGAGGCACCCTATTCAGAATAAAAGTGGCCGTCAATGCAGCTTCTCCCCAGTAGCACTTAGGAAGACCAGCAGTCAACAACATTGAGTTAATCATTTCTGTTAACGTTCTGTTCTTTCTCTCTGCTACTCTGTTTGATTGAGGAGAGTACGGAGCCGTAGTCTCATTGACAATTCCATGTTCTTTGCAGAACGATACGAATTCATGAGACCTGTACTCCCCACCTCGATCACTTCTTATCCTTTTGAGTTGTTGTCCAGTCTGCCGCTCAGCTTTGGCTCTGAACTCCTTGAACTTCTCGAATGCTTCGTCTTTAGCCTTCAGCAAGTAGACGAACGCATACTTTGAGAAGTCATCGATGAAGGTTATGAAATACTTCATCCCGGCCTTTGTAGAGAACTGTTTGAAGTCACAGATATCAGAGTGAACCAACTCCAGAAGATCTGTACTTCAATTAACCCAAGGAAAGGGTTTCCTTGTGATCTTCGTTTGAGCACAAACTTCACATTTCTCTACCTTACCCCCACATTTGGAGATAAGTCCTAGACTAGACATTCTGTTTATTCGTTTACAATGAACATGTCCTAGCCTATTATGCCACAACTCAAGAGTATAAGCAGAATGAGTGACTTCATTAATTACATTAATTACATTGGACTGATTTACAAGCTGAATCTTGAACATTCCTTCGGTATAAAAAGCTTTCCCAAAATATGTTCCCTTGATAGACATCACCATCTGGCCAGCATTGATGTCCATCCTGAGGCCTATATTGCAGAGTAGGCCTCCCGAGACCAGGTTCTTGGTGATAGCAGGTACGTGCTTCACGCCTTGAAGCGTCAGAGACTTCCCCGAAGTCAGCTTCAACAACACCGTCCCGATCCTGAGCACTTCAGCTTGTTTCTGGTTCGCCATCATAACCACTTCAGAAGTAGGGGTGTAGGTGGTGAACCACTCCTTACTGGAGCAGACATGGCAGGAGGCTCCAGTGTCTACCCACCAGTCAGAATCAGTCCTTACTGCATCAACCTGTACAATCATAGCAACAATGTCAGTGATCATAGATACCTTACTAGGCTCTCCTTGCTCTGATTGTTTGGTTTTTGCTTTGCACTCATTCTTAAAGTGGCCTTTCATGCCACACTTGAAGCAAGGCATTTCAGACTTCGGCTTCTTTTTCTTGATATAAGTTCCCTTGACTTTTAGATTGTCAGGGTTCTTCTTCTTACTGTGGAAAGCTGCCTGCTTTCCCTTTGGTTCCTTGGTCTGAACCAGATTGGCGTTAGCCATTTGCTTGGACAGTGTGTCCACCTTCAGTTGAGCCTGCATCTGGTCCTCAACATAGATTTCCTGTAGGAGATCTTCAAGGGTGATCTCCAACTTCTTCCTATGCATGTTTGCATAGAACTTGCTCCACCCAGCGGGGAGCTTTGAGACAATCCCTCCAACAACAAACTTGTCGGGGAGGGACATCGCCTCATCTTCCAGCTTCTGTCGCAGTTTCAGGAACTCCTTTACCTGCGGCAGCATAGACTTTTCGTCCTCAAAGAACCACTTGTGATATTTTTCAACCACAAATATTTTACTGTGGTTCTTGTCTTCTTCGTAGAGTTTTTCTAGAGACTCCCATATGTCTCTAGCGATATTCTTCTTAGAATAGGATTCTGCTAGGGAATCCTCCATAGCATTCAGGATAAGCAACCTGCAAATGCTATTCTCCCTTCTCCACTTGGCCTAAAGTTTAGTAGTCGCAGAGATCACGGCAGCAGACCAAGTATCTGGAACGGTAGGTTCCTCTTCAAGAAGCACGTCATCCACGTCTCTGAGTTGAAGAGTGAGATAAACCTTCCTCTTCCAGACTTGATAATGCTCTCCATCAAACTTCTCTAACTTACAGAAGTCAGTGTTTAGGAGTGAAGCATTAATGTTTTCCATCGTAGCAATAAAGCTTTGAGATTGTTATTGCCGAGGCACAATTTTTCGATGAAAAACCGAGAATATGAAACAATTGTAAAAACAATGTTCCAACGCAACACTTCTAGGAAGATTGCGCAAGTATAACGAAGATCTAAAAAGATATCGTTATGATATTACGAGAATCTAAAAAGATTTCGTAATCACAGCAATTAGATCGTAGTACTTCTAAAAAGAAGATACAATCAGAGTTACTGGCAGCAACGAAGAAGGTGACTGGCGATAGATGGAAGAACTCCTGCTGGGGTGAATGATCACCGTTGCTCAAAGCTTTATTCGCCCTACGCGAACAGCTTCCAGGAACCAGCAAGTTCGTCGGAGAACATGGAACACTCCTGCTCTTCTGACTCCTCGGACGGACACGAACTCCCGTGCAAGAGCAACGCTGGTGCGACGCCTTTTCTCTCTCTCTCGAAGGTTGCAGATCAGAACTGTGTTAAAGAACACGTCTGAAAATCTCTGTTTACTTGTGCTAAAGAACACTTCGTAAACTTTCTGGCGGCTTCTCTTTCTGTTCTGTCACCTGTGAGAGAGGAGGAGGAGGCCTTATATAAGCCCCTGCAACAACTGCCCGGTTAGCACAATGTTAGGGACGTGGTAGTAACCACCCCGAACATGGAGCAACCGCTCAGAACATGCAATAACACGTTCTGCTGGAAGTTGTGCCACCAGCGTAATTTATACTTTACGCACACAGCCCCTTTTACGCACCCTACGCACACTACGCATTCTACGCACACTGCACACGCTGCGCGTACTGGGCTGTTGCGCACTCTACGCACGCTGTGTACGGTGTGCACACTGCGCGTACTGGGCCAGCGCAACGTGGTCGCGCAACTTAAGCGCACTATGCGCCTAGCGACGATGCTAAGTGCAAAGTGCGCCAACAAAATGCCACATTACGCCTCATGAGCCCTTGAGCCCGAGCCCGAGCCCGAGGCCGAGTCCGAGTCGCAAAGCCGCAACGGGGCTTAGCTCCTATGGAAATAAATTTCCCAAGAACAAAAAGCATGAATGCTTTAATTATTGATTTTAGCCTTTTTCCCGTTAGAAAAATAATCCCACATGGCAAACCCATGTGCACCTCCATACCACATGTGCATCTCCAATAATAGCAAAGCTAATATATAGAGATACAAACCATTTGTTTTTTCCGATGTGGGACTAAACCTTTCTAAAGGAAAAACCAAAAATCCAACATTATTTTCTGTAGATTTGGTTTCCTCCAGTTGTGGATTATATCAACCTTCATTTGGTTCGCTTTTCAAAAGTTATGATGCTGGTGGGACAGAGACGAGAGACAAGTAACATGCTTCTTGCTCAGAAAGTCCATGACTGAATCAAAAGAGAGAATAGAATGTGCATATGCTGTGAATAGTAAGTATATCCTCCTTGTAATGTACGTATCGTAGGCCACACCTGCGGTTAAAAGGGTTCAACTGTCTCCTTTGAGTGATACTTGAATTATTAGGACAAACATGTTACAAGTGGAACGCATAAATTGGTAATACTATAAATATTAGTGCGATACTCGACAAAACAAGCAAACAATGTCATGTTTTTTTCTTCTGCTGAACCCGGATAGTTTCTACAACGAAAGACAGCTCCTTGCTAAACTTATTGTTGGAGTTATTCAATAATTAAGAGGCTACGCATGTAAAATTAATTGTGTTTGGACTATCTAAATAATTAAGCCAAATTAAAGTGGTCTATTTGAAAATTGGCTTAAGGGTATAATTGTCATGTAATTAATGTGTAGATACCGGAGATAATTCTAATTTAATGAGGGGCCAAATTAGAAATATCAAAACACCCACATATATATGTGTGTATTCATTAGGATTATGGTCTCCAACTTATACGGCCACCAAAGAGAAGTTTTCTCTTTTTCTCTTCTGTATTCCCATCAACAGAAAAAGAGGGACAAATGATTCGGATTCTTCTTTCTCATTAAGGGTCGTAGTAAGTTGGAAGATCGAACCCAATAAAGAGACGATCGCTTCAACATCCATCAAGTCTAGCAATGGATTCAGGTACGCTTCCGCAATTTTTATTATATTCTTCATCTCATGAATCGACATGGTACAATAAAAATCCAACAAGTGGTATCAGAGCCTCCTTCTTTGATTTATGAGATTGAAGGTTTAGATTTAATTTTTGTTGTTGTTTAGGAACCCTAGATCGTTCGGTCTAATTTAATTTAAAGAGAATATTTTGCTATCCGCTTATTTCTATAATTTATGTTATTATAAGCTTATTCGATGACATGTTTATAACTTCTCTCGGGTATTTGGTTGACATGAAGGAACATGTACTGTCAATATTGTTCTTTAGAAAAACAAAAACAACCTAGTGTTTCGATTGGTCCAAAATCGGGAGGCAATGTGGACTCGGAGATGGTGGATTCAATTTGTATACATTGTATGCATGAGTGTGCCTTATACAAGTGTAGAATTAGTTTACTTGCTTATAAATTTGAGCCAATTTTGCTAATATGGATGCTGAGGTTATACAAGTGCCTCTTTTATGCTCATGTCAGGATATGGATGCTGAGGACATGGATATCAGTTTACTAAAAATTGTTAATCATGAGTTGGTAATTGCTTATAGTTATCATCGGTTTATAAGACAACTATTTGTTCTTTATCATATATTTACAGTGGCACTAATGTATAGAGTGGATTATTAGAATATTATAAAATATTTTCTAATATTCGACATCAATTTTAAAATATATATATAATTTGCTTGGCTTGATAAACATCTTTTGGATAGAATACAACAAACTGGAAAAGATGTTTCAGAATATTTATGTTGTTCTCTTTTTATTCTGATATAGTTGAGCAAGGAGATAATGGCTATTTTGTATAAAGACTATGATTCATTTTGCTAACACCATCTTTTGGCTAATTTTGGTTATGATTAAAGAAGATATCTTTTGCCATATTTATATGATTTGGTCAATAGAAATTGTTAGATTTCTTATGTGCATCAATATATGCCAAAGTGATTTAATTCATGCTTTAGATTATGCAAAAGATTCACATGTGTATCATTTAGTAGAAATTTTTTGGTATAATCTTTATTGATTATTTGGTGTAATCTTTTGATGCATATATTCAGTACAACCTAATCTGTTGATTATTGTTTAAATTTAAATATGCATGTACATAAAGTTTTGGACATGATTCAGTTTTGTAAAATTTAGTCAACATTCAATTTTTTTTGGTGCCTTTTATGACTAGCAATAGTTGTCCAATATTCTAAGTAGACTCATTGAAACAAGATGTCGCCAAAGTGACCTCTCTTGCGTAGATGGTCTATGAGGGATGTTGGATGTTTGTGTGTGTATATTCATGCGGGTATTAGCCGGCCCAAAGGAAGGTTAATACTTGGCCGAATTGCACACATACTTGTGGTGATAAATGTGTGACAATTATACGGTTTACATGTGAATAATAACCCGATCCAAAGATAGGCTTATTATTTGACATGACTTATTGTCAACATTTGATCACCACACCAAGAGTACCACTTGCAGTTAATATCACTATCCAAAGACTTGATATTAATGATGCACTAGGTATCTTGAGATGGGGTTCACCATTGTTTGGATTTGTTTGACTATATTTTACTCATTGGTTATTAATTAGAGCATGTCCGTTTTTGTTTTGTTTTGTTCTCTTTACAGTTAATGTTGCTATAATATCTGCCAATAAGAATTTAGCTTCCAAGTTTAATGGGATAATCTTTAAGGGCGAAAAAGAAAATAAATACAGTAGCTGCTAAGGGTCCAGGTCAAAAGAAACAATAATATAAAACTAAGGGTTGTTCTTTTGTGATAAGTCATGACACATAAGGAAGAAATGTACAAAGTATCACGCATGGCGTATAAAGAAATATACATTTCTAAATTTGGTCTATTCTGAGGTTAATTTAGATTTAGTACCTAAAAATACGTGGTGGTTAGATTCTGGTGCTACTATCCACATTAGTGTTTATAGACAAGGTTGTCTGAGCTACCGAAGCCAAGTGATGGTGAAAGATACATCTATGTGGGTGACGACAAATCGGTAGAAGTGAAAGCAATATGACATTTTAGGTTATGTTTAGGAACCGATTATTATTTGGATTTGATAGACATTTTTATTGTACCGTCTTTTAGACGAAATTCAGTTTCAGTTTTCTTAATGGAAAAAATCTGGTTATCATTGTTCATTTGGAAATAATAAGTTTAGTCTATCTTTAAATCCAAATATTATTGGTAACGGTTTCCTTAAGGTTTATGATAACCTATATTCATTTAAAACTATTGCATCTTACTATAAAACCTTGCAAGTGGAGTCATGTGGTACTAAATGTAAAATTAACAATAAATATTTTTAGTCTCATTATGACATAAGCGATTAGGTCACATCTCTAGAAATAGAGTTGAATGATTTGTGTCTGATGAGATTTGGATTTCATTGACTTTGTAGACTTTATTGTCTATATTAATGTGTAAAGTAAATACAAACCAAAGTTTAATTGTAAGCAGCTACCTTATTGGCTATGCTGACAAATCAAGGGGTTAATAATTATATGATCCCACACTAAGAAATTTTTTTTGAGACGAGAAGTATAATATTTTTTGAGGATGTTGAGTTTGGGGGAGAAATAAAGTCAGGATCATTGTCTTTGAGAAGGAATCAATTATGATTTCTACTATCACTTTTGACAATATGCAGGATTCTATACCTGTCATGATCAAGAAGTGAATTCGGAGCCTCAATAAGACAATGTCGAATTACCTCTATAAGTCGTTGTTGAGATACCTTAACAACGACAATGTAGCGGCACCCTATTCAAGATAAGGTAATTATTCCTAAGGAACAAACTCAACAACCTCAAGAACCGGTAATATTAAGATGATCCACCAGAGAAAGAAGAAATATAATTTCGGACAATATTGTCATATTTCTCTAGGAACGTGAGAAAAACTATGGAATATTGGAAGGTGATTCAATCATCTTCCGTCGGGCCATGGAAAGTTCCAACTCTTAAAAGTGGATTGAAGAAATAAATAAGGAGTATAAGTCTATGCAAGACAATAAAGTTTAGGAACTTGTCACATTACCAAAAATACGAAGTCCATTGGTTGCAAATGGACATTTAGAACCAAGAATGATTCGAAGGGTCATGTGGAGAGGTATAAAGTACGTCTTGTAGCTAGTAACTTTACTCAAAATTTTGGGATTGATTTTAAGGAGTTTTTCTCTTCAGTATCTTTAAAAAACTCCTTTAAAACAATCATAGCACATGTTGCACATTTTGATCTTGAATTACATTAAATGGATGTCAAAACGACATTTCTCAATGGTAACATTGATGAAACAGTTTATATGGTGCAACCAGAAAACTTTGTGTCGAAAGACCCAAAGAATATGATTTGCAAATTGACAAAATCTATTTATGAACTCAAGCAAGCTTCTCGTCAAAGGTACTTGAAGTGATTATCTCGTTTGGTTTTGAGATGAACACTGTTGAAGATTGTGTGTATCACAAGTTCAGTGGGAGTAGGAATAATTTTCTGGTTTTGTATACTGATTAAAGTATTTAATGCAAACCAGGTGACACCTCACGTTAAATGAGACAAATTCGATTTCAATCAAGTGCCCTAAGGTTAGCCTTAAAATTAAGAAAATACAATAAATTTTTCCTTCATGATCAGTTGTAGGAAGTCTAATGTATGATCAAGTATGTACGGATCAGGATATTGCGTACATATTAGGATGTTAGGCATATATTTAAGCAAATATGCATGGATCATTAGATAGCAGCCAAACTACTTAAGTAATTAATAGAGAACAAGAAATTATATGCTCTTTGTAGGAGATCGAATAATTCTGGAGATCATAAAGTATTTGGACTCCGATTTTGTTGGATGCCAACACAGCAGGAGATCCACATCAGGTTATGCTGACTAATGGAGGTATATTTTGAATGAGTGTAAAACATGTACTCATAATTTCTTCCACCATGAAAGCAATGTTTATTACATGCTGTGGGGTATCTATTCAGGGAATATGGTTGCGAAATTGTCACAAGGCTGCGCCTACAGTACGGTGTTGAAAGACCACATGAAATTATGGTGTGACAATAAATAAGCAGTACTGTATTCCAATAACAACAGAAACTTGTATAAGTCAAAGGATATTGACATAAAGTTTCTAGTTGTGAAGGAAAGAATTCAGAATGGTTATAGTGTCCATATAGTACATTGGACAAACTCTATGTTAGCGGATCCGCTCACAAAAGCATTATCACCCAGGGTCTTTCTTGAGCATACTGCTCATATGGGTGTTAATTAAGAATATGGCAATATAGTGGGAGTTTGTATTTTATGTATTTGGGTGCTATTTAGTTTTGGACACATTTATGTATTAAAGTATTTTGGATATTTATCTGATCAGATATATGGAAATTCAGTTCATTCTGATTTTATTATGTTAAAGTATTTGATCTCACTAAAGTTAAGGAGGACCAGTTGGAAATAGACATGTATTGATCATATTGCATAAAATTTCCATGCTACGCATCCATGATTGATCTATGTCGTTTAGCTATATTGGTATATGTGACGATTGATGGTTTAGTTACGCTATATGTGACGAATGCCGCTTTGATCCTATGTTGATATGGTTAGTGGACGAGATTGTCCGGATATACCCTAAGGATTAAGATAGCAATTTATGAGCTCACTAAGGTTAACACAATTATAAGGTTACATATGTGGCCCAGTGGAAGATTGTTGGAATTATTCAATAATTAAGGGGCCACACATGTTAAATTAATTGTGTTTGGCCTATCTAAATAATTAAGCCAAATTAAAGTGGTCTATTTGAAAATTGGCTTAAGGGTATATTTGTCATGGAATTAATGTGTAGATACCGGAGATAATTCTAATTTGATGAGGGGCCAAATTAGAAATATCAAAACACACACATATATATATATACGTGTATTCATTAGGGTTATGGTTCCCAACTTATACGGCCACCAAAGAGAAGTTTTCTCTTTTTCTCTTCTGCATTCCCATCAACAGAAAGAGAGGGACAAAGGATTCAGATTCTTCTTTGTCATTAAGGGTCGTAGCAAGTTGGAAGATCGAACCCAATAAAGAGACGATCGCTTCAACATCCATCAAGTCTAGCAATGGATTCAGGTACGCTTCCGCAATTTTTATTATGTTCTTCATCTTATGAATCGGCATGGTACAATAAAAATCCAACACTTATCACTGTAATGTAAGGGTAAGCATTATTCAATTTCGACCAAAAATCGAATCGAACCGAATCTTTCCGAAAATCGAAACGAACCGAATAAGAGATTCGGTTCGGTTTAAAAAAATTTGGCTCGGTTTCGGTTTTGGTTTTGGTTTCGGTTTTGGGATTCGGTTTCGGTCGAAAATCGAAAACCGAATAAGAAAATTTAGTTTATAATATATATATATATATATATATATATATATATATATATATATATATGTATGTATATACACACTAAATAAATTTAGGTATATTTATTTACTATATATATTAAAAAAAGTGCAAATAAACCGAAAAATCGAATAAACCGAACCGATTTGATTCGGTTATAGGCTAATTCGGTTCGGTTTCGGTTTTGCTTATTAGGTTTTCGGTCCAATTCGATTTTCGATTGTTCGGTTCGGTTTGAATCGAATTAACCGAATGCTCACCCCTACTTAATGTAATCAAATAGAAAAAAAAATGAGGCCTTGAAACATAGTTTGGATTCTTCGAACCAAGCAAGGCATTAGAGCTATTTATTCTCCATCTTGATTGGATTATTAGAGTATTGGTGGTTTATTTTGTTAGGAACACGAGGTGACCTAAATTGGAGTTGGTCCTTAAGGTACGATATTGGACCGAGCCCATATATCTTAAAAGAAAATTCTCAGCTAAGGCATGAACCAATTCCAATTACCTATACATTATGATCCCACATCCTACCCAATGTGGGAATAAATTATCAACTCTATTGTCGTCCTCTTTTGAGGCTTAACCGGGAACGAGATACAATCCAACAATCTCCACCTTAGCTCTCGTTTCCGCTGACCGAGCAATCAAGCACACCCTGGCTACCTTTGCTCGTCCCCGCTAGCCGAGCACCCCTTTGCTCGTTCCCACTAGCTGAACACCTTGCTCGTTACCACCAGCCGAGCATACAGAAGATCCAATATATTGTCATCTTGATCCATCGACCACAATCAAACCGACACGTTCATCCACACCATCATTGTGTGCCAACCACAACGCCTTGCTCCACCTTGGGCTCCACATATCCACCTTTGAAGTCAATTTGTGTAGTTGGCTCTAAGGTATGATTCGCCTTCGGACTACCTTATAGATGATGTTCCTACTCCATCTTGAAAAGAGCCCGTATAATACGATTATACACATGAACGTTCAGCCGCATCTGTCTCGAACCAACTAGAGCCACCCAAACCAGTCCCATAATATTGGGATCTGATACCACTTGATGTTGAAATGTGATATGATCTGAACCGAAGTTGGCCCATGATGTGCCATATTGGACTGGGCCCATATTCCTTAAAAGGGAACTCCAATGTAAGGCATGAATCAATACCAATTATCTACACATCATGATCCCACCTCCTATCGATACCAACTCCATTGTCACCCTCTTTTGAGGGCTCAACCGAAACCGAGATACAATCTAACATATTTGGAGTAGCTTGTACAGTATATAGCTATATGATATATAGTAGAGGCCTTATATATTGTACTTTCCACTCTTAGACTTCGTATCGATATGAATATAACTTTATGCCGACTAAAATTACCAGCGGATTCAAGGTTATACATTTTCTCTCTCTCTCTCTCTCTCTCTCTCTGTTTATATACTTTTTTAAGAAGGTAAATATTTCTTTATCCCTCCCACCAGAAAAATGGGATATGAGTCATTTGTTCATATTCTTAAATGAGTCATGCCATATGGACTCCCACATGGACCAATAGGAATTAAGTAATTTGAAAAAAAAATACTTTTACTATTAATTTTGATATTAATGATTTTTTAATGTTAATATTAATTTTAATATTAATGTTGATTTTAATACTAATTTTAATATCAATGTTAATTTTAATTTGAGTGATAATATTAATTTTATTTTTAATTTTAATGTTAAAAATAAAATTTAAATTTAAATTTATACTAAAATTAACATTAAAATTAAATTAACACCAATATTAAAATTAAGTAGTATGTATACGCGAGGTATGAATCCATATTGTTTCGTCCTAATACCGATTCATCCTAGGCGCAATGCAATAATCAATCATACAACCTAGCTAACCACACTAACTATACTAGCCGACCATAAGAATACTCATGCGAAAATCAGAATACACTTCAATGTAATCATGAACACGATATATCACGTCCATGTTAGCACCACAGTATACAACAATCACTAATAGTACCTCAGTGCACAAAATCACCAATAGCATCGCAGTGCACAACCGAAAATACTTGCACGGATACATGTAGTCATGTCAGGGACAAGGGCCATCAACCAAGTCAGCCTTAATCCTCTACTCCAAAGGTAGTATGCATATCAGCATATGTCACGACCCACACCCAGTTTAGGGGCACGAGCACGTGGGTACGTCCAGCCTATGCTGCAGTGTCGGCGGTAGAACGCTGTATAGGTCGTCTATAAAATCTAACATCAATAATATATATAAACCTGTCATCTCCGCACAGAGGAATATATATAACTCAATCACATGACATCTAGGGAAGATAAGCACGATGTGATAAAGATATGATGGAAATAGGAAAGCTAAAAATAGATGCAAGTCACAGAGTCACAACCAGAAGTTTAGAGTTAAAAACATTATACAATCCCAAAAATATATACTACAACCCAAAATAAATAGTTAGAACGCAGTCCAGTCAAACCTACTAATCTAAGATCCCTACCGGTGGTGCGTCCTCTAAAGGCACCGGCTCCATTGAATCCAAGTGGTAAACTACGTCTACGCCAAACGCGTAGAAGGTCGGGCAGTCTGTATCTGAATCCTCTGAAAAACACAACGAAGTTATCCTGTCAGGATATGAGCAAGTACAAACGCTAATAGCAGTTCCATGTGAATTGACAAATTCTATAAGAGACAGTTATAATAAAATATAAGATGAAATATCAAGATTGGAATATAAACATATTATGTAAATCTTGATATCATGTCAGGGTATTAAATACTGGAATGTAGAGCAGTACAGTAGTAACTGATGTATAATGTAAACATAAACGGTGCCTTGAGATATTAGAGCGTTATGTGATCGGCTTGGGACACATGATCAGGCTCTTCCATTTGACCGGCTATGAGTTAGAAAATACAAAAAAATAAGAATCAGGCCGGCCTCAATGGAAAGTTATGAGGCAAGTAGTAACACAGGTCAGGCTTTACCCTATGTAAGGCGAGGGTAAAGTTATGATGCAAGTAGTAACAGAAATACAAGAGGGGTATTGATCACATAACCTCTAATAACTCCCTATCCCTGAGTAGTATAATAGATCCAACCATGACACGTCATGACACAAAATTTAAAGAGCAGGGGGCCAGCCCACTCCAAAATTGGTGAGTATACAAGTACATGAAAGAAGACCAAACAATGTACTTATATACCAGGTAAACCAGGAATAACCTCTCATGACGAGATCCAACGTATACTAGTCCATGTACCATCGTGTCGGGAATCAAGTAAAATGCTACAACTGAATCAAACATAGCAGATATCAAGACAATAAAAACTATCAGAAAATGTACTCGCCTGCGGTCCTGAGCAGTCAATAGAAATCGAGGCTCAGAGGATATTACAGACCTAAATATGAGATATACAAGAGTTAATTAGGGTTTAATAGTGTTTAGCATGATTTCTAGTGTATGATATGCAAATCTCGGTCAAGCTCAGTCAAACTATGTCAAACTAGGTCCACTAGATCATACTAAGTCAAACTAGGTCACACAAAGTCAAACTAGGTCAAACTAGGTCACACTAAGTCAAACTAGGTTACACAAAGTCAAACTAGGTTAAACTAGGTCAAAGGTTAACTTATAGTTGACTTTTGGTCAATTTGTCAACTCCTAGTTCAATCTAGGTCAAACTAGGCTAATGATTGACTCACAATTGACTTTTTGCCAACTGGTCAACTCTAGTCAAGTTCTAGTCAATTTTAGGTCCAATGTTGACTTTTAGTTGACTTTGAGTCAAAATAGTCAACTATGGTCAAATGGGGTCAACTCTAGCCTAGGTATCTTATTCCTACTATTTATCTACCAAGATACCACATATCTTGGCCCTATTGGTATCCCGATACCAATATCTTGGTTGGGATCCAATACCTTAGCCTAGGTAAATATACCTTAACCTACCAATACACTAAACCAAGATATCTAGTAACTACCCTAAGCTACTAGCTAACTAAAATCATAGATATCTACCCTTAGAATCTAAGTATACCTAATACCATGAAGGTATCCCAATACCTTAACTTATACTAGGGTATATCTCATTTACCTTGATAAGGTAAACCACATTTACCTTACCTTACCTTATCTTATAATAGGGTAAGTCTCATTTACCTTGGTAAATGTGAACCCATCCTAAGATACCATATTAGTATCATGAGACACACATCTAGTATCCTAGTATCCAAGATAGGATACTATCTATCTACAAGCTAACACTAACATTATCTTAACTAATACCTTACTAACATACATACCAACTTACCTTTATATCCTAAGATATCTCTAACAACTAATATCTATACAGACCTTCAAACTCTAATATCTATTAATAATATCTAACGTCAAACAAACCATCTAACATATACTATAACATAGCAAGCTAGCTAACCCACACTCACAAAGGGGCAATGGGGGATGAAATGGGGACTAAAGGGGGTTGCAAAATGGGGGCTTGGGGCTGCTACTAGCTGCTGCTAATGCTGCTACTGCTGCTGCTGCAGCTCCCACTGCCGCAGCTGTTGCTACCCCTTTGGCATCAGCTCCTCCTCCCTCTCCTCTCTACTCTCTTCACACTCCCTTTTCACATCTACACACACAAAACACGTCCACATTCAATCACACTCACACATTCAAACCACTAAACAAACACACACACACACACACACACACACACACACGCTCACACCATATAAATAGACACCCACACACACACTAATATATATATATATATATATATATATATATATATATATATATATATATATATACTCACTCATATATATATATATATATATATATATATATATATATATATATATATATATATATATATATATATATATATATATATATATATAAAAATATATATATATATATATATATATACTCACTAATATATATACTCACTAATATATATATATATATATTAGTGAGTATATATATATATATATATATATACTCACTCATATATATATATATATATATATATATATATATATATATATATATATATATACACACATACACTCCAAAAATATCCCAAAACCTATTCGAATACCCAAATCCTCACAATTTTATCCTCTAGGGCTTAGACACGTACCCCACACAAGCAATCTAACTCGCGCATGCGAACGAAAACGAGAAACGAGGCCCGAATGGCCAAATAGCCATTTGGCGGCTCCGGGGTGTCCGATTCGCGATACCGCGCGATACGGACACCAAATATATCCGGATTCAATCCAAATTCTTCCCATGAGTCCTAAATAATGATTAGAACCTATTATAAGTGCTAACTTGCCGATTCTAGTGTCGATGCAAAAAGTCACCCCTGTGTTGGAACCCAAAAATCTCGAAAAAGCCTATTTTCATGATTTCTCGCAAAACGATCCCACGTATCCAAATATGGACACGTACCTAGCCTCATCGCACCCAAACTAACCTAATTAGGTCTAATTAGGCTAGGAGCAACACCCAAACATGTCAATTTATGGTTTTCCCCAAATTGACACTAAACCTCTGCCAAAAGTCCCAAATTGAGTCCAATGGGTTCTAAACCTCTTCTAATGGGTTATCCTACACCTCAGACATCTTCTAATATACAAATGACACTAATTATAAGTAATTATAAAGCTTAGAGTGAGGATTTACCTTTTGGGAGTTGGAATCTCAAAGAAAAGCCCCAAATTTACTTCTTTTTAGGTCAAAGCACAAGATCTATGCTTCCACCACCACCAAGCTAGATCTATCTAGATCAAAACCACAAATGAGAGATAAACAAGGGTTAGCACCAAGATTAGAGAGAGATCTAGAGTAAGGAAAGAGATTTTACTTACTTGGAGCTTGAAATCAAAGAGGGGAAAAAAGAGAGGGTTTTTGTGAAATGAGAGAAAAGAAAGAGAGAGTATCTTTTCTTCCAAATGAGAGCAATGGGGGGGTGCAATTCCTGTCGGCCACTTCAAGGGAGGTTTTGGGGCAATTGGCACATTACAAAAATGCCCTCCAAGTCAAATAATAGAATGGTTTTGAGTTGGGGTCAAAAGGGTAACTTGAAAACTCCTAATTCCAAGTTCTAAATCTAATTCTAAACTCTAATCCCACTAAAATCAAATAGGATTAGTCAAAAATAAATATTTGGGTTGGATTATGACAAGTTGGTCGGGTCTAATAGGTCCAAAACTGACCCGGATCATTAACACAAGTCGAAATGAGACAAAACTCAAACCTGATCAAATAAAACCCCAAAACACCATATTTATAAATAAATAATCACAAAATATGAGAATATTAAAAATGATAAATTTGCCCTCAATTTTGAAAAGCGGAGATGATAAATCTATCCTCCTAAAAAAATTTCTTCCTCAAAATTAGAGAAAACTAGCACAGAAAAGACAAGCAAGAAACAAACAAAACAATACCTCAAGGCTCGAAGAGATAAGGATAACGCTCCCGCATGTCATCCTCTCTCTCCCAGGTAGACTCACCTGGAGAGTGGTGCCTCCATGCAACATGGACCAAGGGTATAACCTGGTTCCGGAGCACCTTCTTCCGACGATCCAAAATCTACACATGCTGTTCCGGATAGTTGAGAGTAGGACCCACCTCGATCGCGGAATGATCCAATACATAGCTAGGATATGCCATGTACCACCTCAGTTATGACACGTGGAATACGTTGTGCACTTCCTCGAGCATAGACGGCAGGTCTAGTCGATAAGCTACTGTACCGACCTTCACAAGGATAGTGAAAGGCCCGATGTAACTTGGGCTAAGCTTCCCGCCCTGCCAAAGCAAAGCGTACCCCATGTCAGAGAAGTCTTCAAGAACACCATATCACCAACCTAGACACAAAGCAAGACTCAATACCAAATCACAAGCAAATAATCACAAGCAAGCACAAACTGAAACTGAAACTAACCTCGAACTCTAACGGTCTTCGGTGGCTATCGGCCCAATGCCACTGCCTATCCTGAGCCACCCGAAGTCTATCTATGATTAGTCTAACCTTCTCCCCTGAATCTACTACCATCTTTGAAACCAAGCAACACCCTCACGCCAACATTGTCCCATGATAAAGGAGTGCGACATCTCCGTCCGTATAGAGCCTCAATTGGTGACATCTCTATACTAGCCTTGTAGCTGTTGTTGTAAGCAAACTCTACCAGGTGAAGATGATCCTCCCAAGAACCCCCAAAGTCTAGCACACACGTGCGAAGCATATCCTCAAGAGTCTGGATGGTCCTCTCTGACTGTCCGTCTGTCTGGGAATGATAAACGGTACTGAATTTGAGCTGGGTGCCCAAACTAGTATGCAAACTCCTCCAGAAATGAGAAGTAAAATGACTATTCCGGTCGTAGACTATGCTCACCGAAACTCTATGCAATCTGACTATCTGACGCACGTACAGCTTTGCCAGCT
The DNA here is from genome assembly GCA_029216955.1 of Iris pallida. Classification (NCBI taxonomy): domain Eukaryota; kingdom Viridiplantae; phylum Streptophyta; class Magnoliopsida; order Asparagales; family Iridaceae; genus Iris; species Iris pallida. Next base: position 20,177,731 of record JANAVB010003400.1, on the reverse strand, counting down.
TCTCCGTAGATAAACCCACTTTTAAAGGCAAGAAGTGGGCCGATTTGGTTAATTTATCAACGATGACCCATATCGCGTGTTTTCCTCCAGGAGATCGCGAAAGTTCGGACACAAAGTCTATGGTGATGTGTTCCCACTTTCACTCTGGAATGGGTAGTGGCTGTAGCAATCCACCTGGCATCTGACTCTCGTCTTTCACCTGCTGACACACCAAGCAGCGAGATACAAACTAAGCTACCTCTCGCTTCATGCCATACCACCATGTGTGCTCTCTCAGGTTACTATATATCTTGTTGGCTCTAGGATGCATAGAGTACTGAGAGCGATGCGCTTCCTAAAAAACCTTCTCCCGAAGCTCTCCACTCGGAACGCACAGTCTAGTACCATGCCTCAGCGACCCATCTTGGGCTATAAAGAAATCGTCGAGCAAACCTTCCCGCACCTGCTCCATAATGCTCCTCTGGGCAACATCATCATACGGCACTGATCTGACTCTGTCCATCAACTAAGACTTATTTCGTAAGCCCCACATCTGAATCTCCATGCCCAAAATAATCACCTCGATACCCAAACTATCCAGATCGGCCAAAAGATGACGATCTACAGTCAAAAACATAGCGAATGGATACCTGCTCAAGGCATCTGCAACTACGTTGGCCTTGCCTAGATGGTACTGCAATGAGATATCGAAGTCCTTCATCAGCTCGAGCCACCGTCTCCGCCGCATGTTCAACTCCTTCTGGGTGAACACGTACTTCAAGCTCTTGTGATCCGTAAAGATCTCAACTCGCTCTCCGTACAAGTAATGCTTCCACAACTTCAAGGCAAAGATAATAGCTGCCAACTCCAGATCGTAGGTAGGGTAGTTCTTTTCATAAGGTCGTAACTTCCTAGATGCATAGGCAATTACCTTCCCGTGCTGCTGAATAACGCAACCCAAGCCCTTTCCAGAAGCGTCAATGCAGATCGTGAAACCACCAGTCCCAGAAGGCAACGTCAATATAGGAGCTGGGGTCAATCTTTTCTTCAGCTCATCGAAGGCAGCCTGACACTCCTCAGTCCAGACGAACTCCACATCCTTTATGGTAAGTCTAGTCATCGGCTTTGTAATCCGAGAGAAGTCTTGGACGAATTTTTGGTAATAGCCTGCTAGACCCAGAAAGCTCCGAATCACGGTGACTGAACTGGGTGTAGACCAAGACTCCACTGCTAAAATCTTCTTCTGGTCCACTGAGATTCTGTGCTCGGTCACAACATGACCTAAGAATAATACCTGCTCAAGGAAGAACTCACACTTTGACAGCTTCCCGTAGAGTTGCTCCTTCCTGAGGGTCTCTAACACAATCTGCAGGTGCTCCTCATGCTCCTCTGGCTTCTTCGGGTAGACCAAGATGTCATCTATAATGACCACCACGAACCTGTCAAGGTATTGATGGAATACCTTGTTCATCAAGTTCATGAACACTGCTGGGACGTTGGTCAACCCAAATGGCATAACAATGAACTCGTACTAGCCGTACCGAGTCCGAAAAGCTGTCTTCGGAATGTCTTCCTGCTTCACCTTCAGCTAATGGTAACCGGACCTCAAGTCTATCTTCAAAAACACCTTCATGCCGCTCAACTAATTGAATAAGTCGTCAATCCTCGGCAATGGGTACTTGTTCTTGGTAGTGAGGTTATTGAGCGCTCTATAATCGATACACATGCATATCGTACCATCCTTCTTCGGTACAAACAGAACAAGTGCCCTCCAAGGTGGAGAACTGGATCTGATGAAACTCTTGTCCTGCAACTCGTCGACCTGCTTCTTCAGCTCTCTCAACTCGCTGTTGTTGACCCTATAGATGGGCTGTGAGATAGGCTCAGCACTAGGCACCAAGTCTATAGAGAACTCAACATCTCTGTCGGGCGACATCCCAGGCAACTCCTCGAGGAAAATATCCAGGAACACTGCTATCAATGGATGTGGCAATTCCTGCCCCACCAACAAGGCTCCACAGAAACCATCTTCCGTCTCAGTTGATCCCCTAGCGAACTCAAACTCTGGCTCTCCGAGCGGCCTAAACAAAACCATGTCTCCTCTACAATCTATACTAGCATGGTGCCTGCTCAACCAATCCATACCGAGTACTATATCGTAGCTCGAAAGTGGCATTACGAGCAAATATGCACTCAATTCTTGGCCTCCCGGTGTAATACTCCGTCCCTTACAAACATTATTGACTAGGATAATGCCTCTTCTAGTCATAATCTTGCAAGTCCTACCCAAGTATTCAACAATAATATTGTGCCTAAGAGCAAAAGATACAGACACAAAACTGTGCGTAGCACCAGAGTCAAATAAGGCTAACGCAGGATATGAATCGAGAAGAACAAAACCTGTCACGACATCTGCTATGGGCTCGGCCTCCTCTACTGCCAGTGCGAACGCTCTGCCCTAGGGTGCTACCCTCTAATGCTGGGCAAAATGCTATTGCTGCGTCTGAAGTGGCTGGCCCTTCGACTGAACTGCAGGTCCAGCTGGAGCTCTAGCAGGTGGTGCTCTGTCCTGACCCTCATTGGCTGCACGAACAGGACAATTCTTCAGCTGATGGTCGGAAGCTCCGTAGAATAGGCAAACGCCCAACCTCCTTCGACAGACCTCTTGCGTGTGCCCCGGCTTTCTACAGTAAGCACACTGAGGAACCTGCCTCTGTCCTTGTTGCTGATGGACACATGCTGGTGCCTGATGCTGCTGAAACTAAGGCTGCTAGAATAGCCTCTGCTGAAAGTGGGGATGTTTGGTTGGCCCGACACTAGAACTAGCTCCCAAAGTATCACTTCTCCTCTTTGGCCCAAGACCGTTGTCCTCCTCCGCTATCTGAGCATCCATCAGAATCTGCTCAAAAGTCGCCTCACGACGCTTAGATGTACGAGAACGAACAGCAAGGATTAGGCCCTCCTGAACTTGCGGGCCTTCTCTCCCTCATCCTGAACCATCCCTGGGGCGAATCGGCTCAGGCGAAATAACTCCGTCGCATACTCGTCCACCGACAAGTTCCCCTGGACCAGCCCTGCAAACTGGCCTTTCAACGCACTGAGGGCTACATCAGGATAGAACTTCTCCTTGAATAGCCTCTGAAAGTTCTCCCAAGTCAGCCCTCTAACAGATACACGAGGGTCTGTACGGTACCAGGTCAACACAATATCGAAGAACTGGCTCACCACTGCTGATACCCAAAGCCTCTTCGGGATCTCTGCCAGCTCCAAGCTCCTCCCCACATCTTCTAGCCAATCATCGGCATAAATGATGCCCTCGGTTCCCTTGAACTCTCGAAGGACCATCTTCTTGAAGTCCAGCACTGTACTAGGCCTCGACTACTGCTGATGCGGCTCCTTGGCCGGAGTGACCTGAATCGGAGCCGCATCAACCTTCTCGACTGCTGCCAGTGCCAACTGATGAGCATTCTCCATGCTCTACCTTAAAACCTCTGTCTGACGTTGCGACGCCTCAGCCTGTGCTCACTGTGCCTCCATCATCTGCTGGAGAAGCACGAACATCAGTGTAGCGTCTATCGTAGTACAGGTGGAGGTGCTCTGGCACGACGACACTAGGCCCCTGAACCTGCTGTGGAGGACCTCCAGGTGCTGCTGCCTCTGCCACCTGGATGGTAGAAATAGTAGGGGCAGCCTCCTGTACTGCCACATTCGAATCCGGAGGAATAAGTCATGACGGATCAGACCTCTCCGGCACTGCACCGGATCTAGCGGCCTAAGCTCGAGTCATTGTCATCCTGGAGACAGATTCGAGCAAAAAATCAATATGACATAAGATAAGATATTATCAAAGAAGAACAATTAAATTGAAATACAAGAAGAGTTGTCATGATAATCAAAAGATCATATTTTTTTTCTAAAATGTGACTGAGTAACTCCTATCATAACCTAGAAACCTATATCCTAACTGCAGGCTCGTAATTAGTACTCTAAGTCGAGTACCATTACGAGATCATACTAGTTGCGATATGGACCTGCATGGGCTACCACAAAAACGTGTCATGATCCGTACCCTGTTTACGGACACGAGCACGTGGGTACGTCCAGCCTACTCCACAGTGTCGACGATAGAACGCTGTATAGGTCATTTATAAAATCTAACATCAATAATATATATAAACCTGTCATCTCCGTACTGAGGAATATATATAACTCAATGACATGTCATCTAGGAAAGATAAGCCCGATGTGATAAAGATATGATGGAAATAGGAAAGCTGGAAATAGATGCAAGTTATAGAGTCACAACTAGAAGTTCAAAGTTTAAAACATTATACAATCCCAAAAATATATACTATAACCCAAAATAATAAGTTGGAATGAAGTCCAGTCAAACCTACTAGTCTAAGATCTCTACCGGTGGTGCGTCCTCTAAAGTAATCGGCTCCACTGAATCCAAGTAGTAAACTATGTCTACGCCAAACCCATAGAAGGTCGGGCAGTCTATATCTGAATCCCCTGAAAAACACAACGAAGTTATCCTGTCAGGATATGAGCAAGTACAAACGCAAACAGTAGTTCCATGTGAATTGACAAATTCTAAAAAAGATAGTTATAATGAAATATAAAATAAAATATCAAGACTGGAATATAAACAGAATATGTAAATCTGAATATCATGTCAGGGTATGAAATACTGGAACGTAGAGTAGTACAGTAATAAATGATGTATAATATAAAGCTAAACGGTGCCTTGAGATATTAGAGCGTTATGTGATCAGCTTGGGGCACATTATCAGGCTCTTCCAGTTGACCGACTATGAGTCAGAAAATACAAGAAAATAAGAATCAGGCCGACCACAATGGAAAGCTATGAGGCAAGTAGTAACACAGGTTAGGCTTTACCCTACGCGAGGCGAGGGTAAATTTATGACACAAGTAGTAACAAAAATACAGGACGGGTATTGATCACATAAACTCTAAAAACTCTCCATTCTCGAGTAGTATAATGGATCCAACCATGACACATCATGACACAAGATTTAAAGATCAGGGGGCCAACCCACTCAAAAATTGGTGTCTATACAAGTACAGAAAAGAAGACCAAACAATGTACTTATATACCAGGTAAACCAGGAATAACCTCTCATGACGAGATCTAACGTATACTAGTCCATGTACCATCGTGTCGGAAATCAAGTAAAATGCTACAACTGAATCGGATATAGCAGATATCAAGACAATGAAAACTATCAAAAAATGTACTCGTCTGCGGTCCTGAGCAGTCAATAGTAATCGAGGCTCAAAGGATAGTCACAGACCTAAATATGAGATATACAAGAGTTAATTAGGGTTTAATAGTATTTGGCATGATTTCTAGTGTATGATATGCAAATTTAGGTCAAGCTCAGTCAAACTAAGTCAAACTAGGTCACACTAAGTCAAACTAGGTCACACAATGTCAAACTAGGTCAAACTAGGTCACACTAAGTCAAACTAGGTCACACAAAGTCAAACTAGGTCAAAGGTTGACTTATAGTTGACTTTCGATCAATTGGTCAACTCCTAGTCCAATTTAGGTCAAACTAGGTTAATGGTTGACTCACAGTTGACTTTTGGTCAACTGGTCAGCTCTAGTCAGGTTCTAGTCAATTCTAGGTCCAATGTTGACTTTTAGTTGACTTTGAGTCAAAACAGTCAACTATGGTCAAACGGGGTCATCTCTAGCCTAGATATCCTATTCCTAGCATTTACCTACCAAGATACCACATATCTTGGCCCTATTGGTATCCCAATACCAATATGTTGGTTGGGATCCAATACCTTTGCCTAGGTAAATATACCTTAACCTACCAATACACTAAACCAAGATATCTAGTAACTACCCTAAGCTACTAGCTAACTAATACCATAGATATCTACCCTTAGACTCTAAGTATACCCAATACCATGAAGGTATCCCAATACCTTAACTTATACTAAGGTATATCTCATTTACCTTGATAAGGTAAACCATATTTACCTTACCTTATTTTATCTTATAATAGGGTAAGTCTCATTTACCTTGGTAAAGTAAACCCAACCTAAGATACCATATTAGTATCCTGAGAAACACATCTAGTATCCTAGTATCTAAGATAGGATACTATCTATCTACAAGCTAACACTAACATTATCTTAACTAATACCTTACTAACATACATACCAACTTACCTCTATATCCTAAGATATCTCTAACAACTAATATCTATACAAACCTTCAAACTCTAACATCTACTAATAATATCTAACATCTAACAAACCATCTAACATATACTCTAACATAGCAAGCTGACTTACCCACACTCACAAAGGGACAATAGGGGATGAGATGGGGGCAAAAGGGGGTTGCAAAATGGGGGCTTGGGGCTGCTACTAGCAGATGCTAATGCTGCTTCTGCTACTGCATGCTGCTGCTGCAGCTCTTAGCTGTTGCTGTTGCAACTCCTACTGCTGTAGTTGTTGTTGCCCCTTTGGCAGCAGCTCCTCCTCCCTCTCCTCTCTACTCTCTTCACATCTACACACACAACACATCCACATTCAATCACACTCACACACTCAAACCACTAAACAAACACACACACACACTCACACCAAATAAATAAACACCCACATCCTCATAATTTTACCCTTTAGAGCTTAGACACGTATCCCACACAAGCAATCGAACTCGCGCACGCGAGCGAAAATGAGACACGAGGTCCGAATGGCCAAATGGTCATTTTGGCGGCTCCAAGGTGTCCGATTCGCGATACCGTACGGTACGGACACCAAACCTATCCAGATTCGACCCAAATTCTACCCACGAGTCCTAAATAATGATTAGAACCTATTCTAAGTGCTAACTTACCGATTCTAGTGTCGGTGCAAAAACTCACCCGTGTGTTGGAACCCGAAAATCCCGAAAAAGCCCATTTTTATGATTTCTCATGAAACGACCCCACGTATCCAAATATGGACACGTACCTAGCCTCATATCACCCAAACTAACCTAATTATGTCTAATTATGCTTTGGGCAACACCTAAATATGTTAATTTAGGATTTTCCTCTAAATTGACATTAAATCTAGGCCAAAAGTCCTAAATTGGGTCCAATGGATTTCAAACCTCTTCTAATGGATTATCCTATACCTCGAGCATCCTCTAATATACAAAATGACACTAATTAGAAGTAATTACAAAGGTTAGAGTGAGGGTTTATCTCTTGGTAGTTGAAATCCCAAGGAAAAGTCCCAAATTCACTTCTTTTTAGGTCAAAGCACAAGATATATGCTTCCACCACCACCAAGCTAGATCTACCTTGATCAAAACCACAAATAAGAGATAAACAAGGGTTATCACCAAGATTAGAGAGATATCTAGAGCAAGGAAAGAGATTTTACTTACTTAGAGCTTGAAATCAAAGAGGGGAAAAAAGGGTTTTTGTAAAATGAGAGAAAAGAAAGAGAGAGTGTGTTTTCTTGAAAATAAGAGCAATGGGGGGGGTTGGGGCATTTGGCATATTATAAAAATGCGCTCCAAGTCAAAGAATAAAATGGTTTTAAGTTGGGGTCAAAATGGTGACTTGGAAACTCCTAATTCCAAGTTCTAAATCTAACTAAACTCTAATCCCACTAAAATCAAATAGGATTAGTCAAAAATAAATATCTGGGTTTGGTCATGACAAGTTGGTTGGGTCCAATTCGGTCTAAAACTGACCTGGGTCACTAACACAAGTCGAAATGAGGCAAAACTCTAACCCGATCAAATAAAACCCCAAAACATCATATTTATAAATAAATAATCACAAAATATTAGAATATTAAAAATGACAAATTTTTCCTAAATTTTGAAAACTGGAGGTGACAGCATAAGTACACAGTTAGTGCATCTACTATGATAGTCTATCAAGTACATTACTAGGATGTACATTCCCATTATCAAATTCGTCAAATAATGATCACAATCCAGGTAATTTGGAACAATGCTAGTCCTCAAGTTCCAATATCATATACAACTTCAACAAGTCATAAAAATCTTCAAGTACTGATACTAATTCATAATATAGGGTTACTAAACATCGTAGGAGAAGGTTTGGAAGTCAACATGCTCATAAAAATACTCATACACAAATTTGGGTCACCTACCAGTAAATCGGTGGTATACCGAAAAATTCCAACAACTATTTCTCACACTAAAATGGTACTCCACGGTATACCGACTGTACATCTCTCTGTACCGCCTATGTTGTGCTGGCGCAAGAAACCTATGAAAATCTGATTTTCGGGGTTCCAATCTCGCACTAATTCTCCCCAATGCTACCATAACAAGATCTAATGCTAGTAGTACACCACATATGCCAACCTCAACAAGTTTATCATGAAAACCTCAAGTAAATCTTAAATATCTCCACCAAATGACCAATGTTCCAAATAAAACCCTAGATCTACTCGAGGACTATATTCACAAGCCAGAATCCAACAAAACCACAATGTAGTTGCAAGAGAATAGTAAAAAAGCATGTTAAATGATATTTAATGAAGAAACCTTAGTATGTATCAAGAAAAACAAAAATCCAAAGAAAATAAATGTTTTATTTCTCAAAAAAGATGTACTTTCATTGTGTTTAGCTATCCAAGCCTAATATTCTCCTCCTCTTCCAAGGAGGATTCAGAAATCTCTTCATAAGTCTCAAGACTTAGCTCCTATGGTTGAAGGTCCAAGCAGGAGAGGAGAAAAGTAAAGAAAAATGGAGAAGAATGTGAAAAAAGGAGAAGAGAGAGAAAGAGAGAGAGAGAGAGAGAGAGAGAGAGAGAGAGAGAGAGAGAGAGAATATAGGTTTTAAATGGGGAGGGTGTGATGCATGGTGTAGAAGCATGAAAAATCTCAGCTGAAGACATCCCTTCATCAAAGCGCAGAAGATGCAAAAGACTAAGGCTTAGCGCTAAAAAGACAAAACAGAAGATATGGAGAGAAGTTCCTTCTTTATCATGTCTACCAAAGTCTAGTGTAGACACATCAAGACCATACATAAGGACTAATTATGTTCTTCTATAAAGGATCTAGTACAGATTTGACAGAAGCCTAGAGGGATCTACAAGGGATGCAGTCCTCATTGAAGCGCAACCTTCCTTCTTCTCGATAGACACGCTAGAAGATTGACTTCCACCGAAGCATGTTCTGATATTCTTGTGGGCACAACATCTCAGAAGTATATCAGTAACTCGTCACTTTAAAGAAGCCAGAGCCTTCAAGCTAGAGGCGTAGCCACCTTCCTGTGCCAACCTCAGAAACAATATGGTGGTAGACCCCCTCTTCCTTCTTTTATTCCAGAAGCCAGTGTCTTCACTCCAAGCAGCTATCTGTCTGCGCCAATATTAGACGCGCAAGGGTGTCGTACCCTTCCTTTTGCAGCCAACACCTTCACTGTTCATAGGCACAGCTACTAACCTGCGTCTGCATAAGGCGCAGGATGGTGATATGCTCACACAATCTCCATTCCCACGGCACATTCATCTGCTCCGGATCAGAAGCTGTAAACCCCATAAATTTCTACTTTAATTTTTTTTATAAATTGAGTATTTGAAATTTTTACTTGGTATTTGTACGTCGCATAGTCGTATTATACGTCGCGTACGAACTTGTCGTATGGGACGTCGTGCACGAGTTCGCATTTTTCGTATGTCTCATCGAGTGCGAATATGTGCGAGGTACATATTACGTAAAAACATTTTATTTTAAAAATCTTGGTTTTTCAAATAATAAATAATAAATATTTTTGATTACTTAAAGTTGTAAAATGTGTCGCATTTGGAATTTCCAAAACTTTAATTTACATCATGGGAGTTTATATAAATAGTAGTTTAAAAACGAGGTTTTATGCAAATATTCAATTTATACGAGACATATAAATTTATTCTATTTTCGAAATTTAATTAATATTAATATTTTATTATCCGAAAAACTATTTTAAAATATTGTTTTGGTTTAAATTCAATTAATTATGGTAAATTATATTGGAAAAGATTTTATTTTAAATGGAGTTTAAATTTAATGGAGAGTTTATCTATGATTTAAATTTGGATTGGATTTGAAATTTTCGTATTAGTTTAAATTAAAGATGGAATTAACCATCGGAGTTTAAACCATTGTAAGTCCTTATCCAACTGGAATTCCCACCTCCTATATAAGGAGAGGTACTCATCCATATTTTCTACCATCCACAGATTGTGCATCGTGTCTGTGCCTCCCAACCACTATATTTTTCTCTATTACAGTTACAAATTGTTCCGTTCAACAACCCCGGACTCGACGTCTTTCCGTGTCTCGCAGGATACCAACGCCATCCTAAGCCTAACCTCTAAACAAACTCCTGTGTCCGTGTCGACATCACGATACGGACTCACTCTCTTCTCTTTCCGACCATGCATCACCCTCTCCTTGGTCGCCGCCTTCCCAGCCATCAACCACCACCGTAGTCGCTATCGCGGCCTCCTTCTCCGACAATAAATACATACAACTATCATTTTCCCATCAACCCCACAACCATTATCACCGCCACTGCGCTCGGCCACGACAACCGGGCCAAGCAACTGCAGTCACCAAAACTCACCATCGTCGCCCCGACGGCACCACCAGGACCCCTGGTCGTCCCCGACACCACCCCTTACCAACCCCGAACCCAGCCATCAAGCCACCGTCACCGCCAATATCTCCGGCGACTTCCCAAAAACTACTACCACCGTCACCACGACGACCACAATAGAATAGAAGAAGAAGAAGGAACCCTAACCTCCGTCCTGACCCCCAAGCCGTAGCACCCGACGCTGTAGCTCTCAGCCGAGCAACCGCCACCGAACGCCGCGCCGACGCGGCGAGCCTTCGACTTCCCGCTCCGCCTCGAGCCCCTTCGCCACCGGCTTACCCCTTCCTCCTTGGTCGGTACAGGAGCTCCCGCCACCGCGACAAGATCCCCCGGCACCTCCTCACTCCCCGCGCACGGTAGCTTCCCCAAACGGAGCACCGGATCCGCGCACCACCATCCGTTCCCCGACGTTCCGGCGACTCCTCCACCCAGGTCCTTCTGCCGTTCCGCCGGAACAGCAGGAGCGCCCCGCCATGCCGGAGTTCCTCAGCACGCCCTTCCAGCCGAGCCGCTCACCGTGCCGGAGCCAATCGCCGGTGAGAACCCTCCCGATCCTTTTTTTTTCATCTCTCTCTCTCTCTCTCTCTCTCTCTCTCTCTCTTACTGTGAAGTTTGGGAGGAAAGCAGTATAGATATTTGAGATTTATATCATTAATATTATTATTATTATCATTATTATTAGTATTATTATTATTATTATTATTATTATTATTATTCTTATGATTATTATATTTATTATTAATAATTGTTTTGTTTAATGTTAGTAAGAACATTTGTTGTATAATGATTTGATAAATGAACTTAAATATTATTAGGATCTTTATTATTGTTGTATTATTAGTACCAATTATTTATGTTAAATATTTTATTAACTAAAGTAGATAAAAACTACTTGTTTAAAAAGAAATATATTAAGGGCTATGAGTTATTAACGCAAAATTTTCTATCTATGCAAAATAATTTATTTGTCAAAATTATAGTTCTCAAAGTAGGGTTTTTACCTTGGAGAATTTCTAAAATTATGTTGTATTCATCTAAAAATATTTTTGAAAATATAAATTCAATCTAAAATATTAGTTTGACAAAAACTTAGAAATTAGCCAAAAGAATTTTTGGTTTTTAAAAGTATTTTTTTCTAAAACATGTTTTTTTTAATAAAATCTAGTTTTAATTTTTTGTAATATCCAAATAGTTTTCTAGATAAAAATATATTTTTATATTAAGATATTTCTTTTCAAAATCTAATAGATTAGAAAGTCTCAATCATGACTAATCATCCTTCCCTATTTATCTCGTGAATTTTGGACCCTTGTACATCAATCTTGGCTAATGGACTTCTCGGACTTGTCGGATCATAGCATCACTCCAGGCCCACTACCAGGCAAGACATCTTGCCTTTACTGTTTAAATTTCTTGCTCAATATCATGCATGTTTTATTTCTTATCAAGTTATTCTTTCAAAACTATATGTAGATGCAAATTTCTATATTTTATGCAATTGGCTTAGAGTTAAGGGACTACCGTATGTTTAGAGCATCTCATAAACTATCACGATGTGCCACGGGTTGTGTGAGTTATGAGTCGCATATAACTTCGAACTTGCGTATCGACCGTACATCGGTGCGTACAGGTCGTGCGTTAGGATATAACTGCCAATAGATTGTGTAGAAGACTTGGCAGTTATTAAGGATCAAACAGTATCGTGGAGTCGACACATGTATAGTGTCATGGGGAGGGAGGAGACAGTTATTAGCGTAGGGGCTACATGTTCAGTACACACAAAGATTTGGGCCGATAGTGTCTCGTATGAGCGCTACTTACTTCCCCGGGGCCGATAGTGACTCGGATGAGCGCTACTTTCTGCCCATGGCTGATAGTGTCTCTTATGAGTGCTACCTTCTGCCACTCTCTCTCTCCATCTATGCTGAACACCTAAGCTCCTGCGTAGAATATTGTCTTCTAAAGTGCATTATTCCACCTAGAATGGTTAGGAACCTTTACTCATGTATACTTTTATGTTGAGCTTTTATTATTCAGTTTATTGGCATGATATTATGTATCTTGTTACGTCCCTCTGAGGACCTGGTGATCTCTCCAGGTGTGTGTTTCGTGATTTCTTGCAGGTGCTCTAGCTAAGGCCATGTTTTCCTTCCTTCATGATGATTACTCTTGGACTCGTCATTTGCTTCGCTCGACCAAATTATTTATTTGTACATTTCTTATTATTTAAATTTGTTGGTAGCGAATATTTCTTCGTCCAACGTTTGTACAAATGACTATTTGATCATATCATTAAACCTTAGTAATTGTGGATGAGATTTATTTAGTTTGTCATGGCTTTCTACATTTCACAGCTTATATATACATATGAACATCTCTTATACTCGTATGTATACAGATGGCATAATACGTATCTAGTTCCAAGTATTTTGGGACTGGGGCATGACATATTTTTGTGGTGGCCCATGCAGGTCAAGTTTGCCGTTTCGGTTACACGACTGTACCAAACGGGCCTGCAATATAGGATTAGAGTATAGGATCTCATCCACCTGCTTGACCCTCTTCCTTGATTAAATTTTTCGAATCACTTGTTCAACTTTATTGATCTACATCTTGCTTGAGCTCTTTCTACCGTAATCCTTATTTCCACACTTGATAGGAAAATAACTACACTAATATATGCTCATAGGTCAACCACATGGCTAGAATGAATACATTGACAACTAGTATGCATTGAGATCATATTTGAGTTATAAAGATATTAGGATAGAGGGACCATATTTCCAAGAAGTATGAACTTAGGGATTAGTAAATTCCATGTTGGGTAGTAGCAACATTATTAACTTCGAAGGATTTTTACTTTATTTGGATCTACAAAAGGATAGTGGAATCTATATACAATTGAGAAAGGAAATTGAATTAATTTTGATTTTTGAAGTCTTTGAAAAATATTTATGATCCCGTGAATTATAGTTATACATCCTTGAAGAGATATAAAGAGAGTTGAAAAAAATTTTTATTTTGTTGTAAGATTTATGAGAGCGATTGATAAAGCTTGGTAAACTCCTAAGGTTTTAAATTGGATTGTATGGTTCACAATTAATAAGTTCATGAAATTTTGAATTTCATGTTTGAAGTAGTGATATTGAAATTTTGGTTTAAAATATTTGGAAGAAATGGAGACGATTGTTGAGAAAAATTTCAAATTTGAAATCGTGTCATTTGATTGAGGATTTACAAATCTATTTAGATTTTTGGGTTTAAAAAGTTGTGATTATGGATATCAAATTTTGATTAAATTTTTTTTAGTATTGAGTTTTAATAAAAAAATGAATTGCTAATATTAAATTTTTGGAAAAGTTACTAACGATGTAATGAAAAGTCATTTGGATTGATTAAAGGGATTACCATTTAAAAGTTGAGATTATGTTTGTTTGAATTAGAATTGAGGTTATGATTGATGAGTGCGTTAAAATATTGAGCAAAATTTTTTAGATTGCTCATGATATGCTAAGGATCTAACTTGAGGATTTTTTGGAGTTTTAAAGTCATTAAGAAATATTGAATTTTTTTTATAGATTCATGGTTTATGAACTCTTGAGTCGAAGGTTGGAGTGAAAACATTAAATCTTGAGAAAAAAAAGAATTTAGTAGTAACGTGATGAAAGTTCACTTGGAGATTTATGGAAGGGATTAAACGTTTAATCATGATTAAATTAGACAGCTTGGAGTGAATACAACTTATGCTTGTTCATTTTGGAAAACTTAATTAGAAACTTTTTGAAGGCGACTTGAGTTTTTAAATTTTAATGATAGGCCACCATGATAACCCTAATGGGTTAGAAGGATTCCACGCTAATTGTCATATCCCTCATGGCCATGATAGTAGCATATACACAAGTGTTGTTAGTCATCTACAAAATCATGTGGTTATATTTCAATCTTGACTCACTCGACATTCCCTCAAATCTAGCTTTTATCGTGACTTTCTAATCATTTGAAACTTGAGAAATGATTAGATTGTTCCTTAATCATACTCCATCTAAGTGGTTATCATATCTTTAGAAATTGTATTTCTAACTTATTTTACCTTGATTTACTAGAATCTGAATTATCATTATTTTATGCTTTAGCTTAGTCATTTATTTTGTGCGTTGATCATTATCTCATGAACTCCCACTTTCTATTTTGAATTCTTTTGTGTCCTTTACCATGACTTGGATATTTGGAGCACAACACTAGACTTTTCCTTCCAACAAATTCCATATGCAAGACCTAGACGAGCCCACCTTCATGTAGATATATCATGTCCTACTAAAACTCGTCTCCTTGTACACTATTTTCTTGATATGACTTTCTGGTCAAAATGGCTAAGCTATAACCTCTACCACGACACCAAAATACTTCCTGACTTTACTTAGGGACTCAATCTCGACTAAATTCTTTCAACCTGATATGTGATGATGTTCTACTTGATTTCCTTTAATGCTTAATTTTGTGCCTTACCTTGATTGCTTAACTCATTATCCATCACACTACTAGTTTAACTCTTGTAAGTTGGGTAGAATACCTCACGACCTAACCAATATTTTTGTGGACCACATTGATAGGTTCACTTGGACCATAGAATTCAGTGGACCTAACTTATCTAGTCAACCAAGCCGACTGTATAGGCCCAAACTTTGGGCAAGATTTGATTTTTAAAGAACCTTGGACTATTTAATTCCCTTTATCATGGTCCCTTACTTATACTTTGACTATTTTTAATGCTAACTTAGCATAAATTTTGCAAGCTTATTTTCTTATCAAGCTTGATCACGACATATTTTATTGGGTCGCTCCCACTAACATATTGTCTAATCAGAACCGGTACATGATGGTCTGATCAACCTATTGTACTTCGGTTCGCTTTTCATATATTATTCTATGCGTATGGAGACATAGTCAAACTTGGCCCTAGAGTCTCACCCGCGACTGCCTTGGCAACACTTTTTGGAACTTATTCAGTCGTCTTTAAACCACTCATTCGAATTCATGTCTTCTATGAACTCTTTATTTTTGCCTTTCGCCTGTTTTAGAAAGACAAACACCCGTACTTGATATTCTCTTAGTTGTCCACTGTCTATTGCCAAGATAGTTAGCCAGTTACCAACCGATGTGACTGTAACCCCATCTTGAGTTAATCGTCCTCCTCGTGACACTAGATTCATTATCATGACTTCTAATCATTCTTGAGACTTAAGAAACGATTCAAATCAATTCCTTAATCAAATCCAAACCTATACAACCATATTTTCTCAATGAACCATATCTTCCAATTAGTCCTTTGATCTACCCGATGCCTTACTATTTCTCGATTTGTGTTTGCCTTAGTTAGCGACCCTTATCCATTACCATATTTGTGAATTAAGTTCATAATTATCTAATTCATGACTTTCTAAATGCACATTATGATAGCCATCTTTTCCTTGCCTCATCTAATGAATTGTTCATACTTCTTGTTCGTTAAACTCTTGTACCCTACCTATTCCTAAATTTTGATGATGAATTCTTGTAAGTTGGGTAGGATGTAAACCCCCTAAATTTCTACTTTAATTTTTTTTATAAATTGAGTATTTAAAATTTTTACTTGGTATTTGTACGTCGCATAGTCGTATTATACGTCGCGTACGAACTTGTCGTATGGGACGTCGTGCACGAGTTCGCATTTTTCGTATGTCTCGTCGAGTGGATATGTGCGAGGTACATATTTTGTAAAAATATTTTATTTTATAAATCTTGGTTTTTCAAATAATAAATAATAAATATTTTCGATTACTTAAAGTTGTAAAATGCGTCGCATTTGGAATTTCCAAAACTTTATTTTACATCATGGGAGTTTATATAAATAATAGTTTAAAAATGAGGTTTTATGTAAATGTTCATTTTATACGAGACATATAAATTTATTCTATTTTCGAAATTTAATTAATATTAATATTTTATTATCCGAAAAACTATTTTAAAATATTATTTTGGTTTAAATTAAATTAATTATGGTAAATTATATTGGAAAAGCTTTTATTTTAAATGGAGTTTAAATTTAATGGTGAGTTTATCTATGATTTAAATTTGGATTGGATTTGAAATTTTAGTATTAATTTAAATTAAAGATGAAATTATCCATCGGGGTTTAAACCATTTTAAGTTCTTATCCAACTGGGAATTCCCACCTCCTATATAAGGTGAGGTACTCATCCATATTTTCTACCATCCACAGATTGTGCATCGTGTTTGTGCCTCCCATCCACTATATTTTTCTCCATTACAGTTACAAATTGTTCCGTCCGACAACCCCGGACTCGACGTCTTCCCGTGTCTCGCAGGATAGATCACCAACGCCATCATAAGCCTAACCTCTAAACAAACTCCTGTGTCCGTGTCGACATCACGACACGGACTCACTCTCTTCTCTTTTCGACCATGCATCACCCTCTCCTTGGTCGTCGCCTTCCCAGCCATCAACCACCACCGTAGTCGCCATCGCGGCCTCCTTCTCCGACAATAAACACAGACAACCATCATTTTCCCATCAACCCCACAACCATTATCACCGCCACTGCGCTCGGCCACGACAACCGGGCCAAGCAACCGCAGTCGCCAAAACTCACCATCGTCGCCCCGACGGCACCACCAGGACCCCTGGCCGTCCCTGACACCACCCCTTACCAACCCCGAACCCAGCCATCAAGCCACCGTCACCGCCAATATCTCCGGCGACTTCCCAAAAACTACTACCACTGTCACCACGATGACCACAACAGAATAGAAGAAGAAGAAGGAACCCTAACCTCCGTCCTGACCCTAAAGCCGCAGCACCCGACGCTGCAGCTCTCAGCCGAGCCACCGCCACCGGACGTCGCACCGACATGACTAGCCTCCGACTTTCTACTCCGCCTCGAGCCCCGTCGCCACCGGCTTACCCCTTCCTCCTTGGCCGGTACAGGAGCTCCCGTCACCGCGGCAAGATCCTCCGGCACCTCCTCGCTTCCCGCGCACGGTAGCTTCCCCAAACGGAGCACCGAATCCGCGCACCACCATCCGTTCCCCGGCGTTCCGGCGACTCCTCCGCCCAGGTCCTTCCGTCGTTCCACCGGAACAGCAGGAGCGCTCCGCCATACCGGAGTTCCTCAGCGCGCCCTCCCAGCCGAGCCGGTCACCGCGCCGGAGCCAATCGTTGGTGAGAACCCTCCCGATCCTTTTCTTTCCCATCTCTCTCTCTCTTTCTCTCTTACTGTGAAGTTTGGGAGGAAAGCAGTATAGATTTTTGAGATTTATATCATTAATATTAATATTATTATCATTATTATTAGTATTATTATTATTCTTATTATGATTGTTATATTTATTATTAATAATTGTTTTGTTTAATGTTAGTAAGAACATTTGTTGTATAATGATTTGATAAATGAACTTAAATATTATTAGGATCTTTATTATTGTTGTATTATTAGTACAAATTATTTATGTTAAATATTTTATTAAGTAAAGTAGATAAAAACTACTTGTGTAAAAAGAAATATAATAAGGGCTATGAGTTATTAACGCAAAATTTTCTATCTATGCAAAATAAATTATTTGTCAAAATTATAGTTCTCAAAGTAGGGTTTTACCCTTGGAGAATTTCTAAAATTATGTTGTATTCATCTAAAAATATTTTTGAAAATATAAATTCAATCTAAAATATTAGTTTGACAAAAACTTAGAAATTAGCCAAAAGATTTTTTGGTTTTTAAAAGTATTTTTTTTCTAAATCAAATTTTTCTAATAAAATCTAGTTTTAAGTTTTTGTAATATCCAAATAGTTTTCTAGATAAAAATATATTTTTATATTAAGATATTTCTTTTTAAAATCTCTTAGATTAGAAAGTCTCAATCATGACTAATCTTCCTTTCCTATTTATCTCGTGAATTTCGGAACCTTGTACATCAATCTTGGCTAATGGACTACTCGGACTTGTCGGATCATAGCATCACTCCAGGCCCACTACCAGGCAAGACACCTTACCTTTACTGTTTAAATTTCTTGTTCAATATCATGCATGTTTTATTTTTTATCAAGTTGTTCTTTCAAAACTCTATGTAGATGCAAATTACTATATTTTATGCAATTGGCTTAGAGTTAAGGGACTACCGTGTGTTTAGAGCATCTCATAAACTGTCACAATGTACCACGGGTTGTGTGTGTTGTATATAGCTTCGGACTTGCGTATCGACCGTACATCGGTGCGTACAGGTCGTGCATTAGGATATAACTGCCAATAGATTGCGTAGAAGACTTGGCAGTTATTAAAGATCAAACAGTATCATGGAGGCGACACATGATAGTATCATAGGGAGGGAGGAGACAGTTATTAGCGTAGGGGCTACATGTTCAGTACACACATAGATTTGGGCCGATAGTGTCTCGTATGCCCCGGGGCCGATAGTGACTCGGATGAGCGCTACTTTCTGGCCATGGCCGATAGTGTCTCTTATGAGCGCTACCTTCTGCCACTCTCTCTCTCCATCTATGCTGAACACCTAAGCTCCTGCATAGAACGTTGTCTTCTAAAGTGCATTATTCCACCTAGAATGGTTAGGAACCTTTACTCATGTATACTTTTTTGTTGAGCTTTTATTATTCAGTTTATTGGCATGATATTATGTGTCTTGTTACGTCCCTCTGAGGACCTGGTGATCTCTCCAGGTGTGTGTTTCGTGATTTCTTGCAGGTGCTCTAGCAAAGGCCATGTCTTCCTTCCTTCGTGATGATTACTCTTGGACTCGTCATTTGCTTCGCTCGACCAAATCATTTATTTGTATATTTCTTCTTATTTAAATTTGTTGGTAGCGGATATGTCTCCGTCCAACGTTTGTACAAATGACTATTTGATCATATCATTAAACCTTAGTAACTGTGGATGAGATTTATTTAGTTTGTCATGGCTTTCTACATTTCACAGCTTATGTATACATACAAATATCTCTTATACTCGTATGTATACAGCTGGCATGATACGTATCTAGTTCCAAGTATGTTGGGACTGGGGCGTGACAGAAGCTTAAGTCACTTCTCTACAAGAGACTTGGGAACTCCCATCGCAACTAATGCAAGTCAACCTGTCGCTCCAAAAGCACAGTAACCTCGTCAACCTGAAGCACAAACCTACTTGTCGTCTACAGCACAGTGACTCTGGTAGCCTGAAACACAATTTATAAGTTGCTCTATATGCACAGAAGTCTCGTCGTCATTTGAAGCTAAGTCCACTCGTAGCCTGACAGCATAGAGGTTCCGTCGTCTCCAGAAGCACGGTCTACTCGTCGCCCTAGAAGCACAGCAGCACTTAGTCCTCACCAGAGGTACAGGAAGCATGGGTTCACCCCAATTGGTTTATTTAAACCTCCTCTTGCAGAGAAGATTGGAATTAAATCATGATTGATATCATATCAGATTGATTTAAATTGTCACGACCCGCACCCACTGTGAGGGTACGAGAACGTAACAACGCCCAGCCTACGCTGCAGTGTCGGCGGTAGAACGCTGTCCTAGGTCAACATACATCTAGCAAAATATCTCTAAACAGTTTATACTCCCCGAATGGGGGTGACATAGCAGTAAAACTCAATCACAACTAAGGAAGAGATAGCACGATATGAAATAGAACTCAAGAAAATAAATAGATAAAAAGTAGTCAAAGATAATCCCAGCAATATCCGGAAGTACATGGTCTCAGATACAGAATGAAAGAATATATACAACTCTGAACTCCAAATAAAGTCTAGCTAAAACATGCCTCAAGACTACATAAAAGATGATAAGCCTAACTAATCTAGTCTAGGCAATCGGGGTGATATCCTCAGCTAGAGCTGGGTCCTCCTGAGGGTCCAGCTCGCAGGTGTCATCTAAGGCTGCCCCTTAGAAAGTGTCCAGGCAGGCCTCCTCCTCGTCCTCTGTAATATTTCAACAGGTCCAGTCAGGACAGGAGCGAGCACAATACATCTCATGCAGTTCATATCATGTCAGGAAATATAAAGCAAGCAATAGAGTAAGATACATGAAATGCTGTAAGAAGATGTACATGAAAACAGGAGAGATATTTGATAACTGGAAATATATACATGATAAATAAAAATTGTAAGTGACTAGTGATTTAGAGTATGAGATGGCATGTAATTGGCTTAGGTTGTACATGATAAAACATGGAAGTAACAGAGTGAACATGATGGGTAAATCACATGACCATTTATACTCACCCCTACCCACAATCAATAAACAAGGATCTGTTCAAGTTACATTACGGACATGATGTTTTGGTTATACAAGAAATACATGAGGAAACATGAGCGTTCATGAAAGAACATGAGAGTACATGATCGTACATGAAAGAACATGAGAGAACATGAGTGTACATGAATAACACAGAAGCAAGAAATACATGATGTACATGAAACACATGTCATAAAGTATCCGATGCGTCCGCTAAGGGGGTAACATCCCAAGAAGAGATCTGTATAGTACCAATCCGTGATGATAACGTGACAGCATCAAGTAAAAGTAATCTAGAGCGAGAATATAAGTCGTGACAAGTATGAAACGATCAGAGAATGTACTCGTCTGATAACTGAATGTCCGAAGAGGATGTACTGCCTGAGGAGAGGTGTCTGTCTCCTAATCAGAGCAACACAAGTCACAATGTATTCTAAATAGTAAAAAATGAAGTTTACTATGCATACTACATGATTCTAGGTCAATCTGGTCAAAAGTCAACTCTTGGTCAACTCTAAAAGTCAAACTAGGTCAACTTAAGTCATATTAGGTCACAGGAAGTCAAACCAAGTCACACTAGGTCAAGCAAGTCAAGGTTAGTCAAATCTAGGCTTAACAAGGCCATCTAGGTCTAACCAACTATCCTAATCAAGCACACACCATCACCAAATCATACTAGTCTACCACACACAAACACAGGTGTTTTCATGCCATACACATAGGCAAATGCAATAATTGCATTACCTTACACATATCACATTAGTCTATATACATTACACTCACATTACATAGGTCACATTCATATAGGCAATGCGATATTGAATTCAAGTTACCCTATCACTTTACATTATCATATTACACATTCACATTTATATTTATCTATTCACCCACATTATATATATATGCAAATATACATAGAGGTAGAGAGGGGAACTAGGCATATGTGTGTGTGTATATGTGTGACAGGGAAATAACTAGAATAGAGTGTGTGTGTAAAGTGTCATGTGTGTGAGTGTGGTTTTGGTGTATACCTGTGTGTGTATCCATTAGATGGGGTGTATGTGGATAGGCTATGTGTCTCATGTGTGTATAGTGTCATATGATTTCAGGAATCTTAGTGACAGGAATTATAGAATAGAGTGTGCGTATAATATTGTGTCTCAGTTTTTAGGTTGTAATGAGAACCAAATCTCAGTTTCAGTTTTGAACTTCCAAGGTTACATTACATCTCAACACATGTTCACATAGATTGGTAAAATCTCAATTTCATCAAAACCATTTACCAATTTAACACCCAAAATCTTAGTTTTGTATCATGAATGAATTCTCAGATTTCAACTTATATTCAGATTTCAGTTAATGCCAAACAAAAGGAAAGAATAAAAGAAACAGTGTACACTCAGTTATTTAGGGAAAACAAACTCAGGTTTTACATAAATCTCAGGTTCAACTCATGTGAACCTTTAGTCGACAATGAAGCTCAGCTATATGCTAAAACAAAAGAAAGAATCAATGAAACAGTGAAAGCCCCAAACCATGTCCAGGTTTTAGAAAAACAGCAATGCAACATTGTCAGGTAACTAGGTTCAGCCATAAACCCAACCCAATTTCAGTCAATCCTATCAGTCCCATACTCCTACAGGGAATGCATGATATTTTAGAAATGTAGGAATTAGAGGATACATTAAATTCTCGGGAAAAACAAAGGGAAACTCAAGGTTGTTCACAATCTCAGGTTTTTAGCTCGAATCCATACTCAGGTTTCCTAAGTATACACAGGTTTAACCAATCCCTAACATCTCATAAAAAACTTAGTAATTTACACTACTGAATTCAACAACCCAAAACTGGAAACTCTCAGTTTACAATGAACTAACATAGGACTTAACTCTGTTACACAGTTTAGCAATTCATGTAAATTTGGAAAACTAACTTGTAAGATCAAACTAGCATGAAATAAAACACATGTCCAGGAAATCAAATGACAATTAACCCATTGATTAAACAGTTAATAATGGAATTTAAACACAGGAATATGGGTACATGAACTATGTATCAGCCCTTATGGGAAATCCAAAATTTGATATCAAAACATGTTAATATGCTAAACTACAAATTGGTAATTA
Source organism: Iris pallida (assembly GCA_029216955.1). NCBI lineage: Eukaryota > Viridiplantae > Streptophyta > Magnoliopsida > Asparagales > Iridaceae > Iris > Iris pallida. The sequence continues at coordinate 20,154,677 of JANAVB010003400.1, read as the reverse complement.
ACATACTATATGTGCACGTGGTGTACACTTCGTGTCGTGTCCAGAACCCGACACAAATGTGTCCAATCAGCTAAATATACACAAACATAAGACTGCATTCAGACAGTATCGTGCACGTGTTCCAGAGAGTCTAGGACACGACACAACACGAATTAGATCTCATGATCACACATGTGGGTTCGCCTAGGGTAGGACTAGAGGCCTAGCACCCTGAATCGGACCCACATGTCGTCGTGTCCGATTTATCAAGCCGTATCCGAACCCGAAATCGAACTGTGCGCGCATAGTGCAAAACCAGTGCACACATGAATACGTATCGGATACGGCACGAGGACTCGTGCAACTTGGAGAGCCTTGTGTCAGTGTCTGCCCCAACGTGTGTGTCAAATATCTCGTGTCCAAGTGTCGTGTCCAAGGAGGATTTGCCCCCGAGTAGCAGGGGACTGCTGTGCGTGCAGAAACGTGTGTGTCGCGTGTCCAAATCGACCCGACACAAAATAATCATCACCTCAGTCAACCAGAATCTAATAAGCAATACTAAAACCTAATTTCCTATTCAAAGGTTTTCCAAAAACCAGATCAAAATCCCGTCTTGGGCATTTCGACAAACACCTAGGCCACATCCTTGATACGTGTCCAAATGGACACGAAACTCATAAAACCTGACACGACACCAATACAGACACTTAGGGGACCCTAGGGCTTCCTAATCATGAAGACAAAACAAAATTTCATGGAGAAATGAGAAAGTTACCTATTCTTGAACTTTCAAGAAAAATCCCCAATAAATAGCTCTTGTCTTGATGTCCCAATCCACTCAAATCACATCAAACTGAGATGGAACCTTAACAACAGCAAGAATAGGCATATTAGGACCTAATGGAATAAATTAGAAAGAAAAAGGAAGAGGAAAGAAGTTCTAGGAATTAAAATACAATAGGAACTAACCTTCTAAAACTTGAGCCTTCCTAAAAAGAGGCAACCCTAGATTTTAGGAGGGTATTTATAGGGTGGTGATCCCAATGAGGATAGGATGGCTGGCCAAGTGAGTCTAGGGCTTAGGGTTTTGCAATGTCTTGGGCTTTGGGCCAACCTACAAGGCTATGGTTTGATTTGATTTATATTAAAGGCTCTAAATCATAAGCCATGACTTATGACTTTCTAATTTCTATTGCTAATTAGGTTCTAATGACCAAACCAAAGATTAGGCTAGGTTAGACTAGAGTCATATATCCTAACCAAGTCCATACTAACTAGGGTTAGCTCCTAGGTTGGTCTACAAGGGTCAACACTAGTCAAAGTCAACCTAGTCCAAACAATTCCAAAATAATTCCTAAAAATTCCCAAAAATTCTAATAAATTCTAATAAATTTAAATAACCCTAAAAATGTCAAAGTACCCAAATCACATGGCTAGGCTCTAGGGTAGGCAGTCTCTACTGTTTACTAATAAATCACCAAAAATCACAAGTCATGAATTTAAATAGTTTAAAATAATTAAAAAATCACTAAAAATCATAATATGAAATAAATATCATTAAATAATAATTATAATTACAAAATTCCAAAATTACCCTCTTCTGGAAAACTGGGTGTTACAGTCCTACCCACCTTATAAAAATTTCGTCCTCGAAATTAAAATGGTAGTAGTCCTTCTAGGTCATACACCCCACAATCAAAGTCTCAAACATACCGTCAGATAATCATATGCGTCTGTCCAAAATCATGATACTCAGAATCTTCGTCGTGCTAGTGAGCATGGCTATGATAATCACAGAGTCCTCGACTAAGGCACATACCTCTAGAATCATGGTATTTAAAATTTTTGCATTGCCGTGCGTTTGACAGCGAAAACCTTAAATACCCAAACCCGAGAAATACGTCCATGATCCGACTATATGTCCTCACTATGCCTGCTAGCATGACCCTAGAGGATTCTAAAATCTCATAATCGAGGCGACCTAGCCCATACGACTTATCTCAGAAGAAAATTAAATTATAATGAAACACCAGATCAAACTTATCAACAATGAGGAAACAGATAGAAATAGATGGAATGGAATTTCAAGATAGGTACAATAAGACAAGGTAGAATGGAATCGAGAAGATCAGAACCTGCAAGCACCTCTCCTACTACCTGAGCATCCTCAAGTGTCATGGCATAAGCTCGTCCTTGCTGGCCTCCCCTGGCCTGCTGCTGATGCTGTACGAACCGCTGTTGCTGAGTCTGCAATGCTAGTCCTCTCTGTTGTCCTGCCGGAGCCTTAGCTCCTGCTCCCTGAGCTGTCCGTCCCGCAGACTTGGGACACTCTCTCAACTAATGATCTGATGATCCGCAGAGTAGGCACTTGCCTAGCCTCAGCCGGCATTTACCCCAATCGTACCCTAGTTTCTTACAGAAGGGGCAAAAGATAACATGCTGCTGCCTCTGCTGCTGCTGCTGTCTCTGCTGGAACGGCTACGGCTGGAACTGCCTCGGCTGCTGGTGATGAAGGTGAGGCCTCTTGGCCTGGCCTCCGCTGCTGCTGCCCCCGACTGGGTCTCGTCCCCTCTTGAGCCTAAGCTCAAGATCATCCTCTGCCAACAAGGCTCCCGTCAAGATCTCCTCGAATGTAGCATCCCGGTTGCCCTTGGTTAAGGACTTGACCTCCTTGACTAGACCCTTCCGGAACCTCTGGGCCTTCGCTGTCTCGCTCAGGCCCTCTACGAACCTCCCGAGGCGGCCAAACTCCCCCGCATACTCCTCCACTGAAAGACTCCCCTGGACTAGGCTCTCGAACTGCGTCTCCAAGGCTCTGAGTGCTGAATCTGGGAAGAACTTCTTCTTGAAGAAGCCCTTGAACTACTCCCAAGTCTGCCCAGCTACCCCCACCCTGGGGTCTGACTGATACCAGGTGCGAGCAAGATCTCGCATCCGGCTAGCTGCGGCCTCGATCTGAAGATCTGCTGGAATCTTAGCCAAGCGGAAGATCTCCTCTATATGCTCGATCCACTCATCGGCATATAGGATCCCCTCTGTCCCCAGAAAGTCTCTGGGGCTCATCTTCTGAAACTGCTCGATCCCCGGTGTCTTCGGCTGCTGGACTACTGGTCGAGCTGCGACTGTCGTAATGGCCAGCTCCATGCCTCTGTCCTGTCGAGCCTGCTGTCGGTCCATAAACTGCTGGAAGTATGCGAACATCTGCGCTGCATCCACGTGTCCTGTAGGCAGCAGCTGTTGGAAAGGATCCTCTGGGATGACCGAGTCCTACCTCCGAGCCGGTGGAAGCATACCCCCTGCTGCTACTGCCGAGGTCTCAATACGAGCAGAGGTGGCAGGAGCTGCAGTCCCCTGGCCTCGCTGTATTGGCTGAGAGGTAGCAGTCCCCTCTATGGCATCCTCATGAATGGCACCATGCGATCGAGTCTCTACCATCCTGGAGATAGACAAACAAGAGTATCAATTTCTGAGAAAGAAGTGATATAACAAAGGCGGACAGTTAAAATTCAAAGGATCAGCTGACAATATGGATTCGGATGGCAATAAAAGAATTTTTCCTAAAGTGATTGAGTACCTTAAAATTAATGTCCTATATCCTACTGCAGGCTGTAGTGATACTCTAATTCGAGTACCACTACACTTCTAGTCTCGACCTACATGGGCCACCACTAAAAATGTGTCACGACCCGCACCCACTGTGAGGATACGAGAACGTAACAACGCCCAGCCTACGCTGCAGTGTCGGCGGTAGAACGCTGTCCTAGGTCAACATACATCTAGTAAAATATCTCTAAACAGTTTATACTCCCCGAATGGGGGTGACATAGCAGTAAAACTCAATCACAACTAAGGAAAAGATAGCACGATATGAAATAGAACTCAAGGAAATAAATAGATGAAAAGTAGTCTAAGATAATCCCAGCAATATTCGGAAGTACATGGTCTCAGATACAGAATGAAAGAATATATACAACTCTGAACTCCAAATAAAGTCTAGCTAAAACATGCCTCAAGACTACATGAAAGATGATAAGCCTAACTAATCTAGTCTAGACAATCGGGGTGATATCCTCAGCTAGAGCTGGGTCCTCCTGAGGGTCCAGCTCGCAGGTGTCATCTAAGGCTGCCCCTTAGAAAGTGTCCAGGCAGGCATCCTCCTCGTCCTCTGTAATATTTCAACAGGTCCAGTCAGGACAGGAGCAAGCACAATACATCTCATGCAGTTCATATCATGTCAGGAAATATAAAGCAAGCAATAGAGTAAGATACATGAAACGCTGTAAGAATATGTACATAAAAACAAGAGAGATATTTGATAACTGGAAATATATACATGATAAATAAGAACTGTAAGTGACTAGTAATTTAGAGTATGAGATGGCATGTAATTGGCTTAGGTTGTACATGATAAAACATGGAAGTAACAGAGTGAACATGATGGATAAATCACATGACCATTTATACTCACCCCTACCCACAATCAATAAACAAGGATTGTTCAAGTTACGTTACGGACATGATGTTTTGGTTATACAAGAAACACATGAGGAAACATGAGCGTTCATGAAAGAACATGAGAGTACATGATCGTACATGAAAGAACATGAGAGAACATGAGTGTACATGAATAACGCAGAAGCAAGGAATACATGATGTACATGAAACACATGTCATAAAGTATCCGATGCGCCCGCTAAGGGGGTAACATCCCAAGAAGAGATCCGTATAGTACCAATCCGTGATGATAACGTGACAGCATCAAGTAAAACTAATCTAGAGCGAGAATATAAGTCGTGACAAGTATGAAACGATCAGAGAATGTACTCGCCTGATAACTGAATGTCTGAAGAGGATGTACTGCCTGAGGAGAGGTGTCTGTCTCCTAATCAGAGCAACACAAGTCACAATGTATTCTAAATAGTAAAAAATAAAGTTTACTATGCATACTACATGATTCTAGGTCAATCTGGTCAAAAGTCAACTCTTGGTCAACTCTAAAAGTCAAACTAGGTCAACTTAAGTCATATTAGGTCACAGGAAGTCAAACCAAGTCACACTAGGTCAAACAAGTCAAGGTTAGTCAAATCTAGGCTTAACAAGGCCATCTAGGTCTAACCAACTATCCTAATCAAGCACACACCATCACCAAATCATACTAGTCTACCACACACAAACACAGGTGTTTTCATGCCATACACATAGGCAAATGTAATAATTGCATTACCGTACACATATCACATTAGTCTATATACATTACACTCACATTACATAGGTCACATTCATATAGGCAATGCGATATTGAATTCAAGTTACCCTATCACTTTACATTATCATATTACACATTCACATTTATATTTATCTATTCACCCACATTATATATATATGCAAATATACATAGAGGTAGAGAGGGGAACTAGGCATATGTGTGTGTGTGTGTATATGTGTGACAGGGAAATAACTAGAATAGAGTGTGTGTGTGTAAAGTGTCATGTGTGTGAGTGTGGTTTTGGTGTATACCTGTGTGTGTATCCATTAGGTGGGGGTGTATGTGGATAGGCTATGTGTCTCATGTGTGTATAGTGTCATATGATTTCAGGAATCTTAGTGACAGAAATTATAGAATAGAGTGTGTGTATAACATTATGTCTCAGTTTTCAGGTTGTAATGAGAACCAAATCTCAGTTTCAGTTTTGAACTTCCAAGGTTACATTATATCTCAACACATGTTCACATAGATTGGTAAAATCTCAGTTTCATCAAAACCATTTACCAATTTAACACCCAAAATCTCAGTTTTGTATCATGAATGTATTCTCAGATTTCAACTTATATTCAGATTTCAGTTAATGCCAAACTAAAGGAAAGAATAAAAGAAACAGTGTACACTCAGTTATTTAGGGAAAACAAACTCAGGTTTTATACAAATCTCAGGTTCAACTCATGTGAACCTTTAGTTGACAATGAAGCTCAGCTATATGCTAAAACAAAAGAAAGAATCAATGAAACAGTGAAAGCCCCAAACCATGTCCAGGTTTTAGAAAAACAGCAATACAACAATGTCAGGTAACTAGGTTCAGCCATAAACCCAACCCAATTTCAGTCAATCCTATCAGTCCCATACTCCTACAGGGAATGCATGTTATTTCAGAAATGTAGGAATTAGAGGATACATTAAATTCTCGGGAAAAACAAAGGGAAACTCAAGGTTGTTCACAATCTCAGGTTTTTAGCTCGAATCCATACTCAGGTTTCCTAAGTATACACAGGTTTAACCAATCCCTAACATCTCATGAAAAACTTAGTAATTTACACTACTGAATTCAACAACCCAAAACTGGAAACTCTCAGTTTACAGTGAACTAACATAGGACTTAACTCTGTTACACAGTTTAGCAATTCATGTAAATTTGGAAAACTAACTTGTAAGATCAAACTAGCATGAAATAAAACACATGTCCAGGAAATCAAATGACAATTAACCCATTGATTAAACAGTTAATAATGGAATTTAAACACAGGAATATGGGTATATGAACTATGTATCAGCCCTTATGGGAAATCCAAAATTGGATATCAAAACATATTAATATGCTAAACTACAAATTGGTAATTAACATACTATATGTGCACGTGGTGTACACTTCGTGTCGTGTCCAGAACCCGACACAAACGTGTCCAATCAGCTAAATATACACAAACATAAGACTGCATTCAGACAGTATCGTGCACGTGTTCCAGAGAGTCTAGGACACGACACAACACGAATTAGATCTCGTGATCACACATGTGGGTTCGCCTAGGGTAGGACTAGAGGCCTAGTACCCTGAATCGGACCCACATGTCGTCGTGTCCGACTTATCAAGCCGTATCCGAACCCGAAATCGAACTGTGCGTGCATATTGCAAAACCAGTGCACACACGAATACGTATCGGATACGGCACGAGGACTCGTGCAACTTGGGGAGCCTCGTGTCAGTGTCTGCCCCAACGTGTGTGTCGAATATCTCGTGTCCAAGTGTCGTGTTCAAGGAGGATTTGCCCCCGAGTAGCAGGGGACTGCTGTGCGTGCGAAAACGTGTATGTCGCGTGTCCAAATCTACCCGACACAAAACAATCATCACCTCAGTCAACCAGAATCCAATAAGCAATACCAAAACCTAATTTCCTGTTCAAAGGTTTTCCAAAAACCAGATCGAAATCTCGTCTTGGGCATTTCGACAAACACCTAGGCCACATCCTTGATACGTGTCCAAATGGACACGAAACTCATGAAACCTGAAACGACACCAATGCAGACACTTAGGGGACCCCTAGGGCTTCCTAATCATGAAGACAAAACGAAATTTCATGGAGAAATGAGAAAGTTACCTATTCTTGAACTTTCAAGAAAAATCCCCAATAAATAGCTCTTGTCTTGATGTCCCAATCCACTCAAATCACATCAAACTGAGATGGAACCTTAACAACAGCAAGAATAGGCATATTAGGACCTAATGGAATAAATTAGAAAGAAAAAGAAAGAGGAAAGGAGTTCTAAGAATTAAAATACAATAGGAACTAACCTTCTAAAACTTGAGCCTTCCTAAAAAGAGGCAACCCTAGATTTTAGGAGGGTATTTATAAGGTGGTGATCCCAATGAGGATAGGGTGGCTGGCCAAGTGAGTCTAGGGCTTAGGGTTTTATAATGTCTTGGGCTTTGGGCCAACCTACAAGGCTATGGTTTGATTTGATTTATATTAAAGGCTCTAAATCATAAGCCATGACTTATGACTTTCTAATTTCTATTGCTAATTAGGTTCTAATGACCAAACCAAAGATTAGTCTAGGTTAGACTAGAGTCATATATCCTAACCAAGTCCATACTAACTAGGGTTAGCTCCTAGGTTGGTCTACAAGGGTCAACACTAGTCAAAGTCAACCTAGTCCAAACAATTCCAAAATAATTCCTAAAAATTCCCAAAAATTCTAATAAATTCTAATAAATTTAAATAACCCTAAAAATGTCAAAATACCCTAATCACATGGCTAGGCTCTAGGGTAGGCAGTCTCTACTGTTCACTAGTAAATTACCAAAAATCACAAGTCATGAATTTAAATAGTTTAAAATAATTAAAAAATCACTAAAAATCATAATATAAAATAAATATCATTAAATAATAATTATAATTACAAAATTCCAAAATTATCCTCTTCTGGAAAACTGGGTGTTACATAAATCTTAGACGAGGATCAATTAGACTCCAAATCTAGGATGAAATCCCAAGATTTACTCAGCTGTATTCGAGAAAGCGAATCGACACATGCCACGTGTCACCTTCTTCGGTTATGTTTATAACCACCAGAGATCTCATTTGAGGGAAATCTCGATGTCCGCCAGGTGTCAGCACCGCAGAAGCCCTCACCGTACAATGACGGCAGATTCTTTCATATCTCAGAAACCCTAATGCACATCGCATATGTGCTCGGTTCTCTACAAATAGAAGGATTTCTTCTTCCACCAAGAGGGTGAAAAAAGAGAGAGGGAACATTGACAATCAACAATCTTCAAAGGAGCAGCGATCTCTATCTACGAAGAGTCGACCACCCTCATTCACCTATCAACCAAAGAACCAACCAACCAACCATCTTGAAGGGATCTTCTCATCCAGAAAGCCTCTTGATCGGTGACCCCAGAGTCCCATCAAAGGTGCCAGAGAGCCATAGTAAGGTTGATTCGTTGTCAGATCGTCAACGGAGTAAAGGAGCCACTACAGTGCTCGATCTCTATCGTCACACTTTCCCAGAAACCTCTTCTCCCTGTACTTAGAATATCTTGTTTAGGACTTCCTTCTTTGTACATATATACCTTATACGTTCAATAAAGCAAGAAGTTCGTTCAACCTTTTGTTACGTAGAACAAAATGGTGACCCTGCTGGGAACTACCTTCTCCTTCAACGAGAAAGCGGTGACGCAATCTGATGACAACTTGCTGGGAGCTTCTCAAGACATGCTGGTCGTACGCTTCGACCAGCATGCTTTTGAAGATCTCTTCTCTGATGAAAAGGTGAAGTCTTCGAAGCGGTTCGTACAACCGAAGAAGACTTGACGTGTTTGGAGGCCTAAGGCGGCTGCAGCCAGCAGCACGATGGCGGGAACTACGTCTCAGGACCCCCTCAATGTCAAGGCCACAGAGAAGATTTCGGCTGCTATAACCTTATCCTCTCGCCCGATTTCCATCTTGGGAAAGCATAACGAAGAAGATAGTGGTTCCATTATTGATCTGATGAAGGAACGATGCCAAAGGAAGCGTACACCAGTCTAACCCCTCACGACGGGAGTATTGCCGGCAAGGAGATCTGTCTTCGACAGAATTGCTTTTCGTTCAGGTAAATCTTTGGCGGACTCTGAGAAAGTACACACCATATGGCCTGCGTTTCGTACAACAAGCGTGCGACACCAACGGCAGACCTGAGGCCCATGTTGACAGTAACACGCGCAGCCGACGGAAAGCTATACAAGACTGGCTCTCGCACTCCGATGCCTCAACCAGTTGAATCTCCCTTCCACTGGGGTACTCCTGTGCATAAGCCAAGCCAGGGGGTACGTCCCACGGAGAGGGAGCCACGCGAGAAGCATCCCCACAGGAGCGACATGAGGCTTCCTCGCCAGACCCGCTCTAACCGTGCTTACATGCAGCTTCCCTACATGTACAATGGGAGTGCTACGATAGAAGATCAAAACCTCTCCCAAGCGAAAGAAGAATCTTTGGTGCAAGACGTGCCTAAATCAAGGCACTCTTGTACCCAGATTACCATCAACTGTCGTTGTCAACAGACGGCTGCGCCATCGCTGAGTAGGCGCTCCATCTTCCAGAGACTCTACTCGACGTCGACTCCACGCCAGAGGCCTAACAGGGGGTCAGCAAGACATAGAGAAGACGAGCCCCGTATCGCTCCATGATGTGCGGCGCAGGGTTCCAGAGCTTTCAAGAAGCCCTTCCAGAATCCTTCCATATCAGTTGCTAAATCGAAGAGGAGGTCAGAGAACAGAAAAGCTAAGGTACCCGGTGCAGGTGTGTTCCAAAGCACTCGTTCCAAATCTGCATTGGGTGCCTTATCAAAAACTAGGGGTAGCCAGCCTCCTACTATGTACGACAACCCTGTGTTCCATTATGACGAGGCACAATACGACACGGATATCTCTATTGGCGCAGCCAGTCACCAGACCGGGGGTAGCAAGTATACTGAGTTCGAAAAAGATCACAAGCTTACGGTATATCCTCAGGACAACGAGACTCGGGTGTTTGAGCCAGAAAGTGATGGATCCACGGCTCCATCGAGTCACCCTCACACTCGGTCTGTGTTCATAGTCGATGGCAATGAGGAATACAACAACGAAGCTCTCAGGCGTATCAAAGTCCTCGAGACGAAGTTGGATACGCTGACGAACACCATGAAGACCCTGTCCTCGGTCATAATCGACCTCAAGAGTAGCATGGCCTTCGCTGCCTCTACACATGTGCGTGATCCGCCAACCAATGATGAATCCAGCATGTTGCCTACTGCCAATCAGGTAGGACCATCCTCGTCTACTCCATCAGCTACAGGCTCCGCAATGCCGGCCGAGATACAGCAGGCCATCAAGGAGCTGTATGCTCGTCATAATGCCAAGGAGAAGAAAGTAACGCTCCGGAAGATGGGGATACGGCAGCCATACCCTGCCGAGTGGGACAACGTCGTCTATCCTTCCAAATACAATCCGCAGACGCCTACACCTTATGAAAGGAAGGCGTCCCACGACAATCTTGAGGTACTTTGCCTCAGTAACGGGGCACCTGCCAAAGTATGACGCCCTCCTGTCTAACATATTCATAGGAGCCCTACATGGGGTAGCCTATGAGTGGTTCTGCAGTCTTCCGGACGACTGCATCTCGTCATTTAAAAACCTGAATACTCGGTTCGTGGACCGATTCTACGAAGTAGGCATAGATATGACCATGTCGACCCTCATGGAAATTGTCCAGAAGGAAAAAGAGCTTGTCCGTGCATACATCGAGCGCTTCCGCCAGGCAGCCCTGAGATTACCATCCGGCATGCCCGAGCCCATGCTTATGGACTCCTGTCGCAAGAACATGCTGCCCACTATAAAATTGTGGCACAGTGCTCGCTGTACGGAGTAGACGCCTTTTATTACAGAGACGGATGCCGTACAAAAGAAAGTCCATGACGTGCAGCTCCTGGGGCTACACTTTCCTGTGCCCGAAGACAAGCGGAGACGCTCGTCCAGCAACAACCCTAAAGACGGAAAAGACAAGCAAGCCATGACCGTCAACATCTCTAAAGGTTCAGTAGCAGCGAACTCCAAGTCTGCAAAAATACAGAGGCCGAGGGAGACTTACTCCTTCAATGACGAGGATAAGCTGGAGCTCTTCGAGATGCTTATTAAGAGTGGCAAACTGCCTATCCCGGCACCAAGGCGTCCTGATGAAGTAGGAAAGGTGGACCATCCCAAGTACTGCTATTATCACCAATACGTCCATCACTCAACACAGGACTGCTATGTGCTGAAGGGGCAAATTCAGTGCCTCATTAACGCCAACGTCATATCGTTGGATTACGAAGAGAAGACTATCACAGCTAACATGCTTACTCTCCAGTTCGGGAGTTTTCCAGCCATAGAGGTACAAGATGGCGTCTTCCCTATTCTAAAGGCGACGATGGAGGTAGTCAACCTTCCGCTAGTACGGGACAACGCTCAAGGGCTCCTCCCGTTCTCCATGCCTCAAGGCGAAGTCATGTGGATATATCTTGACTTAGTTCCCGACATCATGACATCTACGGCCCTATCTGCCAAAGGAAAGAAAAGCAAGGTATGTCGCATGGTCTCGTCATCGACCGATGATGCTTTGGTGACCACCCGCTCGGCACAGAGGCAAGAGAAGAGCCAGGCTCCAGACCAGGAGGATTCTCTATCACATACTCCCCCTGTCCCAGATATATCAGGAGCAGGTCCACCTCATATACCTGAGGCACCAGAGGCGGGTCCATCCCGGGCCCCTACCTTGGACAAGCATAAAGAGAAGGAGGTTCGCTTCGACAAACCTCTCAGAAAGGATCCGGCAATCGGGCCTATCAAGCCCTACAACTTCGATATCCTAACACAGCTGTCTAATACTCCGGCTAGATTGTCACTTTTTGAGCTCCTCCGTCTCTCTAAGGAGACCCGAGATGCGCTCAGTAAAGGTTTACAGAACGCCGAGTCCTTCCTTACCCTGGTTCAACCATCGAAAGTGGATTCCGTAGCTTGCCCACATTGCCACAGCGTGGTTGAAGTGATTCCTAGTATCATTTTCACCCAGCAAAACATGCTGCTAAAAAATAACTGGCATAACCGTCCCCTGTACTATACGGGGTATGTAGGTGCAATTAAGGTCGATCGCATCCACATCGACCCAGGTTCCTCTTTGAGTATTATCCCAAGAAGCCTGCTTCAAACTTTAGGGGTTCCGATGCATCGTTTGACAGCCTCGAACACAATAATTAGTGGCTTCAACGCGGGAAAGAGCGAGCCCTTGGGCAAAATTCGTCTAAAATCGGCGACCTTCACACTAAAGTGACTTGCTATGTCATTGATATAGACATAAATTACAACATGCTGCTGGGACGACCATGGATTCATGAGTACATAATTATCCCTTCCATCCTACATCATTGCATGAAATATGCGGCCAGCGATGGGACTATCAATACGGAGTTCGCTGATATCGACCCGTTCCAAGGACTTGAAGCCTACTGTACGGATTCTGATCTATATAAGTCATTCCCCTGGGATGACGAAAACAATGATGCTGATGACGAGGCAGAGACAGCTTTAGAAAGTGCAGCAGTGGTCGAAGAACCCCCCAAGGACTTAAAGGGGAGGCCAGCGATGGGACTATCAAAACGGAGTTTGCTGATATCGAACCGTTCCAAGGACTTGAAGGGGAGGCCTCCCAAGGTGTCAGCGCCTCTTGTTATTAAGCTTCGGGGCAAAGCTCCACCTTCGCCTCTAGTGGCGATGGAAGATGGTCAGAAGCCTATACGAATGAAGTTACCCCAGAGGTCCCTAAGGCCGACCATGAAGGCGCAGGAGTATTCGACCACCATTCCCTTGATGGTCAAGCTGAAAGGGAGACGTCCTCCTTCTCCTCCGACGGTCGCTCTAGCCCTCACTGACGAAGAGCTATAAGATTACGTCTGTGCCGATACAGAGGCCCACTCTTTCAATGACGTAATCCTTCGGTACAAGATATCTCACTTCATCAACAGAAAGTTGTCATCGAACTACTCTGGCGCGTGCTGGAACACCAAGTATTTCCTGGACAATTCTCTGTGTAAACTACAGATGCAAATGACAACTGCCAACCATGTGAGCCGAGTTTTCCCTACCCGAGGCACCTACTTCATAGTTCTAGCCAGGAAAAAAGAAGAGGAACCCATCATATTCGGTCGATTAAAGCATTCGTAGCAAATAACTCTGGAAGACCCAGACATCGACAGCGACAAAATATAATTCTACCGCTACATGGCGCATGCAAAAATCTTATCCAGAAGATAGGCTACGACCTAAATAGCAACAAGGGGCACAATTATGGTAAAGGTCGGCGTCTTCCCATACGGATTCACGCTCCAAAGGAAAAAGCTAAAAACTACTACCAACGTACTCGTCGAGGGCTGGGGTATGTTACACCTATGACCACCTCAGAAGATCCAGAAGAAGAAGTCATGAGGCACTCACAATCTTCTGACTCCTCAACTTGGGACTCCGATACCAACATGGGTCAAGTCTTTAAGAAGATGTTGTCTGCTAACATGATCACTAATCAGTTAACCATCAAAGACAATCAGCGCAGGCAATTACAAGAGCTAGAAGAGTTGGATGAAAAGTGCTTGCTCGTGCAACAAAGGTTTGAGCTTTACCAAGCTCGCTTCTCTGGGGCCTTTAACAGAAAGGTTTGTGAAAGATCTTACCAGGTGGGCAACCTCGTCTTGGCAGTACGAAGATCGATGGTGATGACCCACAAGATGGCTGGAAAGTTCGAGCCCAAGTGGGAAGGACTGTTCATCATAGAAACGGTATACTCCAACGGTGCTTATCGGCTAGCTAAGCCTAACGGGGACTTGCTAATGATGTCCATCAATGACAAGTTCCTAAAGAAGTATTACGTCTGAAGACAGAAGCAGCATAGGCACCCATATCCCCTGAAAAGGGTGTCCATGAGTTCTGGTAAAGGGATCTCTCGCTCTCCCTCCTATATATTCTCTCAAGTAGATGAAGCACTTCACGTCCACATTACCTCTGGATTGCTCCTCTATGCCTGGAAGACGCGATTACCATGTCCATATTACCTCTGAGTAGTCGTTCTTCTCGTATCAGTTCTATGATTATCTCGGCGGTCTAGAAAACAGTTCACATCCATATTACCTCTGGATTGTTATTCTATACCCCAACAAAGATCAAGCCTACCATGTCCATATTACCTCTGGTCAGGCAAATCTATTATGAAGATTCCCTCTTTATTCTGGAGACAAAAGCAAAGGGAACAAGAAAGCTTCTACATATAAAAATATGTGGATACAAAGACCTATTACAAACTCTTCGTAGTTACATACATAGAAGCAAAAAAGCTGAAATTACGATACAAGCTCTCAATAGTACGGGCGAGGCGGTGACAGAGCCAATCACTTCCTGGTCAAAAGGAAGCCACCGCCCGAAGCTGCTACTGGCCTGTGCCGGGGATAAAGGCCAGCACAGGTCTCCCCTATCACCCCAGCTGGCCGGCGAAAGAAACCATAGCAGCAGGCATTGCTATTCCTCGGTTAGAATGGCAAGCAATACAAACTCAAGAAGTAAGGGATCGAGACGCCATTGACGCCCATGACATTTAGGATGCAGGACGTCTCGAGATCCAATGGTAGTTCTACTACAGCTTATTTGGATAAAAAGATTTGCCACCGACAGTCGCCTCAAGTAAACTCCATGGTCGTCCGGAGCTGAACATCGAGCAAACAAGGCTATTGTTTAAGCAACTGAATCTTCTCTTGAAGGAGGACAGTCCTTTGTGTAGGCTGTTCGCATGGTCCAAGCTCAAGCCAGACAACGGTCAGAAAGAAGCTTACAAGTTAAGCTTAAACTCCACTCCATGACAGATGGCAGTACTGTAAGTGACCAAAGGAACGTGACTCGGAACCTCCTCTGCTAAAGAGATTCGTGATCCCTGCAAAGACGCAAGAGGCTCCAATATCAAGAAGCCATCAGGAGCCCATGCTTTGAAATGATGACTCAAGACCATTAATGCTAAGAGTTAGGCATGACACCAGCCATCACCCAGCTCGTACAGTCCGAATGCGTGTTCATGCTTCTATTCAAAATATCCCGAGCTTGACTCAAGTTCGGGACACTTTGAAGGCGATCTTGAAGAAGCATGAAAAATCTCAGCTGAAGACATCCCTTCGCCAAAGCGCAAAAGATGCAAAAGACTAAGGCTCAGCGCTAAAAAGACAAAATAGAAGATATGGAGAGAAGTCCCTTAATTGTCATGTCTACCAAAGTCTAGTACAAACACATCAGGACCATACAAAAGGGACTAATTCTGTTCTTCTACAAAGGATCTAGTATAGATTCGACAGAAGCCTAGAGGGACCTACAAGGGATGCAGTCTTCATTGAAGTGCAGCCTTCCTTTTTTTCGATACACACGCTGGAAGATTGACTTCCACCGAAGCATGTTCTGATATTCTTGTGGGCACAGCTGTAGAAGCATGAAAATTTTAGTATTCTTAACAACCATGTGCCCAAGCCAGGAAGTCATATGCGCCCAAGCCAGAGAGACATATGCGCCCAAGCCAGGACATACCACATGCGTCCAAGTCACCAGAGCAAGCCATGCGCCCATGTTGATGGCATATACCCCCTATACGCCCACTCTGGACTCCTCCAGAAGGAGGCGCATAGACCTATTTCAGGCTATACGCCCAAGTCAGGACAGCCCCTCCGACTCGGTCAACACCCACGATCAATCGTGTACCGAAACATACGGCCATGTCAGTCTTCACGAGCAGTCGTGCACCGAAGCATGCGGCCACGTCAACCCCACGATAAACCTATGATCACGCAGTCTGCATGCGCCTACACTCTATGTGCCCAAAGCAGGACTATGCGTCCACATGAAAATCAGTGTATTTTCTCATATAGGCGCATAACATCATTCCAGCACGAAAATGACTACAAAAAGGGGTCTCATACCCTTCAAAACAGAGAATGGAGAGCATTTCAAGAGCCAAATTGCTGTCCTTCTTGCCAGTGAGCCGAGAGTTAGCAATTTTCTTAGGTTTTCTCCAACTTTTGTAATCGGAGTGTCAACGGAGTAAAGGAGCAACTGTCGTTCGATTTCTATCGTCCTATTCCTCAGAATTCTTTTTGTACCCGGGGATCCTCAGCGCAGGATCTCTCAGGCGTACTCGATTTATGGTGCCTTATGCCAATAAGAAAAGACAATATTTCTTCTTTATTTTTGTGTGCCACAAAAATGGCGACTCTGCTGGAGACTACCTTTTTCTCTGACGAGAAGGTGGTGACGCAATCCGATACCGATAAAGTGGGGAGCACTCAGAAGATATTGATCGTGAAGTTCGATCAGCAGGCGTTTGAAGAGATGCTCTCAAGGGACGACACTACTCCCTCAAAATTAGTGAAACCGAAGAAGTCTCGCAAGACTTGGCTTCCGAAGGCTCGTGGTGCATATCCTGCCAGTATCGTAGAAGATATGCAACCAAAGAACTCTGTCACGTGGGCGCATAGGTCTTCCACGTTGGAGCATGGAGCTCCCCTGTGGGCGCATAGCTCTGCCATAGAAGCTCCACAAATAAAAAAGGCGCATACCGTTCCGGGCTCTACTAGCCCAACAACTTCTTTCTTGTGTAATCAACAACAGAGTGTTCAACGCTCGAGACTTGACAAAGAAAAACACTACGATGCCAAGAATCGAAGTGTTCGACGCTCTGGGCAAACTCAACGAGGCTCACAAATGAAGAAGGCAAAACTGGGAGAAAACAACACTGCTTCACAAAGTATGTGCCCAAAGCTATACGCCCAAGAGGGTGTGTGGGCGTATAACTCTGGCTAGAAGACTTCTGTCTTTGACAGACTATACGCCCAGGGTCATGTACCCAAGTCTATGCGCCCAAGCTCTGCTGACCCATACTATGCACCCACATCCAGGAAGCTCAGGCATGTTGCCAGGACTTCTGGGAAGCATGCGCCCAAAGGCAGACTCCAGGGTTTATGCGCCCACAGCAAAAAGATAGGCCCCAACGCGTATAGCACAGGACTGTCTTCAAGGTCATCACAGAACTTAGGTATGGGGGTTACCCCTGCACGTGAACTAAGTCTGGATGTGCCAACTCTCCTTACAAACCCATATGCAAAGCTCGGCGATGCATGTGACATGGGTTTTAAGGCAAAACTCCCTTTCGCTGATTTATGTGACATGATAAATCATAAGCATAAAGCAAGGGAGGATAAGACAATTCGTGGCATATATCCGTACACCAGTATTATCATCAACTGTTGCTGCTCTAAAGCAACGAGAGTGCCTCAGAAGCAGTCCGTGTTTCGATGACTGCATTGCTCTGATGATGAACAGCCGCTATGTATTTCATCCAACATGGCTTCATGGGGTCCTCCTTATGGGAGCCCCAATCAAAGAAGGTGGACCACGAACCCAACTTTTTCTCTCAGTTCTGCAAACAGAAGAAGAAGAAGTTTGCCAACAGATAGCCAGCGAGCTGTTACATCAGAAGGAGTCTATATGGGTACTCGGTCAAGGACAAGATTTCATATAAATGATGAGGACTCCCAAGCTGGAGGTGATGATCCTTCAGGTAGGGGTAGTATGCCCTCAGAGTCTGAAGCAGATGACCTTCACACCGGGGGTAGCCTTTCAGATGACGATGATCTCTCTGAGTCCGACGGTGACTATCTACCTCCCCTACCTGAAGATGAGGGTCTTTTCAACTCAGAGACAGACAGTATCAGCACTAGTTTTACTGTCTCCTCAATTCATCCTCGTATATAATCTGCGTACATGGAAGATGGAGAGAGACCTGAAGAAGCCAGTGATCAGACCAACAAACGGCTAGAGAGTCTTGAAACAACATTTGCCAAGATCACTGATATGATTACCAATATCATGGCAGTCCAAACCGTTGGGGCTGTTCCTCCACCTCAACCAAATGTCTCAGCTCACGTTAGTCCGGCTCATAGCAACAACCATCCTTCACTACAGAAGGAGTATCATTC
Organism: Iris pallida; assembly: GCA_029216955.1. Taxonomy (NCBI): domain Eukaryota; kingdom Viridiplantae; phylum Streptophyta; class Magnoliopsida; order Asparagales; family Iridaceae; genus Iris; species Iris pallida. The sequence goes on along the minus strand of JANAVB010003400.1, from coordinate 20,136,379 downwards.
CGTTGCACCTCCTCCAAATCTTACAAATGATGGGGGTGGTCCTTCACCAACGACGTCTGACAACTGTACAACAGCCATTTCTCAATATCTGCTCAATCAACAAGATGCAATTGATTCTCTTATTGCCCGTCTCGATACGATCTCACACAAAGACAAGCTTCAGAAGATGGGGATATCTCAACCATATCCTTCTGAATGGGAGAATGCTACTTGTCCTCCTAACTACAAGCCATTGACGCTAAATTTATTTGACGGGATAACTTCTCCTCGCCAACACATGACATACTTCAACACGCAGACTCTACACTTATCCAGGGACGATCCATTCTTGTCAAAGCTGTTTATTAGCACCTTGTAGGGTATAGCTTTTTAATGGTTCTGCAGTCTGCCTGACGGTTGTATTAATTCCTTTAAAGATTTGGAGAGGTTATTCCTCAACAGGTTTTATGAGAGTGGCATGCATGTTAGTATGTACACCCTCATCGAGACCAAGCGATGAAGGACTGAGTCTGTTATTGCTTTTATCGAACGCTTCTGGCGAATAGCATTGAAGATGCCCTTCGGTATACCAGACTCCGAACTTATGGATACTTATCGACATAACTTCCTTCCTACAGTAAAGTTCTGTCTGGATATACATAAGTATGATACATGGCCTGCTTTCATTGGGACCGCTGATGCTGCTGAAAATGACGTCCCTAATCTGGAATTACTGGGTTGAAGCCACCCAAATCTGAAGACAAAGGCAAGCACCCTCAAACTATCCTTGTCCGTGGAGGTAAAGGGAAATAAGTCTTAATGGTCGACACTTCCAAGGGAGCTTCCAATTCTCAGGGCGCTCCTGACTAACCTAAGGAGACTTTTTCCTTTGACGAGGATGATGTTATTACCATTTTTCACACATTGATTAAAGATAATAAACTGACATCGCCTCCACCACGACGTCCTGCGGAGGCGAACCAACTCAACGATCCCAAGTACTGTCTTTATCATCAGTACGTGCACCACTCTACCAAGGATTGCATCGTCCTGAAGAAGAAGATACAACAGCTTATCGACAGCCAAGTGATCAACCTCGAAACTGAAGACAAGGTCGTATCTTCTAACACGATCTCTCTTCAATTTGGTGACTTTTCTCCCACAAAAGTCCCAGACGGCATAGTCCCAATCCCTAAGGCAATAATAGAAGTTGTCAACCTGCCGCCAGCTCGCAACTCAACCTTGGTACCACTCATGACTGAACGTGGTGAGATCATGTGGGTCCATTCGGACCTTGTGCAAGAAATAACGCAGGGGGTGATATCTTCCAAAGTAAAGAGGGGCAAGAAATATAAATCATGCCATATTTTGTTTTCTTCCATTTACGAAGTTCTATCTGACGAGACGCGATCTGGGAAGATTTACCTACGGACTTATGATCCCGCACAAGAAGATGCAGTACCTTCTTAAGCTCCTGCTGCCCCCACATGTTCAGAAGTCGGTCCATCTAAGCCCTCAACTAACGATAAAGCCAAGAAGAAGGAGACGCGATTTGACAAGTCTCTGAAGGCGCCAGCTTCCGAAGGCATGGATCGGCCTTACAACTTTGACATACTGGCACAGCTGGCCAATACACCTGCCAGGTTGTCTTTGTTTGATCTATTGCGACTCTCCAAAGAAATACGAAAGGCCTTAAGTGAGGTATTACTACATGCCGATTCTTATCTCGCTGAAGTCAAAGCCCCCGCTGAAGATCCCGTCTCATGTCCTCACTACCACAGCACTATGGAAGTGGTGCCTAACATCACCTTTTCATAGGAGGACATGCTACTCAAAAACAATCGTCATGATAGACCTCTGTACTATACAGGGTATATTGGGGCAATTAAGGTGGATCAGATGCATATCGATCCAGGTTCCTTCCTCAGCATTATTCTTAGAAGTTTACTCCAAATTCTAGGAATCCCTCTGCACAAGCTATCTGCAACCAATACAACTATCATGGCTTTCAAAGCTAGGAGAAGCCACGCGCTGGGCAAGCTCCATCTCAAGTGCCAGATTGGCAATTTTCGAACAGAGGTTTCTTGCTATGTAATTGATGCCAATGTATCCTACAACGTCTTATTGGAACGTCCGTGGATACACGAAAACATGATCGTTCCTTCTACACTTCACCAGTGCTTCAAGTATGTCAACGGTGATGGCATCATGAAGACGGAGTTTGCCGATATCGATCCTTTTAAGGGCATTGAAGCCTACTACGGAGATTCGGTACTTTATCAATCTCAACCTCCCAAAGACGATGGCAACGAAGCTGACGATGAAGCTGAAGTTAATTCATCCACCAGTGATGGTCTCCTGATTATCCGAGTCAAAGGACGTACTACTCCAAAAAGTACTCCAAAGCCTCTCACAATCTGGGTTAAAAATAAGAATCCTGATCAGGTCAAACCCTTGACCATCACCCTTCGCAAAACACCTTGGGTAGAACCTGCTGAAGTCCGTCCTCACAATCCTGAAGAGTTATCCTATGTGGCAAACTTGGCCAAGTCTGTGGTTCATGTTCCAGACAATGATCCCCTCAATGAGTATATCAATACTCAAAATAATGTACCTTCAGTGGATGATGTTATCCCTGAAGAAGAACTTGCATATTTTTTAAGTAAAGGTTTATCTTTGAATTACTCCGATGTCTACCAATCTGTAAACCAGTACATAGGTACGATATATGCCCTAGAGCATGGCATAGGACTCCATCTTTAAATGCCGGTCACGACGTCTCGTCTACAAGAAAAAGTCAGGCTAGAAGATATCCACTACTTCATCGTTCCAGCTAGAAAGAATGGTGAAGAATTGATCATCTTCGGTTGAATAATTGGCGAAAGAAAGTTCGTTCTGGACTCTACTTCTTCCAATCATAACACTAAAGCTGACTATGACTCTGAAAAAATATAACTTTACCGATATAGTTGGCAAGCCAAGAATATTATCCAGAACATGGGATATGATATGAAAAGCGACTAGGGTCTAAACTACGGTCAAGGACAACGATTGCCAATACGTCACTTTGCTCCTCCAGGCAAACCCGAGAACTATTATCAACAAAATGGTGTTGGTTTGGGTTATGTTACTCCTCCAACAACTCTTGAAAGATTAGACGTCGAAGCAGATCGTTGTTCTCCAGCGTTGGAGACATGTTCAAATCAACTTTGTCCGTCAACATGGTGTCGGTTGACCAAACTGCAGAAGATGTCCAATCGATCGAGCTTGAACAATGGGCTCAAAAGATGGACACTAGATGGAAGTTATGTTTCGAACAACGTAAACCACCTACTTAAGATGAAGTCGTCCAAGTTAATTTAGGAGATGAATCATCTCTTAAACCAATCTTCATCAGCAAAAGTCTATCTAGCGAAGAATGACAATCTATTATACAGCTTATAAGAGAATACATTGACGTCTTTTCATGGAGCTATGAAGACATGCCAGGCTTGGACACTAAAGTTGTTATGTACCGTCTAAATATCTCATCCAAAGCTAAGCTAGTAAAACAGTAGCAACGACGATTCCGACCAGATATTATGGAGGCCATCAAAAGTGAAATCAAGAAGCTTATTTCAAGCGGGTTTATTCGTGAAGAACAACACCCTGACTGGGTCGCTAATATTGTGCCAGTTATGAAAAAGAATGGTAAAGTTCGAGTCTGTATCGATTACCGCGATTTGAACTCTGAATGCCCGAAGGATGAGTTCCCTCTACCGATCATCGACGTAATAATCGATAATACTTACGACTTCGAGCAGATGTCTTTCATGGATGGGTTCTCATGCTATAACCAGATCAAGATGTTCCCCGGCACTGAGAAACACACATCTTTTCGAACACCGTTGGGGGTATACTGCTATACGATGATGCCCTTCAGATTAAAAATTGCAGGGGCGACATACCAGCGAGCTATGAACATAATTTTTTGTGATCATTTACGCAAAATAGTAGAATGCAACGTAGATGATATCACAGTTAAAAGTTATCTCAAGGACAACCACCTCCAAGATTTGAGAACGGTGTTCGAACTAATGCGTACACATCAACTCAAGATGAATCCAACCAAGTCTTTTCTGGGAGTCTCCAGGGCAAGTTTCTTGGTTTTGTTATCACTTCAAAGGGTATACATCTTGACCCAGAGAAAGTGAAAGCTATCCTCGATATGCGTCTCCTAAAAAATCTCAAAGAGCTACGTGGACTTCAAGGAAGGCTAGCCTACATCATACGATTCATTTTAAATCTTTCTGGAAGGTGCCAACCGTTCACTCAGCTCATGAAGAATGGAGTATCTTTCGTCTGGACTGAACAATATCAACGCGTATTTGACGACATCAAGAAGTATCTCACAAGCCCCTCAGTATTGGTGGCTCCAATAATGGGAAAGCCCTTCTTACTATATGTCCGCGCAATGGACCATTACCTTGGTGCCCTATTAGCTCAGAAGAATGAAGGCGGACATGAACAAGCAATCTACTACCTCAGTCGCACGATGGTGGGTGCCGAGCACAGATACACACATGTGGAAAAGGAATGTCTCACACTGGTATTTGCTATCCAGAAGACACGCCACTATGTGTCTGGGCAGACTATCCACATCATATCTAAAGTCAATCCTCTCAGAATACTCATGACTAAACTGGGTTCTCTTAATTCCCGTTTAGCTACATGGGCAATGCTGTTGACTCCATACGATATGTTGTTCATCCCTCAGAAGGCAGTAAAAGGCCAAGCGTTAGCTGATTTCCTAGCAGCTCATCCGGTGCTAGAATCTTTCAAATTCTATGATGAAATCTCCGATAAAGTAGTGGAATCTAACACCGCAACTAAGGAAATACCCATTTGGCGAATGTTCTTTGACGGTGCATCAAGAACAGGACTAGAAACAATATCATGGCCGGAGTAGGTATCATGCTTATGTCACCCGACCATCTGGTTATACATCATGCATATTCTCTCGTGGAATCCTGTACCAATAACATGGCCGAATATAATGCCCTACTAATCGACCTTCAACTGGCAAAACAACAGAAAGTTGACTATCTAGAAGCTTACGGCGATTCTAAGATAATAGTTAGTCAGATCCTAGGGGATTATGAAGTTTGTCATGAAGACCTCATCCCATATCACAAAGTGACAATCGAATTGGCTTCTACTTTTGCAGGATTCTTCATCGAGCACGTACCTCGACTACAGAATATTGAAGTAGATGCTTTAGCCGGTCTTGTTGCTTCCTTGACCGTCCCTACCAATACTTAGCATTCGATCACAGTGTCTGGTCGAGAGCTATTTTGTGTGAAAGATGTCTTGCATATTCGTCACAGTTACGCAACAGAAACAAACGTCAACGACTGAAGATTTCCTTTCATAGACTACGCCAGCTACGGCATCCTCCCTGAGGACCCAAAGGAAGTAGTGTCTGTCCAAAGGCGATCCCTCATATTTTACTATGATACGGCTACCAAAATGTTGTACCGACGCTCTTACGATGGGCTACTGTTGCGATGTTTATCAGACACAAAAGCCAAACATGCACTCTGTGAGGCTTACGACAGATTTAGTGGTACACATCAACCAGGCCCCAAATTACAAGAACGTCTTAGACGAATGGGTTATTATTGGCCCCCATGATAGCAGATGCTATTGAATATGCAAAGAAGTGTAGGGCTTGTCAATTCTACGCCGACTTCATTCATCAACCTTCGAAGTTTCTATACCCAACGGTAGCATCTTGGCCATTTGAAGCCTGGGGTATGGATGTCATAGGCCCAATCAGCCTGCCATCTTCCAGAGGACATCAGTTCATCCTAGCTATAACCGATCACTTCTCCAAATGGGCGAAAGCTATACCGCTCACCGAAGTGAAGACGTCGAACGTGATCAATTTCATCAAACATCACGTTATCTATCGCTTCGACCTACCATGCAGGATCATCCATGATAATGGTCCACAATTCACGAGCCATGCATTCTATCAGTTCTGTGATAAGAATTGAATCCAAAATGTAACCTCTATTGCTTAAAATCCAGCGGCTAATGGGTTAGCAGAAGCCTTCAATAAGACCATCATTAAACTTCTCAAGAAGTTCGTGTCTTCAAACAAGCACGATCGGAATGAGTAGCACAGCGAATGTCTCTAGGCCTATCGTACAACGGTCCGGACTCCAACCTGCCACGCCATTCTCTCTGGTTTATCGGAGCGAAGCACTTCTTCCCCTAGAAATCTAGATTAACTCTCTTCGAGTAGCCTTAGCTAGTGAGTTGACTGCCAAAGAAAGTTACCGTCTGCGACTACAAGAACTCGAAGCGCTAGATGAAAAAAATTTATTAGCTCAGCAGCTATTAAGCTATACCAAGCACGCCTTTCCAGAGCCTTTAATAAAAAGGTGAAGGAAAGAATATTCCAAGTTGGTGACCTGGCCTTAGCAGTGAGAAGACCAATGGTCATGACGCACAAGACAAAAGGAAAATTCCAACCTAAATGGGAAGGTCCTTTCGTTATAGAATTAGTGTATTCTAACGGTGCGTATCGACTAAACAAGCATGATGGTGACTTCCTCATGATACCGATCAACGGCAAGTTCCTGAAAAAAATATTGTGTAACCTTCATGAACACCGTTCACATATACCCTGTTTTAGTCATATAAATATACAGTGCAATGTTTATGTGATTCAAAAAAAAATATTTAACTATTATCCGTATTTCAAGAGTCTTAAATACGGCATGGATAATAGGTCCTTTAAAAAGATTCCCCAGTAGAATTATTTTCGTTTTGGACTCTGCCCAAACTCGGTCTGACGAAAATAAGTCACATCCATATTACCTCTGAACTGTTTTTCGATAATTATTTTCCCAGTGGGATGAATAAGAAATGTTTTGCCACGTCCATATAACCTCTGAGCAAAGCATTCATCAAGGATAATCACGTCCATATTACCTCTGAATTATCCACTCCTACCTAATGTTATATATCCTTCCACGTCCATATTACCTCTGGTCAGATATAGAACATCCTCTGCTATTACATCCATATTACCTCTATTAGTAGCTTCTTTCAACTTATTATCTATATTCAAGAACCTTGAATAAAAAATGGATAATAAGTCTACATCAAATTTTCCAGCGTAATACCCACCAGAAATATCCTTACTACGTCCACATTTCCTCTAGTTCTGATATTTCATAAACTTCATTCATGAATTTTGAAAGCCAAAAGATTATTTATTAAAAATGTCTATCAAAAGACAGAGAAAAGAAAAAGATACAGGAGTCTTGACGGCTAATTGAGCCTATTAGAAGAGAAATCTAAGGGATACACAATCGATTGATACTATCCCTTTGAGCCACAATTTCGGCTTCGGACTTCGCGGTAGGATGACAGCGCGCCTCTTCTTGACGAGCAGCCTCATCCCGGAAGGGGATCAGATTCACGTGCTCTCCCTCCAACTTCACCAGCTGTTCTTTTAAGTGGTCAGAAGTTGTGGCGATCATGGTAGCCTGAACCAAATAGTTCTCCTATTCAGACATCGTTGTCCTCAAGCTGGCCTCCAGTTGTATTTCTCATTAATCTGTGCAGCCAGCTTATTCTTCGAAGCAGTACGTGCCTTACTCGTAGTGTTGAACTGCTCATACTGATCAGCCAATTCATTGATCTCTTGAGCGAGGGCATCCTTTCTTGCTTGGAAAGTAGCCCCCTCTTCTGCGAGAGCCGCGACTAAGGCCTCTTTTTCTATACGGAACAGCGACGTCGGGCTCCGTTGTTTGGCATCCCGGAATCTGGCCACCTGACTCTCGAGATCATTCAGAACCCTTCTTAGAGCATTAGCCCGCTCTTCATAGCCGACGATGCTCTCAAGGACTACCACCTGGCATTTAGTAACAGCCTTCACAGGGCCAAAGGCGGCGTTTCGATTCAAGACTCCAGTAAGCTTTACTTTCAAAATAGAATAGAAAGCTTTGACAACTTCATGGGCCATCTCGTCGTCTTCGGTGGAGTTCGTCGGGGAGGAATCTTGATGAGGTTCTTGAGCTCCAGGAAGAGATGCCTGACAAGAAGCCGAACCTGACAAAAAAACAATATATGTATCAGTAACAAAAAAGGAGAGTACGAAAGAGTTGTAATTTCGTACCTTCGGCATGCTCAGCGCCAACTTGGGCTAAGTCATCGGTCTTGGCTTTAGGGAAACCGAGGGCAGGCCCAGGTTGTTCAAGAAGAAGAATGTCAAGGCCCCGAGCAGCATCAGGCTGTATATCATCTACGGCCCCCGATGGACCGGAAGAAGATTCAGCAACAACCACCTCAGGAGGCTGTTCAACCTCTCCTTCTGCAGCCGATGTCAACTTACTGATAGAATCCTCCGCACCAGCAACTCCAGTGGAGCCAGGGACAACCTCTTTTCCTTCCGTAATATCTTGGGCTATCTCTATGAGTGGTTCATTCTCCTTGTCTACAAGGGAATATACAATGGCAGTCGGCCTCACGAGGAGCACGCAAAATCGAAGTCGAAAAATCTCATCCGAAGAGAGGTGCAAAGATAACGTACCCACGAGAGGGTGAGCCGATTGGACTTAATTTTCATCCAAGTCTTTCATTATGGCCCCAATTTCAGATATCGTCCCCAAGGAGATATCGAAAGAAGTACTGGCTTTCTGGTCGCCACCATAATCCGGGCATTCGCCCTGATCATCCTTTGATTCAGCCTCCTTGACTGGGAAAGGTTGAACGTCATCTGCCAGTCGAGGACAAGGAGGGGACACTGTCACGACCCGTACCCTAGAGTAAGGGCACAAGACGTGGGTACGTCCAGCCTACGCCACAGTGTCGGCAGTAGAACGCTGTCCTAGGTCACAACATCTAACAGTTTAAGGTAATAACAGTTATACTCCCCGAATGGGGGTAACATAACAGAATATATCTCAATCACATCTAAGGTAGAATACGATAAGATAGAATGATATAAAAGATGCAAGATCCAAATCCACAGGAAATATAATAAAGAGAAAACTAAGTGTCTAGATAAACTCCACTAACATCCAGAAATAATACAGATCCAAATATACAACTCAATCTCCAATACTATAAAATAAGATAAAGATATCTATGGAACAACAGTCTCTACAACTAAGGGATCCGACTGGAAGTCCGGATCGCAAGTGTCCTCTAAGGCTGTCCCATAGAAAGTATCTAAGCAGGCCTCCTCCTCGTCCTCTGTAAAATTTTCTACAGGTCCAATCAGGACGGAAACAAGCACATATCTCTCAAAACAGTTCATAACAGGTTAGGAGTATAAAGCATGCAATAGAGTAAAATACAGAAAATGCTGGAAATGAAGTATGGGAAAACAGGAGATATTTGTAACTGAAAGTAAATACATGATAAGTAAAGACTGTAAGTGGCTAAGTGATTTAGAGTACAATATGGTTATGTAAACGGCTTAGGGGCACATGAATACAACTAAGAGGCAGATGAATACAACTAAGAGGCACATGAATACCTACTGGGGATAATGTTCACATAACCAATTCTACTCACCCTGCCCCAATCAATACACAAGGATCCATTCAAGTTACGTTATTGGCACATGAATACAGCTAAAGATACGTGAACTCATGTAATGAGTAGTACATGAGACACATGATAGTACATGAAGGCACATGAGAACATGTAAATACATGAACTAGTACGAGTACAAGGAGTACCTGACGCACATGATACCGATGCACCCGTAGAGGGATAACATCTCAGGAAAGGATCCATATAGTACTAATCCGTGAAAGATACGTGTCAGCATCAAGTAAAGTAATTTAGAGCAAGAATATAGTCCCAGACAGGTATAAAAAGATCAAAGAATGTACTCACCTGCTATCTGAATATCCAAGATGAAAGTACTATCCGAGGAGTGGTGTCTGGCTCCTATAGAACAATACAAGTCACTATGAGTCTAAAAATGATAATAATATGCAAGTCAATGTATTCTACATGAATCTAGGTCAATCTAGGCCAAAGTCAACTATTGGTCAACTCTGGTCAACCCTAGAAGTCAAACTAGGTCAACTAGGTCAAACCTAAGTCAAACAAGCCTATACTAGTCTAACTAGTCTAATCAAGACTAAACAAGTCTAACTAGACTCTATACTGGCATTCAAGCCACATCCATAGGCTAAGAGCCCTAGTCTAGGCTATTAGGCAATACCATGCCTAAACCAACCTACAAATCACATCTACACATGACAATATATATATCTAAAATATAATACTCTCATAGATATATTTATATAAGCTAATATAGAAATACACATTAGCATATAGGTTACCTTTATGTATACCACACATACATATATATCTAATATATATAATAGTACACACATATTATATAAGATACATATATGTATATGCCACATACCCATAAGTATACATGTGTATATATACACATACATAGAGAATAAGGAAAGGGGATGTGGTGGTGACATGTGTGTGTGTGTGTGAAATAGACATATGTGTGTGTGTTAGTGAGACATGGCATGAGGGTGTGAGGAACCTGTATACAGTGTGACCCTGTGTGCAGTGTCATATGCCAAGAAAAACAGGGAATCATTTGCAAACAGTGTACATATTAGGAAAATAGAGAAAACATGAACAGTGAGCAGAACATGAAATCAGTGAGCTAACCACATATCCTGGAAATCAGTGGCATGGCAATAACCTGTGTGGTGTCAACTGGAATTCTCAGGTTAAAGGAAATCAGTTCAGATATTAAGAGAATCAATTCTCAGGTTTAGGAAGGGAAACAGTGAATACACTTATGTGCATTTGCTCATTTGATTACAGTTCAGTTAAGAAGGAAGGGAAACTAATTCAAGATATTAAGAATTGAATTAAAATATTCAATTACAGTTCATATATAGAACTGAAACCCAACCACCAATGTATCAGCTATCCCATTCTCAACAAAACCAAATTCGAATGTAAATTGAACCAATCATGAAATCAGTTAACCAATGAATAAATCATTTCTATCTTAGTTCATTAAGGAAACACAAATCTCAGTTTAAATAGGACGGAACCAATCTCAGTTTATAGGCAATCAGTCCAGGTTATATTTTATTAGGATTGGTTAACAGTTGACATATCATCAAAATCAGTCATGGCTATTCGAAATCAACTCACTGTCTAATTATCCCATTTACAACCAAAAGCCAAATTCGAATGTAAGATTAAGCTAAACATGAACAACAGTATGTGGGAAACATTTAACAGTGAAAAACATTACTTAACATAGGATTTAAAAGTTAGGAAAATAGAAAAACAACCAAGTATCAGTAACCTGTGTAGCATGTATCAGCCGAATGGCATTAACCCAACATTCGAATCAAAATTCACATCAACAACTAAACTATCATGTAAACCTAATCTAACATATATCATACATCATATTTGGATCTAATTTAGCAATTAAAAACATGAATTTAATATTTAAAACTGAATGTAAACAGAGAACACAAAATAGTACACTGGTACGCACAGTGCATTCCCCATGCACGTACGATTTCGTGTCCGATACGATACGAGAGGTCGTGAAACTTGACACACGTGGTGTCAGTCACTGCCTCTTCGTGTGTGTCCAATACCACGCGTCCACGTGTCATGTCCACGGCGCAAATGACCCCGAGCAGCAGGGGAGCAACAGTGCTCGCGTGCACGTGGTGCACCCGCGTGTTCGTGTGTCCAAACCGACACGACACAAAACAGGAAACGACTCAGGACACTGGAATCCCCTAAGCAAGGTTAAAATCTAATTTCCTATTCAAATACATTCCTGAAATCAAATCGAAATGCCCTTTGGGGCATTTCCTCAAACACCTACATACATGGACTGATACGTGTCCGATACGGACACGTATCGGACTCGAAACCTAGGATTAGCTATACCTACAGTTAGGGTAGGCCTAGGGCTTCCTGAATATGCAATAAAAATAGTATTTTATGGTGTAGATTTGAATTTACCTATGGATTTGCAAAGGCTCAAAAAGCCCCAATATGAGTGGATCCTCAAGCTTCCAAAACTCTCCCAAATTATTTCTCCCCTGAAATTTCTCAATACCAACAGCAAGTAGAATAAATTTAGAACCTATTGCAATTGGTTTGGGTGGAAAAGGAATTGAAATGAATTTTCTAGGAATTATTGAAGTTGGGGACTTACCTCTTTCTTAAACTTGCAAATATTTCTAAGGGAGGCTAGCCCTAACTTCTAGGAGTCATTAAATAGATGGAGAATCCCTAAGTGGCCGGCCAAGGGGGGTATTGGGCTAGGTTAGGGTTTACATGGTGTTGGGTTTTGGGCCTCTATGGGCTTAAGTCATAAATCATGACTTGTGAAATCACAAGCCATTAACTAGCCTAATAAATTCCTATTCTCTCCAAATAAATTCTAATGAGTTGAATATTACTAACTTAGCTCAAGCTAGGGTTACACACTCTAACCAAGTGGTCATGATCTAGGTTAGCTTCTAGGACAGTCTCCTAAGTCACCCTGAGTCAAAGTCAATAATAGCACCAAATCAATTATACTAAAAAATCACTTAAAATTTCTAAATTATAATTAATACTAAATAATTCCAAATAATTCCAAAATTTTAAAAATGACCAAAATACCCTCAAGCTAGAAATGTGGTAGTGATAGACACTGTTGTCACGTCCACTTCTTCAGATGAGGAGGCACCTGCCTCAGCTGCAATTTCAGGGTCCTGTGCAAAGGACAAACTCAAGGGTGAGAAAGCTTCTAATGGCTTGAACCAAAAGGGCTATGGAGTCTAGGAAGGGATTTAGCTCCCGAATGGTAATGACCCGCGACGCCGTTCCACTTCTTCCAGTTTGCCGGGAAGACCTTCTCAAGGGAGGTAAGCCAGCACCCACTTCCTTAGCACTCTTTAGGGCAACAGTCTTCTTCTTCCTCTTAAAAGTTGGCTATTGGGCCAATTCATTTGAAGCTTTCCTCTTCTGAGGAGGATTGAGAAGAGCAGAATCATCTTTCGTGTCCTCCTTTGGAGGCACTGCCGGCTCCCTAAGGATAGCCCTCGGCCGTGGTGCTGCGACTGGCTTTACAGTTGGGGTAGCGCTCTCCTTCTTATGGCCCTTCGGCGCCTTTTGGGCTCATTTCGCAAAAGGAGGGCCAAACTGAGTCCCTAATATTAAGCTCTGTTCACGATCATACCGGGGATGAAAGGTATTGATCTGAACATAAAATTGGCGGCAACATAGCATACGTGGGTCTCGGGCTTATCTGCGGGCAGAGTAAAGATTGCCTCCGTGCATCCGGCGTTGTAATATACCCAGGCACGTGCCCCGTCAATTATGCAGCCTATTGACTCTAAATACGGGCTAGTATTTCCCAAAAGGAGCTGGCTGTAGCCAAACTGCCGTGCGAAATGACTCGGCAGGTATGGCTCTAGATAGGCATGGTTCATATTTCTGAGCACCAGATACGATGGCCTAATAGACTGAAGCCAGTGAAACGCCCCAGCAGTCAAGCTAGTGGTATGAACTCCCTCATCCACTAAGGTGTCTCCAGTACTGCCACTGCCAGATGGAGGGGATACCCTAAAAAATTGTAGTTCTGCAACAAGCTTAAAGCCCTTCTACAAACGGGTACACCAGTAACGGCCCAGTCTGTGTCAGGAATCTACGAAGAAAGGCGTCTCCCGCCAAAGAGTCCTTCGTCGGCCCAGCGTTCACCAAGATAGGACAGTACAGCAGTAGCCACCTCATCAAGAAATGATATGGAAGTACGGTCCGGGCGAAGTTGTTTCTGCCGTCAGGAGTCGCCGCATTTCTAACAAAATCTCGTAGACCCCGTTTAATGGCACAGACCATCGCTGGAAGCAAGGCAAGCTGGTATCCGAATACCAGCTTCATAGCCGGAAGTATTATGCTCTGGCTTATCCTCTCAATAGTCCCTGAACCCCCAGGGACTATACAGTCACGAAGCCAGATCATCAAGAAAATTGCCAGCATGGCTTTCTTCGACAACGGATATTCATGCTGACGGAAGTAGTGGCCGATCGAGAACTTTCCCTCAGGATCATCACTGTCCTCAGCATCCGCTGTATCATAATCTGCCATCCGAACTTCTATCTCGGACTTGGTCATAGGTTTTAAAATTGAAAAGGAGGCCGGATCCTCTCCTTCTTCTTGAACGAAGATGTAGCCCATCCAAGCTCTTGTGTGGGGATTGGCCCCTTCGGTCCTTCCTTTCTTGTTGATCCTATGGCAGATGAGGAGGTGGCAGAATAACTCCTTAGATACATCCATTATCTCGGAGTTCTCATTCTCCAGGTCTTAGAGCTTCTCATCACAAGGCACGTACTCTTTAAACGGCTCTATGCCCTAAGAAAGCTTCGACACTTCCTGTATCTCGTGGAGAGCCAATCACATCTCCCCGCCCGGAGTAAAGAAAGTACAAGTGTGAAGGTTGTATAACTCCACCAAGAAGACAAATATTTTCCAATTGACGCCATATTGGGTAGCCCTAATAGCATAAAAAGGGCCAGCAGTCTTCAAGGTGGCTTCATACGTGGAAAGCACCCAGTCAGTGAGGTTGCTCCAGAATGAAACTGGATACCTCCAACCTTTCATCTGTATTTTCCCTACGGGATACGACACGTCCTCCGACATCATCAGATTACAAAGCATGTCGGCAGCATAAGGGTGGAGGTCAGTCGGGATGTCGTTTATTATGGCACCAGGTTGTAACCCCTCCCCCCCCCCCCCCGTGGAGTAAGATGTAGAGCGCCTGATACACTTGAAAGTGTCCTTCTTTTGATCTCCCAAGTCGAACTGTATTCTTCTGGAGACGACTCCGGGGAGCTCAAGGGTTAGCTCCCATTTCATCTGTCGTCGCACGGCTAAGACAGTGAACGCAGACAAAAGATACTGACGCTCCATCAACCATATCTATAACCTCTGATTGTTCAGCCTAACCACCAGTGGACTTCTCAAGCATATCATCTCGCCATATTCATACCCTACACTGTCACCGAACAGAAAGTACGGCTTCTTGAAATGACGTGCCCCTCCAAGAGCTTTTCGTCATTAATCATCTGCTTCAGGAAGGTCTTGTCCTGTTCAAGTATGGCGATCGTCCGTTCCATAGGCTGGTTATGACTGATCTTGGCCCGAATCTTTCTGACCTTGTTGGTTATGAGGCTTATGCCGAGGACTTGGCAAGCTGAGCCGAAAGGGATTCCACCAAGTTCTGGGATAAGTATGTCAACTGCAAGGACAGAAGAGAATGTCAGACTCAGGATCTACAGAAAAAACTAAGTGCTGGAGGAATCTTATACGCCCAAAGGGTTATGCGCCCAAATAGCATATAGGCGTATAAACATACAAACAGCATGTGGGAGCATAACATGTAACAGCATGTGGGTGCATAACATGCAGCAGCATGTGGGCGCATAACACACCACAGTGTAGGCGCATGCTTCTGTGGGCGCATATGAATGCTCACATAAACATGTTGCCATGAGCACATGCGCCCAGGCAGAGGAAAAGTCTGAGTGTCGTAAATTAATGCTCAAGACTTTTTTTTTAGGCGTAGCCTCACCCAGGATCGGTTCTTAGACTAGCGAGGACGCTGTCACAGGAGGAGAGCCACTCGGTGCAGCCCCCTTGCCCTTCGCAGATCTCTTGGCAGCCTTGGGTGACATGGTTCGTGCAGAGAAGAGATGAAAAGTCTTTTGAAAGTTTTGAAGGAAAATAGAGTAATGAATTTTCTCTCTCTTTAAGGCCTATTTATAGGTATGAGCCAAATACTATGCGCCCACTACTCCTATGTGCCTAGACGCCCACTGCATACTATGCACCCACTACGGCTTATGCGCTCACATGAAGACCCAGTCTCTTGTACATTATGCGACTACCACTTGCTGACGTGGATAACGCATAAAGGATGGACCTCTTCAAATTCCACTCCGATGAATCTGTCAGTTCAAATTTTCGAGGAAGATCTCAACATCCATCTCTCTGACAGTCTGGCCAAACTCTATGCGCCCATTACATCACGAGAAGACGGTCCATGCTTCTTTCAAAGTATTTCGAACTCGTTCAAGTATCAAAAACTTTGAAGGGGGTCTTGTAGAAGCATGAAACTTTTAGTATTCTTGAAAACCATGCACCCAAGCCAGGGAGTCATATGCGCCCAAGCTAGGAAGACATATGCGCCCAAGCCAGGACAGCCCACATGTTCCTAAGTCACCATAGCAAGCTATGTGCCCATGTTGATGGCATACACCCCCTATATGCCCACTCTGGACTCCTCCCGAAGGGGGCACATAGCCCTGTTTCAGGCTATACGCCCAAGTCAGGACAGTCCCCCCGACTCAGTCAACACCTGTCACTTCCCGTTCCCAGAATATGTATTTTTAAATCCATGTACTATTTAAGTATATTTATTTAAATATTTATCATGTATTGCTCTGTATTTAAATTTCTTTAATTTCATATTAATTAATTTCCTGCAATTTTATTTCTGTATTTTTCTCCCTGCTTTCATACTCTGCTTTAGCTTTGCTTTAAGATCGGCTTAGATTGGTTTATTTATGTGGTTCACCATGAACCGAACCGAACCCCCACCTACCACCACCCCTTCCATTTAAAGCCCATCCCCTTTTCTCTCTCTTCATTACTTCACATTACTCTCCTTCTTCTTAAACTCTTCCACCAACCTAGGAGCGCTAGGCAAGTGCCAACTTGCTTCTTGATGGATCTCCATTTTTTATTGTTCCATCATCTTCCTTATTTGATTCTAAGTCTCTTTAGTACTTGGCATTTTCAATTTCCATGGCTTATTTGTTGTAGATCTAAGTTTGATGCATTTTTGGATTTCTTAGATTTTGATCTAGTAAACTTTGTTATCTTCAAGTTTTGATGGTTCCATGTTGTAGAGAATTTCGTTCTACCCCATTTTGACCTATGGAAGTTAAGATTTGGTCTTAGAATGAAGAATTTAGAGAGCTTGGAAGCAATAGTTTTCCATGGTTCTGTCCTTAGAAATTCGGAGAAGAAGAACAGTTCTGGCCACATGACAAAGCTTGACCGCATGAGTCTTCATGCGGCAAGACCCCCAGCCGCATGGGCATTCTAGCCGCATGGGCGTGGGCATTTCAGCCGTACGAGTTCTTTCGTTTGGGCCGCATGAGACTGATTCCAATCCCAGCCGCATGGGCTTAGTTAGCCGCATGAGTTCTTAGCTAGCCGCATATGCATTCAGTCCTCCAGCCGCATGGACGTGGGCATTTCAGCCGCATGGCGCTGATCATTCTCGGCCGCATGACGCGGTGGGACCTCTTAGCCGCATAAAGGGTTGCGCTTATTCTTAGCCGCATGAATTTGGTTTTCCTTAGCCGCATATAGGCTTGTCCCATGTTCAGCCGCATGGGCGCATGTCATTTCGAGCCGCATGGGAATTACTATTCCCCAACCGCATAAAATTTCCTTTGGCCGCATGGTCGCGCATTAACCGTAGCCGCATGAGACTGTAACCTTTTTCAGCCGCATGGCTTGGGCACTACTGAGCCGCATGAGGCTATTTCAACCCCGGCCGCTTAGGCGCGTGTGGTCCTAGCCGCATAGGCGTATGTTGTCCCGGCCTCATGAATTTAAGCTTCCTTAGCCGCATGACTTCCTGACCGCATGAACTCTGATTCTCAATGCCTTCTTGGCTGATTCTTGTTCCAAATGGCACTGATTGACATTGATTGACATCTATTAACATTAATTGACTGCCTTGGCATTTATTAACAGTAATTATTGTCTGAGCATTAAAATAACATTATTGGTTATCTCGATTAGTAATTGATCATGCGTTCCTAGTTGGAACTAAGAGGCTGGCTAGTCATCTTATTGAAATGAATGAATGAGACACGTTCATATTATGAACTATTAAAATCGACTGGCTGGTCCCAAAACATTGGCATACAGATACATGCAGGCTTCAGTTATTTATTTATCTAACTATTACGAAAGCAGCATCTGTACTTTATGGTCAAGGCATGATTATTCCGTGATTAGTTTTGATTGTTGCATTACGCTATGTAAGACCTACAACCTAACCGCACTGGTATTGTTGTAGAAATGCATATCGTACCCCGTACGAAAGTACTCATTTGAATGACCATGATCTACGGCATGGGATTTCGCTTAACATAGAGGCTGTTAAGTTAAATAAAATAATGATTTCATGGAGAGAACGGATTCCCGAGTTCTTATATGGCAGCCCTCTTGGGACTAGTAGTGCCCGACAGGGCGGCTGGTCCCCACAGATAATACAAACCTGCCATACGGGCATGGTGCGGTATCTGGTTATATTATTTATTGTATATTGTATATTGATGACGGGCGTCCTGTTGGGACTCGTCTAATTCATGATTGGCGCAATTGATTGACTGGGTAAACTAGCCTTACTTGCACATAGTAAGAACTGAGGAATCCTTTATTACATATATCCAGGATAACTTGGAAATCACAGTAGCAAGCCGTAGTAGTTGAATGGCCGTTTAAATTGATTTGTTTGTGTACTGTATCTACTCTGTTACCTAACTGAGATGATCAGAATGTCAGGACATGACGGGCCAACTTCTGTCCTTGTTTGGTTGGGAGATTGGTTCAAAGTGTCATGATGTTATGTGAATCCCAGTGACAAGCAGAGATCTATTATTATATTCTTTTATTTACTGGTTTCATCCTTCATATCGTGCTTCCTTGCGGTACTTGCTATTAGAGGTCTAACCTCTCTGGTTTTGCATGGCCAGATTTAGAGCCGGTCCCCGAGGATCCAGCTTACTTCCACCTCCAAGATGGTCAATACTAGAGGAATGATCGCAGGAGGACTCGAGTGGGTTCTTTACTTCACCGCTCGTTTTGTTATTTACTTTATACTTTGTCGTTTGGCACCGACATGTTAGTCGGATCGTCTTGTACCTACTTTTACATAATTGTAACTAAGTCAGGCTGCAGCTGATAACAATTGTGTATACTTTTGCTACATCAATCTGGCTATATTTTGTAAAGTCAGATATCAAGAACATTTTGACAGAGCGTTTGGGATGCCTTACTGCTTATTCTTACATGTTCTCTATTTCTGTTCCTTGTTTGAATGATTGAGACAATAGATGTGAAGTGACCATAGTGAGACTTTCATGTAGTATGCACCCCCTCGTCTGGTTAGACAGCATTGATCGTCTTATACGGTATTCATCTACCCGTAATACGTAGCTGGCTGAGTCATTCCCCCGCTCTCCAATATTCTGGTTCTGGGGCGTGACAACACCCACGATCAATCGTGTATCGAAGCATACGGCCACATCAGTCTCTACGAGCAGTCGTGCACCGAAGCATGTGGCCACGTCAACCTACGATCACGCAGTTTACATGCGACTACACTCTATGCGCCCAAAGCAGGACTATGCGCCCATATGAAAATTAGTATATTTTTTTATATGGGCGCATGACATCATTCCAGCACGAAAAAGACTATAAAAAGGGGTCTCATACCTCTTCAAAACAGAGAACGGAGAGCATTTCAAGAGCCAAATTGCTGCCTTTCTTGCCAGTGAGCCGAGAGTTAGCAATTTTCTTAGGTTTTCTCCCAATTTTGTAATCGGAGTGTCAACGGAGTAAAGGAGCAACTGTCGCTCGATCTCCATCGTCCCATTCCCCAGAATTCTTTTTCTACTCGAGGATCCTCAGCGCAGGATCTCTCAGGCGTACTCGATTTGTGGTACCTTTTGCCAATAAGAAAAGACAACATTTCTTCTTTTTTTTTGTCCACAGTAGCCTCTCAGAAGTATATCAGTAACTCGACACTTTGAAGAAGCCAGAGCCTTCCAGCCAGAGGCGCAGCCACCTCCCTTCGCTAACCTCAGAAACAAGATGGTGGTAGGCCCCTCTCCCCTTCTTTTATTCTAGAAGCCGGTATCTTCACTCCAGAGGTGCAGCTATCTGTCTACGCCAATCTCAGATGCGCAAGGGTGTCATACCCTTCCTTTCGCAGCCAACGCCTTCACTGTTCAGATGTGCAGCTACTTACTTGTATCTATATGAGGCACAAGATGGTGATATGCTCACACCATCTCCATTCCCACGGCGTAGTCATCTGCTCCGGATTAGAAGCTTAAGTCACTTCTCTACAAGAGACTTGGGAACTCCTATCGCAACCAATGCAAGTCAACCTGTCACTCCAAAAGCACAGTAACCTCGTCAACTTGAAGCACAGGCCTACTTGTCTCCTACAGTACAGTAACTCTGGTAGCCCGAAACACAACTTCATAAGTTGCTCTATATGCACAGAAGTCTCGTCGTCATTCGAAGAAGTCCACTCGTAGACTGAAAGTACAGAGGTTCCGTCGTATCCAGAAGCACGATCTACTCGTCACCCCAGAAGCACAACAGCACTTAGTCCTCACTAGAGGCACAGGAAGCATGGGTCCACCCCAATTAGTTTTTTTAAACTGCCTCTTGCAGAGAAAATTAGGATTAAATCATGATTGATATCATATCAGATTGATTTAAATCTTAGAAGAGGATCAATTAGACTCCAAATCTAGGATGAAATCCTAAGATTTACTCGGCTATATCCGAGCAAGTAAATTGTACGCGCTATGTGTCACCTCTTTCGATTATGTTTATAACCACTAGAGATCTCATTTGAAGGAAATCTCGATGTCCGCCACGTGTCAGCGTCATAAAAGCCCGTACCGTACAATGACCGTAGATTCTTTCATATTTTAGGAACCCTAATGCACATCGAACATGTGCTCGGTTCTCTATAAATAGAAGGAGTTCTTCTTCCATCAAGAGGGTGAAAAAAAAGAGAAGGAACATTGACAATCGACAATCTTCAAAGGAGCAACGATCTCTATCTACGAAGTGTCGACCACCCTCATCCACCTATCAACCAAAGAACCAACCAACCAACCATCTTCAAGGGATCTTCTCATCCAGACAACCTCTTGATCTGTGACCCAGAGTCCCTTCAAAGGTGCTAGAGCTCCATAGCAAGGTTGTTTCATCGTCAGATCGTCAACGGAGTAAAAGAGCCACTGCAGTGCTCGATCTCCATCGTCACACTTTTTCAGAAACCTCTTCTCTTTGTACTTAGAATATCCTATTTAGGATTTCCTTCTTTATACACAGATACCTTATACGTTCAATAAAACAAAAAGTTCGTTCAACCTTTTGTTACGTCGAACACGTGGCCCAAGATCTAGCCATGTCATCAAACCATGACCTCACTCATTCACAGCCATACAAATAAAATAAATGACCGTTGGATAATAGAATGAGTATAATCAACGGCTAATTGGATTAGTCTACGACTAGATGGTATACCTGTGGTGTTTCCCGATGTACTAATGTTGTTCATGTCTGATGTAGGTCCTAAAAAATCAAGTTGCACACATCAACAAAGTCATGAAGATCGAGAAATGCATCTTTCAAATGAACTGCACAGACATCAGATTGCGCATCATACAGATTGTGCAAACTAGACTTCGCACACTCTCAAGCGCGCAGGCTGACATGGCAAAAGTCATCATTACCTGACACAATCAAATCTTCTGACAGCTGACAGCACGGAGAACGAGGCGACTGTTTGTTTATCGTGCAGCACGGCGCTCGAGGACAGCTGGCAGCGCAATCGGCCAATCACTCTGTTGTGTAATCCATTCTTGCGTAATCTAAAGTCAGCGCAACTCATGTTGCACAGTCCATCAATATTACTGATAAAGTACACGTGGCACTCATGCCATCAATTGCCCATTACGTGGCAACTGTCTATGCACGATGATGCGCATTTCAATCAAAAGATGCCATGTGTCCAAGACAGTTGGACCACGATCCAACAACTGCCTGCGCAGTCCATTGTTGTGCAATCCAATTCATGCGCAATACATCATGCGCAGTTCAGAATAACTAAAAGTTAGTTATTTCCAGAACTCTATAAATAGAGTTTCAAGTCTCCATTCAAGAGGATCAGACATTAAAGTTCAGAAATATCAGAGAGTTCAGGAGTTCTTGCCCAAGTGCTGCTGCATTCTTTCGAGGCTTTTTGCCTTCAATTCTCCGAGGCTTTTGCCTTCAAGTCAACTTCAGAAGCTATCGTCTTTACAGTTCACATCGTCCAAGGGATAAAGCAATCGTCTTCTAGATTGGATTCCTAAAGTTGTACCTTTCCCAGAATTCTTGTAATCTTTACAAAGTTTGTATCAATAAAGTTTCATACTTTTGTTTTTGCAAACAAAATGGCGACTCTGCTGGGGACGACTTTCTCTTCCGACGAGGAAGTAGCAACTCAATGTGACATCGTGTCTATCGGAAAGACGCAGAAGACGCTGGTTGTGAAAGTCAACCAGATAGCCTACGAAGCCATGATCAATTCCAAGACCACCCCCCGCACTGCAACCACTTCTGCCACGAGCAGAGTGTGCCCAGTGTGGGTCCCTAAGGCTACTGCGCAATCTGTGGTGCAATCTGCTTCAAAGACTGTTACACAGTCTGCCACAAAGACTGGTACACAATCTGACCATTCTGCCACCAAGTCTCATGTGCAGTCTGTTGTGCCAATTGTTGCACAATCTGTCTCAACCATTGCTGCGCAATCTGCTGTTGCCAGTTCACAAACTACTTCATATGCTGCCTTGGCAAAGTGCAAGACTCCTATGCCTCTGGCGCAGTTGGCTGCCAATCTTCCTGTGCAAACCAACACTCCAGCAACCAGAGTCCATCCTAAGCACTCTGTGGCAAGAACTCCTGATGCGTAAACTACAGTCTCTGTGGCCAGAACCAATTCACCCTCTGCCAGATTCATTCATGCACAAGTGGCCAGTGCGCCATCAACCCATGCGCAAGTCATGCCTGCGCAATCCAAGAGTGACAGCCTTTTGGCTAAACTCTCTTTTTCTCATAACAAGGGGAAAAGTTCTGCTCCTCCTCCCAAACACACTGTTGCTCCTGTGCAATCCACTGGGGGTAGTCCTTTGGCTATTCCTCTTCCTTCTCAAAACAAAGGAAAAGGCCCTTTGGTCTTTTCTCAGACTTCCTTGTCTCATGACTTGGAAGACAACAGAGGGAAACGCTCTTTGGCTAACCCTTCTTTACAAAGCAAAGAAAAAGGCCCTTTGGCCTTTTCTCAATCTTCTTTAGTTTTTACTGTAGAAGATCAATCTGAACGTGCCTCGGCACCAGTCAGTACAAGAACTTCTTTAAACAAGGACTCTTCTTCCCTTCATGTCAAGAGAACTTGTACTGATCAAAGAGGTATTTTGCCTACTCCAGTAGCAGAGTTCCAAGATCTCCTGACTCTCAAGATATCCCGATCAAAATAGGGAAAACTATTGGTGTCTCAAACAGAAACCCCTGGGGGTGAATTTGTAGATCTAAGAACTTATCTCAACAGGCCTACTTCGGCGAAACGCAAATAGCCAATGCCGAAGATCAAACATCAAAGACAAACTTCCAGGGTCAAAGATCCCGACACTTATGCCAATGAAGTAAGCACTTCCATGTATACTCAAGGGACTAAACATTTGAAGAATCGGAATCATGTTCCGAATATTGTCAAAGAACAGATCCCTCAGAGTTTTTCTCGTCCTGCTATTGTTCCCGATCTTCGAGAACATCTTAGGAAAAAGCGGGACAATGTCTCAACACCTCCAGTTCAACCATCTGATCATCATTGCAATCACAAAGTCATCATCCAATGTTGTTGTCAAACAATAAAACGATCTGTCTTAGATCGTTTGAATTTTGCTAAATCTGAACCTATGTCAGAGGAAGACAAAGTCTTGTACGCTTCTGTCAACATGACTTCCCGAGACACTGGGGGTAGAAAGTGCTCCAAACACGGCAAACCTCGTAAGCCAAGCCAGCGGTATCTAGATTTACTTCAAGAATCTTCTGAAGGAGTATTTCGACATACCCGTTCCCGAAGCCGAGATACAATCGATCAAAGGAATCTTCAAAATCCCTCCGGTTATCTTCCTACTTCTCAGTCAGGAGACGACTCTTTCTCTGACTATGATGCATACAGCGAAAGCTCTGAACTGACAGTGTCTTCCACTGTACCAAGAGAAGTGACAGCCTATGTTGTCAATGAAGATCCTGATGCCTCAACTTCAGCAAATCAGGAACAGTGAATCGCTGCACTTGAAGACAAACTAAAGACCATGGCTGAAATGGTTGCTAGTATGCATTCTATCATTGTGGCACAACATGCCACGTCACCGACTGTACCTGCTGCAAGTCCTGAAATCATAGCATCTTCGGTACCTGTCAATGCTGGACTGGGGGTAGTGTCTCCTCAAATGCCTCCTGTACAAGTACAAATTCAAACTACACCCAGTCAGTCAGGGGCTGGGGGTAGTGCTTATAACGCTGTTCCTCCTCCTACCGCTCTGACTCAACCTGCTCCTTCTTCATCATCAGAAGATGCCAATGAAGCTGTCAAACTCTTGCAAACCCAGTTCGAAGCCTTCAAAGAGAAAGACAACTTGCAAAGATTGGGGATCAAGCAGCCCTATCCAGTTGAATGGAAGGAAGTCCCGTTCCCGCCAAAGTATAAGATCCCAACAATCTCTTTGTTTGATGGCAGCACTTCTCCCAGCCAGTTCATCAATCATTTTGAGGTAATGACCATTCAACTCCAGCCAAATAACGCTCTTCATACCAGAGTATTCGTCGGCTGTT
This sequence comes from Iris pallida, assembly GCA_029216955.1. NCBI lineage: Eukaryota > Viridiplantae > Streptophyta > Magnoliopsida > Asparagales > Iridaceae > Iris > Iris pallida. The sequence continues at coordinate 20,111,617 of JANAVB010003400.1, read as the reverse complement.
TAGCTGGCGTAGCATACGACTGGTATAGAAGTTTGCCCGATGGTTGTATCACTTCCTTCTCAGGTCTCAAGCAAATCTTCCTGGAACGGTTCTATGAGGGATTCAACGACATGACTATGTCGGCTCTCAACAAAATCAAACAGAAACATAATGAGACTGCTGAGAGTTTTATTGAACGGTTCCGCCGAGAAGCCTTGAAGATGCCTCCCGGAACTCCAGCTGCTGGCACTATTGATACCTACAAGGCAAATCTTTTGCCTATTATCAGTATGTGGACAGGATCAAGTCAATTCCAGGACTGGCCATCATTCATTGTTAACGCCAAAGCAGCCGAAGTGAGTGCCGAGAAGTTCAAGCAGTTAGGGGTACAAATGTCTAACCCCGACCGGGATGAACATCAAACTTTAAGTGGCAGTAATCGTCAGAACAACCGCAAGAACAAGGAGACTTTAAATATCAACTTGAAGAGCAAAGAATCCTTGGCTGTCAACGTGGCTCCGCCTACATCCACTTCTACTCCTTCCGTACCTCCACCGAGGGAACCTCGTACGAAAGTAGAATATTCCTTCGACGAGAATGACATTGTAAGCATCTTTGATTGCTTACTCAAAAGCAACAAGATCCAACTCCCAGATCCAAAGAAACCTGATGAAGTCGGTAAGACAGATCATCCTAAATATTGTGTCTACCACAGATTCATTGGGCATCCTACTCGAGCATGCTACGTGCTCAAGGAAAAAATTCAAGAGCTTGTCAATGCTGGTGTCGTCACTCTGCAGCAGGACGAGAAGACTGTGACTGCAAACATGGTCTCAGTTCAATTCGGTGACTTCCCTCAGCAGATGGTGCAGCATGGCGTCATTCCTATTCCCAAAGCTACTCTTGAGATTGAGAATCTTCCGCCTCCACCAAGTGAAGGTCTCGTCCCCTTGTCTCTCGACAATGGCGAGATTATGTGGATCCATTCTGATCTTGCTTCAGAGTTCGAAGTTTCCTCTTCTTCCAAGAAGAAAGATCGTTCTAAAGGCAAGACGAAGACTTGTAACATGGTGTCTTTTGACCCCTTAGTTGATGAGGAAATTCTATTAGGCACCAGATCAGGGAAAGCCTATCTGAAGGATTACCCTGAAACACAAGAGAATCCTGTCTCTTCTTCTGAATCTGCTCCAGTACAATCTACTTCCTCTGAAGAGATTCCTTCTACATCTTCACCAGTTGTAGTATCCATTCCTCCCAAGCTGGTGGTTGCCGATAAAGGCAAGCAACAAGTCCGCTTCGATAAGCCCTTGAAGAAATCATCCCCCACAGGACTTGAGAAGCCGTACAATTTTGATATCTTGGCTCAGCTAGCCAATACACCGGCTAGGCTATCAATCTTCGAGCTCTTGCGTCTTTCCAAAAAGACTCGAGAGACTCTGAGTGAAGCCCTGATGCAGGCTAAAACTTGCCTAACTCTTCTCAAAAAGTCGGAAGCAGAACCGGTCTCTTGCCATCATTTTCACAGCGTATTAGAGTTGATTCCAAACATCACTTTCACTCAGGATGATATGCTGCTGGAGGATAATAGACATGATCATCCTCTATACTATGCAGGATATGTCGATTCGATAAAAGTCGATCGTATTCTGATAGATCCAGGGTCAGCTCTCAGCATCATGCCAAAGACAATGCTGGACGCGTTGAAGATACCAGTGCATAGTCTTTCAAGCACAATCACGACTATCTTGGGATTCAACCAAGGAAGGAGTGAACCTTTGGGTAAGATTCGCCTAAAACTCCAAATAGGCAATCTTCGCACAAAGGTGACCTTCTATATCATCGACAATCATGGTTGTTCTTACAACGCTCTTCTGGGAAGACCGTTCCTCCATGAACACAATGTTGTTCCATCGACTCTTCATCAATGCTTTAAATATGTCGATGACAAAGGAGAAGTTCACAAGGAGGTTGCAGACCTTTATCCTTTCAAGGGTGTCGAAGCATACTGCAACGATGCTCGTATGTACATGGAAGAATTTATGAAAGTGGTGTTGGCCATGGATACTGAAGAAGACCAAGAAGCAGTACCCAATGACACCATCATTATACCTATCAAAGGGCGCGTTTCTTATCCTTAGTATTTTAAACCATTGGCTATTCACTTGCCAGTCCCGAAGAAACCAATTGATGGCGATCAAGATCAAAGGGAGCTCACCTCTTCTGAGCCACTTGTTATCGACTTACGTCATAACAGGGACAAAAAGTAGCTCACTTCTTCTGAGCCACTTGTTGATTCACCTCGCAACAAGGACAAAAGGGAGCTCACCTCCTCTGAGCCACTTGTTATTGACCTCCGTCGTAACAAGCCTCCTCCACGTTCTTCTTCTCCCCCTCTTATAATCAATCTGACCAAGCCTGCTAAGGCTAAAGGTCCTGCTGTAAATACAAATGTACAGATCAATAAAAAAGCATCTACTTTCCAGTATACTGATGTCATTTATCATACTAAATGCTATTTGGATATGTTAGATAGCTTCCAATCATTTACAATAGGAGTTGTACAATCTCTTCAAACAGAAGTCTCATTTGAAGATCCAGATGACTATTACCGTATTGTTCCTTCTCGAAAGAAAGGCGAAAGTCCAACACTCTTTTATAAAGGACCGGAACAACAATTCAGCTATACGGATGATAGCAAACTTAACGATATAGGACATCTCCAACTCCGTCGTTACAGCCAAAAATCAAAAGACATCATCCGTAAGGTGGGTTATGACTTCAAAAATGGCCTCAACTACGGCAAGGGTAGACGAACTCCTATCCGTACGACTGTCCCAAAAGGAAAGTCGGATATATATTACAGCAAGACCAAAAGAGGTCTTGGATATGCTTCTCCTCCGATGTTATCCCCAGTAGTCTCTGACTCTGATAGCGAAGAGCGCTCTAACTCTTCTGACTCCAGATCATAGGATTCTGACACCAGCATTGGTGAAGTCCATCGATTAGTCGTGTCTTCTAATATGGTCTCTGCCGAACTTCCAGAAGGCTATGACGAGGATATTGAAGAAAGTTCTAAAATAGATCCTTGGGCTCAACGAATGGACACCCAATAGGAACTTCGATTCGAACAAAGAGAACCTTCTACCGAAGATTAATTAATTCAAGTTGATGTAGGAGAAAGCGGGTCACCTCGTCCAATATTCATTAGCAAGAACCTTCCAGAAACGGATAAGCAAGAGTTGATTCTTCTTATCAAAGAATACATTGATGTCTTTGCCTGGAGTTATGAAGACATGCCAGGTCTAGATCCCAAAGTTGCTACTCACAAACTGAACATTTTGCCCAATGCAAAACCAGTCACACAGCAACAACGACGCTTCAAACCGGAAATGATGGATGCAATCGATGATGAAGTCAAGAAGCTCATCGCTTGTGGCTTTATTCGAGAAGAACAATATCCTGATTGGGTGGCCAACGTTATTCCAGTCCTGAAAAAGACCGGCAAAGTTCGAGTCTGCATCGATTTTCGGGATCTTAATGAAGCATGTCTAAAAGATGAATTTCCTCTCCCTATCACGGACGTCATGATTGACAATACCTGTGGGTTCGAGCGAATATCCTTCATGGATGGATTCTCTGGGTATAACCAGATTCGGATGAATCCCGAAGATGAAAAACATACCTCTTTTCGTACTCCTCGTGGAGTCTACTGCTACACAGTGATGCCATTTGGTCTTAAGAATGCTGGTACAACTTACCAACGGGCTATGAGTACCATCTTCAGAGATCATCTTCGCAAAACAGTCGAATGCTATGTTGACGATATCGCCGTCAAAAGTCGTATAAAGGAAGATCACATCCAAGACTTGAGAACTATCTTCAATCTTATGCGCCAACATCAACTCAAGATGAATCCCACCAAGTCATTCTTGGGTGTCTCTAGTGGCAAATTTCTCGGCTTCGTCATTACCTCTAAGGGTATACACGTGGATCCCGAGAAGATCAAAGCCATTCAAGAGATGCGTCCTCCACGCAACCTAAAAGAGCTACGAGGATTCCAAGGTCGACTTGCGTACATCAGGAGATTCATTTCGAACTTGTCTGGACGCTGTAGACCATTCACTCAACTAATGAAGAAAGGTGTATCTTTCATTTGGACTGAAGAATGTCAACGAGCATTCGACGACATCAAACGATATCTCATGAACCCACCAGTCTTGGTACCACCAATCTCAGGCATTCCATTCTTAATGTATGTCCGTGCTATGGACCATTCATTGGGTGCTTTACTTGCCCAAAAGAACAAAGAGGGTCTTGAACAAGCCATCTACTACCTCAGTCGTACTATGATTGGTGCTGAACACCGTTATAGTCCGGTTGAAAAAGAATGCCTAGCTCTTATGTTTGTTGTTCAAAAGACAAGGCATTACATCATTGGTCAAACCATTCATGTTATTTCCTGAGTTAATCCTCTTCGGGTACTCATGAAGAAGCCCAGTACACTCAATTCTAGACTGGCTACGTGGGCCATTCTGCTAGCCCAATATGACATGGTGTATGTTCCACAAAAGTCTGTCAAAGGCCAAGCACTGGCAGATTTCTTGGCGGCTCATCCCGTGCCAGAAACATCCAAGCTTTACGATGAAATTCCAGACGAGACGTTGGAAGTCAACATAATCTCTGAAGAATTTCCAACCTGGCATCTATTCTACGATGGTGCATCCAGAATCGGACCAAATGGTGCCATTGTAGCAGGAGTCGGAGTTGTTTTCGTTTCTCCAGACGGATCGACCATCCAAAGAGCCTACTCTCTAGATGAACCCTGCTCTAATAATGTAGCAGAGTACAACGCTCTACTCATCGGCCTTCAGTTGGCCAAGCAATTGGATGTCGAATATATCAAAGTCTACGGTGACTCTAAGCTGGTTGTCAACCAGGTCAGAGGAACTTATGAAGTTCGACATCAAGATCTGGTACCTTATCATGAAGCGGCAATCAACATGGCTATATCATTCAAAGCTTTCTTCATCGACTATGTTCGTCGAGCTTGCAATACCGAAGCAGATGCCTTAGCCAACCTTGCAGCTGTCTTAGCCATCCCTATCAAAAGACAGCAGGTGGTAGTTATCTCTAATCGAGAGTTGTTTTGCATCGAAAACAATCGTAATATTGAGTTCAACAATCTTGTTGAAGTCAATGTTATCGATGAAGACTGGAGAACTCCTTTCATCGACTTCGTGGTTCATGATATACTCCCCGAAGATCCTAAGGAGGCTACGAGTATTCGACGACGATCTCTCCGATTCTACTACAATCAAACCACCAAGACTCTCTATCGGCGGACTTATGACGGTCTTCTCTTATGTTGTCTCGCTGGTGATGAAGCAAAGCAAGTGTTGCGTGAAGCTCACGATGGTGTTTTTGGAGCACATCAACCAGGTCCTAAGTTACAGGATCGCGTCCGATGCATGGGTTACTACTGGCCCTCTATGGTATCAGATGCTATCGAATATACAAGAAAATGTCGAGCTTGCCAAATCCATGCGGAATTCATACATCAACCATCGGAATTTCTGCATCCGACTGCCGCTTCCTGGCCTTTTGAAGCTTGGGGTATGGACATCATAGGTCCTATTAATCCTCCTTCTTCTAGAGGACATCGGTTCATACTAGCAATAACCGACTACTTCTCCAAGTGGGCTGAAGCTATACCTTTGGCTGAAGTCAAAACCAGCAGCGTCATCAACTTCGTTAAACACCATGTCATCTATAGATTTGGTGTACCTCGAAGAATCATCCACGACAATGGACCTTAATTTATCAGCCAAAAGTTCACCAGATTCTGCGATGATCATCGAATTGACAATATTGCTTCTACAGCCTACAATCCTGCTGCTAATGGATTGGCCGAAGCCTTCAACAAAACTATTATCAAGCTCCTCAAGAAGTTTGTATCTACTAACAAACGGAACTGGAGCGAGAAGCTTGGTGAATGTCTATGGGCCTACCGTACTATGGTCCGTAACCCTACAGGCTTTACACCTTTCTCTTTGGTGTATGGCTGTGAAGCTGTTCTTCCCCTAGAGCTTCAAATTCTTTCTTTAAGGATTGCCATTGCTAACGAGCTCACTACAGAGAACAACGACCTTCTTCGACTTTAAGAATTGGAGGCACTCGACGAGAAGCGGTTGATGGCTCAGCAGCATATTGAGTTATATCAAGCTCGCATTTCGAAGACTTTCAACCGCAAAGTTAAGGTCAGAGCCTTTCAACAAGGAGAACTTGTTCTAACGGTCAGACGTCCTATGACTATGACTCATATGAGCAAAAGCAAATTCGACGCAAAGTGGGAAGGGCCTTATGTTGTCAGCAAAGTCTTTTCAAATGGAGCCTATCAACTCTCAGAGCTAGACGGTCGAGTTGCTATGATGCCTATCAATGGCAAATTCCTTAAAAAATACTATGTATAAATGTAACAGAGATTTTATGTAAATATGATCAGACAATTCATAAATAAAGTTTGATTTTTATTTCATCATAAATGATGTTACATAATATCAAGGAAGTCACTATCATCCTTTTCGACATTGGGACACGGAACACTGTCGTCCTTCTCAAAGACACGGTCAGCAAAAGAGCCGAGAACCTCCTTGCTGGAACCCACGAGGAACTTGCAAGCAGCCATCCTCATGGCCTCTTCCTCTTCAATCTTTTCTGGTTCAAGCAGGAAGTCCAGGATGTCTCGCGGTGGCTTAGGTGCAGACGAACCTTCGCCTGCCTCTCTGGGCCAGTTCGGCCGGACGTTTTTCAACGCCCGCTTCAACCTTCGGAGCGAGTTCAGCCTTCTTGGATGCATCTCCAGACGACATTTTTATGTTGGAAAGGTGGAAGTGCTCATTCCTGCCAGATTTCTGCTCTATTTATAGGCAGAGATTCTCGAAATAACGAAGCGACATATTCATTCGACGGTTCATCCGTTCATATTCATCCGACGGTTCGCCCGTTCATTTATTATCATCTGACGGTTCATCCGTTCATATTCATCCGACGGTTCGCCCGTTCATTTATTATCATCCGACGGTTCATCCGTTCATATTCATCCAACGGTTCGCCCGTTCATTTATTATCATCCGACGGTTCATCCATTCATATTCATCCGACGGTTCACCCGTTCATTCATTATCACCCGACGGTTCATCCGTTCACATTTATCCGACGGTTCGCCCGTTCATTCACATTCATCTGACGGTTCGCCCGTTTATTCATTATCACCTGACGGTTCATCCGTTCATCATCACCTGACGGTTCATCCGTTCATCCATTCATTATGACCATTCATTTCGTTCACACCTTTTTGATGATTCATTTTCGTTCATTCACATCAGCAACTTGTCGTTTTCGATTAAGTTGTCAATTAAAATAATAATATTCGACAAATTATATTCTGCCAAGTCCATATTACCTCTGAGCAGATATAATGAATATAATTATTTTCCTCCTGTACCTCTGAATATATTTTCTATCTCTATTATTTATATCTAAACAAGATATGCAATAAATGATAGAGCCACAATAAAATATCTTTTATTGATCAAAATTTGAGATATTACAAAAACATATATGCTACAAAAGACATAAAGATACAAGATGTTCTTTCTACTGAGACGGAGGCATTATCAGATTAGCAATTTATTGCTTCAGAACTTGCAGCCGTTCTTCACGAGATGCCATTACTCTCCTCCTGGCCTCTTCCATCCCGGATTCTTCATTGAAAATGGGCATGGTTACCATTCGGCGGGTTATTTCAGCATCATGAGCTGCTACATACTCGTCCCTTTCCTGAGTTAGAGCACTGAATTGTTGGATTGCAATCTGATGCTCAGTCACTTCATTTTCTAGTTCTTCTTGGAGACGAGCAATCTCTGCTCTCAGCTCAGCAATTCTTTTCTCTCTTCTCTCAGCAGTCGAGGTCACTGATTCCAACTTGGATTTATATTTAGCAGATTTCGTAGAGTAGGCATCCAAAAGGTTCTGGAGATTCACTCTTTCAATGTCAGCTGCCTGAGCCATTTGTTCAAATTCTGCTTGCACTAAGGGTTCTACTTCCCCCTTGTTGAGCTCTTTGTAGTTCTTATGGAAGTTTCTAGCTCATTCAATATATGGTCAAGAAAAGTGGCCTGAGCCTCATCACCTTGCCCCAGATGGCCTTCACCAAGAAAGAGGTCGGACCTCTAACCATGTAAAAATTAGCGTCTTCTTTGTCCATCATTCTATTGATCAGAGGCCCCAAGGACTCGAAGAAGCATTTGGTGAATGATTGGATGACATGCTGATTAATCGCCAGAGCACCAGGAGTCGCAGCTACTCCTGTTGATGACGAGGCAGCAGAATGTTCAAATTCTCGTATCTGAACAGTAGGCTCTTTGAACAAGGGAACCAAAGTGGAGCTGGTTGCCCCTCCTGGTTGTTCCTCTGCAAAAGTAAAGATTGTCATTTTGCTTGTCGTTTGCTATTGTCCAAGAGAATCAAAAGTGAAAACAGTCTTACCATGGTTGGATCCAGCAATGAGTCTATCATCTGTAGGAACAGGTTCTAGCTGAGCAGAAGTAGCTTCAGACGCTACTGCCTGACTACTTCCTGCTTCAAAGCCACAGGATAAATGACGACTGCCACTAGCAATCATCGGCGCAAGCACTATGTCCGTACACGTTGGAGGTGTCGGAGGAGTCTCAAGATCTGCGGGGAATACAAATAAAGATGTCAGCTATCAATCTATTTAAAAGAAGATTGTTAATTTCATTCTATACCTTGAAGATCAATGGCAGGAGTTTCCTCCGGGGCTGCTTTTTCATCTACTGCTTTCTCTGGAGATGCCTCTACCTCAACATCCTTTTTAGGATCTAAGGTATCATCGGCAGCATTAGGAGACATATGCTCTTCATCATCCCTTTCGGGATCTTGTATATCTTCATCAATATCTTCAGATGAAGAGCTCTCCTAATTTTCATCTTCCTCCGGTGCAGTCCCACTGGCAGTTGCAGCATTTTGATTAACATAATCCTCCAGCGGGCCGAAGTCGCAATCTTCTAAAGCTGCAATCACTTGACGATCCTCCTCATCGCGGAGTGTCCTAGGTGTAAGAGGAAGTTGAGTAGTCTCCGCAACAGGTGAAGGAGATCGCGCAGCATCATGCTCTTCCTCCACGATATTATCTCTGGGCTCTTCGGCCTCATTTCTCGGATCAACCTCTCATCTCTGCTCAATCTCCTCCCTTTTTTCTAGATTGGGAGTTTTAGTCCTAGACTCAGAAATAGGAGTGGGAGATGACATAGTGAGTCCTGCTACAGCGTTCGTCACTATTAAAGACAAAACTTGTCTCGAAGGAGAGACCATTCTATTTCTTCTTTGGGCCAACTTCTTCTTTCTTTTCAGTGGCCTCTCAGGGCTCTCTATGTTTATTGCCTCGACTTGTTTTTGAACAGAGGTCGGTGTGGTAGCTTCTTCCTGCTGGATTGTCTCAGCCAGCTGCCGAGACTGAGATTTGGTAGTAATCTTTTCTGAAGAATGATCCAAGATCAGTTTCTTCTTCGCAGCTGGGACGGAAGGCTCCTCTCTCCTTCTCTTCTTAGCCGAAGATTTAGCAACCTTCAAAGAAACGTGCAGTGGCGCATTTATCTTTTCAGGGAACATAACGTCCCTCGAAACTTCTACGGGTGCATCCACTGGCTCGTGCACCTCATCATTACCTGGAAGTGACATAATGACTCCTCCCTTCTTCAATCTCGTTGCAGATGCGAAGCTATCCGCGAGATTGAAGTTCTCGGTAAAAGTGTTCGATGATGTATAAAACACCGAATACGTGAACAGCATACGAGGGCCATGAGTACTATTTATCGGCATCGAGAACGTTACTTTCGTATCTCGAGCGTTGTAGTAAGCCCAAGCTCGGGCTCCATCTATCAAGAAATCTTTTCCTTGTAGGCATGAGATAGCATTACCTACGTGGAATTAGTCATACCCAAACTGTCGAGCAAACCGGCTGGGAAGATATGGCTCCAAGTAGCATTCTTCTTCAAACCGATACACCAAGTGGGATGGTCGAATTGTCTTCAACCAATCAAAAGTTGTACGGCTCAAAGGTTGCATATTTGAGTCAATCATGTTGGTCGGCATCTGTTCATATCCGGGGGGAGGATGAGTGCAATAGAAGTTCCATCCTTTGCCAAGGTTCAAAGCATATCCGCAATCTCTCAAGGAAGTGTATTTCCACTTACCTTAGGAGTATCTCCGCAAAAAGCTGCCACTGACTGGTCCCATGTTGGGGTCTATCAAAGTAGGATGGTGTAGAAGCAACCACCCGAACATATAAGTATACAGCAATTCTAGCCGAGGAAACTCTTTCTCGCCCTTAGCTTTCAGCATCAATTCGACGTACAGGCGGAGACTGGCGTTCATTCTATAAGTCATCGCCGATAAGAGATCCATCTTGTAGCCGAAGACTAATCGAACGGCAGCAAAAAGAACACCACGATGGAAGCGGTCTATGGCACTTGATCCTTGGACGACGAATCGACGAAGCCAGTACGTCAAAAATCCTGCTAATTGGGCTTCTTTTGACAAATCGATATCCGACTCTCATATAACTCTCGAGAAGGTCTCCTTTCTTTAGAGGAGGACATTGATGATCATCCTTGATCTTGATATCCAAGTACCCACTTTCCTCCATCAACTTCACTACCTCAGTGCTGCTCAGTGGCTTGAAGAAGTCGGGATTACAGTTATCATATTCCTTGGTCTTCTTTTCTTTAATATGGTTGAGGAACAGATAAGGCAACCATTTGGATGAATAGCAGGTACCAGATGTACCACTTTGGTAAAACAGAGAGCAAATTTTATAATGACACAGCAGCTCTTCGAAGACTGCTACCATGGCTGCTTCTCTTTTCGAAGTTTATCCAACTCATCATTAGTTGGGACAAATTTCTCATACGGGGCATCCTCCATCGGCAGGTAAGAGATGTACTGCATTTCGTGAAGGGCAAACCCGATCTCTCGGCAGGGAGTCATAAAAGTCCATGTCCTGTAGTTATATCTCTCTGCTAGAGCCAGAAATAGATGCGAGTTGGGGGCAAAACCGTAAACAGTGGCATGCACTGCTTGATACAAGTTGATCTGCTGGAGTTTGTCTTCAAACTTAGTCAAAATCCAGTTTGTTATACAATTCCATCTCTTAAAATCTGGGTTCACCAGTCCAGTTAATCTGAGGTCTTGATCTGGATACCTCCCTTCGACCTTCGCGAACTCATTCGCAAATATTGGAGTTCTCACGGGTAATAACAAAGAAGAATTCTCCGGCGGAATACAACCGGGCTTTAAACCTCTGAGCAAGACACTATATCGTTCCGAAGAACTGTAAAACATGTCTTTCTTGTTAGGCCCCTTCTTCACATAAATCTTTCCTGGACGGGCATCCTGAAAAGGTGTGAGATTCTATTCCATTTTCTTCGGATAGCTTGCATGAACATATCGAGATAAGGGGAGGCAACGGAAGACATCTGGTATCGAGATTGTCTTGTCTTTCTGTTGGAAAATCCGTTCTTCCATCCGTGGCCTCAGTTGAGAGCTCTTCTCAAAAGCCTCGCCAAACAGAAATAGGGGCTTCTTGTGAATGATGGCATCTGCCGACTCCAAAGGTTGCCCATTCATCAGACATAACAAGGTTTCATTATCTTGGGTTACCAAGATAGCTTGGCGGGAAGCTGGCAGATCATACTGTAGATAGTGCACATGGGACAGGTCCTCTTTGTATTTCGATTCTGAAAGAGTTCCTACAAAGTTCTCAAACCCCGGATCTTCTCTGGTATTAACTGCATCAAACAGAGAAAACAAAAATTCAGCAAAAGAAAAAAACAAAGATGCTACCATCAGATTGCGCAACCATCAGACTGTGCAACCATCAGACTACGCAATCATCAGATTGCGCAACCATCAGATTGCACAAACAGTCTGCGCCAGCATCAGATTGTGCTGGTAGTCTCGCACAAATCAGCAAATTGTGCTGACTTTTGCCAGCGTAGTTCAACCGATTGCGCAAGAAGTTATTCTTCATAAAAATAAAGAATAAACTGTTTCGTGCAAACCAGAACCCTAAAAAGGGGTGGCGCAGTATGATCACATCTCTAAAAAGAGATGGATTCTGAAAATCAGTGAAGTCAAAAAAACCTAAAAAGGGTTTTTCGATTGAGTCATCTACCTAGCAACGCGGGATGCGCAGTCTCGTGGCGAGAAGGACGTCGCGCAACCCTAGCCGAAGACTCGGCAGGGGCCTTGCCCTTGTCGGCGACGGAGGATCTCTTTGGCGCCATGGAGTTCGACGGGAAAGAAAGCTGAAGTCGGGTGAGTTCAAGGATTTCTCTCTCTTGAAAGCAAAGTAAAGAATGAAATGAATATCGAAGAGAACTATTTATAGTTTTTCAAAGTGTAACGGATGCCTCGGATTACGCCAAAAAAGTCGGACTGATCCATCCGATTGCGCAGACAGCTCAGTACATGCGCAACTTGATTGAAATTCAAAATTCAAAGTATTTCAAAATTTTGAATAAGTTCAACTTTCGAAAACTTTGAAGGGGGTCTTGTATGTCCTAAAAAATCAAGTTACACACATCAACAAAGTCATGAAGATCGAGAAATGCATCTTTCAAATGAACTGTACAGACATCAGATTGCGCATCATACAGATTGCGCACACTAGACTGTGCACACTCTCAAGCGCGCAGGCTGACGTGGCAAAAGTCATTATTAGCTGACACAATCAAATCTTCTGACAGCTGACAGCGCTGAGAATGAGGCGACTATTTGTTTATCGTGCAGCACGGCGCTCGAGGACAGCTGGCAGCGCAATCGGCCAACCACTCTGTTGTGCAATCCATTCTTGTGCAATCTAAAGTCAGCGCAACTCATGTTGTGCAGTCCATCAATATAACTGATAAAGAACACGTGGCACTCATGCCATCAATTGCTCATTACATGGCAACTGTCTATGCATGATGATACATATTTCAATCAAAAGATGCCATGTGTCTAAGACAGTTGGACCACGATCCAACAACTGCCTGTGCAGTCCATTGTTGCGCAATCCAATTCATGCGCAATCCATCATGCGCAGTCCAGAATAACTAAAAGTTAGTTATTTCTAGAACTCTATAAATAGAGTTTCAAGTCTTCATTCAAGGGGATCAGACATTAAAGTTCAGAAATATCAGAGAGTTCAGGAGTTCTTGTCCAAGTGCTGCTGCATTCTTCCGAGGCGTTTTGCCTTCAATTCTCCGAGGCTTTTGCCTTCAAGTCAACTTCATAGGCTATCGTCTTCACAGTTCACATCGTCTAAGGGATAAAGCAATCGTCTTCTAGATTGGATTCCTAAAGTTGTACCTTTCCCAGAATTCTTGTAATCTTTACAATGTTTGTATCAATAAAGTTTTATACTTTTGTTTTTGCAAACATCGGATAGCCAAAACTTACTTTGGAGAAACATTTTGTATGCCACTCTACTTACGGGTCCTAGCACGGTCTATGGCGATGCCAATGGATATTTTACTGATTTAGGGTAGTCTCATGCATAATTAACTTGTATAAAAACCAATAACCAAAATACAGTTGCATAAGTTAATTAATCAGTTTGTCAACCTAAGCTCCAACAACTATGATACAAAAATAAAACATATTTCATTACATAGACCAGTATTCCGTCATCCAAGTAGTGAACCACACCTACAACCTAACAAGGACAAGGGGTTACACACTATTTCGAGACGAGATACTACTCCATGACATGGTTAGGTGCGAGAATATCCATAAGAAATCTAATAACAAGATACTCATCAAGGAACACAAGATATCACTAATGGATACATGTATAATAACATGCAAGATACTGTATCAATACATGATACAACATGTAGTGCCCCGACCCGCAAGATGCCATATGATGGATGGTTGGTTCGATGAAGCCTTATTGGACTTGGAATTTTGTGAAGGATCGCTCGGAAGGCTATACGATCGTGACGGGAATTGTCTTAAAATATGAATAGTGTTGAACCCTTCGAAGATCCTTTAGCTTCACGCTTAATAAAAGGATAATATGTTGTGTTGATCGTTGAATCATTGAATAACACCTTGCAAGAAAGTCAGAAAGATAATGAAAGATAATTAATCACATGACCCAAAAACCATTGCGAATCATTTTATCGATTATGTGTGCTTCGAATCATTCCATGAATTTTGGGCTTGTGCGTTGTTGCTATAAAATACATGACAGGTGAAAGAGAAGTCCCAAATACTTGGGCAGTGAGTATATCGAGCCTTAGCTCGATGGATAGATGGTAACTCAGATGCTAAGTCCCAAGAATTGGGTGGTGAGTACATTAAGTTTGGTTGGAGAGATGTATGGTATCAAAGATGTGGGAAAGAGATTGAGTAACAATATTCTATTATCCTATGCCGATGTAGATGTTGGTTACACTAAGATCCTGGATTGGGCAGATGATAATGTGAGCGTTGGCTCAAGACAAGATGGCAAGATGGCAATACGAATGAGAATGATGGGTTATTACTTAGTTTTCTTTATCATGCATTATATGTTTTCTTCTTAGATAAGTTGCATATAATTGCATGGTCATGGACAACTTGTCGACAAGGTGGTTCCTCGAACGGTATTCCAAGGCCTTGGAATTTGGTTTGTCCTGGAGGGAACCTCGTACTGAAGTAGTAGCACAGTGCTGAAGTAGTAGCACGGTGATTCGGGAACCTTCTAGATTGGGCTAGCTACCCGCCGCTGAAGGGGAGCCATCTAATCATAAGTCCAAGATGACGTGTAGTTAGTGACCTTCATATAGATAGGTCCAGTGCTAATGATGTCTTATGCAGGAAGAGTAAGTGATTACTCAAATACAAGGAAGGATGTCGGCTGTTGGTAAAAATCACCTGAATGGTGACACATATATTAAAATATGTTATTGTTCCTAACAATGTCTTATGCAGGCTGAGTTAGTATTATAAATGTACATGGATGGCTACACGACCGTGGGTAAGAAATCACCAAAGGGTGATAACATATGCTTTATATTATGCCGGTTATATATATAAGATGTATGCTTTACTTCTGTCGGATATGAACTGCTAATTGACCCTAAGGCAACGAGAAAGACAACTTTTAATAATGTTATATAACATCATTACTTAGTGTTGTCTTCATAGGTGAGTTGGGCCAGCACCGCTCGCCGGTACATAGATGATGTACTGACCCATATTTGTGGACATTTTATAGGTGCTTGTACATGGGGGAAATTGTTTGATTCGTGCTAGGCATCGATGAATTGGATGGGTGTACAGAAGTTCTTCTTTCAAGACGATGTCTTTTACTATACGGGACATAATGTATGAAACAGTATAAGTCAGATGTACCAGTAAGATTGTAACCAAATTGGCAAGTTCATTGTAAGCAAAGTTGGCATGTTCAGTTGTAGCCTAATGGCAAGTGTATATTCAGTTGGCTATTCAAGAGTCTTGTAATCTGTTGTAAACTTTGTATTCAGCTGCAAGTCTTGTAATCATTTGAGATAATCAGTAAAGAGATATATTTCTTCATATTTTGTGTGACTTTAATTTATCTGCTTGGTTTTGCTGCGATGTCGTTGTTTTCTGAGAAATACCAGGAACTAAAATGGTTTTGCCTTGTATAAGTACAATCTAGACTTGTACGGTATCACTCCCAGTGGCTAGATTTCGATCCTCCGGGATCGGGGTGACATAATGGTATCAGAGCACTTCTGTACGTCCTTAGATTCTTATTCGATTTGTTTCGAATCAAAGTTGCTACTATAATAATTCAAAGCTGCTTCCACGATGACTCAAATGTTGCTTTCGTGATTATTCAAAGTTGCTTCCGCGGTGAATCAAAGTTGCTTCTGCGAATACTCAAAGTTGTTTCTGCGATGAAATCAAAGTTGCCTCTACGATGACTCAAAGTTCTTCCACGATTATTCAGTGTTGTTTCAAAATTATTCTAAGTTTTTTCCTTGACTGAAAGTCTGTTGATCCTTCTAACCGCTCACTGGGTGCTCCATAGAATAAGTCAAAATATGTGGGTTATGATGTGTGTACTTTGTTGAATTTCTAAAAAGATACCGAAACGAATAACAATGATGCAATGCTATAATAAGTTGGTAATGTGTGCTTGATGTATTTAGTGTGGGATTCATAGAAGTCGATTGATGTGGCAATCGGCAGTGGGCGATGGCATAGTATGTTGGAACAGAAATTGTGCTTGACTTCAGTAAATGTGAATCGACAAAATTTTGAGTTGGCTTATGGGTTGGCTTGGTTATCTTTCAAATGCAAGAAAATTTGGTTAGTAATTATGGCCAGCAGAGCCACTGCGGGATGGATAGTCCAGTATGAATGTTGGTTTGATGCGAAAGAGAATATTGTGTCAGGAATTGCTTGAGCTCTGAGTGGTATATTGCATATACCCTCGTCGTGAAGAGATGTCTCTTGACCCTGTTTGTAGCATAGTGATTGCTTTACCTATAAGGTATTGGGTAGTATCGAGTCGTAGTTGGGATTACGATTGATACATGATGGTTAGGCGTGTCCCTTGATGATTGAGTTTGGAATAACTTGTTGCGAGATTTTGATGTGTTCAGATGAACCATCGCTAGGCTCTGATAGTTAGCATTGCGCTGGGTAATGAGAGTTCAAGAATATGAACCGAATGCCTTGGTTGGGAATGGTATGAATTATGGATTCAGGCGATGACTTGAATCAGTTGGGAAAAAGGATTGTAGGCTCAGTAATGATGTTGGGGTATTGCTGTCAAAAGATTTTGCGAGAACAATTGTAGATTGAATATTGAATGATGTTGAAATTACATGTTGGACATTGACAAATTGATGGTGATATTAGGCGCTTGTCAGAATGTTGCCAATTATTTAGGAGATGTAGAGAGTTACATCAACGACGGAAAAGTTAGAGAATAGATTTGAGGAATAGATGATCTTAGCACGATGTGCAGTTGTGTTTAAGAGAATTTGACGTGTCCCGAATTAACAATTTATGACCCTTGATTATGTTGAGGCATAGAGAATGAGTACTTTTCCTTTGATGCATGAAATGGTAGACGTTCCTTATGAGATTTTGATGGCTGTAATACAATTAAGAATCGAAATACAGCGACCTTGTCGGTGAATGATGTTGTCGCATGAATAACGAGTTTGGTTGAAATGTAGGATTATTGGATTATGACTTAGCCAAATGAGTTATGTCATGTCTACTAGATGACCGATATATGAATGTTAGAGAAATATGCCGTAGAGATTGGACCAGTGCATGAATAGTAAAATCTTCTTATGGAATCACAAGGATATGGTGCAAAATGAATATTGATGGTTAACGTGAATTTCTAAGAGATAACTATGTTGGTGCTAGCAAAAATTCATAAAGGATGCTTTCGAAAGAGATACACTTATATAGTTGCCTTATTTTGTTCGTTAAAAGAGTACAGACCGTATCGATGAAATGAAAATATGGAAAATGAATATGTCGCAAAGAGACCGTAGGAAAGAGATCGTAAATGATGGACCATTAAGGTAGCAATATTGGAATATGACTAGGAATAGTTGGACCGATTGAATAGACACAAATTGAGGACGATATGAGGATATAAGTTGGATTGAGTAGAGGATGTTGCGTCTATGCTAGTGAAAACTGAAAGTTTGGATATTCGATTGAGAAGTTTTATATGATAGCTTCAGAATTGACCCATAAGAATTGTCGGATAGAATTGTTGGATAGATTTCATCGGTTGTGGGTAAGTCTAGAGTGAGACTTTGTTGGGTATAGCCGAGGATGAGTACGGGCAGAAAGACGTGACCCTAGAATGTCGGTTGGTTGCCTAAAATGTTGGTTGGTTGCCTAAGTTTCAGATTCAATGGCTATGATAGTTTAGTTGTTTGTGTTGGGAATAAGTTCATAAGATTGGGGAGGTGTCCCATGTCCCTTAAGTTGGTCGGATCATAGATTGTCCCTGACATAAGATAGAGTTCCTATGATAAGAGTTGGGTGCCTTTAAGATCAGTGATGAATATGTCCCTATTAGCTATCCTTCTCAGATGAGTTAGCTGAATGTCTAGTTTAGCTTAGATTAGCTGACCGTAGAGACATGACTGAATGCTAAGTTGAGTGTTGGAGACCCGTAGGATGTCCCTATTGATGTTGCGTAGGTATTGTCGGAATAAGTGAGATAAGTCAAGAAGTAAACTTTGGAATGGAATAAAGATTTGGAAAATTTGATGTTACAAACGTTAGATGCAATGACGGTATCATGTTGGTTTCGGAACTTGGTAGCCTTTGTTGGAATGTCGAAAATTTGCTAAAGCTGGTTGGATTTGGTTGGTTGAATCATTTTGAGCTGCGTGAATGACGATAGTTGTCGTGAGATAATCAGAATAATGCCTTGGTGGATAACCAGATTGGGATTGAGAATAAGTGTATAACGGAATGGGATAGTACATGTAGTCAAGATCGATGAAAGAATATAATTTTAAAAAGACCCTCGGAATTATTGCTGCTAGAAATGAGAGTTGCATATGCGAGATGATAATATATTGGCTTGATCAATGTGTGAGATTTTGATTACGTCAAAAAAATTTATTAGAGTGGGATGATGGTACAATTTGGAAGATGGATCATAATCGGGAAATTACTATTGCAAATAAAGTATATGGATACGAATTGATCAATGAGAATCGTGGTGTCGAAATGAAAATATGGCTATTAGCTTTATCCATTTCGATGGTGTAAATAACAATGGACTTGAAAGGGAACTCTGGATTCGTTGAATACTTGTTATAACTATATCGGGATACATCGAAAAAAATTTGGTCGACTGTGGAAAATTACTCGAGTTGGAAATTGGTAACATTCATTGTAAGATTAGTTGATTGGAAAATTGAATAAGTGAATTGCGGCTATACGAGATGCTTAAGAGGGATTACTAACATTCGGGAATGAAGTTATGCCTGTAGCTCGTTCGCTTTCTCTATCACTGAACTTGGCTGAAATACATGTATTTTGGGGACACCTAAAATATGTGTATGATTCCAACTAAGTGGTATGCTGAATTCAAACGAAGCCACGGGGAGGATAATCATGTGTTAAGGAATTGCACGAGAGTTGGAGAGAAAGAATAAAGATGGTAAACTATTTTGAATCAAATTCGAAAGTTGTGACGAGATGGTATATTACTTGAAATCAATCTAGAGATTGCGGAGAAATATTAAATAGTGTAAGTTGATCATTGAGAAGTTTCATAAAAGTCGGTTGAAGTTTTGGGGATGAGTTTTGTTTTAAGTTTCGAGGACGAAACTTTTTCTTAGTGATAAATATTGTAGTGCCCCGACCCGCAAGATGCCTTATGATGGATGGTTGGTTCGATGAAACCTTATTGGACTAGGAATTTTGCGAAGGATCGCTCGGAAGGCTATGCGATCATGGTAGAAATTGTCTTATAAATGTGAGTAGTGTTGAACCCTTCGAAGATCCTTTAGCTTCACGCTTAATAAAAGGATAGTATGCTATGTTGATCGTTAAACCGCTGAATAACACCTTGCATGAAAGTCAGAAAGATAATGAAAGATAATTAATCACATGACCTGAAAACGGTTGTGAATCATTTTATCGATTGTGTGTGCTTCGAATCATTCCATGAATTGTGGGCTTGTGTGTTGTTGCTATGAAATACATGACAGGTGAAAGAAAAGTCCCAAATACTTGGGTAGTGAGTATATCGAGCCTTAGCTCGATGGATAGATGGTAACTCAGATGCTAAGTCCCAAGAATTGGGTGGTGAGTACATTAAGTTTGGTTGGAGAGATGTATGGTATCAAAGATGTGGAAAAGAGATTGAGTAACAACATTCTATTATCCTATGCCGATGTAGATGTTGGTTACACTAAGACCCTGGATTGGGCAGATGATAATGTGAACGTTGGCTCAAGACAAGATGGCAAGATGGCAATACGAATGAGAATGATGGGTTATTACTTAGTTTTCCTTATCATGCATTATATGTTTTCTTATTAGATAAGTTGCTTATAATTGCATGGTCATGGACAACTTGTCGACAAGGTGGTTCCTCGAACAGTATTCCAAGGCCTTGGAATTCGGTTCATCCTGGGGGGAACCTCGTGCTGAAGTAGTAGCACAGTGCTGAAGTAGTAACACAATGCTGAAGTAGTAGCACGGTAATTCGAAAACCTTCCGAATTTAGCTAACTATTCGCCGCTGAAGGGGAGCCGTCTAACCATAAGTCCAAGATGGCGTGTAGTCAGTGACTTTCATATAGATAGGTCCAGTGCTAATGATGTCTTATGCAGAAAGAGTAAGTGATTACTCAAATACAAGGAAGGATGTCAACTGTTGGTAAGAATCACCTGAATGGTGACACATTTATTAAAATATGATATTGTTCCTAATAATGTCTTGTGCAGGCTGAGTAAGTATTATAAATGTACAGGGATGGCTACACGACCGTGGGTAAGAAATCACCAAAGGATGATAACAGATGCTTTACATTATGCAGGTTATATATATATATATATATATATATATATATATAAGATGCAAAAAAAATATATATATATATAAGATGTATGCTTTACATCTGTCGGATATGAACTGCTAATTGACCCTAAGGCAACGAGAAAGGCCACTTTTAATAATGTGCTATAACATTATTACTTAGTGTTGTCTTCATAGGTTAGTTAGGGCAGCACCGCTCGCCAGTACATAGATGATGTACTGACCCACGTTTGTTGGCATTTTATAGGTGCTCGTAGATAGAAGAAATCGTTTGATCAGTGCTTGGCATCGACGAATCGGATGGGTGTGCAAAAGTTCTTCTTTCAAGACGATGTCTTCTGCTATACGGGACATAATGTATGGAACAGTATAACACAGATGTACCAGTGAGATTGTAACCAAATTAGCAAGTTCATTGTAAGCAAAGTTGGCATGTTCAGTTGTAGCCTAATGGAAAGTGTATATTCAGTTGGCTATTCAAGAGTCTTGTAATCTGTTGTAAACTCTGTATTCAGCTGCAAGTCTTGTAATTATTTAAGATAATCAATAAAGAGATACATTTCTTCATATTTTGTGTGACTTCAATTTATCTGCTTGGTTTTGCTGCATTGTCATTATTTTCTGAGAAATACCTAGAACTGTAATGGTTTTGCCTTGTACAAGTACAATCTAGACTTGTACGACATCATGTTCAGTGGCTAGATTTTAATCCTCCGGGATCGGGGCGTGACACAACACATGTATAAGTACGTATATCGGAAACATGAAGTGACAACTCTACCCTCAAAAAAATTTCGTCCTCAAAATTCCAGCTAAGGCTAGGATAGAATCATCAAGAAAATATTATGCTAACTATAGAACACAACTACACAAAGAAGGCAATCATCCAACCAATGAAGAAAAGCAATATCCACACACGTAGCTATATATAATACAACAAGAATGAGATACAAAAACATAAGAAAGAATATACCTCCAGAGTCGAACAAGTATGAATATTTGGCTCTGATATCGTCCTCGTGCTCCCACGTCAACTCTTCGACGAGTGATGGCCCAATTGAACACGAACAAAATTGATAGTCTAATTTTTGAGCACCTTCTCTCTACAGTCCAAAATAGATACATTCTGCTCTTCATAGTACAAGTCAGTACCAACGACTAGCTCTGAATGGTCGAGGATATAGCTCAGATCTAGAACATACCTACGCAGTTGAGACATATAAAACACATCATGTACTTCATGTAGCGAAGCTGAAAGGGCAAGATAATAAGCAACATCTCCTACCCGATCGAGAATATTAAAAGGACCAATGTATTGAGGACTAAGCTTTCCTCTTACTTCAAATCTGATAACACATCGGGTAGGCAAAATCTACAAAAAAATATATGGTCACAAATACAGAACTCCAAAGGCCTACGATACTGATATGCCAATATGTAACTACCACTTTCCAGAAGATGCGTATTTTTGACTTTTTTCTAATTTTTGTTATTATTGTGAATAATGGTATTCACATTATAATTAGAGTGACAAATCTATTTTACAAAACTAGTAATTATATTTTTGGATTAGTTATTTATAATAATTTAATATAGTGTATATGCTATATTATTGTATATGATTAGTGGTTAGCTATTGGTTGGAATAGTTGTTAGTGACCCTAGAGGACCTAAACCAACTTGACATGACCACCTAATTAAATGATTAGGACTAGCCTAATTAAACTTTAGTTATCTCTAGTTAGACTAACAAGATTAAATAGAACTTAGGCTAAACACCTAATTAGGAAGTATGACTTTTTTCCTAAGCTTGTCATGACATAAGAGATGGACTTAGTGGACAATTTACACTAGCCAAACCCCTAACCCTAACATTATGACCAATAACTATTCCCTATAAGAAGAATATAATCTTCTTCTTCCTCCTTTCATTTCAAACCCTAACCCTAATTTAGAAAGTTTTCCCAAATTGTTCCTGTAATGCCATGCTCCGTACGGTGCATTATGCTGAGTCGTTGACTCGAAGAGTTGCGTTGACCCAAAATATGTATCGACGTGAATCGATACAAAGAGTTACGTTGACCTAAGGAACGCATCGAGCAAGATCGAAGCAAGTGTTAAGTTGGCCCGAGAGAAAGCATTGAGCAGGTTTGAAGATTCTAAGAAATCGAATCGATGCAACGTACAAGTCCGATTCAAACGAATATTGACATTAGTTGGTTTCGTGTGCAGGATATATATTTACGCTAAAATATAAGAGGTCGATATTTTGCCTTATTTGCAATGGTATCCGCAAAACCAAATTACCGCCTCACAATAGACTGAGGCATAGGCACGGTAAGCCAAATCGATCGATTAATTCAACAAAGCACGAAGTGCTCGAATGGATAAGTCAGAAGATTTGGCCGTGCAAACAAAATTATGAAATCAAGCCACATAGGCTCGGCAAAACGACAAAATGTATCGGCTTAAGGTGGGAGGACTTTGAGCCTTCTTTCCTACTCCTTCATGCCTAAGTAAAATATAACATTGTATGCTAAGTTAACCTATCGAGACCACGGGCATGGCTCGAAGGAGAGAAATCATAAAATGCATGTCGAACACTAGATAGAACAATTAAAATGAAACGTACATCAAATGTACGAGTTATTTTTGAACATTGAATATCGCAAAAGCGAGCGCCTCGGTGCGCAAGCCATAAGAACATGGGATAACTGTATCGGCAAGTGCCTCAATGCACGAGTCGTTCGTGCCCTCGCGCACGAGTTTTGAAGGCTAGAACATCAAAAAGACAATTGAAATGAGTGTCCTAGTGCACGAGCTATGAATATTGAACACTAAGGCATAGAATATGAAAATATGGTGTCAAGACGTGCATCGAATGCACGGTACAAGGAATGGCGAATAACTATATCAACGTGTGCGTACGTGCACGAGACTTACTAAAGATGGCTTCATTACGAAGAGAATAGTTGCGACACGAATATGATAGAAATGTTGAATGTGGTATGGTGTCCTGAAATATTTATGGCCTTCGGGGCGTTCGTTGATGAACATTGAATTGGGACATTGTGCCAATAGAAATAGAGATAAGAGAATTGTTTGGTTGTATGCTAGTGATGTGTGTTGCATGGTCAAATGGACTTAAAGATATATAGCCCGTAAACAAGTGATAGGCTTCCCTCGAACGTGGTACGCCAGGGCGCTGGGACCGTTCGGCCTAGGAGGGATGATTTGGTAAAATCGGTATTGATGATGCACTTCATTAAGACGGTTTACGACCTGCTATTGATGTGATAATCCACTTATACAAGTAATTCGGAGTCCTCTGATGTACGAGTTAGAAATCGCACAGAGTGATCACCATCTTACGTATGTGATTTGAGAAATATAAGTCCATTCTGGCTTAGAATGCCAGTAACCTTCATATAGTTTAAAGAACAGAGGGCTGAAGGTGCAGGCACACAGAGATCCTGCACAAGATCACTTATAACATGACAGGAAAAATGGTAAGCATATTTACCTTGCATCGGGCAAGGGTGAGTGCGTCAACGTTGGTAAAAAGTCACAAAATAACATAAAATTGATATTGGTTGCCTGCTTGCTTATGCGAATCAAATAACATACTTGCCATGATAACATGATTTACTGCTTTCGAATATGCCATGAAACTGATCCTAAGGCAAAGGTAGAAAGAACACTAAATTGTATGCTGCATGATTTAATATATATCTACTTAATGTCGATTTAGTAAAGTGGATCTCTGATCAGTATGCGAGAGGGTTAGTACTGATCTTCCACCAGATTGCTTGCAGGTTCAGGTAATAATCTGCTCGTGACAGAGCTTCGCTTGAACGCGCTGAGGCATAGAAATATCATAGCGTATTGAGGCGTGCGACTGCCTTGATGCTCGGACTTGCAATAGGATTGATACGTCCGAGATATAGAAGACATGATGTATGGAATGGTAAAATCCTTTGTGGGTAAGAGAGAACCTGAGTATTGTAGCCAATCTAGCAAAAATTAGTTGGGCTGTTGAAAGCCTTTGTAACCTCAGTTCAATTATTAATAAAGAGAATTGTTTCGTATACTCTGTTTCTTCCGCTGCTAATATCAAATCAAATATAACCATTTGAGAACTTATCATCTTGTCTTGTACGAGTGCAAATCCAAACTCGTACGATATCACGCCCCAGCGAGGACGAACGACTCGGATAAATCGATGCAAAGACGAGCAATTTTTTGGATCGGGGTGTGACAGTTTCTACCACTAAATCTCATCCAAAATTTCCTAAATGAATTCCATTCTCTTCTCCATAGAGAGTAGAAGACTCTAGAAGCAAAACATTGGATGTTGGAGCACTTGGAGCTTGAGGGCTTTTGGATCTTGGAGCTATTTCATTGGAATCCATCTTCCAATAGGTAAAATGCATTCTAAACCCTCTAATTAGTGTTAAATAGTGTAGAGGCATCAAATAGGAACCCCCATGCATTAGGAATACCAATGGTGAGGAGTTTTGGCTCTTCTTTATCCATTTGGAGACTTTTACCTTTATATTTTGACCCAATTTAGGAAAAATCCAAAAATGATATTTCTAGGGTTTGTGAATAGGTTTGTTAGGCCCTAATTGTGATTTAGAACATGTGGGTATGCTTAGGGTCAAATTTGGATCCATTTGGAGAGCGTATGATGAGCGTATCTCAACGTATTCGATACGCACGCCAATGTTCACCATCGAAAATGCGACAAGGTCTTTTTGATTGATAAACCTTGGTATTTCAATTACAAATAGAATAGTATACAATGTAGGACTTAGACGCAGTCCTAGGAGTACACTTTTATTTTTATCTGGAAATTGTATCGGTGGAGCGAGTAGTAATGCGTTAACTCCGTTGATGATCTGACAACGATCTTGGACTCTCTGAAGGTCTGGGTTGCTCTGCATGCCGGAGCATTTTGAGGGGAAGAAGATGTTAAGTATCTTTCTTCTCATTTCGGTCTGTAGATATGATCTTCGTTTTTTGGAAGAAGAAAATATACTTCTATTTATAGGCAGCAAACTGGTCTGCTCATGCGTGCATATGTAGGATGCGCCTGTACGTGGGAACGCCACATGGCTGATGATGTGGGGCGCATGGACGATGTGTCCTAAGTCAGAGCTAAATCTGCTGAACTGCTCTGTTGGGCTGCGGTGGAGCTGACACATGGTAGTCACGAAGATTCGTCTGTTGCTGAGATCTTGGGTGGTTACCACCCATTCTTGAGCAGAACTGAGTCAAAAGACACGTGGCACATGTCTGTAGCTCAAAGATCTTGAATTTTATGGAGGGAATAATTTGTCAGGATGCGCCTAGGATCTGTCATATGGAGCGACTCGATCTATGACTTTTAGTAGTCACAGACAAGTCTTGGCGCATGGCTTCTGAGGCGCATACAGAGCTTTGGGCGCATGGTTGTAGAGGCGCATACAGAGACTTAGCTTCTGTCTTTTAGGATCAGGAGTAAGTCGGGGGGCGCATGGAAGTGGAGGTGCATGCAGATGATCGGTCGGCCACGTGGCAAAGCTGTAGCCGACAAAAGCAAGTAATGATGATGCTGACGTCGGCGGCTCTTCGTTTTCTGCAAAAGCTGCCAACTGCTCAGTCATGCTGTTAACTCTATCACATAGCATTGACGAGCTTCATGTGGGCATATTGATCGGTGCATATTGTGTTGACGGTACATCTGCCATATTATGCTGGCCCATGCAGGTCTACGTTAATCCCTTCGGTTACATTACTATACCGTCGTGAGCCTGCACATAGGATTAGAAACTTAGGATCTCATCCACGTGTCTTGAAAACAGTATTGATCTCTGTCCTTGATTTTTATTTAATCTTTGACTTGCATCCTGCTTGAAATTCTTCAGCCACTAAATATTTTCTTTTATTGCAGTAAATGGATTCTCGAGACAGGAACAACGCTTCCCTGAAGACCCCACCGACTGCAGGAGGATTCTTTATGTACATGACTCCACCACCAATATCCGTTCTGTCCCCAGCATCTGTCGCACCACCAGCACAAGTTCTGCATCCATTACATGTTCTTCATCCAGCACCTACCACGCACCCAGCACCAGCGATATATCCAGCTCCCGCCATGCACCCAACACCAGCGACGTATCCAGCACCTGTCGTATATCCAGTACATATTCTGCCTCCGCTACTTGCACTGGATAATGTTACTCTCCTCGAAATCTTCCAGCAGCTCATTACTTCCCAGACGGAGCAGACCAACACCTTTCGCGACACCTTGAGGGAGGATCACCAGACTAGAGATGCTCCTCGATCGTGCCCTGGAACTTCCAAGAATTTCATAGACCTTAGGCCCAGGGAATTCAAGGGGACGGAAGGGATTCTCTACGCGGATGAGTGGTTGGAGAATGTGGATCGAATTCTTCGGATGACTCGAGTTCCTGAAGACCTGAAGATCGATTCAGCTAGCATGCAGCTTTACGACATTGCCCGCATGTGGTATAGAGACGAGCCTCGATTCACCGCGCCAGATGTGACTTGGGATGAATTCAAGGAGCTATTCAAGACAAAGTTCTAACCCGACGCGGCCAGAGAAGAGTTAGAGAATGAGTTCGAGAGCCTCGAGCAGGGCAATCTCTCCATCGACGAGTACACCGCCGAGTTCTTCCGCCTCAGTCGCTTCGCAGATGCCTTGACCCCTGCAGCCAAGACGAAGAAGTTCATAAAAGGGTTATCTCATGAAATTCGCATCACCATCGCCACCAGCCAGGCCACCACATACGAAAGAATCTTGAAGGTCGCACAAGCAGTAGAAAAAGAACTGAAGGGCAAACCGAAAAGAGACCGAGATGCTCATGGAGGAGGCAACAGCCGATCGGGAGCGGTGAAACGTCCCAACATTCCAGCACAATAACATCATCAGCAACCAAGAGACATCCCGAATCGAGAGCTTCCAGCATGTCAATATTGCAGAAAGAAGGGACACAGTGAGAGCAATTGCCGTTGGAGACTAGGCCAATGTTTAAACTGTGGTTCGGATCAACATCAGTTGCGAGATTGCCCAAAGCGTCGACCTGTAGCACAAGGAGGGCAAGCTTTTGCCATGATCATGGAGGATATGCCAGCACTACAAAGAGGAGTTGACGGTAATTCCTAGTAAGTTTATAGTAGTGGTATTACAGAAAATTCTATATTTAGATATTGGCTTAAGAGTATTTAAAATAGCAATATGTTAGAATATTTTCTAGAAAAATCATAACTTTATAGGTGCTCGCCCTCGTTTCTAGTATTCATTTAAATTTCGAGGACAAAATTTTTGTAAGGGGGTAGATTTGTAAGTCCATGAGCCCAATTTCTTTTATTATTATTATTATTTTTATTATGGGCACATATTTAATTTTCTAGTATAGCCCTAAAATGGATAGATAAGGAGAGAATAAGTTTTTGAAAAGATGAATACATTAAGGGGCCCCAACGCAAATGTCCTCAAATCCAAATTTGAATTTGGCCGAGATGCTCTGTTCGATTACAATAAGAACTCGATAAGTGATTTCCTCCAAAATCCAATTGATCGAAGATCAACCAAATCCAATTCCTCTTATCTCCTCCTAACCAAAGCAAACCCTATATATATAAAGGAAGTGATAGCCGACCCTAAATCCCTCTTGCGTTTCCCGTTCGTGAAGCTAGCAGTCGAGAGGTCCAGAGCAGAATAATTGTTTCCTCAAAAACATGTAACCTTCTTCTTACATAACCATGCCATGAGATTCCTTCAACCTAGTTAACTTTATCATGTTTAAGTAGAGGGATAAAGGTTTGTGTTAATTCCTAAATGAAACTAGAAGAAGAGGTAATTATTCTGAGATTAACAATATAGGAGATGTTCAGGATATTAGGATATCGAGTTGAAGCAGAGATCAATAGGTATCAGTTTTAGTGTTATGTTGGGGTCGATTGCCTGTAGATGCAAATAGGTATCTGGAGAAGCCCTGGATGATGACTGTATTAATATCTTATCCATTATACATAACATTAAGGAACTTATGTAAATTTCCTTTGGTGGGAAAATGATGTTTTAACATGTTATATATATTATATGGAGAAACGAATAGCAACTTTGAGGACAATAGAGCAGTCTAGATGTGCAAACAAGTGATAAAACTGACAAGACACTAGAGAAATTGGCTTAGCAAGGAGGTGCTCCATAGGCCTATAGATGCTTGGTGTAAATAGGAATTTCCTTATTTGACATCTCTCTGATTCTTTGACCAGTGTCCGATCATTCCTAGGAACTGAAATTGTATATATGAGTTTGGTTTAACTTAATAAATTGTACTAAATTGTGAGAGTAGGTTTGATGTATAGACTCTAACTAACAGATGAATACATGTGCCCAGGTAAGACAAATATCCTAAGATGCTAGAGTATCAGAACGGTAGGTAGTATCCATATTTTGTATCACACAAAATTATGGGCAAATAGGAATGGGTCAGTATAGGTTTGTCATGACCAAACAAGGAAGTGGTCTTAATAGTTAAGACCATGATAGGCACGAAAACGGGGTTGGAGGAACCAGTTAGAGGAAATGGGTACCGTCCAAAAGAGGGCACTAGTACGGTACAAAAAAGTTAGGACTCAGAGCACCAATAATCGGTTTGAGTATGCAGTATAGGAAGTTGTTGTGAATGTAGGATATAGGATTTATAATAGTGAAGGATATTATCAGAATGTGATGTATACATTAGACCATAAAACAGAGAAGATATCGTTAGGATACCATCTGAAACCAGTATCGGTAGATAACAGAACTCGAGCAATAGCAGCTGCAATATAGGATTTGTAACAGTACTAAGGAGTGGTGTTACAATTGAGGTATATATGGGGTACTCTAATAGGTCAGCATGAAGGTTGTGGCTGGGTTTATGAGACTTGTATCAATTAATACAGAATTATCAAATTACATATCACATATCAGTTTGCACTGATATGTCAAATTTGCCTACCTTGTATCAATTATGTAGAAGACAAAATAGGGTATCAGAGATGCGTATCCTGGGGTTACATAGGTGTATACAGCAAGATTGGGGCAGGAACAGTTAGAAAGGACTGTGGTACCAGTTTAGAGGCTTGTCTTCGAAATTTGAATGATGGAAGTATAGGAGTATGCCCCATAGCCATTCGAGTTTGCTGGGGATATATCCGATAGTTGAATATGGGTTGGTTATATAGGGAAGTACCAACTCAGCAGTGTATACATATTCAGTATGACAAACGGCAAGTAGAGTTAGAGTGGCTTAAATAGATTATGGGATCAGATATATAAATGTAACCAGTAGGCATACAAGAAGCTAGCAGAGAGTTACTAGAATAGATTAAGGATGGGTATGTGTGTGTAACCTGCTGAAGAATACTCTAAACCATATGTTGTGTACATATGTGGGTGTGTTAAGAGTATGCCTTGGTAGTAAGGAAATCTAGTGTAGACAGTAATAGGTATACATGTTGTTGATAAGGGACTCTAAGACAGGGTAGATAGGCCAATGAGTCTACATTCAAACACCTGTTATGGATATACATAAAACTGTAAGCAAGTTTCAATATAGTAGGCATTAAATCAATAAGGAAGTGAGGGTACCGGGCTGGTATTAAGGGTGAGAGTGTAGGAAGGATTTACCAAAAAGGAATCACAAACCTATATGAGTAAAAAACCAAAATAGGGTCGAATGACCTAGAAATCTAACAAAATAATTAAGTAGACTTGTTTTAATTGCATATTGATGCTATTAATTTATAAACAGGTGCTTTGGACTCTGACTCAGCACTTGACCCGTATCCGCGACTCAGGACCACAGGAAAGTGTACCTTGTCGAACATGTACAGTATTTACATTATTTTTCTCTTTCTCTATTGTATTCCTTTTCATATTGTCACATGATTTCCATATTATGATTGGTTTGTCCTTGATTGTTTTTACTTGTTCTAGATTACGTGCACGTATAGGACATTCGATATTGCTTGCCTATTGGTCTTCTTTATGTTATCGTGTCTTGTAATAGAGTTGCCAGTTCTATACCTTGTTCTTGACTTGACTATTCTTAACTGGGAGTATCTTGCATTGTACTACAGTTGAGACATATTATAGATTGGGAGTATCTTACATTGTGCCACGACCTATAGCAGATTCTTCGATCTTGATATTGATTGATTGACTTGATTTGTGACATACTATAGATTGGGAGTATCTTGCTTTGTACTACAGTTTATAGGTGTCTGTTTGACCTTGTATTCCTTTAGGAGATAAAATCGATACTAGAATTGGCTATTCTTGACTGGGAGTATCTTGCATTGTACTACAGTCAAAACCTACTATAGATTGGGAGTATCTTGCATTGTACTATAAGCTATAGGGGTTAATCGTTTGATTGATAGCCAAGTCTAGTATTACATTTCCATATTGCTTGTCGTGTCTTAGATATCTTTCTTGTACCATCCCTATCTTCCATACATGTTATTTACTGTTATATTAGTAGGCATGTTTTATGTATCTTGCTAGTCCCCTGAGGACCTGATGATCTCTTCAGGTTTAGCTGAGTTTTGAGTCGGGTGCAGACAAGTACGTTTGAGCCAGCATTGGACTACGGTACCACCACAGCTGAGGGTATCTTGATGATTAGCAGTTGGACTCAGTTATCTTATTTTCATGTCTTTATTTTATATCTATCTACTGGTAGTGGATTTGTGTCCACCGGACGTAACTTGAATTCTTGATAAACAGGATACTTCATTTTATATTATCATTCATTTTCAAGTCTCATTGAGTTAGTTGATTGTTGTGGATGAGATATAGATTACCTTGATTGTTCTAGACTACTGTGACTGTTGTATTCTAGACAGCGCTCTACCGCCGAAACTGTGGCGTAGGCTGGACTTGGACACGTCTCACATCCGGAAAGCGGGTACGGGTCGTGACACACATGGCGCATCTTCTTTGGCCCGTCTGTTGATTTCTTCGAGGCGTTTGATGGTTGTTTGACTTGGCTGAATTTGAAGAGGCATATTCATCGACATTAATGTCGATTCATTACATAGAATATGAGGACACTACCACTTGGCGCATGGGTGAAGGTTGCCCCGGCCTATAAATAGCTTTGTGAAGAGCTTTGTTTCTCATTCACTTAGTTTTCTTTCATGGAGACGAACTCGATCGGTCCTCTACCTTGGCTAGTTGACGATAAACTCTTTCCGAAGACAAAGATGTGCCGGGTTGGTATTTTCACCATCGACCTTATTTTTGTACAAGCCAGTGAAAGTGCATGTTGCATCCAAATATCGGGATCGTCGTGTCCCAACACAGGCTGAAGGTGTCTGTTCTATCCAAAGATCGGGACGGTCATGTCCCAATTTTTGTTATGCTGGAAGAGCCGCAGGTCGGGGCTATCGTGCCCCGATTTGGTTAGGCTAGAAGAGACACTCCTCCTACTAGAGTGCCTGCATGCTGATGAGGAAGTGATTCGCTCTAACTATGCACGGGGATACGCCTATGCTGAGATGCTGGAATGATGCACCTGGCTTGGGGGCGCATGAGAGTTAGGGCGCATAGGAATTCTAGCCTGAGATGTGCCTACAATTCCATGCTTCTACAAGACCCCCTTCAAAGTTTTCAAAACTTCCTGCCAAGTTTTGGAATACTTTGAACAAGAAGCATGGGTAGTAGTTGTTCTGGGTGCATGTCCTCATCTGGGCGCATAGCTCTACTGGGCGCATAATCGCTCAGCACATTGCTGTGGGGGCGCATGCCCTTCTTTGTTTTAATGCAAGAAGATAACGCCTCAAATTTTTGAAAGATTAATGATAATCTTTTGGAAGATATGCAGCCGTCAGATTTACGAGACCCGAAGCAGCTACTGCTGACGTCACGCCTCATCGGTTCACGCGCGTGGCTCCTGCCTATAAATAAGCGCATGTGAGGGAGAGAGCGAGTCTTCTACTTCTTCTCCTTCTTCCTCTGGAGTCTTTCAAAAACCCTAGCTTCTTTAGAGAGATGGCTCCCAAGACTCCCCGTGGCGGTGGTGGCCGAGGAAGGGGCAAGGACAAGGAGCCCGTGGAGGACGCTCTCGTTGTCACAGCGATGCCCGCCGGCATTCGGCCGACTATAACACCCAGTTTTCCAAATGAGGGTAATTTTGAACTTTTATAAAAGTTTATTATTTAATAATAGGATTTACGATTTATGGGGATTTTTAATTAATTTAATACTATTTAAAATTGATGAATTATAATTTTGATGTGTTAGCTAGTGAACCCTAGAACTGTTGAGTCTAGAGACTAACCATGACCATGGGGACCTAACCATGTGATTAGAATGACTATTTACAACTTTTTAGGCTAAGAGTATTTTGGTCATTTTGTGACTTTTAAATTATTTAAGATTTTGATTAATTGATAAATTTTAGATTATTTTAATAATATTTAAATTGATGTATTATGATTTTGGTCATTTTTTATATTTTAATATTTTAGAAAATTTTATATTTTAATATTGATTTTACGAGATTTGTTTAGTCGGATTTGAGTTTCGTTTCGTTCCGACTTGTGTTAGTGACCCGGGTAGCTTAGACTGTAGATGGGATCCCAAGATTAGTTAGTTATAGCCCACAAATCCCACTAATTAAGTTAGTGAGTTTAGACTAATCCCACTTGTTAGATTGGTTAAGTTAGAGGCTTAAATTTAACCCTTTTGATCCCAAACTTGAACCTAACTTAAAATTAACCAAGAGGACTAATTAAGGCCTTATTGGGCTAGCCTCCCTTCCTTTCATTTCATTCTATCTTGCCTCTTTTCCTTCAAAAAGTGTTCTTTCCCAAATTAGAGAGCTTCTCTCTTTGATTTGATCTCTAAATCCTTACATTCCTCCACTAAAACTTCCATCCAACCTTCTCATACTACCAAGGGAGGGTGCTAGCAAAGATTTAGAGCAAAGTGCAAGGAGGAGTGTCCTTTTTGGAAGATCTTCGTGTCGGAGCCGTGTCCTTGGGAGTATCATTGGGATTCTACTCCCAATAGGTAAAACCAACCCTCTAAATTGATTTTCTATGCATATTAGTTAGTTTTGAATCCATAGGATCCACCCCCATGCATGTACCCCATTTAGATTCAAATTTGAAGCCATTTGGAGCTCTCTTGAGGATTTTAGATATGTGTCATGTGTCCTACTTAATAGATCCCAAATTAGTACACCCCATGTGTGTGTATGTATGCTAATAGTTTAAATATATATTTAAATTCAGTTTTAGAATGGTTAGAGAGTGGATTGATCTTAGGATGGTTAGAATGAGTTTCATTTGGATACCTATGTTGGTATCCAAGTATCTTGGCCTACATGTGTTTTTTTGTCCAAAATAACTCAAATTCGTCATAATATCCATCCACGTTTTTATTAACCAAAGCAACTTAGAAATGTCATAACTTTTAGCTTAGAACTCCGATTAATCTCCTATTTTTTTAAAAGAACCGTATCGAAGTTAGCTTTCCAAATATATATTTTAATAAGCCAAATTCTTTCTAAAACTTTCTGTAAAACTATTTGAGTGTCAGCTGTCCGAAAGACAAACGCGTTTCAGTATTTTTGCGATTTCGGGAGCTTCCGAAAACGAAAATGCTATCCGTTTGAAGTTTCAGAAAGCTAACACGAAGGGCTACGACATACGTTAATCCTAGAATTTAGTGAAGGCTCAATTGGTACAGTATTTATTTTAAGTAGAAGAGTGACTATACGACATAGGCATTTTGTGTAACCTATGAGCCTATGTAGTATGGATATTAAATGAATGTGGAGTATGTAGTGCATGATATGTCAGATGAATGAAATGATTTATATATGATATGTATCCTCTTTACATTAATGTATATATATGGTTGAATGCAAGCATGTAGGAATGCGATCAATGTAATGTATGTAAGTAATGCATAAATACATGAATGAAAGAATGATATACAATGTATGCATGAAAGTATATAATGAATGCTAGATACGAATGCAAGGTATACATGTAATGATAGATATGAATGCATAATGTATACATAATATAATGCAATATATAATGATAACATGTATGGTAATGAAGAATATATGATGCAAGCATGTATATGTCCACTGTTTTACCTTTTTCTTACATTTTTCCTTCCCTTCCCTTTCCATTTCAATTTTTCCCCTTTTTTCCTCTTCTATTTTTACATGTTGTATACAATGTATATAATGTATAGATGCATGTAAGTATGTTATGCATGAATGACATGTATGTAATAAAAATAAGTATATGTATGCAACTTAATGATATGTGAATGGATATAATGCATGAACTGAAGTATGCATGTATATGGGATATGAATGAATCATATTTGTTTTTGATATATATATATATATATATATATATATATATATATATATATATATATATATATATATATATATATATGTATGTGTGTGTGTGTGTGTGTGTGTGTGTGTGTGTGTGTGTGTTAAGGTAATATAATGTACGTATTCACATATATTTTGAGTTAAATATATGAATTTGTATACATATATTATATGTATGCATATATGCAGGAATGAATGTAATATAATGTAGAGTATGCATATATGAATATAATATATGCAAGTATATAATGTATTCAAATATATATGTATGCATCTATGTATGTATGTATGTATGTATGTATAGGTGCATGAATGAATGCAAGTATGCATATATGATATGTATGTAAGCATGTATGCAATATATGTATGTATACATGATATGTATGTATGCATGTATGCAATGTAAGTATGTATGTATTTCACACATGCATTCATACACCCTTTGACACCATGTATCCCATGTCACATACACCTACCTATCACTAAATCTAAGAACATTAACATATATCCTTTCACACACATGCCAAACACACACACTCTGACTTACTCTTTTACCTTATATATATATATATATATATATATATATATATATATATATATATATATATATATATATATATATATATATATATTAATGTATTCAAATATATATATATATATATATATATATATATATATATATATATATATATATATATATATATATTTGAATACATTAATATATATATATATATATATATATATATATATATATATATATATATATATATATATATATGTGTGTATGTGTGTGTGTGTGTGTGTGTGTGTGCCTATATATATAGCTTTCCTATATATATCTATGTATATGAATATGTGAATGTGAATAATATATATATATTATATGACTAAGTTTGTGTGCCTTGTTAGCTTATGGTTTAGTTTTGTGCTTGGTTTAGCAAGTGACTTAGGCTAGCTATCTTGGATACTTGATTTGCATAGACTTAGTTTGTTTAGACCTAGAATTGACTAACCTAGACTAGTTGACCGTTGTTGACCCAACCCTAGCTAGTTTGACCACAGTTGACTAGAGTTGACCTAGTTTGACTTTATAGTTGACCAGAGTTGACCAAGAGTTGACTTTGACCTAAATTGACTTTGACTCATGTAGATTGCATTATAATTTCAATTACCATATAAATTGAACTCTTTATAACCTGTGTTGCTCTAACTAGGACTCTGTAACTCCAGTTGGCCATCTTTTTATATCAGCTGTTCAGTGTATCAGACAAGTACATTCTCTGATAGTTCTCTTATTTACTTGTCAATTACTGTACTTCAGTTCTAGTTAGTTCTATGTGATTCTCTGTTACAACACGTATGGATATTTCTGGATTCATGTATGCGACACACATACCATCTTGTCTGGCCTCTATTACTGGAATTATTCTGGAATCATTGCTTGTATCATCATGTTGGCTGGACTCATCTCGATTCTTATGTCGAATTCTGGATTCACTTGTATTACGGGGCGGGGAAATATTGAGTAAGACATGTAGACATACCCCAAATCTGGAATCTCCAAACTGAAATTTACTGGAAGCATAGCCATCCCACACTTGACCGAGTGTGCAATGTGCCTGATACCTACAGCCGTTTACATGTCGATCTCGGTATTTTAAAACACACTGTTAGAATATATCTGGTCTCACCTGGATTCTTGATCATGACTATAATCATCTTGTACTGGATTCATCTTGTATTAGATTCATCTCGTACTGGATTTATATTTATACTTGTCTTACATTTACTGTCTGGACTTATCATGTTACTCTAGTTCAGCTAGAATATTATTTTACAATCTTCATTGCCATGATTCTTCTCTTGTTTTCCTTATCTTACTTTTCTTGTATCTTAACTATTTTTCTATACCATCACCTGAATATAAACTACCATGTTCATCAATAAAACTGTCTATAACTGCTTTATAGTTCTCTGTCATTTACTTAGGTTTTCTAGATAAATTATGCTCGTTCCTGTCCTGACTGGACCTGTTGAAAATATTACAGATGATTGCCCTGAGAACATTTGCCCTACTTACCTTGGATCATGAGATGGCTTAGCTACCTTTGGCCCCGACACTCAGGAGTGATCGGGAGACTAGCTAGTAGACTTGGTTTAGTTTTCATGTTTTAGAACTTGAATTGTAATAAGTTGAGATATTGTTTTGTTTTCAGATTGTTTGAGATTATAATTATTTAGTAGTTGATTTTGTTGTTGTTATTTAGTCTTAGTTATAAACTTATGTGTTATCATATCGTGCTTAGACTGTGATTGAGATTTCATTATATCTATACTTGTCCTCCGTTCGGAGTTGAGATTTTGACAAGTATATTATATAATTGCGTGAGTTGTTGTTTAGATAGTAACCTATAACAGCGTTCTACCGCCGACACTGCGGCGTAGGCTGGACGTACCCACTTCTTGTGCCCCTATACTGGGTGCGGGTCGTAACACCGGCAGTGATCGGTGGGTGATCCTTCACTTTATTGCAATATTGTTGGGGACGTGGGTGTGACTAAAATGAGTCGCATCCCCATTGACACGCCTAGGCTTTCCATTGTTGATGCGCATAGACTTTGTCCTGATGATGCGTCGAAGCTCCTTCTGCTGACGCACATGGACTTAGGTCCTGATGATGCGCCAAAGCTCCTTCTGCTTATGCGTATGGACTTAGGTCCTGATGATGCACGAAAGTTCCATTTGCTGATGCGCATGGACTTAGGTCCTGAAGATGCGTCGAAGCTCCTTTTACTGACGCGCATAGACTTAGGTCCTGATGATGCGCCGAAGCTCGTTTTGCTGACACGCATGGACTTAAGTCCTGATGATGCGCCAAAGCTTCTCTTCAAATGTGCCTGGGCCTCAGTCCTGTGTGTGAGCCTTTGGTGAGATTCTATCTGTATGTATGGATTTCGACCCAGTTGATGCGCCAGATTGTTGATGCGCCTCAGATGCTTGTCCGAGCCTCTAAGTCTTTTGCTAACTTTTCTTTGATTCTGTTGCAGTATCCATGCCGAAGGCGGAGGCTGTCGTGAAGGAGGAGATACTACCTCCTCTCGTCAAACAAGAGCCGGTGACCGTTAAGGAGGAAGTTACTCCCAAGGTTGAATTGATGTCAAGGAGGAGCCACCGTCAGAGGGTAGTAGCACCGGGAGTTCTGACCCTCCTGCCCCTGCTGAGGACCTTAATCAGATAGAGCCTTCATATGCGAAATGGCTGCGGGAATGGAATATGCCTCAACGCAACTATGATCCCTGGCTGTAAAGATTCGTAGGTTGCCTTGCAGTTGCTGTTTCTGGGAATATGAATAACGTCAATGTCCTTGTTTTGTTTTTGTATTTCTGTCTGTCTTTAGCTTTTCTTGAGATCCTAAGATGCAGTTTGTGTTTTGCTTCTTTTTTACGTCGATGTAATCCTTTATTTCCTGCTTAGATGAAGAAATAAGAACCTTTTGCTTTGTTCATTCTTTGTGATGAATCTTGTGATTTTTGGTGGACCTATTATCTTTTGCGCACCTTGGTTTATAGGTACAGATAATAAGTTACGAAAGGAAGAAACCGACATATTTACTCAGAGGTGATATGGACGTGGTAAATATGGGTTAATGACAGAGCTTTCCTACTCAGAGGTGATATGGACGTGGTAGGAGTGAACTCGGTAGGGATATATAGTACAACTCAGAGGTGATATGGACGTGGATGTTCTATGATTGACGTGCAACAATGCAGAGATTGTTGTTTTGGATGTTTACTCAGAGATAATGTAGACATAGTAAACATAGTAATGAGCATGATTCTACGTAGTGTAGAATTCTGGTTTGTGGGGTGTAGAGAAGCAACTCAGAGGTGATGTGGACATGGTTGTTCTCCTACTAGGGATGCAACGGAACAACTGGGTTCCAGGAGCATGTGATTGTCAAAGGAGGGGCGTGAACTTGGTTTGTCAAGTTCACAAATTTTCTTACTGGGGAATGGGAAGTACATTCTGAAGGATGTCAGGAGTAGTACTTCTTTAGGAACTTGCCATTGATGGACATCATGAACAAGTCCCCATTAGGTTGAATGAGGCGGTTGTAACGCTCCAGTCCCAAAATACTTAGGACTAAGTATATCGACATGCCAGCTGCATACATACGAAGTAAACTCCAATATATGGAACCATCGTATGTATACATAAGCTGTAAAATGCAGTAAATTACGATGCTAATCTCATCTACAAATAAAGAAGGAAGAATTTATAAATCAGCTCATGAATTGTTATTTACAAATCGTTGGGCGGAGACAAATCCACTACCAACTAAAAAAAGAATAAATACATAAAAAATGAATTTGTCGAGCGATGCGAAGGCGATCCAAGTGCAATCACCTCGGAAGAAGAAAGTAAAACACGACCTTGGCTAGAGCACCTGCGAAACATCACAAAGGCACACACCTGGAGATATCACCAGGTCCTCAGAGCGACATAACAAGATACAGAAAGAACATGCCATAAATACTGAATATAAAGTATGTCATAAAGTCACAAAGTAAAAGTAAAGTGTCCCAATTATAACACGACCAAATATTCCATCCTCGAAACAATGGACTACCCCTACAACCAAACAAGGACAAGTGATAGCATACTATTCCGCGATGTGACATTGTCCCATGTCATGACTAGAATGAAGTGTGACATGACATTAACTAAGGTCTCCTAACCTTTCTAGTATGCAATTTAGAAGACATGTCGATGTATGGGCAGGTGAAGGCTGACTCCCCCAAGATTAACTCACAACTCACGACACACACACGTCAAGTACCAATACTATCAGCCGACATAACTCGAGGCTAGCGGCCCACGTGACCCATCAGTCCACATAGCTCGAGGCTAGTGACTGTCGCGACACGACTACCGTAGTACGCAGTTACTACATCTTTTGGATTTGGGTAGCCCATACATCTAACTGTCTTCACCCTCCCAAGGGTCACTGACAAAAGGTAGTCCACTAAGACTAGGTCCACATGCATATTAAAATACAAGCAAGAAAATTAATTGAAAGCAAAATAAAGTAACTATAAACAGCAAGTCGTGGATCCAACTGAAAATAAACAGGAAATAAATATACAATAATCAAATAAAGAACACGCAAATAATTATAAACAGTAAATAAGGCAAGGTATCTTGCCTGGTGTGCCGTCGAATGTTGTGCGATGTTCTGACAAGTCCCAATAGTCCAAAAAGCCATGGTCGATGTGTATAGGTCCGAAGTCGCGAGAAAATAGGCAAGCACAATTAGTCATGAGCAACTTTTGATAATCAAAGAGAATTCGCGGGGAGAAATACTCGTACTTATCTTTAGAAAATATCTACATTTATTTGGAAACTAGATTTTGGTAGTAAATGAATTTTAGTAAAAATATTTTGAAAAATCAAAATCGTTCTAAGTTGTCAAAATAACTTTATAACTGAAAAAAATATCTTATTAATTTGATAAATTTTCAAAAATACTAGAAATTATTTTATAATCAGGAAGCTACATTTTATGGGTCAAAATACTTTTGAAGAACTATTTGAATTGATGAAAAATTATTTTAGGTTTTATAACTAACTGAAAGAAAAACTTACTTTTTGTTAATAAAAATAAACCTAAACAATAGTAACAAATTATAATAAAACTTATAATAATTTTTAAATGATACTAGAATACCAAATTACTCCTACTGTGAACTTAGTAAATAATAATAATAAGAATAGTAACAAATACTGATAATAACATGAGCTTTGCATTGTAAACTTAGCATTTTCCTAATAACATAATTACAACTGTAGGTTTTCTTCAAAGGAATAAAACCAAACGAACACTTACATAAAAAAAATGAGAGTGGGAACATAACCAAGAAGAAGGAGGAAAGTTTCATGGAGAGAGAGAGAGAAGTGGTAAGGAGAGAGAGGTAATGGCACTTACCGGAGGGGCGAAGTACCGATCGGCTGACCGAGAAAGGAGGCACGGGAGCAGCACCGGAAAGCGCACGGGTCTGTACAAGGATGACCAATTTGCGCCGGAAGAGAGCCGGTACTGCGGTGCTCGGTCTAACCTGGTGGCGTGGGGAAATACTAGGCCGAAGGGGGTCTCGGCAAGAGCAGCGAATTTTAGCGAGCGGGGGCAGTCTTTCGGCCGAGGGATTCCTCTGTACGGCGGAGTCGCCGACGGTGGGCGAGGCACAGATCTGAGATATGTCGGGGTCACCGGGATAAAGAGACGGCTCAAGTTAGGCTAGGCTACGCGCGGTGGCCTGCCGCGGTGGGCGCGGCGGAGGACGAACCAGCGCTAGGGTTCAGGTGAGGTTTCTCTAGGTTTTCGTTTGTCTATTTTCTTTTGGTGGCATTAGGATATTGTTGTGGGGACAGTGAGACTGGTGGTGGTGGCGAGGTGTTTGGTCGGACGGGTTTTGGGGCTGTGTAGTGGAGGACAGTGGACAGAGGTGGATGGTGACGGTGGTGGTTTTGGTGATGGTGGTGACGGGGTTTCTTTGGTGTTGGTGGTAGCAAAGTTGGCCACTGGTGGCCGAGACGGGAGGCGGATGTTGCCAGAGAACAGGGTACAGTGGTTTGGAAGGCCAAGTTGTCGAGGGTGATGATGCCGACAGGAAGGAGGGAAGGAAGATGGTGGCGTGGGTGGACAAGAGGAACGGCAAGGAATCGAGGGCAGGCAAGGAATTGAGGACAGTGGTTATGGTGGTGTCTGGGATTGTCGGACATGAAAAATATTTGTATATGTAAATAAAATATAGTGGATGGTGAGGGGCACGGACATGATGCATGAATTGATTATGGAATTGGTTTAGTGGAATTGTAGAGAAAGAAACATGAGCCTCTCCTTATATAGGAGGTGAATTCCTCTAGTTGGATAAGGATTGGGATTATATTAAATCCCTATGGATAAATTCCACTCTAATTTTAAATCTCTTTAAATTCCATTCAATAATATCTCTCAAAATATAAAACTAAGTAATCTTATTTGTAATTCAAAAACTATTTCAAATAAATCAACAAAATCAAATTTTAAATTTAAATTA
Organism: Iris pallida; assembly: GCA_029216955.1. Taxonomy (NCBI): domain Eukaryota; kingdom Viridiplantae; phylum Streptophyta; class Magnoliopsida; order Asparagales; family Iridaceae; genus Iris; species Iris pallida. The sequence continues at coordinate 20,069,472 of JANAVB010003400.1, read as the reverse complement.
CCTTAATCAATTAAATATTTAAAATATCATTTTTGAATAATAAAATAATAATATTAATTAATTGCAAAAATGAAATTATATACATGAATTTAAATTCGTGTACCTCTTATGCAAAGGAATATTTATGTAAAAGTTAGTTTTCTAAAATCGCTACTTATATTTGTACAATAAAATAAAATAGCCTTTTTTATAAATAAATAAACAAAATAAAGTTTTGGCAATCTCGACACGACATATTTTATAATTTATAAGGAAATAGAAATACCTTATACTTATTTTGATAAACAACTTATTTTCCATATAAAGAAAGACTTTAATTAAAACCTTTGTGTATATAAAAAATGTACTTTCTGGCATATATGTGCTCGCACGCGACGTATAGATACGAAATAAAAAATCAATATCAAAATTAAATTAAAAATAGTAGTAGAAATTTAGGGGGTTTACAACGGTAAGCACCGTTTGAGTATACCGTCTCTATGATGAAGGGTCCTTTCCATTTGGGTTCGAACTTTCCTGGTGTCTTGTGAGTCATCACCATCGGTCTCCTAACTGCCAGAACCAAGTCGCCTACTTTGAAAGTTCTCTATTTGACTCTTCTGTTGAAAGCCTGTAAAATACGGATTTGATAAAGTTCGATGCGCTGTTGAGCCAAGAGGCATTTTTCATCGAGCGCTTCCAACTCTTGCAGACGGCGACGTTGATTATCTTCTTCCGTCAGCTGGTTCATGATCGTCACTTGGAGTAAGGGTATCTGGATCTCTAGAGGCAGTACTGCTTCGCTTCCATAGACCAACAAGAATGGTGTGTTACCCGTCGGGGTCCGTATCATCGTACGATAGGCCCAAAGGCATTCACCGAGCTTCTTGTCCCAGTCGCGCTTGTTGGATGACACGACCTTTTTGAGTGGCTTGACGATAGTTTTATTAAAAGCTTCAGCCAATCCGTTTGCTATTGGATTGTAGACGGTTGATGCTACATTCTGAATGTTATTCTTGTCACAAAATCTGCTGAACACATGGTTGATGAATTATGGACCGTTGTCATAGATGATCCTCTGGGGTACCCCGAAACGGTAGATGACGTGATGCTTGATGAAGCTGATCACCTTTGAGCTTTTCATCTATGTCAGTGGTACTGCTTCTATCCACTTAGAGAAGTAGTCAGTGATTGCTTGGGTCCCACTATATCCATGTCCCAGGCTTCAAATAGCCAAAAGACGATCGTAGGATGTAGAGGCTCTGACGGTCTGTGGATGAAGTCGGCATGTAGCTGGCAAGCACGATATTTCTTTGCATACTCGACAGCGTCGGCCATCACGGTGGGCCCGTAATAGCCCATGCGTCGAATTCGTTCCTGTAGCTTAGGATCGGGTTGGTGAGCTCTGCATGTTCCGTCATGGGCCTCTCGAAGAGCTTCGGCTACTTCTTCGTTTGATAGACATCGGAGGAGAAGTCCATCGTAGGAGCGTCGGTACAGCATTTTAGTGGCCGTATCGTAATAGAACCGGAGCGAGCGCCTATTGACTGAGGCTGCTTCCTTTGGGTCTTCCGGGAGGATCCCGTAGATGGCAAAGTCGATGACGGGAATCTCCAGTCTCTGACGTTGATACTGGTGTCAGTAGTCATGGCATGATTTATTCGCATGCACAGATTATTTTGGGGGCAAGCCAAATCTCGACCAACCATTATGATAAAGTGTTGAGTCCCGACGGGTGCTGCCAATGAGGCTGCGAGGCCAGAAAGAACGTTAGCCTCCAAGTTTTGTAGTCGAGGCACATGATCTATGAAGAATTCAGTGAAGGTTGAGATGATATCCAATGCTGCTTTGTGATAAGGGACCAGGTCTTTATGGCGGACCTCGTATTATCCTCGAACTTGATTGACAACGAGTTTTTAGTCGCTGTAAGACTCAAGGTATTCTATCCCCAGCTGCTTTGCTAACTGGAGTCCCATATTGATGAGAGCATTGTACTTTGCAACGTTGTTGGAGCACGGCTCTGAAAGGGAATAGGCACGCTGGATAACCATCTTGTCGGGGGAGATCAGGACTACCCCCACTCCTGCGATGATCTGGCCTTTGGGGCCTGTTATTGAAGCACCATCGAAGAACATCCGTCAAACGGGGTTCTCTTCGGTAATGTTTGATTCTCGCACTTCATTTGGAATGTCCTCATAGAGTCCGGACGATTCTGGAATTGGGTGCGCGGCTAGGAAGTCGGCCAGTGCTTGGCCTTTGACAGCCTTTTGTGTAACACCCACTTTTCTAAAATGAGGATAATTTTGAACTTTTGTATTTATAATCATTTACTAATGATATTTAAATCATGTTAAGATTTTTGGTGATTTTTAATCAATTTAAAACTATTTAGAATATTGAAATATGATTTTGATGGTTAACTAGTGCAACCCTAGAATTGCTAAACCTAGAGACTAACCATAACCATGGGAGCCTAGTCATGTGATTAGAATTTCAAATTACCACTTTTTAGCCTAAGTGTATTTTGGTCATTTTGTAACTTTTGGATTAATTAGGATTTTGATTAATTAATATTGTGCTAATTGAATTGTTAGAGACTAACCTAGAAGTTAACCTAATCCAGATATTAGTCATGAGCCTAGATATTAGATTAGAAGCTTCCATCATGACCAGATTATGAATATCTAGATATTATTGTAGTAGGATATTTCCCTTAAGAAATTTGTAGAAAGAAGGCTTAGAACTAAATTGGACAAATGAATGGACTTGAATTTATGTGGAGAAGCCTTAACCAGACATCTAGCCATTGTCAAACCCTAATTCCTACTTAGATGGCCAGCCACAACCTAGAAATCCCCCTATAAGTATGCTCCTATGTTTGTTCTTGCCTGTTTTAACACCTACAAAAAAATCCTAATTTGTTCTTCCCCAAAATTCTCCCTTCCAATCCAAATTGATCCCAAATTGAGGCTACTCTCTTGTATTGAGATTCACAACAGTAGAGGAGGCTAGTCGAGGCTTGCTAGCAAGGATTTGAAGAACATTTGGCCATAGCTTGTGGAGGGAACAATTCACTTAGGAGCCTTTTTATTGAGCTTAAACTCTCAATAGGTAAAATACTACAAACCCTAATGAATTCTTGATTTCTTTCCATAGTTGCATCTACCTAGGTGTCCCCTAGCTGTAGAGTGAGTTTGGTAGGATCTCGTGTCTATTTAGTGTACGTATCGGACACGTATCGGTATTTTTAAATGGGTGTTTGATGAAATCCCCAAGTGCACTGTTTGCTTGTAAATTCTGAAACTAATTAGATATTTTGATAGCCCTATATGTGAGGAACACAAAACCCTAACTCTGAGCTGGATTTCGTGTCGTGTCCGTGTCCGTGTCCAAAATGGACACGAACCGACTACACGAGGCCACACTGAGTGCCCTGCTACCCGAGCCTAATTTCTCCCTGTGTAGGCCACGTGGACACGTGCCGCTTGGCACAGAGGTGGGGGTAGACACTGTCAGGCCATCCCCCGAGTTTCATGACACCTTATGTCATATCGGACACGAAAATGTGCCTGTACTGAACTTACATTGTCTGCACCCATGTGAACAGTGGCTTCTAACACGGCCTTCGTGTCGCGTGCAGACACAACATGGACTCGTGCCAGGGACTCGAATGTGTAGCACTACACCTAGGCTATGTGTGGACATGAGCATGTGGCCTCTCGTGCGACGTTTCATATCCAATATGGCTCGACATGACTGCACGAGGCCATCTTATGTACTGTTTCACTGATATTTCGTATACATTGTTTGGACACCTTCGTGTCTATTGTTTGGACACGTACACCCCCTGACACGTATACATGTGGGGGGAACACTTCTATATGCCTGATTTTGGGTTTCGTACGATTATGGGTTTGAAATTGATTTCTTGAAGTGAATTTCTGATACTTTAGCTGTGAACTGTGTTCGAGTAAATGAGTTTTGGTATTCTAATTAACCTGAGAATGTTAGGTTTGGGTTTCTTTATAAAAACCTGATTTATGAGTTACTGATACATTAAATTGATCGAGGATTTTGAATTTGGGTTTTTGGTTTGTTATATAGAAAACTGTGGTTTGAATTTGAAATGACAAAACTGAGTTTAATGTGATACCTGAGAATAGGAAAACTGAGAATAGAGGTTTAGCAAATGTATAACTGAGTTTATATTCAAATTTGGTTTTAAACTAGCATATGAAAACTGGGTTTTGGTTTTGTCAAGTTTCAAACACTTCACTGCACATTGAACTGAGAATTGAATGACACATGAAAACAGAGAATAAAATTGGGTTTCAGTTTGGGTTATGAAACCTGGGATTGAAACTGGATTTTTGGTTGTGTTTTGATAATTGAAATGTATAATTGAGTTTAAATTGAATGCATTAAACTGATACCTTGTTTTCCTTTACTAATATTGAACCTGAAAACTGAACTGTATATATATATATCTATATATATTGATGTTTCACTTTGGTTAAAAACTGAGAATATTTATAACATAGAAAATCTGAGAATAGATGTAAACCTGAGATTGAATGCTAGCTAACATGAATGCTAATGTAATGTAAACCTGAGATGGGAATTGGAACATGCGATTTGATTTCATATGAGTTGGTATGGTTAGGCTTTGATTTTGGAGCCTTAAAAACATTTGTTAACTGAGTTTAAACTCAGGAATGGTCACTGTGTTCAGTCCATTTCAATTTTATTGTCCCCTTCACTCCTCTTTCCTTCCCTTCCTTCTTTTCATTTAATAGGCACATGTAATATAGTATGTATGCATGAATGTAATGTAGTATATATGCATGAATGTAATGTAAACATAAATGTAAGAAAGTATGCATATATGAATACATGTATGTATGCAAGCATGAATGCAATGGATGCAAGCATGTATGTAATGTTACATGAAAATATGAATTATGATATAATTATGTAAATTGTAATGTAATGTATGGTAATATATGAATATGGTGAATGCCAGCCTATATGCATGATATGAATATATGTATGCATAACATGAAATGTGTGAATATATATAATTGTAAGTTTGTATGCTTGTAGCCTAAGTTATATGATATAGGATTGGGCTAGACTTGAACTTGTAGACTAGATTTGACTAGAGTTTGACCTAGATTTGACTAACTTAGACTAGTTTGACCTTGTTGACCAAACCCTAGCTAGTTGACCTAGTTTGACTTTATAGTTGACCAAGAGTTGACTTTGACCTAAATTGACCTAGAAATCATGTAGATGCATTGTACACTTCATTTATAACCCCTTTGTATACATCATGACTTGTGTTGCTCTAAATAGGACTCAGATACCTCGTTTCGGACAGTATATTCTTACAGACATTCAGATCGCAGGCGAGTACATTCTCTGATCGTTTCATAATTGTCACGACTTATATTCTTGCTCTAGATCACTTTACTTGATGTTGTCACAATTGTTATCACGGATTGGTACTATATGGATCTTGTCTTGCGATGTTATCCCCCTCGGGTACATTAAATACATATTGTCATGTGCTTTTCACGAACATATTGTATTTATTGTACACCCCTATTCGTGTATACTCTTGTGCAATCTTGTACTCTCATGATCATATGAGCCCATGGATAAACTATTGTACAGGTAACGTAACTTGATTGGATCCTTGTGTATTGATTGAGAAGGGTGAGTAGGAAATGGTTATGCGATCAAATCCCCTATTGTATAAAACATTGTATATGTCCATTGTGCCCTCGTATATAATGGAGTCCGATTTATTGTATAACCTAACATATTTATATAACCATATTGTGCTCTAAATCACTAGTCACTTACAGTTCTTACTTATCATGTATATATTTCCAATTTACAAATATCTTCCATTTTTATGTACATCTTCTTACAGTTCATGTATCGTACTCTTTTGCATGCTTTATATTTCCTGCCATGGTATGAACTGCGTGAGATGTACTGTGCTCGCTCCTGTCCTGACTGGACCTGTTAAAAATATTACAGATGATACTGAGGACTTCTACCCAACCTACTATAGAGCCCATCTAGACGACACTTGTGAGTTGGACCCACAGGAGGATCCAGCTCTAGCTGAGGACGTCATCCCTACTGCTTAGACTGGATTAGCTAGGCTTTATTTTATTTTTATTATGTTATTTGTATTGACTTTAGAGTTGTACTGGATGTTTGTGATGTTGTGTCGTTTAGACACTTAGACTTTCCTTCTGTTTGTATGTTCTCTTTGAGATTTCATTTCTATCATATCGTGCTATTTCCATCTTTAGATTGTGATTGAGTTATACCTTCTGTGATTTGCCCTCCGTTCGGAGAGTATATCATATTGTATTTAGTTTGTGATAGTGACCTAGGACATCTACCGTCGACACTGCGGCATAGGCTGGACGTACCCACTTCTCGTGCCCCTACACTGGGTACGGGTCGTGACATTTTGCGAGACGAATACCATGTCATATGGCATCAATAGTATCGCCCAAGTAGCTAATCGGAAATTTAGCGCTCCCGGCTTAGTCATGAGAACTCTAAGCGGATTGACCCAGGAGATGAGATGAATTGCTATCCCGAGACATAATGGCGAGTTTTCTGGATGGAGAACACTAGAGCTGGATATTCTTTTTTGACGGGATTGTACCGGTGTTCAGCCTCGACCATTGTCCTGCTGAGGTAGTAGATGGCCTGCTCATGGCCTGTATCATTGTTCTGGGCCAACAAAGCGCCAAGGGAATGGTCCATTGCGCGAACATAGAGTAGAAATGGTTTGCCTGTGACAGGTTCTACCAAGACTGGGGGGCTCGTCAGATAAGCTTTAATGTCATCAAAGGCTTTCTGACATTCTTTCGTCCAGGCATAGGAGATTCCCTTCTTCATGAGCTTGGTGAAGGGCTGGCATTTCCCGGAAAGGTTCGCGATAAACCTTCGAATATATGCGAGACGTCCCTACAGGCCTCAAAGTTCTCTAAGGTTCTTAGGAGGGTCCATGTCAAGGATAGCTTTAGTCTTCTCGGGGTCAACATGGATGCCTTTTGTAGTGATAATAAAGCCCAAGAACTTTCCACTGGAAATCCTATGGAAGGATTTGGCGAGGTTCATCATGAGCTGATGTTCCCGCAAGAGATCGAAGACTGTCTTCAGATCTTGGAGGTGATCGCCTCGAAGACGGCTCTTGACGGCGATATCGTCAACATAGCATTCGACTGTTTTATGGAGGTATAGGCGGAAGATGGTGCTCATAGCTCTTTGGTATGTGGCACTTGCATTCTTCAGGCCAAAGGGCATTACTGTGTAGTAGTAAACCCCCTTCGAAGTCCCGAATGACGTGTGTTTTTCATCTTCTGGGAACATCTTGATCTGGTTATAGCCTGAGTACCCGTCCATGAAGAACATGCGCTCGAAGCCATATGTGTTTTCGATCATTACGTCGAAGATCGGGAGTGGAAATTCATCCTTCGGAAAAGTAGAATTGAGATCCCGAAAGTTGATGCAGACCCGGATCTTCCTGTTCTTCTTTGTGACGGGAACGATGTTAGCCACCCAGTCTGAATGTTGCTCTTCACGAATAAACCCGATATCTAGGAGCTTATCTACTTCTTTGTCGATAGCATCCATGATATTTGGACGAAAGCGTCGCTATTGCTGCTTAACGGGCTTAGCGTCAGGTAAGATATTAAGCTTGTGCATTATGACTTGTGGGTCGAGTCCCGACATGTCTTCGTAGATCCAGACGATGACGTCGATGTTTTCTTTGACCAGTTGGACCAAAGATTCTCGATCCTCCCTTGCTAAGCTCTTGCTGATGAAGATAGGTTTGGATGAAGATCCATCCCCAAGGTCGATCTGCTCGACTTCGTCTTCAGTAGGGGTTCTCGTAGTTCAAAGCGAGATTCTCATTGCGCGCCTAGACGTTGAGCCCAGGGTTCTTCTTCGAAGAACTCTATTGTTCGATTGTCGTCTTCATCTTCTGAAGGATGTGCAGATGTCATGTTAGCTGACAGCACCTTCCTAAAGATTGGGCCGACGCTGGTGTCGAAGTCCCAAGTTGAAGCCTCAGACGAGTGAGAATGTGCTACGTCTTCTGCTTCCAAACTTTTTGGGGTTGTTGGGGGTGTGATGTAGCCCACCCCCCGTCGAGTACGGTGATAATAATCTTGTGGCTTCCCTTTCAGAACAGGGAGTCGTAAGGGAAGACGTCGGCCCTTACCATAGTTTAGACCATGGCCGCGTTTTAGGTTGTAGCCCATCTTTTGGATAAGATACTTGGCTCGATCATTGTACCGATAAATTTGTATTCTGTCGGTGTCGGGTTCTGGCTCCGTCAGTAGAAGGCCTTGGTGACGCTCGACTTTGTCGAAGTTTATAGATTTTTCGTCCTGGTTTCGAGGTGGGATATATAACAGACTCCTTGGTACAGGACGACTCGATTAACATGATTAACAGTCATTATTTGTGTTTACAATGATTGTAGAGCATTATCTAGAGTGTACATGGCATTCCAATGTGGAAGACTAGAATAATTGAAAGACACCCTTTTATTGATAAAATATAGGATCTTGTCCCTAGGGATTACATCATCAAGGGACGGTGCATCCACATTGGCGGATATGTACTCTGCCAGTTCTTCATTAATGAGTACTGTAGCAGCCTGAGGTGGTTCGAAAGAACCCAACGGAGCTTGGCCTTTATCGGCTTTGGTGTCGATAGAGATACATGGGCCTTATCTTGAAGCTTAAGAGGGGCTGAAGACTGAGGAGGTCTGCCTTTAAGCTGCACCTTGAGAGGTGCCTCAGTTGGTGTTCTGGTGACTGGTGCCTTCCCACATAGTTTTGCTACGAGAGGAGCCGTCACTTGGGGAGAATTTCCCTTGAGTCGTATCTTCAAAGGGGCTTCAGTGTTTGTATGGCCCTGAGAAGTTGGTGCTCTCCCGCGAAGTTAGACCACTAAAGGAAGCGGTGTTTGAGGTGGCTTCCCTTTGAGTCGCACTTTCAGGGGAGCATCGATTATCATTTTTGCCTCCAAATCAGCTTCGGGTTCGGCTTCATCTTCATCATCGGCGTCGTTGGCTTCATCTTCGAGGTGAATCTACTTATACAGGTCAGAGTCGGTGAAGAAGGCCTCAATCCCCCATGTATTTGTGTAGCCACGGCCGTCCCAACAGGATGTTGTAGTTGACGTCCGCATCTACGACATAACAAGTCACCTCGATCTGGAGATCACCGATATGACACTTCAGTCGGATCTTGCCCAGCGGCTCACTCTTGCTAGCGTTTAAGCCACTGATTATAGTGTGAGACGCTGTCAGATGATGTATTAGGATTTCCAACGTCTGAAGCAGAGTCCGAGGGATGATGCTGAGATAAGACCCCGGGTCAATCTGCATCTGATCCACCTTGATGGCCCCAATATACCCTGTGTAATATAGCGGTCTGTTGTGTCGGTTGTTCTTCAGTAGCATGTCTTGTTGAGTGAATATGAAGTTGGAGATGATCTCCCCCATACTATGGCAGTGTGGACATACTGCTGGATCGTCCTCGGGCTGCTTGACCTGACTGATGAAAGACTCAGCATCCTTCAGGGCTTCGCAGAGAGCCTCCCGAGTATCTTTAGACAGGCGGAGGAGCTCGAACAAGGACAGCCGAGCTGGAGTACTGGAAAGTTGTGCCAGTATGTCGAAGTTGTAGGATTTAGTTAACCCCAAAGCGTTGTCTTTTCGAAGAGGCCTGTCGAAGCGGGCCTCCTTATGCTTTTGTTTGTCAGCTGCTGGAAGTTGGGATTCACCTTGAGCAGCCGAGGTAGTGACGGGAGGTGCCACTTCGACGGGGGCTTCCTCAGGCTGAACGTTCTGCTGTGAACGCGTTTGTACAAGAAGTGCCTCCTTGGGAGAGGAGGTCACCATTCGGCAAGACTTGGTCTTCTTATCTTTAGCTTTGGAGGTAGAGTGTACCCCCGGTTGAGTCAGTTTCGGAGCGAGATCTGGGTGAACCCACATGATCTTCCCTCGAGATGTAGTGAGTGGAATCGGTCCACTCGCATTGTCACGAGTCGGCAGAAGGTTGACCACCTCCAATGTCGCCTTCGGAATGGGGACAATGAAGAACAAGTAGGCAACTCTAGAGGGGGAGTGAATAGAGTTTATAACAATAATGGCCAATTAAAAATTAAACTCTTTTTACTAATAGTAAATAATCAGAGTAAATGCGGAAATATAAAGAGCAAGAGAGCATATGCAAATACAGCCGAATTTAACCTGGTTTCCCTCATTGAGGACTAGTCCAGGCCTGAGAACTCTAGCTCAGGATTAAATCCACTATTTGTGAAATAGTAGTTACACCCTGTGCCTTTTCTTCAGAAGAGCACGTCAACTTCTTACAGAGATTGCAGTGGCGATGCTTGGAATTTTCCAAGCGACTTTCTTGACTCTTGCACAAACTCCTAACTGAAGAGCATTGAGCACTTTGAGGCTTAGGGAGCTTGTGGCTAATAGATGAGAAGGTTAAGGCTTGTATAAGGCTTTAGAGAGAAGAGAAGAGAAGATTGGATGATTGAAAATGAGAGAATTTAAGGCCTATTTATACTAGTAGTAATAGGCAGAATTCGGCCAGAATTCTGTGTCAAGAATTCAAATTTTTGGCCGTTGGACAACTAGCATACAACAAACCCTAAAAATTAGGGTCCTGTAATTTAGGGGACAGAGTTCGGCCCGAACTCTGTGTGGAGACAGAGTTTGGCCCGAACTCTGTCTCCAGGAGATAGAATTGCTCAAATGGGCTATGTGGGCTAGTTTGGTTTGGTAGAGCTTTTGGTTTGTGGTTTGGAGATAGGTATAGGCCCAAACTACTCAGTGCGACTCAGTTTACATTTATCTAGACTTAATAAAAGTAAAAATACAGACTCAAAAATTGAGTACGCTGTAGGATAGAGCCGACGTCCGTCTTGCACTGAGTTCTGTCTTGATGTGTCATATTGAATTATGACAAGTATCATATTTTCAATTTCATCAATATTTGGTTGACTGTGATTTTGTGTCAACAATCTCCCCTATATTGATAATTGACAAAATGATATTTGTATATTCAATGTTCATACCTGGACACATGTATAAAAGCAATAGCTCCCCCGTAATCAGTGCATAGAAGCAATAGCTAGCAATAGCTCCCTCGTAAACATTGCTTCTCTGTAAGCCAATATTCCGTTGTCCTGATAAACACAATCTCTACCAAAACATAGATAACATAGATAGACAATATGATATGAATATCGAATATCAAATAATTCTTCCCCTTTTGTCATTTAGCAAACACAAACAAACAGAAATTTGTAAATGAAAGTAACTGGCAAGCACACCAAAATAATAATAACTGCATAGAAAGTCTGAAGAGTCACATAACATAGAGTGAACTAATACAATAAAAGCAACTACATAAACTATAAGTCCATAGTGCATAAAAACTAAACATAAGATTCTCAGCAGCAGCAGCAGGTAGAAGACCACATCCATCAAGGAGCTCGAGATGGTCTAGTACCGTCAGATGGATCAGTATTCGAACGACGAGGATCCACGAAAGCTGCATCCGGATCCAAATAGCGTATAACCCAAGGGTCATTGATACGGTATCCGTCACGAGCAGGATCCCGCTCCATAGGAAGTGGCATAGAAGGATGCCGAGACATAGTGTTCGAATGTCATACAGTGAGTTGCTGATGGCACTCATCTGCAAGGTGGTACGATAGTCGAGCTGGGTCCAACGATCGTCCTCCAATATGAAACGATCGCGAAGCATCATCTGAATAGACTCAAGAGTAGTAGGAGGAGCGGGTGTAGGCTGCCCAAGAGCAGGTGCATCAGCCTGAGCATCAGAATGCTCGAACTCAGCAGGAGATCTGACAGCTGCCTGAAGCTGCCTTGTCTTAGATAGGAAGGCAGGGGCTGGAAGGAATTGGCACTCATCAAAAGGGACATGCAAAGCACGAAAAATCATAGGAAGATAGAAAGCATAGACCAAAGATCGTGGCCTCTTCCTAGCATTGATCATCCAGTCCATCATGGTACGTGGAAGGTTGAACGGGACATGGAAGTGAAGGTGATACAAAGCAGAAATCTCAAAATACGAAATCTCATCAGTCAATCCTGCTTTGGGCAGGATTGTGGAAAAGACAATACGATGAAGATCGTAGAAGTAGGGGTTAAGAAATTTTGCAAGAAGCTTGCGTGGACGTGTGTTTGGGGTACACAAATCGTCCTTGAAGCTTTCAAGGGAGGACCCATCGGGGAATTGAAACTTACGTGCATCGACAAGTTTCTCCCATGAGTTGGGCTCCGAAATTTCAAGATATTCTGCAAGTTCAAAGTCATCGAAGGATATGTCAATTCCAGCAACACGAGAATATAAACGTGTGTCATCAAAAGTGAGATTGCAATAAGATATTTGAATTGCATTCAAATAGATAAGTGAATTTGTAGTCACTAATTCATCAAGACACAAATCACGAAATAATGAATCATAACGAGAAAAGATAATGAAGTTGATGGGATGGCCAGCGCACACGGGACGTGATCGAAAATCATTGAACCATTCATTTGAGGCTTCCAATGATACAAATATTCGATCATCAAACGTGTCGGGGTCAATAGGACGTGGTGGATTGAACAAAGGGTGAATAGGTTGGTGAATAGGTTGATCATCATGAGGAGGAGGATTCGGAGAGGAAGCACCCTCGGTTCGAAGCCTCTTTCCTCTATTAAACAACCTAGGTGCCATGAGCAAATAGGAAAAATATAAAATTGAGATGGAGAGAAAGGAGAAATTATACCTCAAAAAGATAATAGAGGATGGAAGAGAATGATGCAAGATATCTTCCCTTAGAGTTTGGAAAAGAAATTATCACTAGAAGGAGAAAACTAGGGTTAGGGTTTGAAGAGGAAGGGTTTGGAGTAGTTTTGGAGGAGGCAATGGAGGAGAGAGAGAGGGAGAACCCATTTTTAAGAAGGGGGTTCGAATGGTCGGGTAAAATCTGGACCCTTGGATGAAACATAGATCAGCGGCTGAGCCCGACTGAAGTTCTGGAATGAACAGACCGAATTCGGCCCGAACTCTGTATTAGGTAGAGTTCGGCCTGAATTCTGTGTTCTGGGGCCAGAACTGAAGCCAGTCTAAAATGAAGTTGAAATTAATATTTAGTTGAAAAGAATGAAAGGATAGACATGAAATATTAGAATTTTCAAAAGTGAAAATTCAAGTAGAAGATTTCAAAAAGCTGAATCAAATGAACAAAAATGAAGTTCAAAAATTTGAATTTAGCAAGTTATAAATAAAAATAAACCATGTAATAAACAAGGAGTTATGACACAATTCAGTATTGTGAAACTGCCATGGGGTAGCTGCAGGGGCCGGATCCCAGCTAGCGGTAGTCCGGAGACTAGTGCACCGTGTCGCTTAGGCTTTTACGCCTTGTTGTCAGAAGGACCCTTTCGGCTTGTACCCATAACAAAATCATCATAAGGAACCATGACATAATCGATATTTATGCAGGCCACTTTAATGAATAACCGCTTCATCCAAAATTCCTAGTTCACGACACAGAAAGTTGAAACGCTCTTCGGATAGTAGTTTAGTAAAGAAATCTGCCAGCTGATGATCAGTGTCAATAAATTCTAAGTTTATAGTGCCATTCTGTTGGTGATCACACAAAAAGTGGTGACGAATTTGAATGTGTTTCATGTGTGAGTGACATATAGGGTTCTTAGTAAGGTTGATAGCACTAGTGTTATCACAGAATATAGGAATATGCATAAAAGATAGGTTGTAGTCTGTAAGGGTTTGCTTCATCTACAGAATTTGTGCACAACAACGACCAGCTGCGATATATTCAGCTTCTGTTGTAGATAGTGCGACAGAATTCTGCTTCTTGCTAAACCAAGAGACTATAGCCTTGCCTAATAAATGGCACGTGCCACTTGTACTTTTACGGTCGACTTTGCATCCTGCGAAATCAGCATCCGAATAACCAATGAGGTCAAAGGATGTGGATTTGGGATACCATAAGCCCACTGTAACAGTACCCTTAAGGTATCGAAAGATATGCTTAACGGCGGACATGTGTGAGTCCTTAGGACTAGCTTGATAGCGAGCAAACAGACAAACACTAAACATGATATCGGGACGACTAGCAGTTAAATAAAGTAAACTACCAATCATACCTCGATACTTACATTGGTCAACAGGTTTGCCGCTTTCATCAGGTTCCAGCTTGGTTATAGTAGCCATAGGGGTGCTGATTGGTTTGACGTTGTCAAGATCAAACTTCTTCAGCATATCCTTTGTGTATTTTGACTGGCTGATGAAAGTTTCTTACGAAGTTTGTTTGACTTGCAATCCAAGAAAGTAGGTGAGCTCCCCCATCATGCTCATCTCAAATTCGTTCTGCATACACTTAGCAAAATCTTGGCAAAGATCTTCATTAGTAGAACCGAATATGATATCATCTACATAAATTTGTACTAAAAGAATAGTGTTTTAAATACTTTTGATAAACAGTGTAATGGCAATCTTCCCTTTTGAAAAACCTTTATCTAGCAAGAAATTGCTTAGGCGTTCATACCAAGCTCTGGGGGCTTATTTGAGGCCATATAGCACTTTTTTGAGTTTGAAAACATGGTCGGGAAATTTATGATTTTCAAAACCAGGGGGTTGTTTTACAAAAACTTCCTCCTTAATAAAACCATTCAGAAAAGCACTTTTGACATTCATTTGAAAAAGTTTAAAATTATGAAAGTTTGCAAAAGTACAAAGCATCTGAATGGATTCAAGTTTTGTAACAGGAGCATACGTCTCATCGTAGTCGATACCTTCCTCTTGGTTGTATCCTTGAGCTACTAGACGAGCTTTGTTGCGAGTGACTGAACCATCTTCATTTACTTTGTTACGAAAAACCCATTTAGTACCAATGATCGAATGGTTAGCTGGTTTAGGAACAAGTTCCCAAACCTAGCTTTTTTCAAATTGGTTGAGTTCTTCTTGCATAGCTGAAATCCAAAACTCATCATTAAAAACTTCTAAAACAGTTTTAGGCTCAATTTGTGAAATAAAAGCAGTGCTAGCAATGGAGTCTCTTAACGATGATCGAGTACTTACTCCACGTGATACCTCACCTATTACCAAGTTTTTTGGATGTGACGGCTTGAATGCGAACTTCGATCGGTAAGCCCTCCAGAGAGTTGGTTTTAGGAGTGGTATTCATCGGCGTAGAAGTTGATGGCTCAACATCATCGTCGGAGATAGCTGCTGCACTATTTTTTTCATCAAAAGTTACATTAGTAGACTCTTCTACAATTAATAAGCGTTTGTTGAACACTCTATATCCCTTGCTCTTGGCAGCATAGCCAAAATAATACCATCGTCAGCTTTGGCATCAAATTTGCCTAAGTTGTCTTTGGTGTTAAGGATAAAATAGCGACAACCGAACACTCTAAAATATGAAACATTTGGAGTCCTACCAAAGCTCATAGGGTGTTTTCTTCGAAATAGGTCGAATAAGCACCCTATTTAAAATATGGCACGCTATACTGACAGCTTCAGCCCAAAAATATTTCGAAAGTAAAAATTTATTCAACATGACTCTAACCATATCGCCAAGAGTCCTATTCTTCCGCTCTACAACACCATTTTGTTGAGGAGTTCTAGGACAAGAAAACTCATGATCAAAACCATTTGAATCAAAAAACTTTTCAAAATCGGAATTTTCGAATTCGTCTCTATGATCCCTTTGGATTCAAGTAATCATGTAGCCTTTTTCATTTTGAACCTTTTTAGTAAAAATTTTGAAAACAGAAATAGCATCGTTTTTGTTTGAAAGAAAGAAAACCCAAGTGAATCTAGAAAAATCATCTACTATAACAAAAGCATAGAGTTTTTCACCAAGACTGGCTACTCTACTCGGACCAAATAAGTCTATATGCAGTAACTGCAAGGGTCTAGTAGTACTTACAGTATTTATGGAATGAAATGAAGATTTGGTTGCCTTATTTAGTTCACATTTGGCACATACCGTGTCCTTCTTGAATGTGATGTCGGGCAGACCTCTTACTAGCTTCTTTGTTGATAGCCTGGATATAGTATCCATATTGGCATGACCAAGACGCTGGTGCCACAACAATCTCTCATCCTTGTGGGCGTAGAGGCATCTTCCTGCACTGTTAGTATTCCTAGATAGATAAAAAATATAAATGTTATCCTCTCTTATCCCTTCAAAAGTGATGTCTCCCGTTGACCTATCATAATAGCATTTATTTTGTCCAAAGTTAATATCATATCCATGATCAGCAAGGTGACTTATGCTGAGCAGGTTATGCTTTAACTCGGTCACTAGGCAGACATCCTTTATTACAGGAGAAGGAGGATGACCAATAGTACCATTACCTATGATGTAGCCTTTTAAGTTGTTACCGAATAAAACGTACCCTTCCCTCTTCATCGATAGTAATACAAAAAGATTTGCGTCTTCCGTCATATATCGCGAGCATCCACTACCGAGAATCCACTTGCTTTTAGTTGAGGGAGGAAGGTCCGCCTACATGACGAGTAGATGTGACCTTTGGTACCCAAGTTCTTATGGGTCCTGACATGTTAGTCTTTGGTACCTATGCATATAGATTGATATCAACTAATTTCCTAATTCTATACTGTGGTGAGATATGACCATATAATCCATAGTATGTGCAAGTAGCATGCCTATTAGTGTTGGAAGCATGTTAATGGTGATGTCTATATGCAGCATGGTGACAGTTGTGTGGAACAGCAGAATAGTGACTATATGTAGCAGCAGGATAATGGTTATGTCTATGTACAGCATGGTGATAGTTAGCAGGATAGTGACTATGTGTAGCAGCATAATGATAGTTATGAGAATAATGTATATGTGCATGTGGTTTATGTGCTGCATGGGAGTACGTGTACATGTAAGCATGTTTACGTGCTGCATGTGGGTGGCGTGTTTTACTATTATGAGTGGTCTTGTGTTTTTTGTGTGTTTTGTGTGATTGGGTTTGTGGTTGAGCAACCTATTTTTCCAATCTAATCTCTAATTTCTTAGAGGCAGCATGCAGTTCATTATACTTAGCATTTAAACCATCAATCTTAGCAATAGAGATCTTGTGTCTGTTCTTTTCTTCAGCAAGCTCAGTGTTAAGTGCTGTGATCTCACATGTTTATTTTTCAATAAGTGCTTCGGCATCATGTAAGCTTAACTTAAGCTTGGACACCTCATTAGTGACTTCCATGGGTGGAGTGTCTCTAACATTATCAAGCAAAGAAGAAAGATTTTGAATCTCTATTTCATAGCTTTTGATTTTCTCCTTGGCATGCTTATATTTACTAATGACTTTCTTGTGGTATTTTAGTAAATCATTAAACGCATCGCCAAGTTCATCAAAAGTAAAGTCATCGAGAGTTTTGCTAGTTACCTTTTCGGATGTCGCCATTAGGCAGACATTAGCGCTGTCTTGAGGAGAGTCTTTCTCTTCCTCGGAATCACTTGCTTCGCTTTCATGCCAAATACTAGTGTTGGCATACTTTCTTGAAGAGGACTTCTTGTTGGGCTTTTCATATCGGTTGCCTTTCTTTGCAAAGGGACAGTCTTTTCGAACGTGTCCAGTCTTCTTGCAGCCGTAGCACGTTGGTTCTTCCTCGTCATCTTCTTGTTGTTCCTTCTTTCTTCGATTGAAGCGAAGAAACTTCTTAAAGTTGCGGACTAGAAGAGCTTGATCATCACCTTCAGAATTATCGTCGTCAGTATCTTCAGGATCAGCCCTTCGACGATGAGCTTTTAGGGCAATCTCTTTTGCCTTTGGAGTAGGTTCGTCGAAATCTTTGAGGTCGAGCTCGTGGGTCATCAGCTTTTCCATCAAAGTTTCTATAGACATTGTGGTGAGGTTATTGCCTTCTATGATAGTTGTTACCTTAGGATTCCAAATCTTTGGTAGCCCCCTAAGTAACTTGCGAATCTTCTCATGATTTGTATATTATTTTCCAAGAGATGACAGAGGGTTAATGACGTCAAGGAACCTTGTAAATATTTGGGTGATCGTCTCATTAGGCTTCATCTTGAACGCCTCGTATTCTTGAGTAAGATGACTTATTTTCGATTCCTTGACTTGAGTGGTTCCTTTATGCGTCACTTCTAGAAGCTTCCATACTTCGTGCGAGGTGGTGCATGTCGAGACCCTGTTAAATTTGTTCATGTCTATTACACAAAACAAAGCATTAATAGCTCTAGCATCTAGACTCGCATGTTCGTCGGAATATTTGTCGTTGGGTTTCTCGACGAGATCTCCATTTACAACTATTCTAACGGGCTTTTTATAACCATCGGTGACAATGGTCCACAGGTCGAAGTCTAGAGACTTGAGATAGAAACTCATCTTTGTTTTCCAATAGGTGTTGTTTGTTCCATCAAATAGGGGTGGCCTATGAGTAGACTGTCCTTCACCATGATTGGAAAACATAGGTTGTGTGGTTGCCATGGATCAGCTCTAGGATGTTAGTCCTTGTTGAGAGAACAGAGCTCTGATACCAATTGAAGAACAAGTAGGCAAATCTAGAGGGGGGTGAATAGAGTTTATAACAATAATGACCAATTAAAAATTAAACTCTTCTCACTAACAGTAAATAATCAGAGTAAATACAGAAATATAAAGAGCAAGAGAGCATACGCAAACACAGTCGATTTTAACCCAATTTTCCTCGTGGAGGACTAGTCCAGGCCTGAGAACTCTAGCTCATAATTAAATTCACTATTTGTGAAATATTAGTTACACCCCGTGCCTTTTCTTCAGAAGAGCACGTCAACTTCTTACAGAGATCGCAGTGGCGATGCTTGGAATTTTCCAAGCGACTTTCTTGACTCTTGCACAAACTCCTAACTGAAGAGCACTGAGCACTTTGAGGCTTAGGGAGCTTGTGGCTAGTAGATAAGAAGATTAAGGCTTGTATAAGGCTTTAGAGAGAAGAGAAGAGAAGATTGGATGATTGAAAATGAGAGAATTTAAGGCCTATTTATACTAGTAGTAATAGACAGAATTCGGCCAGAATTCTGTGTTAAGAATTCAAATTTTTGGTCGTTGGACAACTAGCATACAGCAAACCCTAAAAATTAGGGTCTTGTAATTTAGGGGATAGAGTTCGGCCCGAACTCTGTCTCCAGGAGACAGAATTGCTCAAATGGGCTATGTGGCCTAGTTTGGTTTGGTGGAGCTTTTGGTTTGTGGTTTGGAGATAGGTATAGGCACCAAACTACTCGGTGCGACTCAGTTTACATTTATCTAGACTCAATAAAAGTAAAAATATAGACTCAAAAACTGAGTACGCTGCAGGATAGAGCCAACGTCCGTCTTGCACTGAGTTCTGTCTTGATGTGTCATATTGAATTATGACAAGTATCATATTGTCAATTTTATCAATATTTGGTTGACTGTGATTTTGTGTCAACAGACAACACCATCTTGAGTTGTAGTAGGCGGTAGGGTGCTGAACTGGAGTGACACCATATTGGTCGAGACTGTCTTCTCCTTATAATCGACTGAGATAACATTCGCATTGATCATGTATTGTATGTAGTTCTTGAGGATGTAGCAGTCTTGAGTTGGATGTCCAACAAACTGATGGTAGTGACAGTACCTCGGGTCGCCTACTCTGCCCATTTCGTCGGGACACTTTGGATCAGGCAACTTGATCTTGTCACTCTATTTCAGTATCTCGAAGAGTTGTAAGGTATCCTCGTCATTGAAGGAGTAGACCTCCTTCGGCCTCGATGCAGGTGGAGGCTTCTGTGCGGGCCCCTGTATGCTCTTTGAAGCGTTGACAGTCAATGCATGCTTTTCTTTTGTCTCGTACCCATGGTTGCTGGTAGCAGGCCATTTCCCTTTGTCATCAAAGGCGGGGAAGTTAACCCCCAGAAGGCGAGCATTACGTGCCTTCTTTTCAGCAGCTTCGGTCCTGATGATCAATAAACTCCAATCGGAAGGCTGGGTGGAGTCGAGCCAGAGCTTGATTGCAGTAGTCATGTTTATGCTGCAGGCATCGATCAGTGCATGTTTTGGCATACCCGGAGGCAACCATAAGCATGCTTGTCGAAAACGTTCGATAAAGGCTCGAACAGTCTCCTTCTCTGTCTAGCGTACTAATATAAGAGATGACATGGTCATGTCCTTCCCATCGTCATAGAATCGGTCGAGGAAAAGGCGTGTCAAGTCATTGAAAGATGATATGGAGTTGTCAGGGAGACTGCAGTACCAGTCGTAAGCGACTCCCTTTAATGCCCCAACAAACAGGCATGTGAGTAGGGCATCTACCTTCGGGAGATGACCCATTTGAGACTGTAAGTAGGTCAGATACCGGCGAGGAGAGTCCTTTCCGTCGTATGGCATTAGTGTTTATGGTTTATACTTGGGAGGGTAAACCACCTTGTTCCACTCGATGGGGTAAGGTTGCGGGATTCCCACCTTTTGACGTTCTTCCTGCCTGTTTTGCACCTCAAAGCGCTCGTGCCGATCTCTGATCATGTCGACCAAATCCTCTGTGGAGTTGGGAGCAGGCAAAAGTGGTAAGGCATGAAGCTATGTATTTGAAGGAGCCGACGCCCAAGGTGCGGTATGATGATCTGCACCCGACGATACCCGTTGAGGGGGTATACTCGACTCGTCATTGGCTCCTGGGTCGGGACTGGTGAAGACAGGTGCTCTTGCTAATGGTTGAGATGCCAAAGTGGTTCGAATCTCAAATACCATCTTTGTCAAGGATTGCATGGTGGTAGAAAGGGTTTTGAGGACCCCCTCCAGGATGTCCATGCGCTGCATGAGGCCCGGGGCTGGAGTGTCTGGTTCCTCTTCATCACCACCCCCTGCTATGTAGGTTGGTATGACATGGACAGAGGTGGATGGATTGGTTGAGGCTTTGCTTTCGACCTCACTCTTTTTAGGAGAGTTTCCTCTTCTGAGGCCTCGTACTGGCTACCTCCAGCTATTTCGGGGTCGGTTCCATAGAGAACATCCTCATCTTCAAGTGGAGGGTTGTCATGGATAGCAGGAGTTTGATTACTCCCAGCTGATGCTTCCGTAGGAACCTTCTTCCTTGACCGGGTGCTCTCAAACACCCCTGAGGACGGGACTATCATTTTGCTTTTCCTCGGCTGACTCTTGGACGGTGCTGCTGAGGTCGAGGGATTGGTGGTTGTCTTTCTCCCTGATGATGGGAGTTAGAAATAACCTGGCAAGAAGCTTCCTTGGGCTCTGACTCATCTTCAATTAGCACCTTCTTTCCGAGACGACGTCGGATGGGTGCAACAGATTGCAATCCCTGGAACACAGGCCGCCTGGATGATAGAGCCGTCGTTTTACAACAGCAGCAGTTTATGGTGACCATGGCATAAGTATGCCCCGCGAGGGGCGCATCGTGCTCAATGGTCATCTCTCCTAATCTACGTTTGTGAGTGACCACATTACGCAAATCATGAAGGAAGAGTTTCACGTTCACACCCCCTTCAGACGCATGGCAAGGCCAAGCGCCGGGGTGGTCATGTGAATGTTGTGCCCCCTGATCCAATTCCAGCGCATAAGATATGCCCAGATCATTGGTAGGGGACCAACATGTACTACGACTTGAACCCACTTCATGCGCACAACCCACGTGGGCGCATGGGTTCAAAGTCATAAGTTTTGACTCGCACGACTTGGTTTCAAGCACAGAAGATGCGCCCAAACGAAACGGGGACTTTGAGAGTCGGCTCGTATCTGGTGCAAACGCACCCGAGTCGACTCTGTACAGTTTAGCATCGGTAGCACGCATGATTTTGAGCGTGCATCTTCGGTTCACTGTAGGCGTAGCACATTTGGGGCGTATGGCCCGTACTGCCTTAGATTTCTTCGTACCAGCCTGCGAAGGTGTATAGTACTCAGAATCCAACTCATCCTTGCCACGACAGCTAGTGATTCTGTCAAAGACAGAGGTCCTCTCCTGCACGCCAGAATTCATGTGGGGAAAGTTGGATGCACATTTGTTTCATCGGCGTATCTTCTTCAACTGGAAAGAGGACAACTGGGGAATGCAGTCAACACTGTGTTTCCCTTGCAGATGTATTGCACTGGCGGGTGCATCTTGCTTGTTGAGAACGTCAGCAGGAAGGGTGGGCTGCGGTGCTGTATCCCTTTCACTGGTGGTGCTTGGCGTATCTCCTTTGCGCACCCAGACTTGGCGAGTCTTCTTCGGGTTTGGCAGTCGCTTCGAAGGCCTTGTGCTGCCTTCAGCGATGAACTCCTCATACGTATGTTGATTGAGGCGCACCACGAGTGTCTGATGGGAGAAGCCAAGCTTGATGTCGTCGGATTACGACACGACTTTCTCACCAGCTTGTTCGCCACCAAAAATACGACAAGATCATTTTGATTGATAAACCTTGGTATTTCAATTACAAATAGAATAGTATACAATGTAGGACTTATACGTAGTCCTAGGAGTACACTTTTGTTTTTCTCTGAGAACTGTATCGGTGGAGCGAGTGGTAATGCGTTGACTCCGTTGATGATCTGACGACGATCTTGGACTCTCTGAAGGCCTAGGTTACTCTGGATGCCGGAGCATTTTAAGGAGAAGGAGACGTTAAGTGTCTCTCTTCTCATTTTTGTCTGTAGATATGATCTTCGTTTTTTTGGAAGAAGGAATGATCCCTCTATTTATAGGCAGCAGACTGGTCTGCACATGCGCGCATATGTAGGATGCGCCTGTACGTAGGAATGCCACATGGCTGATGCTGTGGGGTGCATAGACGATGCGCCCTGAGTTAGAGCTGAATCTGATAAACTGCTCTGTTGGGCTACGGTGGAGCTAACACATGGCAGTCAAAAAGATTCGTCCATTGCTGAGATCTTAGGTAGTTAGCACCCATTCTTAAGCAGAACTGAGTCAAAAGACATGTGGCACATGTCTGTGGCTCAAAGATCTCAAATTTTGTGGGGGGGATGATCTGTCAGGATGCGCCTTTGATCTGGCGCATGGAGCGACTCAATCTATGACTTTTAGTGGTTACAGACAAGTCTAGGCACATGGCTTCTTAGGTGCATGCAGAACTTTGGGCGCATGGCTGTGGAGGCGCATGCAGAGACTTGGCTTCTGTCTTTTGGGATCAGGAGTAAGTCGAGGGTGCATAGCTTTTGAGGCACATGTTGATTTTTGGGCACATGGCTGTGGAGGCACATACAGATGATCGGTCGGCCATGTGGCAAAGTTGTAGCCGACAAAAGCAAGTAATGATGATGCTAACGTCGGCGGCTCTTCATTTTCTGCAAAAGCTGACAACTGCTCAGTCGTGCTGTTAACTCTGTCACATAGCATTAAATGCTTGCTGGGTGACGAGCTTCGTGTGGGCACATTGATCTGTGCTCCACTAGGCGCATGGGTCTATATCCCATTGGGCGCATTTGGTACGGTGCACATAGTGCTGACGGTACATCTGTCATATGGTGCATCTTCTTTGTCTCGTCTGTTGATTTTTTGAGGTGTTTGATGGCTGTTTGACTTGGCTGAATTTAAAAAGGCATATTCATCAACATTAATGACGATTCATTACACAGAATATGAGGAGACTACCACTTGGCGCATGGGCGAAGGTTGCCCTGGCCTATAAATAGCTTTGTAAAGAGTTTTGTTTCTTATTTCACTTAGCTTTCTTTCATCGAGACGAACTCGATCGGTCCTCTGCCTTGGCGAGTTGACGATGAACTCTTTTCGAAGGCAAAGATGTGCCGGGTTGGTATTTTCACCATCGGCCCTGTTTTCTTACAAGCCTGTGAAAGTGCCTGTTGCATCCAAATATCGGGATTGTCGTGTCCCGACATAGGCTGAAGGTGCCTGTTGCATCCAAAGATCGGGTCGATCGTGTCCCAATTTTTGTTATGCTGGAAGAGCCGCAGGTCAGGGCTATCGTGCCCCGATTTGGTTAGGCTAGAAGAGCCACTCCTCTTGCTAGAGTGCCCGTATGCTGACGAGGAAGTGATTCGCTTTGACTATGCACGGGGATGCGCCTACGCTGAGATGCTGGAATGATGCGCCTGGCTTGGGGGCGCATGAGAGTTAGGGCGCATAGGAATTCTGGCCTGAGATGTGCCTGCAATTCCATGCTTCTACAGCCAAGTGTTTGACAAACTGACCAAAACAACACCCAATGCTCTAAACTCAGATTTGACACTTGTATCTGGATGTATATTGCTATATATTATCATTTGTATAATTATTTAGTGGTTATATGTGGGTATTGTATGATTTTGCTTATATAGGGTGATGTGGACTATTTTTAGGATTGGGTCTTGTGGACTGTTTTGAGTTAACTGTCAGTTACATAGCTGGGAGTTGGGGAAACTGATTTTTAGTTGTATGTGCATAGATACATATATAATTAGGTGTCTCTATATAATCTATGAGTATGTCTTTGCATATATCCAAGTGTGCATTGAGAAGGTTCATGTGTTATAGTAGAGGCTAACTGTTGTAGAGAAGGGGGAATAAAGAGAAGGGGTGTGAGTGCAAGTGCATGATTAGAGTGTAATGTGTGGCATGGGTTAGTGTGTCAAGTGTGCACTTGCACAGCAAGGTGCTATAGGCAGGAGGGTCCATAGGGGGCTGGCCTTGGCAAGCAATGCTTGGTCTAATTTGCAATAGGGATTAAGAACAATCCAGGAATTGGAGTCCTGAACATAGGAATTGGAGTGTGTATGCATCAGTCCTGAACACAGGAATTGGAGTTATCAAGATTGTATTAGGACTTGGGTGCACAGTGCACTGGTATAAGCCTGTGCAGCAATAGGGCATTCACAGGAGGTATTGGGGGTCGGGAGGCCATTGCAGGTAGGTAAGTCAGTGAAGAGGATAGGTAAGGAGGGGAGAGCAATGGCTGCCATTTGTAGGGAGTGCCTTGGCTTGGCTCGACCTGTGGTGTATCAGTCAAGGTTGTAAAAGGCGCTAGGCGTTAGGCGGGCGGTCACTCACCGCCTAGCGCCTAGGCCGCCTAGGCGGCCTTCTAATATTAGGCGGTCGCCGCATATAAAAAAATATAGGAATTAAAAATATGCTTAAGTAAAAATTATACCCCAAATTCAAAGCCTCTCATAATAACTAAACATAGTCAAATTCATAGTAGAAGACTACAAGTTCAAACATAATTCAAATAGTTAACACTAACAAAATATAGCAATAAGTCATAACAGTACAAAATAATTAGTGTTAGTAATAAATTAGTGTCAGTCACAAATTGCCACATCATTTTTCTATTTCACTTAATTTGGTAATTAAACCTTTTTTGTGAGATAGGAGTGTTGTGCTGCCAACATAAGTGTTATGCTGTCCAAATTAGTGTTGCTGCCCAACAGTAAGAAAAAAATTGCTGCCACAGTAAAAAAAATGAGTGTTGTGCTGTGTTGTTGCCCAAAATGAGTTTTGTGCCCAAAATGAGTGTTGCCACAGTAAAAAAAACTGCTGCCAACAGTATAAAAAAATCTTTTGCCCAAAAAATGTGCTGCCAACAGTTAAAAAAAACTTTTGGCCAAAAAATGTGTTACTGCAAATAATAGCAGAAGAAGAAAAAGAAGATGAAAAAAAGTAGCAGACGAAGAAGAAGAAGAAGAAGAAGAAGAAGAAGAAGAAGAAGAAGAAGAAGAAGAAGAAGGAGGAGGAGGAGGAAGGAAGAAGAGAAGCCTCACCGCCTAGCTACTATCGATCTTCCGCTGCTGCTGCTGTCGATCTTCTGCTTCTGCTCCTGCCAATCTCCCTCTGCTGCTGTTGCTGCTCGTCGATCTCCCTCTCCCTCTCTGTCGAAGAATAGCGGCTTGGATAGATAGGGTTTCACCCCTGAAAAAACTAATTTTTTCATGGGCGACGACGACCGCCTAATCGGCCGCCTAGCCGTCTACACCCGCCTAGGTGGCCGATATTTTTTTGATTTTAAGCTTGGCCGCCCACATGGCCGATTTCGGCCGAATCCTAGGTGGCTGCCCGGCGCCTAGCGCCGACTAATACCGACTTTTAGAACACTGGTATCAGTTAACATTAGGAATGGGGTTGGGCAGCAGCAATAGGTAGGAGCTTGGTAGGAAACTCCAAGAATCAATTGGCATAGGGTCTAGGGAAGAGGGATGTGGTTACAGTTCTTGTGTGTGTGCTTGTTAGGAAAGGCATATATATGTGTATATGAGGGAAAAATGTAGGCAGAAGAGGCTATAGCACCAGAGTTAAGATATAGGTTGGGCCATATATGTATCAGTCTTGTGGGTTATATATATCAGTCTTCTAGTTTACATATATCAGTAATATGAGAGAGAGCACAGAACAGCCCCTCTCTGTATTTGTATACGACTTACCTGTGCATTTTGTGTGCTCATGTGTCTGTGTCACCTGCTTGAGAGTATGAAATAGAAAGGGTTAGAGAGGAATGAAGAGCAGTAGCATCTGCCTAGTAACAAGATTTGGTAAGAGTTGAAAATAGGCAGGTATTGGTTTATGTGGGGTGTATGTGTATAGGCAACACTTGTTGTGTAGTATGATAGAGTGTAGGGGCCTCATTGTACAGGTGTTTGAGGAGAGGAAACCTAAATCCTGTACCAAGTTTGTGTAGGAGAAGTGTAGGTAGGAGAGGGAGCAAACCTGGGTACAACAGGATTTATTCTTGCTGTTTGCAACAGCAAGTAGACGGGGGGTTCATTATACATGAGAATTGGGGAAAGCTCGTGTATACAGTGGTGTCAAACCCCACCAATAGGTATCAGGTCAATGTTAGGGAATGATATATGTTTAGATAGATGATAGAAAGGATGAGGAAGTAGTGGAGAGTGAAGGCATGTACATAGGGTTTAGGGACTGAATTGGTGAAATCAGTGAAGGCAGGGACTGAGTTAGGGCCTGCTTTGGCCTACAGGCCAGTTGGACAGGGACTTCCTGTCCCTGTTTACCCAGATTTTGTACAGACACTTGGCCAAGTGCAGCAAGTTGTGAGGAGGCAAGGGTCTGTTAGTGAGAACCTATGTATACCTAGACGAGTGTGTGTAAATAGGAAGTGCGGGAGTAGTGACTTGGGATGTATAGCATCTTAGAGAAGTAGGGGTTTAGGTTGGTGTTATAAGTATTAGTGTTCATTGGGATATTACCTAACTAAGGCAATGAGCTAGTATCACAAGGTACTAAGGTAGGTAGTGAGTTAGTATGGGTAATACTAGATAGATGGGAACCTTGAATAGGTAATACCTAAGTGAAAGGGTATGGGGTGTTAGTAAGAGTCTCGGGAAAGTGTTGTGTGTGTTTAAATGAAGGTATGTAGGTAGAGGTTTGGGTAATACCTAGGAAATGGTGATAGGTAAAATAGGTAATAGTGTAAAGGGATATAGCCATATATAGAGATATATGTATAGTAGTGTAATAGGTAATAGGTTATGGTAATATTGGAATAGAGATTAAATTAGAGTAATAGGGCATGTGTAGGGTATAGGTAATACATAGGTAATTGAGTATAGGAGTTAAGGTATTTTATCATAGGATAATAACTAGTATAACCTAGAAAATAGGGTATGGTTCCAATATCCTAGAAGCAGACTCATACAACTTAGAAATGACTAGTTTAACCAAGTTGGGCTAGTTTGACCTAGATTTGACCTAGTTTGACCAATTTGACCTAGTTTGACTAGCTTTGACTTAGTTTTACTTCCATGACCTAAAAAGGGCCTAGAATTATATAATTAATGTATTTAAATATATTGTTTACTTTAGAACACCAAGTAACTCTGTAATTTCATATTTAGGTCATTGTGACTTCATTTTGGACATCGATCCTCAGTTATTGCTCAGGACCTCAGGCGAGTACATTCTTTGATAGTTTTTATTATCTGATAATTATTATGATTCAACTTCTAGTATAGTATTACCTGATTCTATGACACGACATGAATTGGTATTTCTGGATTCACTTACTTGCGACACATGCATCTTACTTGTCTGGCCTCTATTTCTGGAATCACCTACTGGCATCACTTACTTTCTAGTTGGACTTGTACTTGATTTACTGTCGGGATATGGATTCACTTGTACTAGACGGGGCGGGAAAATACTCGAGTAGACATGTAAATATTCCTAAACATGCTGGAATCATCCCTACTGGTCTAATCTAGAAAGATAGTCGTCGCACACTTGCCAAGTATGCGATGTGTCGTATTTACTTCCTAGCAGTTTATATGTCGAAAGCGGTATTTTAAAACGCACTAGTTTAGTGCTTTCTACTGGATTCACATTTTACTTGCTGGACTCACATCACATCTGTTCTGGTTTAGTTATCTTTATTTGCAGTCTTCATTGCCATGTTCTTCTGGTTCACCATATTTACTTTCCTTGTATTTTAGTTAGCTGTTGTTCTATTTCATTCCCTGACTCATTCTTTTTTTTTTGCTCATTAAGTATTACTTATTATAACTGTTTTATAGTCTTTGTCATTTAATTGGAATTGCTAGAAGAGGTGTGCTCGTTCCATCATGACTAGATATATTTTTTAGATGACTACTCAGGGGACTTGTGTCCCACATTCTTCGGAATCGGAGAGGGTATAGCAACTATGGGTCCTGATGCTTAGGAGTGATTACCGATAGGCTTAGTTACTATTATAGCTTTATGATAGATTTACTGTTATAATTCGTTGCATGTATATATAATGGAGATTTTTGATATTTGGATTTGGATTTGGATATTGTATTTAGAAGTTGTTGATGTTTTAGACTCTGTAGTTTATTAGACTTCTTCGATATCTTATCGTGCTTTAGATTGTGATTGGGTATTCAGTGTCATCATTTATACTTGTCCTCCATTTGGAGATGAGATTTACGATAGGTACATTATATTATGGTGTGAGATAGATAGTGATCTAGACAGCGTTCTACCGCCGATGTTGCGGTGTAGGCTGGACATACCCATGATCTCGTGTCCCTACACCGGGTGCGGGTCGTGACACAATATCAATGCCAATTCTGCACCACTTAAAGTCACCATCTGATCAATCTAACCATCTCTATAGTCTGTATAATCATCTATGGTCCCAATAACTTCCTTTCTCCGACATTATTCCATACCAAAGGAGATCTATACATGTCATGACCGGCGCCCGCATGATTGGGTACGAGTGAGTGGATACGTCTAACCTACGCCATAGAATCTACGGTAGTGAGCCATCTAGACCTCAATAATCGCCAATATGCTCATAAATCAATTTGCTCATCACAGCTACTAATCACGTGCCCAATATCAAACCACATTATCACATATTTCACTATTCTTTAGTACATCTTGACGTGGAATATCAGGAGAGAAATTCGGTGCAATAGTAAAGACGACATCCTCAAGCCATCAATATAGGTATAGTTGTCACGATCCGCTACCCAAATTGTTGGGCCGGGCCGAGTCAAGTCCAGCCTACGCTTGAGATAAAGCGTAGTAAGCTATTTTAAGGATAAGATAAGACCAAAGTATGCTAACAATTCTATATGTAATAATGAGTCAGAATATATCCAAACATAAAATCATCTCGTATATAAGTATGTTCCGAGTACATGGCTAAATGTAAAACTAGATACAGGTCCAGTTATAAAATACATAGTCTAATACATGACTACTCTCAAAAGTCCCAAGTAAATAAACAAACTAGACAAGTTTTCCCGCAGGTACATCCTCGTAAAGTATAGCCTGGTCCTCGGCAGCAACTCTATAATAGAAATCACAAAGCAACTCCTCCTCAGGAAGTATACCTACAACGTTATCCTATCAGGATGGAAGCAAGTACTGATTCTAGAAAACTAAATATACGAAATATGAAATGAACAGAAATGTAGGAATCATGGCATATCATAATCTATCATGGCATTATATGTTTGTTTTAAAGTTTAAAACTGTAGCAGGTGAGTGATCAGTCAATAGGTAAAATAGGATGTACAGAGGTACATATCAATTTTCTGAAGGGTACATACGTACACTTAACGGCATTGGTGTATATCTATAGACAAACGCGGGATCAGACATACGACAAAGTTACATATAGAATGTAACAGTGCTCGATAAATACATACGAAAAAAGGGGGCATGATCACGTACTCTACTAACAGTTTCCCCATAACCCTATTGTTAAACATGTGAGAGATATAAGAACTGTCCTAAGCATGGTAGGAACTGAAAATAATATAACATGTGAAGTTTTAACTTGCTACCCCAAGGATCAGCATTTAACATGGTTGGATCACAGTTTATGGTTATAGCAGTATGTAAAGTTTGTAGAGGTACTTGCCTTTAGCAAAGCAAGGTAGTGATAGAAATGCTATAGATGTCTGGTGACTCGTCACTGTAGAAATAATATATAAACTTAGTTTTATACTAAGTTAAAACACTAAGACACTAGTAGTGCGATACGACTTTCTGACTGGACACCTAGCCAAATGATGACTTTAGCATAGGAGACCAATGTGGGGTGACACAATACCCAAACTAACTTTCTAGGGTCTTTATACTAGTGTAGGGTGAGGTTCAATACTACAATAACTCAAATCAACACAAAACTTTGTAAGTCGTAACTACTCAATAAATAAATCAGAATGTACACTGTGTTCCAATAATTTTTGAGATGAACAAAAAGCTCAATTATACATAAAATAAAGTACCAAGATGATCCTTGTTAATTATAAAAATTTACACTAATTTTTCTGGAATTTATAAACCCTCATAGATATTTATTAAAATCAGTAAACATAAGTATCCTGACAATGAGTTCTGTTTTCCTATTTTTATAAAATGCAAAAGTTACTTATTAAATGCTAGAAATATTATATTAAATTAGCTAAAATAATATAGTATTTAAATACAATTTTTTCCATATTTTTACAGTAGTTAAAATATATATATAAATTCAAAAACAGCAAGTAACAATTCCTGAAAAATAATTAATTAATTATTTACTATTTTATCCACGTATACGAAATTGAACCGAAGTCCAGATACGGGACCCAAAGTCATGAATCAGGTCCAATATGACCTGTACAGACTTTAAATTTATTAGACACATTTGTGCCCAAAAACCCATGCTAGATTTGGACTCAAATGGCCGTGATTAATAAAATACAGTAATTCAAAAATAAATATTAGAGTATTTTAATAATATATTTTATAGTGGTAAAATATACAAGTCATAAATTATATAATAAAATAACTTATAAATTTATACATAATAATATTTTGCACAAAATTATATTTGAAATACATATACATATATAACAAATCATATATAATATATATATAATATATATATATATGATATATATATATATAATATATATATTATATATATATATATTATGATATATATATATAATAACAATATATCTAAATATATATAATA